>OX439408.1:5923130-7173130 GCA_949319885.1 Mecyna flavalis | reverse complement strand
TGTCAGGTGATTAATTCATGAAAAAATAAAGAGTAAAAAAAATAAAATGTAAAAACCGTACGAAGGGTCCCCACCTTCCCCTATGTATTAGAATTTAGTTGACAAATAATTTATAGTGGAAGTAAACAAACTTGCATTAAAAAATAACCTACAAGGGAAGTCTGTATGTAATTAACTACTTTAATAGAAACTATCTATTTTAATTTCGTAGTAGTTCGTTTCGTTTAAGTAAAAGAGGCGTAATATATGAAAGCAATACTCCCCCGGAAAATCCGTTGTCGATTTAAAGTTGATCTTGTTGTACACTTTGACAGCCGGCCGGTGGAAAACAACTTCATCTACATATCAATAAAACAATCTTATGGCTGTTTGAAATTTGCTTAAAATTAAGAACGCAATCACTATGACAATTTTTTTGCGACAGCATTTAGTTTCTAAGAGTATTAAAATAAATAAGTCTTAATTTATTTTTCGTAGCGTATTTTTAAAATGTTTAAATTATTTGTTTGCTCAATTTTGAACATAAATTGTTATAGCAGAAAAAATAAACATGTCCCAACTCCCAGGTGGTGTCAGGGGGCAAAGTAAATATCTTGTTTCACAGTCATCTTCATCTGAACATTTATGCCTTGATATTTGGTAAATTTAACGAAGTTATCACTTTTCTTTCCAAAATTTTATAGTTTCTTCATCTTAAATTTTTCCAATTCCATCTTTTATTACTTCTTTTGTTTGCCCATTACCTATGTAGATAAATATATGTCATGATGTGTTTATTACATTAATTTCTTCCTGTTGTAACAGCCTCTTCTTCTTTTTTCAACCTGCCAATTTTTGCCTTTGTAAAAACTCAATTGAGTTTTCGCCAATATACAAATATTAGTCAAAAAGAGTGATATTTTAGTTTAAAAGAAAATGAATAAAATATACATATTTATGGCCCTTTAATTTTCCCCTGCTCAATCTGTATTGCTTGCCGCTGCAAACCAATATAAAAGGCTACTTGACTCTATTTTGAAGTAGGTCTTAAATAATAACTATTTCTTCTATTAAAGCAAAAAAAAAAATATTACAATATTTTTTTGATACTTAGAAAACCGAAAAACTGTAATTTTAAATTTTAATTTTCCTGAACGAACGAAAACGCTGTCCGCCATGTTCTGACGTCATAAGTATTGTAAACAAACATTTGACAGCAACACGAACTTAACCTTACAAAGTTATAATTAAATAAAACATGACTTCTACTAGTCTACATGAGAAATATAGTAATTATCGTTATTGCATCGTCCAAGAATGCAAAAACACATCGATAAAGACCCCAGAAAAGTTGTGGATTAGAGTGCCCAGTGAAACAAATATACGTAACACCTGGTTAAAACTTGCTCAAAGGGATCCTGAATCTTTATCGACTGTAACTTAGATTTTACCTACTCAACAATGTATAGAAACTTTACAGTTAGATTCATAATAGATACATTTTTAGGTTATGTATAAAGTCAGTACATAACAGTCAGTCAAAATAAAGTTCGTGTTATTTACCTTTTAGTTAGAAAATGACATGGAAAATTACGTATGTACGTGTGGTCCACCCATGCATGTGTACTGAGGTGGACCACGGGCAAGAAAAAGTGCCCGTGATCCACCCAGGTGAACTGAGGTGGACCACGGGCAAGAAAAAAGTGCCCGTGGTCCACCCAGGTGAACTGAGGTGGACCGCGGGCAAGAAAAAGTGCCCGTGGTCCACCCAGGTGAACTGAGGTGGACCACGGGCAAGAAAAAGTGCCCGTGGTCCACCCAGGTGAACTAAGCAGGTGGACCACGACCCATGCCTGAAATAATGGGCTCCGTAAAAACTTTTAACCCAGAATTGCGAAAAAAAATACCCAATCTGGCAACCGTGCATACAGATACAGATGACGTTTGTTTGTTTACATATTGTATGACGTCATATCATGGCCGACAGCGTTTTTGGCGATTCAAAGTAAAAAATAAAAAAATGTTTTTTCAAACTTGATTTTTAATTAATCTTGCGATTTTTATAATTAAAATCAACATAATTAGTTTCTCTAGGCAAAATACCTGTACGAAATACTCATTTATTATATGAAATAAGATATGAGTCAAATAGCCTATTATGACATACTCGTAAGTATTTATATCATATTGTGATGTAATCGATGGAATCGCTTGTGACATTACATTGCACGGATGGTACATATTTAAGAGAGTTTCAACGTCACTTTAAATACTTAAGGTGGATGGTTCCAAACTTCCAATCTCGGCGTGCGCCTATAGATTGTTTTATGCGCATATTGGTTTACCACCAGCCCGGCGGTGACCAAAAACATCTTGAGAAAATATGCACAGTATTTGACTGTGCAGATTTTCTAACCTGCATTTTCCAACCTGCAATCTGCATTTACCATAATTTTGTGCTAGGCTATTCTGTGCTGTGTAGCAACGACCATTGGGTCGAAGGGGACCAATTGTGGTCCTAGCTAGTTCTCTTATTAAGGGTTACGGAGGTCAGATGGCAAACGCTTTCATGCAATAACTGGACTTTCCAACTCCTGAACGTTCTCTCGGTGCAAGCGCACCCTGCCTAGATCGCGACAAAACCCTCGAACACAGAAAGAGGTAAATGTTACAAATGTAGATGGATTGATAATGACGTCAGAGGGATACAACATACATCTCAACTTTTTTTTAATGTCAGAGAAAATGTAAAAGTGATTTTTAAGAAATCTTTATTTTTAGTCTGTCCTCACATTTGTCTTCCCATGAATTTGTTTCTGGGTAATTTTCTAGTCATACTTAAACAATTGCAATGTAGGTGTTTTTTTACAGAATATTTTAAGCACTCTTTGTATTTTTAATTTGCAAACTATTGTATGGCACTAAAGCCAAAATAAATAAAAAAAACTACGGAGATTTAAGTCACGCTATAATGTCTAATTGCTTTGAAATCAAGCTAATTACTAGTATACATTTATATACAATAATAATTACCTACCATTTCAAAATGCGAGTGATGAGAAACCAGGGCAATAGGCCTAGGTATAGGAAAAATGCGAAACAAAGGGGTTTGAAGATTTTTGTATTGAGGCTTACCTTGTGGTACGCCATTTTGAATTTTTTTTCAAAATAGCGTTCACTTAAAATTCTATGAAAAATCGATACCTTACATTAATTCAAACATAATATGTTATTAGACAAAAACCTCTAAAGTGTCACATTTTAAAGCTATAAGCAACTAAAGGTTAAATTCTTTATTTTAATTTTTTTTTGTGTCAAGTGAAAGTTCACATTAAATTCATTCAAAAATGGATACCTGACATCAATATAAACATAAAATGTCATAAGACAAAAACCCGTGAAGTGTCACGTTTTAAAGATATAATCAACAAAATTCTTACTTCTTTATTTTAAGATTTTTTTGTGTCGAGTCATAGTTCACATCAAATTCATTCAAAAACAGATACCTGACATTAATGCAAACATAAATTGTCATAAGATGTCATTATTACTATAAATTGAGAAAAAAAAACTCAAAATAAAGAAGTAAAACTTTAGTTAAAACGTGACACTTTACGAGTTTTGTCTAATGACATTTTATGTTTGTATTTAATATCAGGTATCTATTTTTGAATGAATTTTATGTGAACCATAACTTGACACAAAAAAACCTCAAAATAAAGAAATTTTACTTTGGTTGCTTATAAATATCTTTAAAATGTGACACTTTACGGGATTTTATCATAAAACATAATATGATTGTATTAATATAAGGTATCGATTTTTGTTACAATTTTAAGTGAACGCTATTTAAAAAAAAATTAAAGTGGCGGACGCGCAGGAAGGCCAAAATCTTCAAACCCCTTTGCCTGACCTGGACGCTATACTTTATTAAATCTTTGATGATCTCTGCGACAGGTGTCGCAGTGACATTTCTAGAGGCGTAGTCTTACCATGAACGAATGTTAAAATTTCGATTCGTAAGTAATCGATTCTTCTATCGATCTACACTGAACGATTGAGGACCTCTAATAAAAGTAATTTTAAACAAAGGACACATGGCATGCTCTTTGACTATGCGAAAACATTTAGGTTAGTTTGGTTGTTTGTCGGAGAATCTCAAATTATTATTTTCGAATTTCGGACTTCGATCATATTCAAATTGTTTTATCCAAACCGACTTACTTCTAATCAAATTAATTGATTTTTTATTATAAAATTGTACGTTTTAAGAGATAAACAAAATGAAAATTTTCCGATGTTTTAAAATTTCATAATCGATTATTACGTACGCGAATGATAAAAGCAATGAACATCTCTAAGTGGGCGGGAACCCACAATCATGAACGTTATTTCTCTTCATACATTTGTCAGACAAAAATTGTGAAATTTAACAGCTGTCAAATCGATGACAGCTGTCGCAGAGATCATCAAAGATTTAAACAAGTATAGAATCTATATTTCTAAATTAATAAATAGTTAAATTGCTAATTAGGCACATATTTGTGGGGTTTTAGAGAGTATTTTCAACCAGAATGAAGATTTATAAAATACCAGCTTTCCGCCCGCGGTTTCACCCGCGCGTAATTTTTTTTTAAACATCCCGCGGGAATGAGACGTTTCCCGTGTCCTAATCCGGGTTATAAACTATACGTGTGCCAAATTTCATTTAAATCCGTTCAGCCGTTTAGGCGTGATTGAGTAACAAACATCCAAACATCACTTTCGCATTTATAATATTAGTACATACGTTTAATGGCACATCGAGAGACACTAAACTAGGTATTTATTATGACATGTTATTGTACGTAATAATAAAAACATCCCATAAGAATTCCCATCTTATTACATAATAACTAATTTGTAAGTAGGAAATGACGTATCTTTAAAGGATTATTTTCATACCGTTACCTTGCCTCATATTGACTCCGAAATTTTTAATCTGTCAGTTATATCAGAAGATTAATAAAATTATGATAAAGATTCGCATTAGCCGATAACGGTATTAGTTACTTTACTTATAAGTTAATTAATTAATTAGTTCATTAGAGTATCGTTGGTGCTTGAAACATGAAGGGGCTCGCTTTGGTTTTGTTGTGCGTGGTAGCCGCTGCTCAGGTGAGTTCTAATAAAGAAACAAAACTGAAAACCGTCATATAATAATATTACTAATATCGTCCTAACCGGGTAACAGTTACAGCGACTAATCTCAATAAACCAATTACGCAGGCAAGATATACGAGTATCAGTGCGCAAGCACAGGTGCACTTCCATTTACTGCACGGGACAGCAGTTTATTATGACTGAAAAGAGATCAGGCGCAGGACCAATGATTTTACGTGTTTTATGAAATGGGTTTGTAATACACAGTTAACACGTGCAACGTCAACGAATCGTGAACGTGAAATGATAGATCATAACTTGTGATCCGGTGCCACCTTTAGCGATTGGTTTGCTGGAACCCAATCAATTTTTAAATATAATTTATCTACATCCATACCCTAATAATATGACTATTTTATAGTCAGGATCGATGAGCAAACGCCCTATATTTCGATATGAGTATCTGTGGCTGCATCTTATTGTTTACATTTTAGTATCGATAACCGATGGTAACCTATCTTATTTTCGAAACTTTAATGTTCGAATTTAAAATAGTCCGCCGATGCCCCTAGTTTTACTATGGACTAACTTTCAAACGTCAAAACGATAACACTTTAAAAATTTCGCTCCGTTCTACGTAAAGAAAGACAGTTTTTGAAAAGAATCACTTAATTTGTGAAGAGAAAATTATAAATATATGTTACTTTTTCTTACATTACTAAAACACATTTTGAATTAAAGAATTATTATTTTTACTATCTTATTTAAAGATTTTAAAACATGTCATAAAACAAAGTCTTGTAAAATGAAACGCACTGAACGAGTTAGTACCAGTAAATTATTCTTATGTTGGTATTTGTTTTGTAATAAGGAATATAGTCCGGACTTCGTACCTGTACTAACTAGTACAGATCTAAACCTGTTTTAACGATTGTTTTTTGTAATAAGAGGGCTAGAGTTTAATTCAAGCCCGCGTAGGCGTGGAGGGGCGAGGCGGCCCGCGAGCTGAGGAGCAGGTGGTTTTGACGGCCACCGCCGCGGCTGAGGCTGGCCGCTGGCCGGCTGAGCCGGCCAGCAAGCCGAAGCTGCCGAAGCTGCGGTGGTGGGCGAAAACCATCTGCGACGAAAAGCTCGCGTGGAACCGCCGGAGCCGTGACAGAAACAATGCATGCTGAACTTGAATTATTAGAATTTGGTTTTTTTATAATATAGAAAACGATTTTATTAAAAATAAATCGTCTAAAATATGTATATTTATCAATGGTTGAGCAAGATTTAAAAACGTATAGATTTTAAAAAAATGGTTATTTGAAAATTTGATTATCAGCTATAATGTCAATAGTTTTTTCGGTAAAATGAAAATATGGAAAACAAAAATGTGGCAAAACGATTTCGGTATAATGAAATTCGTACTAAAAACATTCGGATTTAAGATAGGTAACCATAACCGATACCTTAATTACGTTCAAATTTCGAACGTTTTATAGTCAGGATCGATGAGCAAACGCCCTATATTTAGATATGAGTATCTGTAGCTGCATCTTAATGTAAACATTTTAGTATCCGTAACCGATACCTTAATTACGTTCAAATTTCGAACGTCTTCTTAAAATGTATTTTATTCAAATTGACCTACAATGAATGAAGATAAAGTTATGTATGTGACTGCAGACTGTACATAATTAGGCATTAAAATACTCATTGGATCCTTTTATGAAACTCACTTCGTTCGTTTCATAAAACCACATTCGTATTTTAATGACCCTCATTATGCAACAGCCACATAAATAACTATATGTGTAGGTATAAAGGCGAAATACCTCACGGATTTTCAGAAACTATAACTTGGCAGGTCGGTTCCATATACAGGGTGTTCGGAAGAACGTTGAACCTACGATAATGGGGGGTAGTTGGGGTGGTCTGTTAACTTACTAGCTCAAAAGATTTCACCTAGGTCTCAAGATTTTTTTAAATTATTTTTTTTATAAATTTCCATAATTTTTCGGTTTTGTACCTTTAAACCCGTCTAACTTTTTTTTTAATGACCAGATCCAAATTATTTTTTTATTATTGGAATCTTAGTGATTGGTAGGTCCCTTTAAATAAAAAGTTGTAAATTGCACATTGCTAGAAACAAAGTTATGGGCCCTCAAACATAAAATAAGAGTTGAAAGAAATTTTGAATCTCAACTTCGCGTAGCATTTAAAAAATAAATAAAAGGGATGGATGACTTCTGATTTGTTAAAAACATCTCCAAAATGTGAGCTTTCTAACGATATGTCGTTTGTTTCGATATCTTTTTTGAAACCAAAGTTATTCGATGTTTTCTACCCAGGCGGACCATTTTGACGAAAATCTACATACATGAAAACTTAAATGTTTTGCGAAATTTATCAATGCAAAGGTCAAAATAACAAATTAGTAGGATAGTGACATAAAGAATGTAGATTTTTTCTCACTCTTGCACACATAAAGGCTATCTTTTCTCTCTTTCACTCTGTGTGGAATGTGCGGCGAGTGACGCTTCCCAAGAAGGTCATAATACTAATGTTTCACTCTAGTACACTTACATCGTATCTTTCCTCTCTTTCGCTTTCGGAACAGGCGACTCAGTTTAAGTGACAGAACCAAAGAGGACAGAATTCTTAGTCGAGACTTAACTGCCTCTGCGATCATACGTGCCCTTTGTGCCTATTCTTGTTACAGTTATCACTCGTTTTGTATTATTGTTATCAGTTGTTTTGTTATGTTTTGTTATTTCTGTTGCGTTTGTTAATCGGTAAAATGATCGCAGAGACAGTTAAGTCTCGACTAAGAGTTCTGACACTTACACTGAGTCGCCTGTTCCGAAAGCGAAAGAGAGGGAAGATAAGAGTAAGTGTACTAGAGTTAAACATTATTATTATTACCTTCTTGGACAGTTAAGTCTCGACTAAGAGTTCTGACACTTACACTGAGTCGCCTGTTCTGAAAGCGAAAGAGAGGGAAGATACGATATAAGTGTACTAGAGTGAAATATTAGTATTATTACCTTCTTGGGAAGCGTCACTCGCCGCGCATTCCACACAGAGTGAAAGGGAGAAAAGATAGCGTTTATGTGTGCAAGAGTGAGAAAAAATCTACATTCTTTATGTCACTATCCCACTAATTTGTTATTTTGACCTTTGCATTGACAAATTTCGCAAAACATTTAAGTTTTCACATAAGTAGATTTTCGTCGAAATGGTCCGCCTGGGTAGAAAACATCGAATAATTTTGGTTACAAAAAAGATATCAAAACAAACGACATATCGTTAGAAAGCTCACACTTTGGAGATGTTTTTAACAAATCAGAAGTCATCCATCCCTTTTATTTATTTTTTAAATGCTACGAGAAGTTGAGATTCAAAATTTGTTTCAACTCTTATTTTATGTTTGAGGGCCCATAACTTTGTTTCTAGCAATGTGCAATTTACAACTTTTTATTTAAAGGGACCTACCAATCACTAAGATTCCAATAATGAAAAAATAATTTGGATCTGGTCATTTAAAAAAAAGTTAGACGGGTTTAAAGGTACAAAACCGAAAAATTATGGAAATTTATAAAAAAAAATAATTTAAAAAAAATCTTGAGACCTAGGTGAAATCTTTTGAGCTAGTTAGTTAACAGACCACCCCAAATACCCCCCATTATCGTATGTTCAACGTTCTTCCGAACACCCTGTATGCTGTAGTAAATCCGCTAAGAACGGATTTTACGAAACTCCACCAAGGGGGTAAAATAAAACGGGTGTCGACGCGTGCGAATTTGCGCGCGGTCGCTAGTATTTTATAATGTTATCTTTGGCACAGAGAACTGCATAACTAGGTAATAATGTTAGTGATAAAGTTGTTAAAATGTGGCGATGCAAAGAGTAGGTAATTTTTGAGGTACTTGCAGGTTTTTCTCGATAGATAACAACATTCCGGTTTCAGTCATTCTGTAACATAAATAAATTGACAATTTAGAAGTTTATCTCTGAAGCCTAGTTAAATCAAGAATATTTTAATTTTGATTTTGTTAATCCATACTCCGTCCTGTTACTAAATAAACGGATCGTTCAGGTATTGTACTGTAGTACCTAAGTATCTAAGCAAGATAGCTAAACGAAAACAATAAAATCAATCAGTGTTATTCTATAAAGTGTGAAAAATGGTTGTAAGATATTGGACAGTTAGTGGAAGTGTCTTTATTATCGAAAATCATTATCTATCTATATAAATAAAAATGAATTGCTGTTCGGTAGTCTTGCTAAAACTCGAAAACGGCTGAGCCGATTTGACTAATATTAGTCTTGAAATATTCGTGAAAGTTCAGTGAAGGTTTAAACGATGAGAAAATATGGAAAAATTGCGAGGAAAATACTAAAGTAAGTGATACGAAGTTCACCGGGTCAGCTAGTTATAGAATAAATATTTATTCTAATGGAAAGGAAACAAGAAAATGAGTTGAACTGGTTTGCGAAATAAATTTAAAACCACCCAAACTATTATTCAGTCGTGGACGAAAAATGAAGAACATTCAGAAGTTTAGAAGGATTAATAATAATTAAATTTGCTTAGGGCTTCGTTAACAAAGTTGTCCTTGAACTGAATGTTCGAGAGCCTAATTAAATTGCCTCCCGTTTTGGACTGGGCAGATATTAATAAAGACTACTGTTATAAAGAATTTGAACTAAATAACTTAGGCATATTCTTGGCAGATTAAATTTGAAAAAAAAAGAGGAAGAAAAAAGTAAGTAATTTTTTCTGTCCCTGTCTGCCAACCTAAATAAGTGGGCAGACAGGCATGCATGCAGCCCACCTGATGGTAAGCGGCCACTCTCAATATATGCCACACCTACAGGTGTGCACACAGCTCCTCTGTGTTCGAGTTTTTCATTTCAAGTGTTCATTAATATTGCCGGAACACAGCTAAAGCTATTCTCGTGGCTTTTAAGTATGTGGGGGTGATATACGAGTAGCTAGTCGAACTCTGAAAAAGTTCTGTTACTCACCCAATTATTTAGACATAAAGAGTAAGAAAGTTGTAAGATTCATTGGTCTAGTGATATAATTAAATCTCTGTTATTAGATTTGGGTCATGTTTCCAAAAGAAAGTGACGGGGAATGCACTACCTAGATTAGGAGAGTATGCGTAGATGTAGTGCAACGATAATAAATAAAATAAATAAATATCTCTGGTCATTATTCACACAGCGCCATCTAGCCCCAAACTAAGCATAAGCTTGTGCTATGGGTGCCAGACAACGGATAAACATTACTTATATACTTTTTTTTGTAAATACATACATAATATACATAGAAACACCCAGACCGATACAAATAGACATGATAATAATACGTATGTATGTAAGTATTAAATACTAGCCTTCTCGATTCTCGATACTTAAAATAATCTGTAAGTCTAAATATTTGATCTTTAAGGTTGTTATATTAAATATTATCTATGGTTGTAATGGCACATTCAATAGCTTAATTGTAGGTGCCAAAAATGGGTGTAAATGGAAAAACGTTACTTATATACATAGTTTTTTTTTATATTATAGAGGGGCAAACGAGCAAGTGGGTCACCTGATGATAAGTGGTCACCGCCGCTCAGTTTAGAATAATGTTCTTATATAATCTGATATAAAAGACATATGAGTAAATATAAATAAAATAAAACTACCACCGGTTCAGAATGTTTTTTCTAGCGAGAAGACAAAAAAGCGACACAGGCAAGAAAACAGTTTTTTTTTTATCCCTTCCAAACATACATTAGACACAGATCTACATAATTATTTAAAAAAAATTGTATGTCTTATTTTATTATGTGACTTACCATAATAAATTATACTCGTATGTAAAGTAAGCATACAATGTAAACGAGACGTTTATTTCATGAAACAATCGACATTCCGAAAAAGTAAAATATTGTTTTTGTGTTTTCTTAACATCGGCATTGATGTTATTATACCTACATGTAGGTACAATGTCTAATTAATTCAATCATTATTTACATGACGAAAATGCTTTTAGACACTCCTTGTTGTTGAAAGTGTAGAATATGTCTTGTTTACTGTAAAATATTTCAAAATGTATTAAAAATCAAACTAAATTTTTTTTCTAATCTGTTTTTTTTTCTTACAGGCCCGCAGCGCTGGTGTTAAAAGTAAGTTTATAAATCGTGTCGTTTGTCCATCGCCGCCGCCGTCGCCGTCACGTCACCGAGAACGAGTTTATTTCTGCCCCGATTTCAAGATGACGTGACGGCGATCGTTTGTCCACCGCGACCGATCTCGGCGTTTATTGTTCCAGCTGTCACTCGTGGTAGTCGCGTTTTCGAAGAAATAAAGTGATGGCTAGGTTAAACCGGCGACAACTTCTTCTGCTGCTTTTGTAGGTACCTTCGAAGGCGCAGGCGATGCAAAGAATTTTGGATTCATCCGCTTATACGTGAACGATTCATCACAGGGGCGTTTTATGTACTCTAAGCAAGTTACGTTACGGCAGCATGACGAGAAGTTTTTTAACTATAGGATGTCCACGACTACGTTCGATTATATCCTATATCTCGGGAATCTCGGGCCACGTTATAGCGGTCAATCAAGCAAGCCGATCTACTCGAAATCTCGGCGCTCGGGTGACGGACGCGCGGTGTACACACGGTTCTAGTAAATGTATGTACCGCTACCTCGGCGCCGACATCTCGTTCTCGGTGACGTGACGGTGACGGCGGCGGTGGACAAACAAACGGCCTTATTCTTACCTTTAAACATCTTCAAAAAGCGGAATAATATAATATTTTTGGTTACAACTTATTTCATTATTTTATAGGAATGTTTATATGAATTGTAGGTATTTATTGATGATCCTAAGCACTTTTTTTTTGGTTTTGCTACATAACTTCTTACAGAATATACCTAGTGTTATGCTGAAATGAGATCTAAATGTGATGAAGGCCGGTCAATTGCCACAAGGCAGGCACTAGTTTGTCCCTTTTGGATGTTTAGTGGGTAGTGAGACGATTACCGCCACAACAAAAATATGGTAGTTTTATGGAAGTAATCTTTCATGGCTCGAATGTTCCCGATATGGGGCAGTGGGCGTCCACAGATATCCTCCCTCCATCGCGTTCGGTTTTGACTACTCCACGCCCTGTCGATTTTCTTTGCCTCGTCAACTACAGTCCGCAACCAAGTTTGCTGTAGGCAACATTTGCGTTTTCCTTGGAGATTCCAATCAAGAACAATGGAATTTGTAATTGCAGACGCCGGCACCTTGGCTGCTCTCGGCGAGAACCCCTGGTTCGTGCACCTGCGAGTGGCCGTAGGCACTAGCGGCTTCCTCAGGTCCTGCGCTGGTACCCTCATCAACGCGCGCACGGTGCTTACCTCCGGCAGCTGCGTGTCAAAGTAAGTTCCAAGCACTCAAGTTGGCGTCTGAGATGGCGCCCAAGATGGCGTCTAAGATGGCGCCCAACATGGCGCCCAAAATGGCTCCCAAGATGGCGGCGATATTTTTGAATACGTCAACTTACAGCATTAGTTGTTATGTGCGGCGTTACTAAATCACTTGTGTCGTAGAAAACATGCAAATAGCAGTAGTAATCCTTGTAGAGAGGATTGTGTTCGCCGCTACTATACAAGAAGAACTAGCCGAGGTCTTGCTAACGATTATACTGCTTTTTATAAATAAAATAGCAATGCACCAATAACCCAAATAATGGTTTACGAGTTTTAGAAAAAGGCGCAGTTTAGTGCTAAATACATGCTTATGACGGATTTTAATTACAATACAAGAATATTAAACTAATCAGTAATTGTAACCATCAAATTGTAAACAAACATGGCGATGAAAAAGAGTAACTGTCGAGTTTCTTGCCGGTTCTTCTCGACAGATGGCTGCATTCCAAAGCCGGTGGTAGAGTCACTCTGTAATTGACGATTCATAAATACTTGATACAAGTTTACATGAATAAAGAATATTTTGATTTTGATTTTTTGATTTTTTTGATTTTATAATTATAAATAGTAACATTACTCAGATGATTAATCATATTAATTTTAAAGTCGATAGCAGATAAAATGGATTCATTAATCAGGATTAACCGATAAAGATTAGAAATTGTTTTATGATAAATAATAATTGACGTTGAAACATATGAGATTTATATACTGTGTAAGAATTGTAAATCGTTTATCTTACGTATTGACATAGATAAGCATTTTTAATAGAAAAGTCCTACCACTAGCTCAGACTCATATCGAGAACTGAATCCTTCAGTTTTTGGTTGACGGCAGTGAAAAGCTCGCCTTTGCGGGCTCTCCTTTACCCTTCTCTTTATTTTGGTGGAAAATGCGTTTCAGCATCCCCACTTCCATCTTCCCCCAATCATTTTCTCAATAGCTATCATGCTTGTTCGGTTAATTTACTAACAAATAAAATAAGATACACACTTTGTCCTCAGCTCTCGCTTCATCTGGGTGCGTTACGGCGTCGTAGACGTGTACAGGCCAACCCTAGTGACAGAGACCACCAACGTGTTCCATCACTTTAGCAGTGACATTGCTATCATCCGCGTCGGCCGTCACGTGATTGACCCATGTGAGTATAAGAAGGGGTTTAGGCCTCGACCTCGAATTTCGCGGCAGCGGCGAGATGTTTTGTATGGAATCCCATAGACCCGTCCTCGAACACAGCAGGGCGGGAGCGGCAGCGCATGCAGGCGCACTGCGGATCACCGCTTGACAGTATCGTACCGCTCTTGACGGCCCGCGTCAAGCGGTGACCGCAGTGCGCCCTGCGTGCGCCGCCGCTCCCGCTGCCGCGAAATTCGAGGCCGAGGCCAACAATCGGTACTTACAGTGGAAACTCGATTAACCGGACTATTTGTTGTTGTGGGCATTCGGACAATCGAAAATCCGGATAAGTGAATCCGAAAGTATAAAGAAAACGGGTTGGTGCACATGTAGTACGTACATAATGTTATTTGTTTATTAAAAACAAAAAATATATATCAGCAAAAATCAATGTTTATTAGGAGATACATTTTCCAACTAACGATGCTTGCAATTCCGCGGTACAGTAAACAGGACATAAGAAAACCAATTTATTCCAAGTTACAGTACCAAAAAAAAAAGTATTTTTCCGAAGTCAGGTTAACCGTAATACAATAAAAAAAAATAACGATGGTCCAGTCAACAGGACAATGCCAACTGTACTACGGGCAACTGACGGTTGGTAGTCCGGATAACTGGGGGCCGGATGATCAAGTTTCTACTGTATGTGGTTTTAACCACCACAAGTTGTGAAAGAGCATTGAAAGAGTAACTTTAACAACGGGAAGTTATGTTCAACAGACGAGTTTTAAAGAGCATTTTTTTTGTCATTTCAGTACATTACAAGTAAGCATCGCCTAATGTGCTGCCACACTGTACGCTCCTTTGATCCTTTTCTTTTAGTTGGATTCTAAAAACATCCCACCCCAACCAAACCCCACGTCAAGTGTTACCAGTGATAGTAAAAAGAGGCAGTCGGTCAGTCAAAGACTGTCTTATTTTCATAATGAAAGTGCATTAACCTGAAAAGAGACACGTTAAAAGCAAAAAAAAGTCGTCAACTACTACATTACTTAAATTCTTTGTATTCTTTATTCTATTATCAAGTGCGTCAACATTAATGATGACAAAAGATTTTTTGGTTGCGACACCAACTATTTTTGTTTGCTGAAGGTTAGTATCGAAAAAGTCACATTCAAGGTCTCGACATAAAAGTAACATTCTAACAGTCTAAAATTAAGCCGAACAAGTATAAAACTACACAGATATCAACCTGGGATCCCGCTACGTTTTTTATGGTAGCCAAATTCTTCATTTATGCTAGACCCATTTTATCGAATTGTACGAACAAAACTTCTATAAAATCCTGGACAAATATAGGCTTTGAAGCAATTTCTGAGCGGTCTGCGGGCCACTGAAGTTTTAATTAATAGAGCGGGCGGGGCAAGTTTTAATTGTCGCCAAGTGTCGAGGAAATGTCGCCGGCATTCTAAACGGTGCATCGATTTTTATACATCTACTACTACTAACTAGTTGTTCTGAGCGCGCTTAAATACATGGATGTTTATTATGTTCTAGCCTATTTAGGGCCAGTTTTGCCAAATTCGTGAAAATCTGTCAGATAAAAAGATTATGAATAAGATAGATTATGGCTTCTTCATTCAAGTCGTCCAACAGAGAAATGGAAAAAAAATGAGTTACAGGCATTAAAACTTAGTTTCATTACTGACAGATATCGGTTCGTGATAATTAAACTTGAAATCAGAGGGTCGAAGACCAGATGAGCCTACTTTGGCAGCACATTGAGTGACGCTTCCTGGTGAAGTGTCCCTCAGCGGAATAGGCCGCAGTGGCCGCTTACCATCAGGTGGGTTGCGTGCCTGTCCGCCAACTGATCTGTTTACTTTTTTGTTTGACAGTCAACCCCAACATCACCCCCGCAGCTCTTCCTGGTGCTGACGCCGAGGTTCCTTCAACTGCCACCTTCTGCGGCTTTGGAGCCACTGAATCTGGCAGTAAGTCTTACTTATATATTTTTTTTATCCAACGCAAGGCTTAAAGTTAATATTGGGAGCTAAGCTGTGGGCTAACATCGCAACATTATAAAAACCTTGGTGGAAAGGTGGAAACGGCAACGTGGAAAAAGTAGTGCTCCCTCCCTGCCATCAGTATTTCCAGACTATTATAAATAACTTGAGAATCTTTATGTCCAGAGTAAATAGGCTCTATCTATATGGGTAATCTAATCATGTATCATTTTAGATCGAATTTCACTTACCATCAGGTGAGATTGTTGCCAAATGCCTACACGTTTGATACAAAACGTCACAAAAGGCGGAGGAAAGAACTTCGTCTCTTTTGTTCGGGATTAGCAATGTCTGACGATCGACAGATTCTAATGTATGAAGAGGCCTTTTCCCATTGGAACAAGAAAACGTCTATTGCAGTAATCAAATCTCGTCTATGTTACCGGTAATATTAGTTATTAGATCGATATTGGTACACTAATAGCATGCCTATAGAATATATATCGAAAAGAAAATTACCTCGATTATACGCAATGACTTGTCGTAACGATAATCGCGTACTCGTATGATCAAAATCATTGCACAACACTGAACAAAATCGTTGCCTACTTTCTTGCACCGTTTGGCTTAAAGGTTGCATAATATTATTGTAAGAGCTTATGTTATTCGGCATTTAAATCGGATTGCTTTATTTAATTGCATGCAATTTACCTAAGGATCAGTTTCGCCACTGATAGATAAGTTTGTGATGATTTTTATGTAGGATTTCAATGATGCAGTGTTCTATATAAAAAAAGTTATCGATGTAAAATTAGAACGGACTGAAGGTCTTCAATATGTAGATAAATATATTAGTTTCTTTTAAGCAACACTAAAGTTTCTCATATAAGGGTTTATATGAGAAACTTTAGTGTCGTGGAAGCTTTGGAAACGACTTAGTTTGTTGGATAGTATATTTGCGACCGACTCCAAAATAAACTAAAATTATGTACAACACGTCATGTTAAAAGTACAAGGGACATTGTTCAAATTGTGAGTGACAAAGGACATTGTTTTAATAGAAGAGTGTACTCAGCAAAACATATTATGAACACGTCTTAATATTCATAATGCTACTACACTTTGCATTAACGCATTCTCGAATTACGATTTTGCATTGTGTCCATACACGGAATTACCTGGATACGGACACATGTGAAAGTGGCCCTTAGTATTTTATAAGCTTTTAATTAACTTGTGAATTTGTGATGTGAAAGTTCCACGGCACTACCACATAAGGCAGCGAGAGAGTATCGCGCAGGGTTTCAGTGGGTAAACCCCGTACCTACGTACCTTTTCATCCTAGAGGAGAGTCACACGCACCACCCTGCCCCACAGAGGCGTGTGACGGCGTTTAATGTGTTTTTCCGGCTTAAAAGGCTCTATCATAATTTGATGATCGTCAAGTAGTTTGAGGTCGATTTGGTGAAAGAGAATAGCGTGCATTGATTAATGCGTATGTTTGCAGACCCTGGTGAAGAACTAAGCTGTGCTGAGGTAGCTGTCACCGGGGAAGAGGACGATATCATTACCGCCCAAAGCGATGAACAACAGGCTACGGAGGTAAGATGAATTTCTTCATAATTTTTTCATTATCGGGATTTTTCAGAGTCCGAGACTAGCTACCCCCACAGGCCACAGGTGAAACCTATACACTCTATAACAACTCTGGCTGTGCTCCGGCAGTATTATTGTGGGAGCCAGTACACTTGAAATCAAAGGCTCGAGCATCAGATGAGCCAACAATGTGGCAGGAGTAATAGGGGTTTAAAATGATTTTATTCTTTAACTCGTTTATCAGGGATGTTGTGTTAGTAACTAATACAAAGTCCAAGCTTCAAAAACAATTTGTTTCTATGTCTTTGTTTCAGTTCGACCTCGGTGCTCCTTTGGTGCACGATGGTGTGCTGTACGGCTTCTTGGTTGGGGAATCCGACGATGAGGGCAATTCAGGTAATAAACTTCCCACGTCACATCAGTCCAAATAGGCATGATGCCCTAAACGTCATTAAAGGTATTTAACATGTTCAAATTATTCTAAAACACAGCATCATTTTATCTTATACATAATAACATTCAGATCAATTTTATTTTCAATAAAATAAAAGCATAAAATCTTGCGATCCGAGTAAAATAAAAATATTCCTTCGTTTAACTTTGACACGTGAAATGACGGCACGACGACGCTTTGATTACTTCGAGAGTTTTAGTTAGCGCTAAGTAACATTATTTTGCAATAAATGCAATATTCAGCTACTGCAATGACAATAAAATACTGAAATAATACTATTTCTGATATAGATTGGGGTTTCAAAATTTGTCATCTTGCCTATTATTATATTTTAATCAAGGAACTTTTTAATTTATTGTGGGGATCGCCTCGATGGTCTAATGATTTAAATACTAGGCTGAGATCTTGGTTTCCTGGGTTTAATTCCCGGGTAGAGCTAACTTTGTGTCAGTATTTTCTGACACAGCTCGGGTTTGTGATCACCAATCCGCAATTGGCAAGCGTGGCGACTAATCCAGTATCCATCCCATTATTGTAACAATAACTTGATTTCAAAGATGGAGGCCTTTGCCCTGCAGTGGGACATTAATAGGCTAAAACAAGAAACAAGAAAATATTTTAAATAAACTAGCTACCCGCCCCGGCTTCACATGGATGCAATTGTGTTTCTCTACAATATTATGCATGTATTATACATATTATAAACCTTACTCTTGAATCACTTCACTTGAATCTATTAAAAAAACCGCATCTAAATCCGTTGCGTAGTTTTAAAGATCTAAGCATACATAGGGACAGACAGCGGGAAGCGATTGTGCTTTACTATGTAGTGATGTAGTGATACAAATGTCAAAAAGGAAGTTATTTATGAAAACATTTTCAGTTTCACACTTCCATAAATAGATAGTTAAAATAGATTTTCTTACGTATGAAAAACCTACAGTTGATTTTTTTTAAGTTGGTTAAATTCCTCTTTTGTTTTCCAGCTATTGTAATGCACAAAAAAGTCTCTATTGATAATAATAGAATCAGGGTCATTACCAAATGCGTCATCGTGTCAGTGCACTTTGTAAAATGGAAATATTTCTGGACAGGCTGACCAATTATACCGTAAGGTAGTGAGATATTGCAACTATTTTTACATGTAGGTACAACAGTTGATGACAAAAATAGAGGGGTACATCAGGATTACTCGAATGAATCTTATCTCTAGACTTTGCATTGGTATATGAATAAGCTGATTCTTAAGTTTACTTTTATTGGAGGGGTTGCAGAAGTCGTGGCTTTTTCAACCAGTGTGTTTTTACTACTAAGCGGTGATGGAAACGATCGTACCTGTACAATCGAATGGTCGTGTAGCCAAATCTAATTGGTCTACAGCTGAAAACAAAAACAATAACTAATGTAACAATTGCACTTACCAAATCATGGTTCAAGGGCTGGTTAATTGCGAAAATGCAGGCACCGGCTCTTTTTTTCGGGTGTGAAGGCGAAACTGGGGAAGTTTAGTAGGTAGGGGTTTGGGACGCTTCAGTCCCGAATCCCACACGCTGGACGCATCAATCTCCGCGAAAAAGAAAAGAAATGAATCATGATGTTAGCGTGCGACTATTTTGGGACGAAAACGTCCCGAAAAAAATAGTTGTTAACTTTTAATAATATCGTTTTTTTTATTCCAGAATTCTTGAACGTGAGAGACTACCTGGTTTGGATCGAGGCCACCGCTGATAACACCCTCTCCCGCGCTTCCATCGCCAACGAGGGACCTACCCCAGTTCTATTCGCTTGAACTGTCCAATACGAAAGCTTTTCACTACCAATTGAGAAGTCGTGATGTAAATAAACGTTGCAGTGATGTGAGAAATAAATTGTGTGATTTTTAAAATGCAGTTTTTTTATTTTTGATTAATGGCTGAGATACTTGACTTCTTTTTATTGCACTATTCGCCTCAAAAAAGAAGGCACACAAATACAATTATAGGTGCCGCTGCCGGCAAACTTCTTGACGCTCTCGGTCGACGCGGAGTTTGCCGGCACGACTACAATACACGTTATCGAAATCATGTCACCGCTAGAATGATAGGAACTGGCTTCACCACGCTTGCCAAATATGGATTGGTATAAAAAAAGGTTGTTTTAAAACGGCCAAAAAACTCGACATTGAAACCAAAGAAACTTTAAAAAGATTTTTCCTCGTTGGGATGTGAACCCATGACCCGTGCTTCTGTGTGACAGGTAGTTCTTGTTCTTGCCTTATTATTCATCGTTTCGAAAAAATCGTGTTTAAAGAAAAAACCGTTTTCTTTGTTCTAGCTTTTATTAAGATTTTGAAAATACCTACCAAAAAATGGAGTTTCCGTTGACGAGTGCCTACATTTTTCCTTTGTTCCCGTTGAGTCACACAATTTTGTGTAATGGTCTAAGATCCCACTGCTCAATTCTGCAGGTATCTGTTTTGTTTGATACAACTAATTTTAAACGAATGTTAAGGAAATATGTAATGGATTATTGATAGATTGCGTATATAAAATTAGCCGCAAATTTTTTTTTGTATTATCAATTCGCGGGTATAATAGGCAACCATATGTTTTTTTTTATGAATTTTACGACATTTGAAAGATAATAATGTCACAAATTGAAAAAAATTGAACAGGTGAGTGTAAACTGATATAACTGTTAACAGCTGGCAACCCTACGTTGCGGCTGACTGAGAGCTGGCAACCATATTTATTTCAATTTGTGACATCATTACCTTTCAAATGTCAAAAATTCATTGAAAAAACATATAGTTACAAGTAATTTATTAGCGAATTAAAAATAAAAATAAATTATTTTTTTACTTGCGGCAAATTTTTTTTAGGCAACCTATCCTTAATTCATTGCTTACTTCCTTATCATTCATTTAAAATAAGTTGCATCGAAAAAACAGATACCTGCAGAATCATGCAGTGGGATCTCGTACTATAACAAATTGGTAAAAAAACTACCGATTAGTAACACTGTTACTCAATGACACACTTTTTTCCCTTTGAGTGACAGTGTAACTCAACAAAACGCTAACACCTTGTAAAATCAATGTTGAAATAGGTACATCTCTTGGTTTAATACAACGATTAACCCACGATACCGGGCGGGTATCTAATAAAGGTTTGATAGAAAACTATTGTTTATGTTATGCACTTATAATAGTGCAATTCGGCCCTATTGCTATGTTTTTTTTAAGTGACTGAACTATGGCATTCAGATTTTTTTAAGAAACATTGTTTTTGGGGTTTTATTTTTTTATGAAAGAGTGGTGATGGTATATTATTAATCACTACCGCCCATCGACACCTGCGACTAGGTCTAAGGTGCGTTGCCCGCCTTTTTAAGAATATGGAGAAGGGAGAAGGGAAGAGAAGGGTTCGGGCCTCCGGCACTCTCATTCTCAAACGGAGCGCAATAACAAATCTATTTCAAGCTATTTACTCATGCGTTGATCAGTTGATCTTCTTGAAGTGGATGGTACTGTTCCGGTCAAGCCGGCTATTTCGACTGACAGAAATTGTCTGCAGCATGGCACTTAAAAGTTAATATAGTAAAAGTATAATCCAATTCTCTGGTTCCCCACCCGGGGTCGGCGCGGGATGTTTCGCATGCAGCCCCGGCAATGGGTTCGGAGAAGACCTACCATGGCCCGTGTGGTTCGTAATAATGCGTCGCACATCGGCGGCGCAGCGGCTTGCGCGCGTGGGAGTTCCGTGGCGTTGTCTCCGCATGGAGGATCTCGGTTCCCCCTCACCGCGCTGAGAGAGTCATCGTCAGGTTTTAGTCGGTAGGGCCGAAGCGCGAGTTCGAACATCGCTCGGGACGAACCTCCGTCCCTTGAGTGTCCCCCGGCTTTAGCAGGGGGGTCCGGCGTCCTGGATCATAGTGCAAGCGTACCCTGACTGGGACAAACACTCAGAGGAAGAAGGTCGTCGAGATAAGTTTTTATATCTGCAATGCGATGTGAAAGTTGTAAACTTAAAATATATCCATTCAAATAAGCCGCATCCGCCAAGTTAGTAGAAATGGCAGAGATTGCACAACGGATTGCATAACGACTGGCCTTCGCGTGCGGTTGTTGGCCCACATCGCTTCACGGACGCGCCGCTACACATTGGGAATCTATAACTTTTTTTTACAACTGTTGTTGTAAAAAAGTGCAGGCATTACCACTGCAGTTGGCAGGCGTTTGATGTAAGCCACTACCGGCTTTTCTGTGGAGGGACATTTCGGTATGAAGCATTACCTATTTGTTTTTGTTTTACACTATTTCTGTGCGGGCCGATATCGTCCTGGGATCCTGGGCAAAACTGGAAGATTGTCAAATACAACTCTGGTTTGCCATTACTAATCTGCATTAGGAATTATAGTCATCATCATCTCAGCGTATGCCTGATTGCAGCCAGTATAGAGCTCAGAGTCCGCTTCTACTATGATCCTAGATTTGACAAGACTGGATATTACAATTTATAGTTATTAATTAGGAATTATAGTGATAAAGTGAATACCCGTTATTGCGATGATGGCCCTACAGCGGGACATTAAATACTACACTGCTTATGTACTTTTGTAACTGTATCAATGCAATTCGAATACCACCTTTTTATTTGATACACTACCATAGTTAATGCCATTGAGCGATACATTTTACTAAATGCTGATGAAAGTATAAGTTTTACACTGTTTTAAAAGTTTATCATTTTATCAAAAAAATACTCAATATACTCGTACTCCAGTTTCCAGTGGTCTTGGAATAATATTTAATTTTAGTTTCATTCTAGGCAGCTGGCTCTGCCGGAACCTCCGACATGGCCAAATGGAGCACCCAGGGGTCGACTGGGGGGCCCGACCCCGAAGGAAGATGACGGTGCGTAGGGTATTCCCAGGGTTAAAAGGCTGGGCCGGATATTTGCCAGTTGAGCGGCCCAGCCATTGGCGAGGCAGAGACCGGCTCGTCTTTCTTGGATGTGGAAGGAAAACATGCGGAGTTTTTGTGGGACGTGGTAATAATCGGACGCTTTAGTAGTAACCACAGGACTAACTGCATTCCCTTTCTAAACGAAAAGGGTTAAAAATGGTTTCCGCTGCACATAAGCTATAACAAGCCTTTTATTGCTACTTGTTTTTATTAATAAATATTCTTTACATGAGATTGGCAGAGATAAAATAGGTGTTTATTCTAGGTTTAAGTATTTTGTCAGGCGATGAGCATAATATGTTTGTGTATACGAGTGAAACCACCTGTGTAATTAAACATAGTGTGCACAAGTGATTTGAGCATTGCTGAGGTAAGTCTACTCATTGTAATATCTGTAAAGTACCTAGTTAGTACCTATACTTAATGTAAGAAGACTAGACATCATTTCATCGTATCATTATGTCAGCCTAAATTTTCGTCCGCGTAGTATAGTTGTTTCCCGGCGCGATGTTTTTTTTATTTCAGTTCGGTTCAGAAAATATTCGTTTCGGTTTTTACTATCTTCATCAAAATCGGTTCAATGGTTTAAGCGTCAAAGCGTAACACACAGACAGATACTTTCGCATTTAAAATATTAGAAGGGATTTTTTAATGTTTACCTCTGACATAGGCATGGCACGGCTCTATTTGCGCGAAAAAGGTCACCAAAATAATATCTTTAGGGGATATCGATTATGACATTGTTTGGTAAAAGCGTAGCGTCATTATGTCACCTCCCGACCCAGAGGCCCACTCACGCGGACTCGTTCGTCAGACAAATCAGTGTGCGGCCCTGCATTTAACTTTCTCCGTTACAGCATCTACGCAGAACGCGGACAGCGCACTGGCCGTCTCCCGCGCTCACGGTCACGCGTACACTTCCAAATTTGAAAAAACGTTTGTGAATACATTTCAGTTATTTTTTTTTGAAAGAAAGTGATGTGTCCAGTGCGTTCATAATTATTACTATTTAATTTATTAAGTTTAAAATCGATTCGAATGTGGTTGTGATTATCATGTGAATTATTGTGAGTGATGTTTTTTTTACACTTTTTGGACCCGGCAGGTGTCATGTCTTCTTATTTTATGGTAAAAATAAAAAATGATTTGGTAGAATTCTGTGTGTGCAGATTTTCCAGTTTTATTCGATCACAGATGGTTAGGGAACGCACAAAAGACAGAAATAAACACATTTTCTTAAAAAAAAGGATGCAATTTTAGAATGTGTAGGTAATTTGATATACTACATAATCAAATTACCTACACCTGTTTGGTTGTGCACGATACAGGGACAGAAGTTTAGTTGGATTTCTTTATAATAGGAATTTCGTATGTTCCTATTTATACTAAACTTATGCTTAATGTTAGGTATAATTTTTGAGCTGGTTAAAGTTTGATTAAAGTTAAGCTTGATGTACCCTCTATACGAGGACCTTCATTAATTCAAGATCATATTATGATTATTCAGACTGTTATTTTTTTCTTACTTACATATTTGTTAAAAATAAAGTAGCATTTATATTTATGAAACGATTTCAAAAAAAAGGAGGAGGTTTTCAGCTAGGTACTCTGTATTTTTAGTGTGTATTATAAGTCATAACTTCTAAGTTAACCGATTACGATTATTCTTCTTTTATCCACCTAGGAATACCTTTTTCAAAGCAATACTTGCAAGTGACAATACAAGTGGTCCATAATATGCGATGGGAATGGGATCCCTTTTAAATTAGACCGTTGACTTCAATTTTTCTTTTTCTTCTTGTAATTGTTAAACAGTCAGCAATCGTGTTTGATAAATAAAGATTTTTTTTTCTGTCGCTTAATCGTTTTGTACAAACGTTTGTGTAGGACCACTTATTTGCATGTGTACCAACACATGAACATAATCTGTTTGTAGTGATGTGGGTATAATAAATGTGACTACATAAAAAAGTGTATAAGTAAAGTTTAACGGTTGTCTGGAACCCATGCTATGTAGGTACTATTACCCAGACATACAAATGTTTAAACGAATGCATGCGAATGCCGATCCCTACTTAACGTCCGAATTTGACTTTAACCTTTTTTATTTACAGTGTAATACAACCATGCGGATGTGACAAAAATGTTCGGATTCAAACGCACTCCGGCCTTCCTCGTCATCTACCTCGCGTGGTTCCTTCAACATTATACCTTCGGCTATATACTATTATGGTACATATTCGCAGTACCATTACTAGTAGCTGTTGTGTACGCCATTGGCACGTATGACCATGAGTACTGGGCTGATAGGGGGATATTCTCGCCTCCAGCACAACTCTTCGTGGGAAATATCAAGTCGGTGATTACTTTCAAGGAGCAGGGAGGACTGTGCTTCAAAAGGATCTATGATACGTACAAGGATGTTAGGTTTTTAGGTAAGTTTACCATTTTTTTATGCTATAACTGTTGGCAGACTGGCACGTAGCTTACCTGGTAAGCAGTCACTGCGGCCTATTCCATTGGGGGATAATTTATTAATCAGGTAACCAGTAACTGGTACTCACATTGATACGGGGTGGTAGCTGAAAAAGTCCTATCACCAACCAGACCAAACTGGGAATTGAACCCACGACTTTAGGGTTTCATATTCCCGAATGGTTTACCCCCGGAACCTATCTTAATATTAATCCATTTAAATCAGATAGTAAACACCAGTTTGAGTTCAAGCAATATTTCAACGAACGATTTGTTTCAAGTCATCTTCCTAGATGCAAAGGTTACTTACGATATCTCTAAAGTTGACGGTACGTATTCCCCGGAAAAAAAACGATATCTCTAAAGTGAAAATATGTATCTCCATGCTGCAAATTAAAAAAATTATGTATTCTGTAGTACATATAAATTACGTTTAAGTATTTACATAAAGCTTGTATGAACATTTTATGTCTCGCTTCCGCCTGGTTGCCGTGTTAAGGTTAAAGTCATGGCTGTATGAGTGATTAAAAAAAGAAAAGAAAAAATAAAGAAAAAAGTTAATTTGGCGGCAATCGCAAAACTGTATGAAATCTGCTTGTTTGTTTGTACATATTTGACTAGGTACCAGGAATAAAGTTTACAACTTACGAGTTAGTTTTAAGAAAGGAATTGTTAATTAATATCATAATACGAAATTTTATCTATGACCCATGAAGACGATCTGCGTAACTGGCAATTTTGCAAGGAGTACTTATATACCGTGTCTTTGGTGCATGCAAAGTAATTCGGCGTGTGACCTCGTATAAAAATATAGTAATGATGATTATTTTAGGTTTTAGTACATACATATACCTACTAAAACTTTATTTACGTTTTATTCCCATAATATTTTTTTTTTAACTAGCCAGTTAGATCCAGAAATACTGATAGAGAAATTTGTATTAAGTTTTATAATGATGAAAAAATGAAAAATGAAAAAAATGAAAAATCTTTATTTCAACAACTTGCATTGTTACAGTACAAATGGTAGGAATCTCCTTTTAAGCAAGGAATTGCTTGGGGATTCCGCTCTTCTATAGTAATACAGTTGTCTTTTTATACTACTTACTTAATTTTAATACAATATAGGTTTTAACCACTCAATCCCGAACCGGCACTCGGGTGCCGCGTAACAATAGATTTTCTATTGTGTCTGGTGATCCGGGGCTCGAAAGATTAATACAAGATTATTTTTTTAGTTTATTTTATTTTGTTTTTGCAAATGTTAAGTTACAGGCAAAATTATACACATTTGTCTGGAATTACAGTGCATCTGAGTGATTATGCGTATGTGCTTGCGTTCGTGTGTGCGTGCGTGCGTGCGCGCGCGCGCCCGTGTGTGTGTGTGTGTGTGTGTGTAAGTTTGCGTATGTGTGTAAGTGAGTGCGTGTTTGCGCGTGTGTGTCTGATTGAATGCTTGCGTGTGTGTTTTCGCGTGTGTTTGCTTTCAATGATGTTAATACCTATTTTAGCCTGTCATAATAGAAGATGTATGTATAATGATAATAAGTTAAGACTGAAAGTATGTTGCCGTTTGCGAATTGATACAAATCGACATTGAATCCCATAATATTGTAGTCACCAGAATCAGTCGATCTACCTCGGAGAAAAATGAGATCTCCCTCATTTTGGGTATGCAAAGTAAGGACGTGGTAAGGATCTACAATAATTCATACATAAAGTAGGTACTTATATGTACTTTAATTTAATCTTTACTTTGTAGCGGCACATGCATGCATCGCACTACCTGTGCTTTGTACCCGTTTACCTAATACCTATTTGCCGATCAATTTGCACTGTTACTTAGGCAAGCCTTTGAATATAATATACTTCAACAGCAGCAGCAGACTGCCTCCGTGGAACAGTGGTTAAGCCGCTCGGGTATAAAACCTGGAGGTCGTGGGTTCGATTCCCGCCGTGGGTCTGATTGGTGGTAGGACTTTGACAATAGTGTAGACGGGAGCGAAGGTTAGATAATACAACTGAATGATGAATAAAACCAGATAACTATTTAACATTAGAGTAAAATACCTATTATTTAAAATTATAGCTAAATCTCATTAGTATTATTTAAATTGGCTTTTCATGTGTTTTTTTTAACAATTATTTCTTTCATTTTTCAGATGTGTTTCTTTAGTATTTTTTGAAATGATTGTAATTTATTGAGTATGATTTGACTTGTAACATTAATTCAAGTTATTGCTGTTTTTTTTTAAGTTTTTAACTTGAGCCGTAAATTACGCATGCCCGGTGCATTGGGCAACTGTTAGCCAGTATTTGTACGTGCCATTTTAATGCATGAATAAAAAAGAAAAAAATCTGAGTTCATACTCTGATCGTTATTCCAGGTATTCATCAATTCTACCAGCGCACTCTAGTGGTCAGAGACCCAGACCTAATCAGGCGTATGTGCGTCACCGACTTCCAGCATTTCGTGGACCGGGGGTTTTTCTTCCGCGAGGATGTGGATCCCCTCGCCGGGTCCGTGCTGTACCTCCGCGGAGCTGAGTGGAAGAAGTTGAGGGCCAAGATATCGCCTATATTTTCGTAAGTATTTTGCAGTGAGATATTTTAATGGATGAGAGTGGAGGCCAAATCGAATACCAGCAAAATCTTGTTCAATCTCGATTAAGCTGATGATTACTGAGAGAGTTGTTTTTTCTTATTATAAGCTCGTATTAACAGCAATGATTAATAAAGGGATCAAACTCATATTCATGTGGGATATTACAAAGAAGTTTGCTAAGGTATCTCTGATGCCAATTTTAATATTTCTATGTCATTGTTTTAACCACTCAACGCCGAACCGGCACTCGGGTGCCGCATAACAATAGATTTTCTATTGTGTCTAGTAATCCGGGGCTAGAAGGATTAAAACAGTTGTTAGCCGATACATTTTTTTTGAAAAATGTAAAAAAGATAACTTCTACGTTGCTAATTATATCCGGTTTTTTAAACACTAACATTGAAGTTATACAAACACACATTAACACTGTCTAGGGAACATTTGGATTTATTCAATTTATTAAAAATAACATATACACCATGTATGTATTTTTGTATAAAGTCCATTTATCAGACTACACTTCACAAAAAAATAACTAGTTTTTTTGCGTATTCCTTTTTTTCATTCAGAAAAAATACTGTTTTTAAGCATTTACCATTGAAGTTATATGAAAGTCCTTACAAGAATTCATTACGAACTTTCAGACCAAACAAACTGCGAGGAATGTTCCCGCTAATAGACGAGACAGCCAAAGAGTTCCTAAAACGTTTAAAAAAACGTTGTACCAAATTAGAAAATACTGACCAGGAACATGATATAAGACCTGATGAAAAAAGAGAATTTCCCAAAGATGTCGAGAAGGTGAAGAATGGGAATGTTCCGGCTGCAGATGGTTTTGCAGAGGTGGTTGACTCTGAGAAGCTGGTCGGTGGTTTTACGGCGGACGCTATAGTTCCTTGTGCATTTGGCCTTAAGAGCAATGTGATGGACAACGAGAATGACCCGTTCGCTGTAGCGCTTCACGCATTCTATGAAATGTCGCCGTATAACATATTTGAAAAGTAAGTATGACTTCACCTCTAAGACTGGCATGATGGCTTATTCAGTAGCGTTCAGTTTATCATTTACCAGACAGGCACCCAGCCCATCCGATGAAGCCAAGAAGACTCACTCAATGTGGTGCCGCACTGTAGGCTCCACCGACCTTCGAGCCTTTAATTTCATTTTATTATTTTCAACAAAGTCGCCGCCCTTAAATAGACAATATAGCCTGACCAAGAAAATAAATAACCTGCTCTGGAGGCCAGCGAACTTATATGACACTGGATGCGCCACACTAGCTATGGTTATAGCAACACTTGGTTGCTATGGTTAAACTCACAAATAACTCACAATATCCAATTTAGTAGTAACAAGGCACGGTTGACAATTGACATCACACTTTGACAGACAGCACTATTGAATGACATCTGATTGTTTTTTTATTTGATTGCTGCCACTTGAAGAAATTAGTTCCAATATTTTTCCGCAATATGGCGAGGTTTTTTATTTTAATGGTCGGGCTATACATAGCAAAGATAGCAGCTCACAAATGTAATAATGTTCAGTAATCCAATTTGTTAAACGTATTTATTTATTTGGGTAGATATCGTGTTATATTGAGTTACGGAGCCCTATCATATTAACTGTTGTGGCGGCCAGTGGTCAGACTGGTAATAATATTGTACTTTTTGTATTTATTCTTTCAGAACCATGCGTCAATTTTGGCCGGCATTCGTCCTGTTCTTCCGGATGAGGATCATTCCGAAGAAGACCCACGATTTCTTTTACAACATTGTCACGAGTGTCTTGCGCGCTAGAGAATCCGGTAAGATTTGTGTAAAACATAGACTAGCAGCTCATCTTACTGTACCGCATTGAATGTAGATTCATCATCAGCCTATTACAGTCCACAACGAACATAGGCCACCCAAACACTCGCCACACTGATCGATCCGCGGCATTCAGCACCTGCCAGACATCTTGCGCAAATAAAAATTACTGGAACTTGTAAGATGCGAAGAACAATGAAGTTCTTTTAAGTTAAAATTGTGGTTTCAGGTGAGCAAGAAAAACGAGGTGATTTCATTGACATGATGATGGCTCTTCGCAATGACGATGTTAACCACAACTCAAAGTCCGGAGAAGACGACATTGAAATAAGTTAGTATCTAGGTACAGTTAGTGCCAAAATGATCTGAGCGTTTATAACCTACCCAAAATATCTGAACATTTGACAAAAATCACTCTTAGCAAAATACTTTTATATGTAAATATCGTTTGATGTCATTAATTTGACTTCAAACAACAAATGAAAATGCACCTGGTTGATTTTTTTTCAAATGTTCAGATATTTTTGGTGATTTTGAACGCTCAGATCATTTTGACGCTGACTGTACTATGCACTGCACATGTTTTCCACACACACACACACATTTTAAATTTTGTTTAACCCGTGTATTTAGACGAGAAAGTATTACTTGAGTCTAAGAAATGACGTAAATTATCGTTTCTAAAAATTTCACGATAGTTTTGATTGAAGTAAGAACTGTCAAAGTTCAGAATACTTGGGCAAGAATTATAATTATGCTTATTTTTGACAGCCCTATTATTCTATAAAACAGTTATTTATGTGATGTCTTACTTAGGGCGAACGCTAAAACACGGGCGGGCGGATGCGGACGCGGGTGCACACGCGTCGGGTGTCCGCGCCGCGGGCCACGAATCCGCGAGCGGGCACCGGTCGTCGCTAGCGCCTGTCTCATTTAGCGCTGCTAAAATAATTTTGATCTCGAGCGTGTACAATTGTATCGATGTTCATGGTTGTACCTAGCCTTCGATGCGTGTGACGCTCCGTCGCACGCGCCGCAGCTGCTTATACTATTTTTTCATTTGTTTTTCATTATAGACATGCGAGCGTGCGCCCGCGCGAATTTAAGCGTTCGCCCTTAGACCCAAGTAATACTTATTATAAAGTTTAAGAAGAATTTCACCTGTATCTATCTCTGAAAAAATAGAACATCCGGAAATAGACAATCGGATAATTTAATTTTCAACGCAAACTAATAATACCTACAAATAATGTCGTCCCGGGCGGCCTGTCAAATTTCAGGCTGTGCTGTGACTGAGTAGGTATTTTGTCAATCACAAATTTTCGTTCAGCTCCGAAATTTGTACCCAAGGTTCCTTGGCTGTCAAACCAGCCTTTCCTGTGTCCCAAGATAAATAAATAATTCTCCTTGGTTGGACATTATTCTAGCCTTTAACTCGTAAGACTATGGATGCTAGGCAACGGGCAAAACATGTTTATATACCTATAGATTTGTAAATACATACTTACTGTAAATTTTAACACCTAGACCTATAAAAACACGTTCAGTTAGCACACACTTGTTTGTACCATGTGGCATTGAACCCGTGATGTCTGGTGTATGAGGGTGTAGTAGACGATTTCTCAAACAATACAACTAACCAATGTTAAAAAAAAATCCATTACGAAAACTCTATTTATTATGCTTTTAACATTACACATTGACACTAAAGTTTCTCTTTATTTATGTTATGTTATAATTATGTTTTGACCGCCTCCGTTGAACAGTGGCTAAGCCGCTCGGGTATAAAACCCGGAGGTCGTGGGTTCGATTCCCGCCATGGTACTGGTTGGTGGTAGGACTTTTTCAGAGTCCGACTGGCTAGCTACCACCCCTACAGGTGAAATCTGCCGCCATAACAGCTCTGGCTGTGTTCCGGCAATATTAATGTGGGAGCCAGTACACTTGAAATTAAAGGCTCGAAGATCAGATAAGCCTACAGTCAGGCAGAACATTGAGTGACGCTTCCTGATGAAGTGTCCCTCAAAGTAATAGGCCGGAGTGACCGCTTACCTCAGGTGGGCTGCGTGTCTGTCTGCCAACTGATGTGGTATAAAAAAAAAGTTATACTTCGCTAAGATATATTATTTTGTAAAAACAAAGTTCTGAGGTAAACGGCATTATAAGACACGCCTCAGGCGACGTGAATTATGAAACATATTAGGCAACTCGAGAAAAATTGTAACCGAAAACTTGTTGGTTTAATGCTCTAAGAAAATTTGCAAACTCGTTTTAAGTTTGATATTTTTATCAGAGGAGAAAGATGGTCGGGTAAAGCCTAGGGTGTATGGAAAGCGAGGACTTAGTGTTGTTGTAACATTTTAAAATGTTAATGTATAAAATAATAAGGCATTAATTTTAATTGGCTCTGTGTTGTTAAGAAAGATATATAATAATCGATGCATTATGTGCAGAAAGTAAAAGTAACTTTTAATTACGAGTTTAATGTTACACTGCAAGACAAATATTATAATAATTTAAACATTCATTCCACAACAAAAAAAAAAATTTAAAATTACCCGTGTATTTGTAGTGTTAATATTATATGTACATAATAAAATAATTTGATCTTGAAAATGCTTCATTCCTACGGGAAATCGGGTAATAGGACCCCGGGTAGTCATAGAAATATTATTTACACTACATAGATAGTACATAGCTCAATGCGGGTAGTAAGTTTTTCACATAATGACGTGCTGTGCACTGACCTCCATAGACAACGCTATAATGGAGCTCAGTGCGTGCTGTGACAGGTTGCCACGCAACATTACAGCAACGGATTTTTGATTATGGAATAAATCCAAATAGGTATGTATGAGCTGGCGAATAAATCCTGAAAAAAATTTACATTTTTATGGGATAATGTACCTAATAGTCCACGCGAGCGGAGCCGCAGGCGGGAAGTCTAGTGTGACATCATAGAAAGAAAGGACAGACGTTTATTATTTTGGGTCATTATATGGCGATCAATTCGACATTTTATTGTGTTCGCAATTTCATCGCATTTGATATGCATAAATAAAGATTAATTTTAAAATCTTATTCCGCAGTCTTCTGAGACTAATATTATGCTGCCGAGCGGTTTTTAATTCACGCAACTACATACCTAGTTACTTTCTAAATAAGCAACATCGGATACAGTAGATAGGTTTAGGTATGGCAAATTAACTCTGATCCTTCTTAATAAAATGCAGTTGGCGTGCTTTAGGAACCATTGAGTCTGCGTTGCTATTAGCAAGGATATCGAAAGTATTTTATACTGTTTAGAAAAATTATAAAAAACAAAATAAAAATTGTTTATCTGTTTTAAGCTTTTCACAGAAAACCTACTTTGATGAACCTTTGATGGACGGATTTGAATGACCCTTTTTTGTTGATGAAGAATGATGATAATAAGATCATAAGTACTTAAATGTGTCGTCGGCAAACTGTAGGATCTTGTAGGATATAGTTTATTTAAAAAACCTAAAAATCCGATGGAACACTTGCAGCCCAGCAAAACCTTAAGGGACAATGATATAAAGTCTTAGGAAAAGAGATCTCTGTTTGATGACGTAAAACATATTTTAAAGTCATCATAAAAACGAAAATCATCCATGTAAACTAAAAACAAGTACCATCGCGCTGTAACAACTTTTAATTTTTTTTCTACTTTCAGCGGATATGGTGATAGCTGCCAACGCGTTCATCATATTCCTTGGTGGATTCGAAACCACCTCTTCCACATTGGCCTTCCTGCTTCTGGAGTTGGCAGCTCACCCTGAGGTGCAGGAACGAGTGAGGCGGGAAATAGCTGAAGTTACGGAGAAGTGCGGCGGGGAAATCACTTACGACGCCTTGCAAGATCTCACTTATATGGAAATGGTTATACAAGGTATGTTATAATATTTTTTTTACTGCTAGTGGTTCAGTGACTTCCACTCTGGCCTTCCTTCTTCTGGAGTTGGCAGCTCACCCTGAGGTGCAGGACTGAGTGAGGCAGGAAAATAGCCGACGTGACAGAGAAGTGCGGCGCAGGTATAGCGTTAATACATGTGGACTTATCACTACCATTGATCTTTTCCATTTAACCTTAAAAGATAAAGGAAAGTATAAAAATAAATTAAACAGGACAAAGGGCAGTGCAAAACTAAAAGGAACAAACAAAAGTGTAACATTGAACAATATTTGACTACAAAACTCCATTCTGGATTACAAGTTTATCTGACTGTGGAGTGGAGAAACCAGCCCTGTTGTAAATGTATGATTAAATAATAAAATAAAAATTAGTAAAGTATACTTTTAGGCAATGTAGTGTCTGTTGTATTATAAGTATTTGGGACATACGGAACAAGAAAATTATTTAACCTTTTAATCTGTAACAGATTCATTGTTATGATTCTACACAGGTACGAGTAATACGCATATTATATGCTTGTTAGAAATGAATGCATAAATCAACACATTGATTTTAAATGCAGTAGTGCAAAAATAATTGCTGTGTTCACATCTTAATATACACCCGACCGTGTCCTGAAAAACATCCCATAGTTTTTACATATTTTCTTTCTCTTGTTTTTTATCTACTAACCGACTGGATACATTTATTATTTTGCAAAAGCTTGACAGGCTAGCGTATGACGCAATAACAAGATCGGTACTTTCAATTGTATTAAAGCTTATGTATAGCTAGGTATATATTTTTGTATAAATTCTATGTTAAACCTAAATAGTACGAAAGTGTTTTACAAAAAATGAAAAAAGATAAAATGTATGTCACAAACAATGCGAAATTATTATGCAAAAAAAGAATCTCTGAATTGTCGTCTATAATTATGACTATGTTATAATTCTATACAGAAGAATGTGTTGGTCACCTTATTTCTCCTTTTTCAAAAACATGTAGTCAAATAATTATTATGGCCGGATCATTTTCACAGAAACACTTCGGCTGTACCCCCCCTTCCCGACCATCCAGCGACTCTGTACCAAAGACTACAACATCCCAGAGAGCAATGCTGTGGTTGAGAAGGGCACCATCGTTCTGTTCCCGACGTTGGGCATACAAAGAGATGAACAGGTCAGTTTAATTTCCCAGTCACACGCAATATCATCTTTGGTAATTTTAAACAGCGCTATCTGAGAAGAAATCGTGTACTTCTACATTATACCTAATATAGACTGGATCAATACTACGAGTAAAGGTCAGTCTGATCACTGTCTGCTTTTAATTTGTCAGGTATCTTAAAGGCTGTGTCTTTTTTACTTGATTAAATTGGCCGTCCTAATTTTTCTGGCACGCATCATGCGGTACATTTAATTTTTTGATTCGGGTTTTTTGCTAACGTGTTTTTTCGTATTCTGTAGATATAAATCAAAAGTGTTTTTTTAATATTACAGTATTTTGAGAACGCAGAAGCTTTCAACCCTGACCGATGGGCTGAAGGTCGCCCGCAGCCTCCTCCAGGCGTCTATATGCCCTTCGGAGATGGGCCCAGGTATTGCATAGGTATGTTTAATAGTTTACATTTGTATAGCCTTCTTTTTTGTTTCGTCGCATTTGTTTAGTTTCATTTCGCCGCAGTCCTGCTTGGTTGGAAGTGATGCGTGATGCGTTTTCTAAAAGACGTCAGAATCATAGTGTTCAGGAAATTTCGATCGCTTCCATTAGCCGTACGCAACAGAAATGTATATTCATACTATTTTATACGCATTTTTGGTAGGTAATTGGAGGTGAATAGTATACAGTTCATAAGATAGAGTTCAAAAACTGCCGCGGAGGCTCAAATTACAAAATGCGATGCCGGCATCGACATATTATATGATTTATTTCTGCCATTGGATTTATAAAAAATACTTTATAGATTTGACATAGATTTGATTTAAAAAACCGCGAACACTAAATAATCTGTGCCAATTTCATAAAAATGGATTCAGTATTTTATTCTTGACTACCAGCTGTTTAATTATTACCTAAATCAAAGAAAACATAGTCCAGACGTTTATTTCATAATTCTAAAAGAACATTGCCGAGGATGAGGTAGTTTTTCATACAATTAATTTAAATATTATTTCTATTTTTTCCCTTCTGGCAGATAAAATTCTATGGCCGATGTAGATTGTGAAACGTAACCACAACTTGGAATATTGCTTACTTGTCCAAACAACCAGTCTGACATCACGTTACGCTAAACTGCTGACAAAAACCTGTAAGCATGTTTTGTAAATGTTAACACTAAATAGACGGAAAAAATGTTGAAACGAAGTAGGTATAATATAACTACTAAAGAGGCAATGTCATATTTCATTTCTTCTTTGTTCGAGTGCTTTGTCCCAAACAATATAGCCAGGGTATGCTTGCACGCTTGCACTTTCATCCAGGATTAGGCAAGTTAACCGGCAACTACCTTCAACAACCCTTAACAGGGTAGCCAGACCAATTGGACCATGTGCATGGCTACAAAACAACTAAGTGGTGTACCTACTTCATTGCTAAAAGCACAAATTAACTATCGATTAATCTATTACCAGTATACTGCTTACTATTCAGTGTATGTATTGGTTATAAACTGTATCAGTCAGTACGGATTGGAGTTTAAAAATTAAGGTGAAGTCATTGACTTGTATTATTCGCATTGCCACTCTATAAACATCATACATAATACCTATAGTTCCTCTGTGTACCACACACGCAAGTAACAACGAGCTTCACTTGGTGTCATGTTACGTGTGCTATTTTAAAGTGTCGATCAAATTCAGACAACAAAATATAGTTTACATTGTGCACAAATCAAAATGTAGATTGCTAGTACTAGTGCGGTCTAGTTCATTTTATGAGTTAGTAAATTGATAACACTTAAAATCAGAGGCTCGAAGATAAGATGAGCCTACAGTCTGGCAGCATTTTGACCGACGCTTCCTGGTGAAAGTGTCCTTCAAGGCTTCAATGGTGTTGACCGCTGTGGCCGCTTACCATCAGGTGGGCTGCGTGCCTGTCTGCAACCTAAAGTAAAAAAGTAAAGTACTTATTGTGCATTACTGCAGTGGGTGCAGGGAAAAGGCCTCCATCATTGGAATCAAGTTATCGCTACAATGATGGTCACCACGCTTGCAAATTGTGGATTGGTGTTCACAAACCCGAGCTATGTCCGAAAAAACTGACACAAAGCTCGACCCGGGAATTTAACCTTAAACGTTTTTTAGACGCGCAACCTAAAGTAACAAAAAAAATGGTCGGATAATTACAGGGAAGCGGTTCGCAGTGATCCAGATGAAGAGTTTCATAACTACGGTGCTTGCGCACGCGCGGGTCACCCCCGCCCCGCGCTCCCCGCCCCGCGCCGGGCCCTTCCCCGCCGACCCGCGGTCGCCCCTCACGCTGCACCCGCTCGACGCTCGCCTTACCGTCTCCTTGTTATGACATCAGAGTTATAATATAACAGAGATGGTCGCAGGGATATGATAAAAACAGGGATTTGGTCAATTCCCTAAAGGATTTCATGAAATCACGGAGGATGTTAAAATAACAACACGATTTTATCGTTTTTCTAAACGAATCTAGTGATTTGAACAAATCCCGAAATTGGTTCAGTAAAATGACAAAATTATAGTGAAAACGAAAAAAGGTTTTCAGGGTTTAAAAAAAAACCACGAATAGGTTCTAACCTATATCCATCCGATTCGATTTCCCCCTTAGTAAGAACTAATTATTTTGGGATTTGTTCAAATCACTAGATTTGTTGGGAAATGATAAAATCGAGTTGTAAATTAATTTTGCGTAAGAAAACATAGTTCGATGTGATTCCTTTTTTTAAGCGGAGCACTAGAATGATGATGATTGTTATATCAGGTTCAGGATGCAATCACATACGTTCGTAACAACGGGAGGCCTGATCTGTTCGTTACAATGCCATGTAATCCCGCTTGGCCAGAAATTGCTAAAGAGCTCATTCCAGTTCAAAATTCAACAGATAGACATGACTTAACAGCCAGATTGTTTAAAATAAAAGTTCAAAAATTGGTTGCTATTTTAACATCCACATGATTTGATCAAATCCCTTAGGGAATTGACCAAATCCCTGTTTTTATCATATTCCTGCGACATAGACATTATGGTTGAAATAAAAATTGTCTAAACCTTACAATAATAACTTGTAAAGATAGTCTCCAATTCTTCATTACAAGCGCCTTGTCAAATGTGAATTATGTGAAGCATAGGTACCTAAACCGATTTTCACTGATGCGTCGATTTCTTGCTTACCCACGCATACCTATACCTACTTTTTTGGTTTGTGATGGGTTGTAAGTGTTGTAACTTAATTTAAGTGCACAAATCGTCCATAATCTTAACCACTCAATCCCGAACCGGCACTCGGGTGCCGCGTAACAATAGATTTTCTATTGTGTCTGGTAATCCGGGGCTTGAAAGATTAAGTCGAGAAGCATGATCTTTGACATTTGACCAACAGAGTGGATCGGCGATTGGTGTCATTTATGAGTTTTATGAGTTTTATCATTTATGAGTTTGAAATTGCTTCAAACGATGCTCAGACTAGGTTTAGTAAGGCTGGTCAATAGCCACAAGGCTGGCACCGGCTCGTCCCTATCAGGTGTGAAGGAGAAACCGGGGGAGTTTAGTGGGTAGTGGACGCTTTAGTCTTGAGTCCCACACACGATCGCAGGTGTAGCTAGCCAGCGGTTATGTTGCATAAACGCAGTCTCCTCTGAAAAAGCAAAAAAAGGTTTCTTTAGGTAATTATCCTAAGGTCTAAAGTCTAAACAAATGTTGTCTTTTACTGAATGAAGATGATGCGTTGTTTCAGACTTCAGTTACTTTTATATGAGTAGGTACATAATATGTCACTAAAAGTATGACGAAGTCTCGGGGAATTGTTACCAACAAACTAGTGACAACCTATGGAAATTAAGACAAGATAATGTTTTGTCAACAATGTTGTTAATCTGAGGTTATAAGACATTCCATCCATTTAAGTAGTCCTAAGTCGATTATGCTAAAAATAAATTAATAAATTGAGGCTTTTAGATGTTTTATTATTGTTTTATTTTTACTTTTATTATTGTTTTATTTTTACTGGAGTATTGTTTTATTTTTTCTTGGTATAATAAATGTATAATATATTTACAAATTATCGTTTATAACGTTATAACGTCTCATAGTAAGCTATGGTAAGTTGGTGGGTAAATAAATAATTATGACAAACGTAGAAAAAACGAAGCCGCAAAAAGTCAGATAAATTATATTGTAAGTAAAGCTAAAAATCGTTATTTAATTTCGGTCAGTGAGTTTGGTATTTTTGTTTCAGTATTATCAAATGATTTGTCTTTATAGCTATAAATTGTCTTTAGAAATCATTATGTGCACTGACATAGGTACCCGGAGGTTAAATAAATTTTTCAAAAAAGTGTTTATGTAGGTAATCAATTATGTAATTTATTGTGTATGAATAGGTAACAAACAACACCATCGTTAATCTAATAATGCATTATAAAGCGTCATGGAAATACCTATCATCTCCACCGCCGGATGGGAAGTGTCAAATTGCTGCGCTTCGAGGAGACATAATATAATATGGAATAAGTATGTTATATGTACGATACCTACCTACTTATGTCAAACATTAAAACCTCCGCACTAAGACCTCTTTTAACACGGTATAAAACAACATAATATTTATTATGCTGGACCAGTTTGCAGATAGGCACGCAGCACACCTGATGGTAAGCTGCCACTGCGGCCTATTTCATTGAGGGATTTTGACGAGCCATTTGGTGTAATGGTCGAGAAGTAGGGATGATCGATATTGGAAAAACATCGATGTTGCCATCGATGTTAACATCGAATTAAAAGTATCGATGTACGATAAATATCGTTCGAAAAACATCGATGTTTTCGGTAACAAATAAAACTGTCTATTATATTTATGAAATGTGTTTATTGTTATTGAAATAACAAAATTTGAAGAAATTATCCAGTCTTGAACAACTAGTCAATTTTTTGTAAAACACACTTAAATTTTGCACACTGCGCAAAATCACGTTCAAGTTGCCAGTACGCAAAAAAACTTAATTGAATCAACCTTGTAAAATAGACTGTAAAAGTAATTTTTAAAGTTTAATATACCTAAGAAGAGTTATTGCACAATGATTTACGAAATAATTTGTAACATTTTGTATGCAAGTAATTTTAATAAACACATGATAAAAACTGCACAAAATATTGTCATTCTTCATTTCCAGCAACTCTGATCTTTTATTTGGCGATACTTTCTTTGCATTAATGTAATTTGTTAGAAGTGTCCCCCCTGTTTCGATATTTCTTTCTTATAACATCGATGTATCGATGATATCGAAGTCAAGACATCGATGTCAAAACATCGATGTTTTCCAGCTAAACATCGATGTTTATTCAACATCGATGAATATCGATCATCCCTATCGAGAAGTCGGCTATTACACCAGAGGTCGCGGGTTCGATCCCCGCACGGTACAAACATTTGTGTGCATGAACATGTCTGTTTGTATCGGTCTGGGTGTTTGTATGTATAATATGTATGTATTTACAAAAAAAAAAAAAAGTATATAAGTAATGTTTATCCGTTGTCTGGCACCCATAGCACAAGCTAATGCTTAGTTTGGGGCTAGATGGCGCTGTGTGAATAATGTCCAGAAATATTTATATTTATTTATTTACTTAACTAATGCAGCACATTTAGCGATTCGTTTGATGAGCCTACTGATCTCCGAGCCTTTCAAATGTATCGACTCCCACATTTATATTGCCGGAACACAGCCAGAGCTGTTGTGGCGGTAGATTTCACCTCTGGTGGTGGTAGGTAGCCAGTGGATTTTGAATAATTCCTACCACCAACCAGACTCAAAGCGGGAATGGAACCCTCCGGCCGGGCAACGAATTTCGTTGCCTCCATTGAGCTAATGTACCTACATAATATTTCGATGGTTGCCTCCGGGTTTTATACCCGAGCGGCTGGGCCACTGTTCTATGAAAGCGGTTAACATCATTTACAATTATCAGATCCCAAAGTAAGTAGCTAAAGCACTTTTGTGTTATGTTATAAGTATCAGGGAACACCAAAAGAATCACAAATATTACTTAAATGCAAATAAGTACCTACTTTGACTTGTCTATAAATACGAGTGTAAAAAATGCACCATCCAGTAAAAAAACTTACAACAATTTTATTATAATGTAATGTCCCCCTAGTCGAGTTTTCGGCTAACGGTGGCCAATCTTACGATCAACCAGCTACCTACCTACGCAGGATACCTATAACTAAAGTGAACTAAAGAGTGAGCAAGCACGGGTAGTACAGCAGTCTTCTGTCACGATCGAAGATAAAATCATTAATCAGGCGCAGGAGTCAGGACTCAGACCAACGGCGTTTACGTGCTTTCGGACCTACTGGCCATTGTACCACGAAAGCAGTCTTGTATTACAATCCAAGAACAACATCGTCATTATGGAGCCAGTGTACCTATAAGTATCGCTGACTTGAATTTTATTTGTTCCAAGGAACTTGAGATATCCGATTAAGCGCTAAACAGTAGGTACTTTAACAGTCTACATAGACATGTCAATGCACTATAGTTGAAATTAATGTTTAAGCATGATGTACTTATGAGCGATATTTGTGTGTAGAAATGTCAGTTACTGTTCACAGTCGTAAAATATTTAGGGTATCGTTTTTTGTGTCTGTGTTTTAAAACCCCTAAACGCATTTTATCGAAGTGACAAATCCTGACTAAACATTCTATTAGTATTATGAAATCACTGGCAGGCAGCGAAAATTGTTCAGAGACGTTGGCTAGCAAAAAGCAGATTATAGTCTTACCTATGTTTGTAAAATCTACGATGATACCTGAGACACGTGTTACAATGACATTTTTAGGTACGTCTATACGTATCGATAAAAGAATCGATTACTTTATTACCGAATATTATTTGACATTTGTTTATAAATGCCGATAAACGAATGTCAAATATTCGATATTTAAGTAATCGATTATTTTATCGATCTACACTGCAAGATTGACTACCTTTAACCACTCAACGCCGAACCGGCACTCGGGTGCCGCATAACAATAGATTTTCTATTGTGTCTAGTAATCCGGGGCTAGAAGGATGAAAATAATTATTATTTTCAAATCACATCGACATTTAGATTTTTTAATCCAAGACGACTTACTTTTAAAGTTGTAATGACATTGATTGATTTTTGATTATAGAATTTTACGTTTAAAGTGATAAACAAAACAATTTTATCGATACTTTATACTTTCACAATCGATATTGTAAGATAAGTGTAAGCAAAAGATGACAGCAATGAACATCCCTAAGTGGGCGGGGCCGGCCAATCATTAACGGAATTTCTGTCCATACATTTAATTTGCCAGTGAAAAAATTGTAAAACTTTACTCCTGTGATCCTAAATACTAAATATAAATACATATTTTTATTTAAGTAAAACCGCACACTTATTAACATGACTTAAATGGTAAATTCTCCTATTTATACGTTATGCGGAACCCAGAATGTATGAACGCTTTCGTACGTTGCAATTGACTGTTTTAATTTTGCTGAATGCTGTGTGATATAAAAGATGGCGCCCATGGTGCATGTATGCATTTTATTGTAGGGAGTTGACTAAAGCTTCGCTCTGTGTGGCTGTGACTAATAAGATCTCATCTCAGAATAATGTTTTTTCCGTGGAAAAATCTCTTCATCTTTGTCTGATGGTAAGTAATAAATGCGATACTAATTTGTATAAAATGTGCTATGAACATGGTCTTGGACTTAGGTTATTTATAATTTTATTTCGACAACACCTACGTGGTGGCCTGCGAAGGAGTTGAATATCAGAAAAAATTGTAACTAAACAGCATAATTTCTTTGGTGCTATTTCTTTTTAATATTTTCGAATAAATTATGCTTGTCTATTGTGATTATTTATCGGAAGATATGTAAATAAATTTAATCACACTTAACTCGCATGGACGAAGCCGCGGGCGGATCCATTGTTTTATAATTATACAGATGTGTAACGCCTCTTTCTTCAAGTACCTTATTTAAGGACCTGATCATCAGGCCCTTGGGTTTAATTGATGGAGAGAGGAAAATTCTTTTTCAAATTTTAAAACGTTATTAATATCCTTTCGCCCCCGCGGCTTCGCCCGCGTGGTGTGAACTAGGTACCTATAGGACTTTATCCCGCGGGAATCCGTGAATATATCTGCTATATAGTATATCTGATGTCTATGCTATATTATTGTAAAATTTTATTAAAACCCATTCAGTGAGTACTTTTAACGTGAAAGAGTAACAAACATGCATTAATCCATACCTACTTACAAACATTAGCGTTTATAATAAAATAGTAGGATACTTACTTACTTAACCACTAACCCTGCGAGATATTATATTTATAATTTTATTTTAATTAGATTTATGTATGCGTTAACATCAATTAGACAGTGGTTGTTTCATTTGTTGTGTTAAATAGTATTTCCTACATTACCTATAATTAGGCCACGTAAAGAAAATTAGATTCACTGCTGAAAATTCTGGAACTGGAGTATTGTTCCGTATTAAAGCAATTTTTTTTCAATAGTTTTGTTTATCGTTCGTAACATTGCATTATAGTCATGCACTATCGGTCGTGTCAGACTGCTGTCCCACCGTGTGCACTATATAATATATCTGCAAGATCGCGATCGGCCGCCGCGCCGTAGCCGAAAACTCGCTAGGAGGAGGAGGACCTAATATAAGTATTGTACTTTTTATTTTTTATGATTGGGCTTATTTTGGGCATAACGTATTGAAATTATTTCAAGTTTGGTTCATGGCTCTTAGGTTTAAACGTGGCCAGCATTTCAACCCAATTTAGAAATTATATGTATATTTTACGTGCTTCAAATTATTTCTTCAAATAAGTACTAAATACTGAAATAAAGTGCCCAAAAGGTTTTATGTACGCCACGGCCTATGTATTAAAATGTTGTCCATGTAATGCAAGCAAACAGAAAATCTCAACATCGTGTCAGTGACATTAGAAAAATATTAATTCCTTTGCCTAAAGGGCTGTTTTCCCTCATCTCAGAACGGGGACGTTTTAAAAAATAAACAGCTCGACTGTGCGGCTGAGGCTTTCAAGTCACTCGCCGGAGACATTTGCTATCGTAATTGCGATCTGACGCCGTGAATGGCGTATGCTGGGATAAAAGACTCAATGCGTCCGTTTCAGGGTTGCTCGAATAAATAATTTTAGTCTAATAAACAAGGATAGGAACGGAAATAGGTCATTATCGGTTCGGTTGGATTCGTGACTTACCTAATGTCAAGTCTAATGTAGTCATGAATGATAGATAATCCACAAGCAAATGAGTTCTATTTCAATTATTATTTTGTATTGTTTCAATAAGAAAAATCCATTTCATACATTAAACTACAATTCTTACGCCTAAGTATGTTTAAAAACAACAACTAAAGTATGTATCCCAAGGAACATTTGTCTTGAAATATGTAGGTAAGAAAAGAAGTAATTAATCTTCATTTCTTCAACCCTCCCCTCGCCTGATAAACAGCATGCAGCGGATCACGGATGCCGTTTTGGCACTGAATGGACACATCGCAGCATTAAGGGCTTTTGTCGTTTAAAGACTGGCAAAGCTTCGGTTGATTTTTGGCAGAAATCGAAAGTGGGGTCGAAGGTTCTGAGGCCCCAGACAAGCGGCACTTATGACGTTCGCTATCGCTCAATTTGCGATAGTGAATGTCAAAACCAGTACTTTCAATATTGATTGAATTAGTGACTTGTCTAAAGCACCTGTCAAATCCATACAATTTGAAGTTAGCGACTTTCGCTATCGCTATTAAAATGTAACGTTGTTTAGGCCCCCAAGAAAAGCCGAAGTTCGGCCGAAAACGAAGCCGGAAGTTCGGTTGCACTATACTGAGAAGCTAAAAATTTTTATGATTGCAAATAAAAATAATTTTGAAGGACCAACATAACTTACAGCAATCAGGTATTAGACTGTAATAGCCCTGAATGAAGGACAATGTGAAGGTATTACATGGGTCAATATCAACAAAAGCGTAATTTGCAAGTTTTGGTGGCAGATTTTTTTAAGGTTTTTACCACAAATAAGGTTATATTCCTAAACTTCTAGGCGAAACATTATACTTTTTCTAGTTTAGCCACTTATGTGATAATTAATTACTGAAATATTAGCATCTGAAATTTGATCTTGCCACCAAGCCTGAAAATTAGCCACCTGATCTAAAGTTGCGCCACCTGCTCTAAATTTTGCCCACAAAAACTGAAAACTTCATACTATTTGTATGACAAACAGTAGTAACATAAACAAAAGATATATTTTGTTCAACTTATAAACACAAGTCATTAGGCTCCTTAAAAAAAAATATATCATAAAAAATTACGATGTTTTTCTTGAGACAACAGTCCGTGGCCCTTAAAGAAAAGTTTTTACCGATACGTTATGAGCCCTTGGTTCATCTCTTATATTACGATAACTTTTTTAAGCAAAGGAAATATTAACATACTGCCAATGCTGAATGAATGTTAGATACCTACCCTGTTTATTTCAATAAATTGAACTTTTTAAATTCGTCTTTTCATTATTACCACAATAAGTTATTCACTTGCTGATCGGTCGCACTCGCACCACACAGCGGTGGGCCTGTGTGGAAAATTCCTGTTCCGAAAGATCTTTCATTATTTAGGGATTCACTGTCTTGAGCTCGAGGAGTTCGGTACTAGCTCTGAGTGATAATAGTCGGGTTATGGTGCGATTTTAATAGACTGGTTATTGCGAACGTTCTGATATCGAGAGAGACCGGTGGTTGGTTTTATTGAAATTTTGCGGAGTAATTGCAATAGGCCCGTGTAACGGCAAACGGTTAGTGCCGAGTTAATTCTTCCCCCGACCTCATTAGACTTCGGTGATCATAAACTTTAGCGTTGATTTGAGTTAATGTTCATTGGAGTTATTCTTAAGTCTGATCGGGACGACCGTAGTGATAATGGGACACAACGGATTATGTAGGCGTGCGTGTGTGGATTGGCTATTTCTGTTGATTTCGTTATGTAAATACTCCCGCTGTTCTAAGATTTTGCCATATTTTGTTCCCACGAATTAGTTTGGATCTAAAGAGGCAATTATAACATGTGGTTCGTAAGAGCGCGCCGTGATGTATTGCATTGCATGTGTTTCGTAGAAATGTCTCGAAGTCTTTAGTTTTTAGTGGGTGTAAAAACATACCACTATTACCACTTGACGTCCTTACAATGACAAGTTTAAAACGAACGACTTTCTAATAAGGATCAATCCACTCAATGGGTCGCCGGACCGATAGGAAAAACCAGACGGGCAAAAAGAGTGTTATTTACGATCATGCGAGAACATATGTGGCGATCTTTTTCTTTGAATCGGCTGTAAGGAGTGCGTCTTAGGCTTAGTCTTAAGATAGATTCCCAACCGACGGGGACTAGTTGTGTTGTGTTGTGAAACAAGAAAACAGAACAGGAAGTCTGCCTTTCACCCTGACTTAACAACATAGGAGATTCACCCCGAGCGTCTAAAGGTCAGTGTCTTATTGTTCAACTAGCCTTCCGCCCGCGGCTTCGCCTGCGTGAACTATAGGACGTTATCCCGCGGGAATATCTTGTAAATTGTAGCCTATGTGTTATTCTGATGTATAAGCTATATTATTGTAAAGTTTCATTAAAATCAATTCAGTAGTTTTTACGTGAAAGAATAACAAACGTTCATCCAATCTCATTGCGTTCATCCATCCGCTCCCCGGCCGGTACCGCCGCAACCGCTATGTCCCTGCATTTTAAATCTGTAATATCTTCGAAACTATTCATTTAAATTACATGATGTAAAGGGCCATATTGATCTATATTACATGCACAATTTATTTATGGTACTTTATTGGATTATACTGTTTTGCTTAAATTCACTTTTTCGTAAATAAGCCATTATTTTATCGTAATAAGTAAAGGAAAATGGTTATTGTGGGTTATCCCTAAGAGATAGACATATACCATCGCGGACTTTTTTGTAAAACTTTTTAAGGTGTACAATATTGTAGTACAGCGTTTGCAATGTAAGCGCAAAAAAATGTGATTATTTACGACCTTAAAATTAAAAACCTCTAAAATTATCAGTGTTTCTCTACTATATTATGCATGTATTATACATATAAACCTTCCTCTTGAATCAGTCTATCTAATAAAAAAAACCGCATCAAAATCCGTTGCGTAGTTTCAAAGATTTAAGCATACAAAGGGACATAGAGACAGAGAAAGCGACTTTGTTTTATACTATGTACTTAGTGATGATGATGCAGAGATGACATAATACGAGTAGTAGATTGTTAACCAAGGGGTGTATGACATCAATTGCATACGAGGTTTTTGGCGCCCGAGCGCAGCGAGGGCGCTATGTAATTAGCCCGAGTATGCAATTGATAGTTACACCCGAGGTAAACACTGCTTTACATATCGATTGTGAGGTAAGTAAAAAAACTTAACTTTTGAGAAAGAACTCCAAAACACGAAAAAAATTTACTTTCGCGCCTAGCTAGTCGACTGCCTTTTTTACTCTTTACGATTTTATGGCACGCAAGCGCGTCAAATCGTGCTGGCCAGTTTGATTTTTAAAAAGATTTCAATTATCATACAATGTGACTGCTAATTTCGATACTTAAAATAAAATCGTCATAAATTCTAATATTATGTATATTGTATGTATAACAAATTTAATTTTGGTTGCTTTGTGACCCTTAGTACGATAAATCGATTGGAATGTGTGGAGTGATAGAATTTAAATAGATAGTTAATACTTTTTATCAAAATATTGATTAACCTGTTAATTTATAGCATTAGGTCGCCAATGCAAATGGCGAATTTACATTAAGACTTATAAATATGCCCACCTAAGTCATCCATTACACTTTTTGAGGTAAAACATCAAACAAAATTTTTTTGTAGTCAGTTTTTTAATCATACTGTGAAATAAGAAGGGTTTGACTTATTACCTTTGATAATAATTAACCGATTCAAATATTAATTTACAACTTATTTCATTTTACTGTGACTCGTGAGTCGTGCGACAAGCTCTGTACCTACCACTCTTTTCGTGGTCCATTTTTTGTATTATTGCTCGTAAGCGGCCCTTTAAACAATGAAGGATACTACCTGCCTTTTTTCATGGTCTCAACTTATTTTAACAATAAACTTACTATTGATTTATGACGTCTACTATCCTTTTGAGACTTTATTTATGAGTCTACGGCTTCCTGATCTATTTACAAGGAAACAATCGTCTTAACGCCTCTTTTATTGCTGCTCTTATCATTAGTTTGACTTGTTTTTGTACAAGCACTTTTTTTTTGGAAATTGCAGCTTCACAGTGCAGCAGATGTAAACCATGAGAACTTATTTGTTTTATTTTCCATTCCAATATCATTATCGATTGCGTGATGTACTAATGAAGCAAATATATTTTTTTTGTCTTATACGGAGAACGAAAACTTACCTATAGGCTGTTTTTTTTTAATTTGTTACAAGATAAATTGTTTGACACATGAAGTAGAAAGTTCCTTCAAGTAAAAGACTATGTTCATTTTTTACATAGTTCGTCTTCTCGAACGTAGGAATAGCGTGGCTTGGGTAATGCTGATGATGCCACATCTGGTGGACGAAAGCGTGTGTGCAAAAGGCGAAAAAAACTGAGCATTGTCCGCTTATAAAAAAATAACGTTACTCGACGGTACCTGCTACTAACCCTTGTGTATCTCTTGCGCAAAGAGATGTTTTCATTATAGTTTGCCCTATCTAAGTACATTTCCAATGTACCAGAAGGTCGTGAAAGGCACGACATCTGTGATTTTTTTCTTTAATAGCTATTTCTTTTTCTGTAATTTATACATGAAGCCAAATAGCTGGGTTACTAAGGTAGTCAACCCAGAAATTTCAGGAAAAAAAATGCACTTTACATCTCCGTCCGTTCTCATCAAGGACAGACAAAAAAGGCCCCTCTGATATTAGCCCAAATACACTGGCTTACCGTTAACACAGTAGATGAAAAATAACCATTGTTTTCTTTGCCTCAGTGCCAGAATTTACACAGGTTTTCAGAGATGTAAAAAGCTTTCAAAATTATTATTTTTTTTTGCACAGGGATTTTTAATTGAACTGTTGTGCATGGTATACCTATAACACTATTTTTAATAATTTTTTATATTATTGTTAATAGTACGTTAAAAATTTGATTAAAACGCCGCTACCTACCAATATTAGAAACGGTTTACCTTTGTTTGGCCAAAAATTGTTTCCCAAAATATCATATCGCAAACTATTTTTCGCAAATTTTCATTTGGCAAAAAAACGTTTGGCAAAACAACGTATAGCAAATTTTTTATTTAGCAAATCTCTTCTTTGGCATATTTTTTTTCGCAAATTATTGTTTGGCAATGTTTCATTTAGCCAAATATCATTTGATCAAATGTTTTATTTGGCAAAACTTACTCTTGCCAAAATATTGCAATGCATATATTTTACTAAACAGTGTGAGTGGTGCATAAAATACATACCTACTATATAACTAGCTTACGCTCCAACTTTGAAAATGTAATGCTGCATGGATGTTTGTTTCACCTTGGACAAATAATTTACAGGTAATAATTTCTTAGTTTATATTAATTTTCATGTTTAATACTTTTTATCAAAATTTCCAAATGATTCGTTAACAATAGATTTGAACAAGCGCTTGGCGGCCGCTGCCGCGGCACGCACGCTTCGCTCGCTCGCCTTCGCGCGTTGATGGTCAGTGTTCTAACCTAACCTAACCCAGTAACTGATATATTATACTTTAGGAAAATTCAAGCCCAGGGTTGTGCAAAAAAATACGCATCAGACATGACTTTTAATAAACAAGCAAAGTGTTTGTTAGCACTCAGCTATTTGCCTGAAGATGAAATACCGGTTTATTTTAATTAGCTACTACATAATATTGACGATCCGGATTGGCAAAAATTTGACCAAATATTTTTTTGGAATATGAAAATTTGCAAAATGAATCATTTGCTATATTACCATTTGACCAAATAAAACTTGACTAAGTGAAAGTTTGCCAAAAGATAATTTGACCAAATGAAGTATTATGTGCGAAATATACAGTTGCCAAAGGTCCATTTGCGAAATGAAACATATGCGATAAGTTTTTTGCGAAGTGAAATTTGACGAAAAGTAATTTGGCCAAATGAAGGGATACCATTAGAAACAGCCAGACTAGTACTACTATTTGGTCTGTGACCCAGACCGATTTAGAGGTTCATGTACACAATGTTTGTACCGTGCGGGATTCGAACCCGCGACCTCTCGTGTAATAGCCGATTTTTCGACAACTACGGCTAGTCAAAATTTATACGATAAAATTAAATAATTCGTACATACAAAGATGAAACAATAATATTTTTATTTTTAATCACATGACTTTTTAATAATTAAAAAGTCTTTAATAATAGATATATGTACATATGTACATACATACTAGTATTAAAAATGATCTGTGATATATTTTTTAACCTGATTTGGAACGTGAACTTTTTGCTGATTATGATCACAGAACACAATTACTCGGGGAGATTATGATTAGCGATTGTAACCTCTAAGTCGTGGTGAATAGAGTTTTTAACAGTTTTGACCTATGCCTACCATCCAAAACTTTTCCCGCGTTTGATGAGAAAAAAAAAAAAGAAATGTCACATACATTGTCAAGTTTTTGCCGATCAAACAAATGAAATGAAATGAAATTATTTTGATCCAAAGATGTGATCCGATTCCGGAGTTCTGCACAATTTACGCTGCATGAAGCAAACTGAATCCAAGTTTAAATTGTTAAACATTTTTAGTTTTATTGTACGAAGGCAATCTACAAATAAAAAAACGTAAGTTTTTAAATGTTTATTTAATACAAGCAACATTTTATTCAAATACTGTCTTATTATATGTATGTAAGACGATGGACGAATTACATATTTTATAATATTTCTGAAAGGCTTTGAATAGCATGTCACCAACGAATATAAGTTTTTTAAATAATTTTTGATGCATTCCGCCTGCATAATGGCGAATGTACATAAATTAAAATTAACATACAATTTGTCCAAGTATCATCTTACTCACACACACACCCAAACCCACACACTGCACTACTTAATTTAAATGTTACAATACATAATTAGATTCATTTAACTTTTATAACTAATTGGTTAACTTGTGAAACTTAGTTTGTTATATTTTTGTAATGAAAACATCTGTTGTAGAGAGTGAGGAGATTCTAACACAAGTTTTATTTACTTCAAAAGAAATCCTCAATCACAATATCATAGAAAAACAATCTGATACTGAATAAATAATTTATTTTATATTTTATTTACATTAAAGTGGTTGTTGTCTACTTGCACAACAATAAACAAATAAAACAAAACCATTTAAATATTATAAGCATTTAAATACATTAATTTCTAACCACAAAGTATATTTAATAATGGTGCCACAAATATCTTAAAATTAATGAAGCTTATTAACTATCAACATAATATTTTATTCTGTCTATAGAATAAAATAAATGTTGATTACATGAGTGTTTGCCTTGAGTAAAAATGTACAAGGGCTTGTGAGGGCCGGGTTATTACCAAATGTACCGTTTGCACGTATTGAATGCATTTTATTTAAAATATTAAAACTTAAAAAAATATGTACTTTTTGACTTGATTTACAATAACTTTGTGATATAAGTAGTATAAATAAAACGAATTAATCTAGTTATGCATATATAAACTATAAAGTTAAAGACATATTTATGGGATTATTGTACCAATTATTGTGTTTATTGGAAATACAGGCTAATTAGAAAAATAAAAATATGTTGGTGTAAAATAGGTACATACCATTTAGATCAAGAAATATTAAAAGTATAATGAGACTAGGTACTTAATATATAGATTAATTATTATCAATTTAAGCGGCAGGTAATATATTATGTAAATCAAAATATTGATTTAAAATCCTGATATTAATAATTTTAAAACCAATGCTTTCCCACTAAGGCTAACCAAGGAAAGTTAATTAATATTTCAAAATTTTGAATATTGTTCTTTCTAGTAAAAGGGTCCTTAATTCTAAAAAAAGGTGTCAATTGCCTTATAAATAAATAGATAATTATTGTAATTTTGTCTGTTTTTTATTGGTTATGGTATGCTTTGTTTTATAATCTACTAAGTAACCAATACCTACTAGGTATGATTTTTTTTTACGACTTTGTTAAGTCCTTTTTTTAATTTATTTATTTATTTCTTCTAAAATATTAACATAATACGTATTTTTACGGTATAACATAAGCTATACAGCTTTACCGCATACCGGCGCCGTTGTAAGGTCGTTACCGGCGCCGTTGTAAGGCCGTTGCACGGCATAACCGTGCAGTATTCTGGGTAGGGAATCAAACCGAAACTACCGCGTAGGTACTCTCTCTTAAAAGGCCGGCCACGCATCGGCGATCCCTCTGGTGTTGCAGATGTCCATGGGCGGCGGTGATCGTGACCCGCTGGCTCGTTTGTCGTCTCTGGCTTTATAAAATATACTTATTAGATAGCGACAATCTAAGAGCCCTGGGCCTGCATGCTACACTGGTGGATTGCAAGCGGTTTCAACGTTGCTGACTTGACCAGTAGCACTCTCGTTACTGGTAGAGGAAACTTACGTGTCCGCGCGCGACGTGTCTGCCGCGGTGACTTCCGGGTGTAAAGGGGAAACCGGTGTAGTTTAGTGGGTTTAAATCGGTTCCGGTGATTAATCATTTTAGAGGTGTTCCAGTTGCCGAAAGAAACATTTTAAAATTAAATCTATCCGGCGACTGCCACCGCCTTTGCAGCGCCGGAGGAATTTCATTTCAATAAAGTTTTTCACATATAGGTATGACCTATTTTCCTCTATTCACTTGGTCTTAACATGTTTTTTTTTTGTTTTAGATATCATCATGAATGTAGGTGTAAATGATGCCAATGAAGTTTGTTTGGATGGAGCGGATGATGTAGAAGACAAAATAGTTGGAAAAGTCTCTTCAAATAGTAAGTTACCCTTTACTTTATTAAAAAAATTGTCTTTATTAGACAAGCCATTTGGTGTAAGGGCTCTTTACGGTATGGTTGACGTCTTGCTGTTGAGCGTTCGCGGTACGTACGCCGTAGTCCGTACTGTTGCCGCACCGCGTGTTTTGTATGAAAAATAACGACCGTCCGTACGCGGTGCGGCAAACGCGCGGCTACCGTGCCGCAGCCGTCCGACACAAAACGTCTAATTTGAAAGAGCCCTAATGGTTGAGAAGTTGGCTATTACACCAAGAGGTCACGGGTTCGATCCCCGCACGGTTTAACTTCAAACATTTGTGTGCTTATGAACATGTCTGTTTTTTCTCGGTCTGGGTGTTCCTATGTTATGTATACTACGTATACTATGTATTTTAACACAAAAATAAAGGACGATGACAGAGTTTCTATGAAATCTGGTCCCACCTCCAATAGCTATGTGTGTTACATCGCTGAATATAGGTATTTTTGAGCTGAATAAAAGTTACTATGGCGCCAAGTTCCAAATCTTAGTCCGTTCAGAGTTATTTCACTGTCCGGCACCCATAGTTCAAGCTTCGCTTAGGGTGATTGTCTACCGGCGCGAAGCGAGGCAGCGGAGCGGGAAACAGAGAAATTATGAGAAATATTAATCCGAGCGAAGATGTTGATTAATATTTCTCAGTCTGCCCATAGGCAGGGGCACGCTGTTGTACAGGCAGCCTTAGTTTGGGGCTAGACGGCACTGTGTAAATAGTGTCAAGGTATATTATTAATTTATTTTAAAAAATTACCCCCGTTGTGGAACAGTGAGTGCCTAAGCCGGGTTTAGGACCTGGAGGTCGTGGGTTCGATTCCCGCCTTAGGTCTGGTTAGTGGTAGGACTTTTTCCGAGTCCGAATACCGCCGAAAATAACAGGTGTAATCTACCGCAGTAACAGCTCTGGTCTTGTTCCGGATTAGGGATGTGTCCACTCGAAGCACATAATTATGAACGACGACGCTTCATAACTAAATTTCCCTCAGTGAAATATTATAGGCCACAGTTGCCACTTATCGTTAGGCTGCGTGATTGTCTGCTAACTTTCTTTAATTTTGTCATTAGCAGGACAAGTTTGTAAACAATTATTATCGTCCGTGCGAAGCCTAGGCTACAAATTTAAATGTATGTTAATTGTAGCTAGTAGACATACAAATATCTTTTGTTTAAGTGTCAACGTTAGTGTTTTATTAATGTTTCTCGTTGGTCATTTTACAAACAGCCCCACCTAGTCTCAAACTGCACAAGAATTGTACGAATGTTTCTAGATAAAATTGATGACCATATCAAAATATATTTTTTTTGTAAATTCATAATATTATGTTATACTAATATTACCTTTATAGAGGAAGATTTTATTGTTTATTTGTTTGAATTAAATAGGCTCTGAAACTACTGAACCGATTTGAACAATTCTTTCAACGTTGGAAAGCTACACAATTCCCGGTAAACATAGGGTACTTTTGATCCCGGAAATGTGGGGATAAGATGGATGGTGGATATTTGAAAAAAGAAATTACGCGCGTTTGAAACCGCGGGCGGAAGGCTAGTATGTTATATTTATGTAAGATACACCCATACCGATTCAATTATCGACTTGTTAATGCATACAATTATTAGTCCTAGGTGGGATTTAAACCAACTACCCTTTGTCATACATACATACATAGGTAGGGACACTACCAAATGCCCCTTAGGGTCAGAATGTTGCCAGGTCAGAATATCGATTTTATAGCCAGTGTCTTTATTTTTACTTTGCACCAGATGACTTTTATTACTGTACAATAAGTTGCACTTATTACATTATTTACTTTTGTCGTAGATGCTCCTGTAGACGGTGTATCCGATCTCGCTTTTTCTGCTCAAGTATGCCGTAGCGGATTATCCTCTTACGGGAAAAGCAACTTCGTGCTGCCGGTAACATTTTTTGATATTCAATCCAACTTGACTATTTTGAATCAGTGCTATCCTCTGACCATAAAAGTTGTGGACTGTGACAAGTATCCGTGGTATTACAAAAATTTCCAAAGGTCTGATTCGCATCCTAAAGAAACTAATAGCGTTAAGGAAATTGTGAATATCTCGTCTAATAATAACCAGTGTATAGACATTACTGAAAAAATGATTGATAGAAATGAATATGAAGATTATGTGTCGGAGAAAAAGGATAGTACTAAAGTGAAACCAAAAGATATCAAAAAGATTAAGAAAAATTTTCGCAATTATAAAAATCAACAAGACAAAATGAAAAACAAAGCTTTGACTGAAGTAAATCCGTCTCAAATTGATTTCAAAAGAAATACAGGCCTGGTAGGCTTAAAAATTCATTATCGAAGTGGAAGTGACGTTTTTACTAAAATAAATACTAAGAAGAAATGTAATATTTCGACTAAGAGAAGACCCGAAGGAAAACCTTATTCCAGTAAACCAGTGGTGAATATTAATTTAGATAATTATGTTTCAACAATTGATAAAGCAGGGAATAATAGTTTTACAAAATGTCAAACTGAAGCGGCTCAAAATGTTTCTAATTTTGACTCTGTTGATAAAACTAATATAAAATTAAACAGTAAGTCTACAGAATTGTCAGACCATAAGCCTCAGGCAAGTGGAAATGCCGCTGAACCTATTAATAATGATAGTACATTAAATAAATATATTTCAGTGGTTGATAAGGCCTTGTGTGATGTTGGTACAGATATAATACCAATACGTTCAAGTGATCAGCCTCATAAAAATAGTGATACGATTATTAAAACTTTTAAACCTGCAAAAACTTTGAAAACTACTGTTCAGATTAGTACAAGTAAATTGTCAATAAATACTATTGACAAACTTGGCTTAAAGAAGAAATGTTCAAACAACAATGCTTCTAAAATTACTAAACCTCTTCTCAAGTCCAATAACAAACTTGATCCTAAAGCAAACCTGCCAAATAAAGACGTAAGTAAAAACACAGTAACACCAATAGAAAAAACAATTACAACAAAGCATTTAAAAGATAAGACCAAAAACGTAAGTACTACAAAAACATCTAAACAGCCAGAACAAGGGATTGAAAACGTGAAATGTAATAAAGAACAGACTAAGATTAAAGATAATATCATAATAAATCACAACAAAGAACCAAATGACCCATTTATAAGAAGCGAATCTAGGTCTAAATCTCCCATATTTACTTGTAACGTTAATATGGCAAGTAAACTACCTACAATGAATAATAGTAAGTTACAATCAAAGTTTTCACAGCAAAAACGCAATTTAGATCTTAATTCAAGAAATACTGATTTAAGCAAATGTCAGACTCAAACAAATAATTTAATAAATTGCAGAGACTTTATGAAAGAAGATGCTTCTAGTAAAAAAGTACCTTTGTTGTTACAAAATTGTGATAAAGATGGTCGTTCCTTATCACAGAATAGTGATTGCGGAAAAGTTAACATTACAAATTGTGTGACTATAACTGCAATGAATATTAGCAAGCCTACAAATAATGATGATTCTATTCCATTAGTTAATGAGACTAAAATTGGAAGGGCGAACTGTTTATCTAATCCTGGTTACAAGCATTCATCCACACAGAGCGTACGTTCTGAAAAGGGCATTGAAAGTTCAATGCACATTAATGCAAATAAAAAGATGCCCACCGTGATGAATCAAAATTGTCTGAAAACTAACAAAAATATAAATATGTCTTCGCTTTCGAAATCGCAACTAATGTCAATGCAGCGCCCTCAAAATAATATTTGTCAAAATTCTAATATTCATACACCACCTAGGAACGATGAAAATCAATTGACGCATAATATACCCATTATCTTATCTGAGAGAAAAAAAACCAAAAAGGACTGTTTGCCTATATCAGGGGTTGGGTTTCAAGATGTTTCGCCTTCTTATAACAATATTAATATTTATCCTAGAAATGTTGGACCCTATCTGCAAGTCTCTCATACTCATTTACAACAAAACATGAATTTGATTTGCAATGCAAATCCAGATTATGGAGTTAATCCTTATTGGCCGTATAGATATCCTCCCCAAATACCACTTCCTCCGTTGCCTCCTCCTCCCCCTCCACCACCCCTACCACTAGAAAGAAGAGAAAACTCACAAGTTGTGCAAATGAGTCGTATGGCAGTTGGGAAAAACATTGAAAACGTAGTCAAGAAAATAAACTTAATGGCTCGATCTTTACCAAACGATGTTGTGGTTATACCGGACGATGGCAAAAATGCTAATAATTGTTATGGGACTCATATTCCTCAAAACGAAAGAATACCAATAGTTAAAAATCGTATGGTAACCGAAAACAGTGTTCCCATTCAAAAAGATACTGCAGAGTCGCATGTTAAACTAGTAGCCAGCAAGACTGAAATGTTTGACGAATTGCAAAAAGAAATGTTGAAAGTGAATAATAAAATTTCGACATGCAATACTGATACGCAAAATTCGTTTTCAAGGAATAAAGGCGGTCTAAATAATTTAGAAATTAGAAGTAACGCACAAGAAACAAATGATTCAGATAAAATAAGAAAGAGTGTTGATGGTAACAAGCAAGGGAATAGCCATCACGAGACGAAAAAAGATGAGTGTTTAGTTAGTGGTAAAACGGACACATTGGCATTGCCTTGCAGAAATTATAAGCAAAAGGCTGGACCTTTATGCATGAAGAATAGAACAGGGCCTTTTGCTAGATTACAAACACCACCGAGTCCTCAATGTAACCAAACTTTACCTCAGCCTCATAAGGGGTATTCACCGCCCATATTGCCAATACCAACGTTTGAGAAAAGTTTAGAAATGTTGACACTAGCAAATGATGCGCATAGGCAAAGCACCCATGAAACAGCATCTATAAATAAATCAAATGAGAAGACGGCAACTAAGAGATCGAGGTTAGAATTTTTTTGTATGGACAATGAAGAAAAGTCTTTGAAAAAGATTTCTTTGCAAGACTATCAGAATAGAGTGGCCAGGGGCGTTGATAAATGTATAGTATTAAAGAAAGATACGCCGTGCAAAAAACTGAGGTTTAATCAAACTTCCGAACAAGATCTTGGCTATGACTCAGATGTTACGGTGAAACTTTAATTCTATTTTATAAGTGACTGTTAAATTATAAGAAAAGAAAAGAAAATTAATAGTTTCTATAACTGTTCGACAACGGGTCTATTTGATTCTATGTCGCACCGCTGCACGCTGTGTTCAAGAACGGGTGTATTTTATTCTATCTCGCGTAACTCGGGGCAGAAGCGTAGCGCCACGCAATTTCGATAACGGGTCGGCAAGGTCTTCCCCCCCCGTGTTTATATTATAAACGAGTCGAAAGTATTATTAATTTGAGTGTAAGACATTTCATAAATAACCGTTTTTATACAATAATCGAGCTGTCAAAATAAAGAATATAATTCTCGTCCACGTATTTCTTTAAACAACGGCTGAGCCACAGGATCCAAATTTCAAGGCTTGGGCAGAGGTAACTTTTTTATTTGTTATTAGGGCAAACCATGCGATGAGCAGATTGTGGTCGGACCCACATTCAGCTCCAGGGAACGTTTTGACGTTTGAGATGGACGATCTCCAGCGATTGCCAACTATGTATAATGAAATCAGTTTGGTTTGGGTGTCTTATCTCCAGGTGATTTCCATTTGTATAGATGCCGCGGGTGGTGTTGGAAAAAAGTATTCATCACACTAAGGGCCGGTATTTCCGTTTATTCCGACTAGTCCGATTCGTAGTTCGATCATCGAACAATGTAACCTTATCTTATTGCTTAAGTTAAGTATAACATTTAAGATAAGTATTACTTTTGACAGGTAAAAGTGTATGACTTTAGTGCCGCTTAACTTTAATCCTATAATGAAATACACTTAAGTCATACTTATTATCAATCCCGGATTAAGATCAAGATAAGTATATATTGAAATACCGGCCCTAAGATTCCTGTCAATGCACATCTCTAGGAGTTTTTCACCACGCTCGTTTCTTTCACCAAGGCCATATTTGCCTACCATGTTTCGAATGTGATCGTCTGCGAATATGTTATCAACTTTGGCGTTCCAGTCGCCAATAATCATAGTGATTTCGCATCTGGGTATAGCATTGAGAGTGTCGTAGACAAATGTCCATAGAAGTTATCGATGGTGCTCTCGTCCGCTTGGCCGGTTGGTGCGTAAAGTAGAACAAAATTTAGTATACACGGTGTTGTGTTTAGCTTGAACATTATTATTCTGTCTGATACAGGGCTGTAGCCTAGTATACTTTTATTAATCTGAGGTGGAAGAATGAAAGCTACACCATTTCTGCTTTCGTTTTTAGGCACTAGTATCAGTTCTAGTTTCTTTTTTCATTAACCACCTTTCCAAACCTGATCGCAGATTCTGTAGAGTTTGCCAATGCCAGTCTCTCCAAGGTTCTTTAGAATCTTAGCAGTAATCCCTTCTGAACCCGGGGCTTTCTTGGGTTTCAGACTCCCCAACGCAGCAGTTATTACGGATCGCAAGATTGGAGTTTCTGATCGACAACGATAACTTAAATCATGTCTTAGACTTAAGAAATACTTTGGCTCGTTTATAAATACGGGTGTTAGTGTTTAAGTGACTATTAGCACGCATACTTAACCAAAGCACTGTTTGCTCATTGTTAAGATATAAACTAGATAAAAATGTAATAACTAGAATATTTTGGAAAACTACTTAGGGTCTCCACACACGGGCCACGTGCCATGCCACAAAACGCTGCCACAGTATATTTTCTGTAGTTTTCATAATATATTTTATCTTCAGTTGGAAAGGTTTGGCTGTGGTGTGTGGCCTAAGTTTGGCGACAGTAAGTCATTTCGTTATCACGAGTTCTGTTTGGTAACGGAAACGTCAGAATAAAAAATGTTATTTCTATATTATATACCAAGTATGTAGCAAGTGTATGTTTTTTTTGTGTTGATTTAGATTATAATAATAGTATAATAAATTACTAACAAAAGTTTGAAAGTTGACTCGTATGTAAGCTGTTATTTACTTGTTTTGTATGTAAGTAAATATTTTTTTTGATGTTGTTCCCTTTGTTTTAAGGTGTAAATAATAGTATTAAATGACTTTGTTGGAAAAAGTTGATTTCATTTTGTTCCCTTTGACATCTATTCATTAATTTTTATAGGTATTACAGAACATTAAGTCATGTTACCTAACATAAAAATTATGGTTTCCACTTGGTTGAAAGTGGGGGCTATTCCAATTTTAATGATTAACTTAACTGCACAAGAGGTACTGCGCGAGCATAGTGTATTCGCCGGATCTATATTGACTTACAAAAAATTCTAAATCCTATTCTTTGTCTTAATACCGATTTGTGTTATTATGATCACTCTTCATAATTTGATTTTTATATTTTTTTTATTCATCAGTTTTTATTACTACCAACGGAACTCATAACAGTTAGGCCCTCCGCCCATGGAGCTACTCAAAAGGAACTAATCACAAACTCAAATTACTAACGAGTTTCTTGAGCGTCACCGCCATACATTGCCTTAGCTGTACTGTACACTACACAGTACAGCTAATTTCTTTTGTTATTTATTATGTACTTTTAATTTATGTGTAAGACAGATCCCTCGATTAGCACCCTCTCTAACTTAACAATATTGGTTTCATCTCTTAAAAGGGCTGATCATGGTCTTAAATACAAGTCATTATTGATAACATATTGTGTTTGCTAGTGGCTGTCGGGTACCTATTTCAGCTGGACGCCTTTTTCTATCATGGTTATTGCTAAAATGTGTAAATAAATCTAAAACACCATGCCCTTTGATGGGTACTATCCGCTTATTCCTCGTCGTGCCACCAACTTGTTCCACCAGTGGCACGACAAGGAATTGTCATTCCTCGTCGTACCACTGAATGATTATTGAATGATTGTTGCTCTACTTTATTAAATTATTTTTTTATCCCTTGGTAAAAAAATGGAATGAAATTGTATTAACAATTTAAAAACTTGTAACGAATATTAAATATATTTTCAATGGTGTACAACGAACCTGTCCTTCCAATCCGACCAACTAAACGGACCAACTTTTTTCTTTCTCAAGGATACAACTTCTTAGTTGGTCAGTTTTTATTTGTTAATTCAAATCTGTCCCCATCCACATAAAGCGGATACTGGTATGGTACCAGGGCAACATGACCTCAATGGAGATGTATTTTATTTTGCCATGCATTTTTTCATCAAGGTTTATCACACTGCAGCTTTTAAAATCTTTTTTTTCTTCTATACGCTTGGTTCGTCATAATAATCAACTCGTAAAAAAAAGCTTGACAAAGTATTACATCTCCAATAAGGGGTCATGTTGCCCTAGTACATTTGTAAATTATTCTCTTAAGGACTTCATGAAAACTCAGACTGTATATAGATATAATATAGATATCTGAAGGGAAATTAAGTAGAGCTACCATCCCTGCATGTACCTGCACTCAGTGGTACGACGAGGAATGACAATTCCTTGTCGTGCCACTGGTGGAACAAGTTGGTGGCACGACGAGGAATAAGCGGTACTATCTTGATCACCACGCCAATCACTACGCCAAATGCAGATCGGTTATCACATACCCGATTTGTGTTCGAAAATATCGACACAAAGTACCTGGGCAGGTAGCCTAAGGTAAACCTAGATAATTTGAAAGTGTTTTAAACACCTGAGAAATTGGTACTAGCAATCGTTTGTAGTGGAACCGCTTTAAGACCACTTTGTTGTCTGTGTTCAGGGGGTTCCTATTTATTTTTCCCTTTGTAATAATAATAATAAAAATATAAATCAAAACTCTTCTAGAGAAAGGAAGATGCACAATAAGTTGATGGTTTCACGCACAGAACAGATTTACTAGGTTTCACGTAAGAATATCTTATGTTCATATTTTGCGAGGATGAATCAGTCAGGCGTTAAAAATAGATATTCACAATTACAAAATCACGATAGGTATTACCTTACTGTGTGTCAAGAAGGCCGCTTCCCATTAGTTAGGCTATGTAATTACCGTCCTCATTTGGCAAGCTTAGTGATTAAGCCAGTTCCCGTCATTGCGACGAGGAATTGTTTCAATTATGGAGGCATTTACACTGTGCAGTGGGGAAGGGCTTCTATAATTAAAAAAAAAAAACTCACGAATGAGGGTGAGCCATTCTTGAGTGTAAATATGTATAAGTAAGTTCATGTACATTTTAGTGTGCGTAGCCTCGAGAGCGCTCAGCACTCTCTACCTATCCGCTACCCACCTGCGGTTAAGCACACTAGAGTGGCGTAACTGCGTGTTTTCATGCAATGGCTCTCTCGCAGTCGTGAGATAAAACATCTATACTTAGTAAGATGTTGCGATCGCCTTTGGAGTTTCTCTAGGAATGTTTATCTATTTCCACGGTAACTCAGTAGCGAAGCCCCCCGCAGGCGGCTGTGACTCGGCTCGGCATTCTCGGCAGCAATTAATCTATTTGACGCTCACGGCCCGCGATAAATCTGCGGATTACGCTTGCGGGCGGTAGGCTTTATTTACTTAGAGTTACGTGCTTCGGCGAGCCCGTCTAGACTGCTGGAATGATTTTAAATCTTATTGTTTTGCCTTGAGTTATATGCTAGTACGGAAGCCGCTAATTGCCGCTAATACAGCTTTACAGGCAACTAGCATTCTGGGTGAACAGTTTAAATGTAAGCGTCCACAGATCCGCATCGCACGTATCGCGCGCAATGGATTTTAGTTTGCCTTGTATATAAAAACTCGTACAACAGCTGATACCTACTTGCGTCGGCAATCCGATCACTGCCAAACAGTAAACGCAGTCTGTAAAATTAATCCGTTTGATGCGATCCGTCCGATGCGTCCGATGCGTGCGATGCGGACCTGTGGACGCTTACCTTTGGTAAGTAGATAATAATGCATTTGGTAGTGACCGTCTCCTATGCGCTCTATGTTCGAATTCCACCCTGGATATACATTTATGTGATGAACATTTGTGCAGTCCAGTAGGTAAATTATATGATAAAATATAATATAATAGTATTTTCATTTCACTAGACATTGTTTTTCTACCTTCACTTGTTTCCCCGACATTCACTTGTTTTTCCGACATTCACTTGTTTTAATATTATTAAATAAACTGTCAAATATAAAAAAATATGCTAATATGTGGTATGGCGAGGGGTATGGTGGTGGTCTAAAAAGTGACACAAGTATCCATTTTTAGAAGAATTTCAAGTGTACCTACGCTGTTTTGAAAAATAAGTGGCGGGACTAGTAAATAAGCCAGTCTCCGTACAAAAATCTTCATAGCCCTTTGTGTTCCACTTATCCCCCCTGGGTGGGAAGAGTGGAAAAAAACATCCTATTTTCCCACCCGGGTGGGATGAGTGGAAAAGTAGCATGAACTTATATTCCACTTTTCCCACCCGGGTGGGAAGAGTGGAAAAAAATTCCACTTTTCCCAACCAGGTGGGATGGCTAGGTGGGATAAGTGGAATAGGCCGTCTTAAGCTCAAACAGTTTCAGAATAAGGAACTAGGCGAGACAGAAACTAAAAATGTATTTCTAGGAGAATATGTAGTAAGGGAATTTCTCCAAATGAATTTGTTTTCACCCTTTACCTTAACTAATATTTTAAGCAAACTTTAGCACCTAGTTACTAAGGGAGGCCCTTTGTGGCACAACAATGGGTCTGTTTAATTAATTCCCTAAACAATACAAACAGCAAAAGCCTTTTAAAATCCTATCAGTTTGGAGCGCCGTTAAGCTTTTCAACTAAAGGAAGAAAAAAATTGAAATTAAATTACGAGTAGGTTTGCACGTGTTTTGATTTCATTTATAGCGATAAAATAATGTTGGAGCGAATATGTATCAGGCGTACCTAATTCGTTTTTAATTTTGTTGTGAATTTAAATTACTAAACTTGTTGTCATAGCTTTTACATAAATTTTTTAGCTTCTGGAATCAAGTAGATTCGTTTTCCTGGCCTGTTACAGATTTCATTTATTAAGTATTGTACTCCCAAAATAGCTCGATAGGTAATTTGGCTTATTATTGATTAGGTTTAATTGGTTGAGAAATAAGCTTCTTCACCAGAGCTCAAACAATTTTTCCACTTTAATCACCAGACCTTAACCACCTGGGTGATTTAAGTACCTACACCAATCGGTGGACTTAAATCACCCGGCTTAGGTGAATAAAGTCGACCGTATGAATTGTGGTTGATTCTACAATCAATGGTGCAGATAAGACTTATCATTTTCCAGTATCGGTATTATTGTGATAACGTTAACTTTAAAAATAACTCCAAAAAGGTCATGTTACCCTAGTCCATATTAATACCAGGATCCGTATTATGTATGTCAAATCTAGGATCATAGTAGAAGCGGACCCTTAGCTCCATACTGGATGCAATCGGGAATACGCTGGGATGATGATGATGATGATGATCCGTATTATGTATGTACCTATGTATCCGTATTATTGTGATAACTTAAACTTTTTAAATAACTCCAATAAGGTCAGGTCATTGCCTGATGTTGCCCTGGTACCATTACACCAGTATAAGAGGAACATAAATTGATTACGCTTATCCTACTAGCCCCTATTACGCTTATCCCATCTAGGAAGGAATAATTTTTCCCAATTTAAATAATTGGGATACTGGTGTAATGGTACTATGGCAACATGACCTAATTAGAGTTATTTAAAAAGTTTAAGTCATCACAATAATACGGATACCGGTATATATAAATAAATAAATAAATATATGATACTGGGGTAACATGGCCTTATTAGAGTTATTTAAAAAGTTTACGTTATCACAATAATACCGATTCTGGAAAATAATAAGTCTTATCTGCACCATTGATTCTATAATAAAATAATGTAACAATTATATCTACGGTGATTAAAGTACACTTAAAATAATAATTTCATACGGTCGAAAATCTCACCGGGGTGGATGACACTTAATTAGTGCCAACCACCCCGGTGACGTAACGGGGCCGTTCGACCGGGGTCGATAAAACAATTTTTTCCCAACGACCCCGTTACTGGGGCGGGGCACCGGGGTGGTTGGTACCGACCCGACTTTATTCACCTTTAAGCCGTTTATTAGCCGTTTTTAGGTCTGGCGGGCGATTTAAGTGGAAAAATTCTCTGCCATTAGTTCTGTCTGAGTATCTGTAGTCTGTTCGTATCGGTCTGGATGTTTTCTATACAAACATAATATGTATTTTAGGAATTTTATCCATTTTTTTTTTCAGTACCTTTAGTACAAGATAATAATGCGTGATACTACATAGATACCGTTGTGTGAATATTGTGCGAGGATGCATTTTATTTATTTCTACTGAACTAGCTCACACGTAGCTCACACATTTATATTTTCAAAATACGACAAGAGATGTCAAAAAGCACATCTCTTCGATTCAGAATTTAGACGCGTACAAATTCCTCGCTTGTAGGTATATTAGCATCTTCCAGACAGCCAATTGTAACCCTAGAGATTCCAGCATAACTTCGCAATCCATGCTGAGCAGGTAGTTCAAAACGCAATAAAGACGGCAGCGAAGTTGCCGAAATATTAAATCCGTCGCGTCCTCCCACCCGTAAACATTTGTAGCCTTGTAAAACGGTAGCGAGTCTCCGCTTACACCTTTATGAAGATTCTCATTTAGATATAATACTTAAAAGTCAAAATCCTAAGGAAGCTATAAAAAATCACTTATAAATCTAATTTTAAACCTTAGACCTACGAAGCCAGATGAGATTCCGACTAGTTTACTATTTATATTATCATCATTAAGTTAAAACCGTAAGAATCCGCGGTTTAATCTGTTAATGTGTGTTCAAGAGTTTTTGCGGAAATCTAAGGCTTGGAGATCAGATAAGCCTACAGTCTGGCAGCACGTTGAGCGACGCTTCTTGGTGAAGTGACCCTCAATGGAATAGGCCGCAGTGACCGCTTACCATCAGTTGAGCTGCGTGCCTGACTGCCAACTGTTGTTGCATGTAAAGAAATAAAATAAAAAACCATTGAGTTATGCTTACATTTTAGGTAATTAAGACAGAAAAACTGAAGTGTTATTGTGAACAACACAACATAGCTTATATCACTTTTACATTTTAGTAAACACGTTTTTTTTCGCTTTATTCGCTCTAGTTTGTCCGGCTGTGATGCAAATTCGAGCTGCCGCGAATTTAAATGTCTATGAATTTTAAAATCCGCGGGGACCGGTATTAGTGTTAAATAAACTTGACGGAACACTTAATTGTTGAGGAAGCGGAGAAACCCCAGGTTGATATTGATATTCTAAAATGAATTCTGTTTTTTGTCCATCAAAATCTTTTTAATACCTAAGTCTTCGATCCCGCGAAGTACGCGCACCCTGTTGCAAAAAATCAACGTAAATAATATGGAATGAGGGGGAAGGTTTAGGGCTAAGGGTAATGTGGATAGACTAGAGTGAAGGGGAGGATTGGACATCATGCGTTATCTTTACCAAACGGAGCGCCATACCTATTGGTTCAATCGCAATTCGCACTAGTTCCGTTACTTGTAATACATTACCTGTAATGGGACTACATTACATGTTATGCGGGCAACGCATCTAAGTAATAGCAGGTGTCCATTGGTGGTGGGAGTGATAACTTGCCATCAGGTGTCACATTTGCTAGATTGCACTCCTCTTCCAAAACTTCCAAAACTTCCAAAATATTATTGTGAGCGTCAGAACTTCGGGACCATATTATCCTGAGAAGATCATGACTGCTAAAAGGCAGCCTTAAGCGATGGACGCAGTCCCATAGAGCGCAGATTCCTCCTAGGACGTAGATGAATGCAGGTGTCTTTTGAGTGCGGATTCTTTCTAAGTTGCTAAGATATTCCGTTGGCTGTTGGATCCACGACTGCCTCGGGCGTGCTGCTATTCTCGGCTGTATTATTATGCACAGAGTACTATGGCCTGGGGTATTTGCAGACTTAGTATAAAGTTGTAATATTGCGGAAGCTTCTCTATCCGTTTATTCGTTTTTTGCGGAGAGTAGGTATGTATATGGTGAGTAACTTCTGTTGTGTCTTCTTGAACGCAGGAATATTACTCATATTCTATGTATAAATTATCTATTAATTTTTAATATTGCCTTATTATCATAATATGTATTATAATAATGACCTTACTTACTCATCAGTAAGGTTACTAGCTCGTTTGCCTTCCACTAACATTTAAAAAAATCTCCACTTGATAATCTAATCGATAAGTCGTCAGCTAGGGTAGGGCCAGTTCCACCGCTGTCAGATCATTTTGTCGTAATTTATCTGTCAGAAACCAATGATGCTGTCTTTTTATTAAAAAAAAGGCATTGAAAAGTATGCCTGCACTCTACTATATCCCGTACTCTCATCACCATCGGGGTGACAATAAGACACGACTGATAATTTGCAGTCAGCTGGCGATTCCGCAATTAAAAAAACCATACTTTGTTCCTGTTGCATCACAAAATTTTGTGTTGCACTGTAACATATTGAGAAATTTTTTCCAGTAAGTAAGTAACACGTTACTCAACTGAGGGGAAACCGGCAGTGTATGGCGCCACCCCACCCACGCTTATCAATCTTAATTTTCATCAGAACTTTGACGATTTCGTATAAAAGCTTTTAAGGTTGTATAGAAGAAATCGCGTAAACACGGTTCCTGGAGATGTATTACTATGCGTAACACGGGCGGCGCAGATGTCCCGAGCAGAGCTGCATGCGTGCATAATGCAGGCCGACAAGCGCCGAGCGCTGGAGTTGCATATATTTATTGGCGAAAAAAAAACAAAGGAAATAGAAAAGAAAAGACAGACACGAAATTCTGGAGAGATTTAAATCATTACATGTTAAACGTACAGCATAGGTTGTTTTTGAAAATACAATTCTTACTTCATATTTTAAATGAAATACCCATACCGATACAACAGTCATGTTCATGCTTCTGATGACAGATTAATGACCAATTTGGTGGAAAATTGCCTGCCCGCAACATTAGCCTGTATGTACATTTAGTTTACTATTTGCTTTATTAATGCGTATCTAATAGGTAATCAAGTTTAATCTTACCTATTATTTTGTAAAAACCAACAAAAATTTAGCTGGACCTAGGAATTGAACCCAGGACCCCGAGATCACGGCCCGGTTACTAAAAAGGCCATTGAGGCGTTTTTAATACAAATCAAATCAAATTTTTTATTGCATGTCACATTTTTGGTGTTACATTAAATTAGTGCCTATGTTACGCCCTGCAAGTACATAGCAAGACTGTAAATAACATGTCGCATATAGTATTTTTCAAAAGCAATAATCGTTCATAGTAGTATTCAAAAAGGTAAGCCCGGAAAAAAAACACTAGCAAAGCCCATGCATGCTTGCATTAAGCAGAAGAGATTGTGTGTGGTAAGTAAGTGCTGAGCTGAGTGCATGGTAAGGTTTTCTCAGAGAGATTAACGTTTTATGTGCTTTATACGAAAGAGTACTTTTGTATATCTTTAAAACCAAGAGAATACTTTTAAAAGCCATTTCACAGTGCTTTTTGTTTTTCATTTTACGCACATTTGGCATTTAAAAAATATGCTTTATTCATAATTATATGTAAGGAAGGCTTCGAAGATGAACTTGTCGTCAGACATTGTAAATTGCAGAGTGACTGAATGTTGTTACGAGTATCTATTGAGAAAGAAAAAAATAACTTTATTTAGGAAATCGTTTGTCTAACTAACACATTGGTAGTAAGTGTAGGATTTTTATTTCCTTTCCTTCACACTGATGTGACAGAATAATGTGAAGGTTAGTCTGGCGCGAAAAATACGAGTGTATCCTATTTCTGGTCCGGTGACTTGGCCCGGCGCCGGGCCACATAGGAAAAAAATGTTTTAACTGGCCCGGTGATATGTTTACCGGGCCAGATGACACAAACCAAGTGCCATAGTCCCCGGTAAGGGGAGAAATGAGGATTGAGGATTGATCACTTGTTTTCCCGACATTCATTTGATTCTCCGACATTCACTTGTTTTCCCGACATTCACTTGTTTTCCGGACAATAACTTGTTTTCCCGACATTCATTTGTTTTCCCGACATTCATTTTTTTTTCCAGAATTTGCACAAATGTATTTGTGATCTTTTGTTATTACACATACTTGTCTTTGTTTTTGTATCTCGATTAAGAATAATAAGTTAACGGATCAAACTAAGAAATCGAACAATTAAGAACAAAAATGCTCTCACTAGTTCGACGATCGAACAAATGAATCGAACTAGTGAGAATACAGGATTACGAGGCGTATTCTCTTTTCTCCTCTTACCGGGGACAATGGCACTTGGTTTGTGTCATCTGGCCCGGTAAACATATCACCGGGCCAGTTAAAATATTTTTTTCCCATGTGGCCCGGCGCCGGGCCAGATGGAATACACTCGAAAACACAGTTATGTTGTCAATGATTCAAAAAGGATTTTTTTCAGTTTTTTTTTAACTTTGTTATTTATTACAATGAAATCTAACGAAAAATTATATATAAATACATGAATACTTGAGTATACAATACCATGCATGTAACAATTATCATATCGAACAATTCACACTTCAGTAATTAACTGTTAGTCGCATGTGCAATAAGGCTTTGTTACCTAGTTTCTAAAACAGCCTATCACGGTTCGCAAATAACTTGAATTATTAGTACTTTATTAATTAATTAAAATTTCGTTCCGCAAAACAAACATCCGTCGAGGCCGATATTTCATTAAATTCGGTGAAATTGGGTCGTACCTCGTCTAATATTCAGTTTGCTCTAATCCTGAACTTTAAGCACAAAGCAAAAATACACAGAGGGTAATTTGGTTTATTCCGGAAATCCCCACCGACAAATCCCTACCAGTGGGGATTGTAATTTTTTTTTCCGAAAATCCCCACCAATTAAACTAGCTCAGCTTAGTGGGGATTTTTTGTATGCAAAACGCTTGTTTTGATTTAGTTTTTTTCTTTTGTCCAACACTGGTTTGGTACTACCAGGAATAGGTATTAAAACTATTTTTGGATTGTCCTGACGTGAATTCTGTTGTTTTTATTTTATTTTATAATTACTTATAAGAAGTAACTGCTTAAGTATTTAATTTAGCTAAAAAATATTACCTTTTAGAAAAACGTCATGTGTGTTGAAAATGAATGAAAAAATAATAATAATGTAGAAATTACGCTTTTCCTTTTTACCTTTAGGAAGGCGAAGAGGAACGCGGTAGTGGGTTATATTCTCGGTGGTCAGAAGAAATAAAAATTAAAAATTATTGAGTATTCAGAAGTACAGTCAACAGTAATCTCCCGAAAGTCACCGAATGTTCGTAGGAAGAATCTAGGAACCACCCTAGATTCTTTCTTATACTTATATTGCTGCTAGATAGATATTATCTTATCTTCGTTCTTAATAAATTGTGTCTTGTCTAAAAGAGACAAAAAAAAAAATCAAAAATCAAAACTTTACTTTATTCCCGTAGGCTTCAAAGAAGCACTTAAAAATCATCATATTTAATGTTATAGATTGACTCTACCACCGGATAGGTAGATTTGACCGATTTAGGCGGCCAAAAGTCGAAATATTGAAAATCACCACACAAATAAACAATTGACACCATTATGTACCTAACATTCCAGGGCACCTACCCTGATAATTTTAAACTTTTAGCTAACGACTGTGCAAATCTACAGGTAATCGAAATCAGGTCGTCGCATGCAGTGTACGTATCGGTTCTCGGTGCCTTCAGTTTAAGTGGTGTTATAAATTGCAACAAAAAAAATTCGGCATACTTTTGTGTAGTGAATGCAATGGATTCCTATAATTCAGGTAAGAATCTATTGATTAATTAAAAAAATATGAAAAATTTAGTCAGTTTACTGTATCTAACAAGCATTTCAACGTAACACCTTTTTTCTTAGCAATTTTTTGTAAATTTTATTCTTCAAAAGACATTTTGAAATACTTCCCCGGTCTTCCCCGGTATTCTTTATATGACAATAATTTTGGCATATATTCAAAATTAAAATAACAATAACAGTTTCTGCCTAATAGCGCCTATCGCTAAATAAGAGTAAATCGAAGTTGTCAGGGTAAAAACTCTAAAAACCGTTTATTTAATTAATATTTCTTATTAGTAATTCCTTTTCTTTTTGTTACAGAGTCTGCCAATGCCTCTGGTGTTACAGTAGTGACTCGCAAATATTTATTTCAGAAGATGATAAGACAGAATTTACCAAATATAAATGTCAAATGTAATTATTTAGAAAATTATCTTATTGAGTACTAATAATTAGGTATTTGTCAGTTTCAGTTAATTTTTTTTGTGAAATGACCATATAATGTTATTTATATAATTATTATTGTAGTAAAATCATTGTGTTATTTTTTTAAGTTAAATTTTTTTTGTTTTTCTCTTTTTTTTTCTTTTTTGTTTTTTTTGAAAATAATAATTATTTTTAATAAAATTCGACGCATTTTTATTATAAACACCAATTTAAAAAAAATTAGACGCTAAAATAATTTTGGCCGCCTAAATCGGTCAAATCTACCTATCGCGGCTGACATGAAACGATAGCAAAGAAAAGAAGCATTGAAATATTCTGCATGTCTGTATGATATTGATCTGTCTGGAAGGTTACCAATAGTTTCACATAATTGAGAATGAGTTAAGGCCGCAGTTAACCCGGACTATTAATTGATGATTGGGTTTCCTTATTTGAAAAATTTAATTGATTTGCTCCCATTACAACTTTGCCGCACTTTCAATTTAACTTGTAGACGATTAAATGTCAATTATGAACATAGCGTGTCCTAACATTAGGTGATTTTAGCTTCTACATATTTTATTAGAAAGTTAAGCCAATAGTTCAATTTAAGTGAACAAGGAATATTCCTTCACTTTACTTAAATTTAACTATTGGCTACAGTTACACATGTAACTGTAACTCCATGAAATAATTAAAAGTTAATTGAGTTATACTTGGTAATAAAGCGGTGTTCACATGATAACTCTGTAAATTGGAGAACGGTTAAAAGTTTAAAACTTATTTCAATGATTATGCGTCTTTGTTCCACCTTAAATTTACGAGTATGTGACAGACTTGTATCGCGATGGACGTCTACGAGAATCCCAAAGAAAGTCATCCTCAAAAAAAATTTTTAAAATTCATGTGTAGGTTAATTTATTACATGGGCATGGGAGACTACTGGTACGAAGATACTCGTAGAAGTAAGACCCATAAGACCATATACGCAATTTGGGCTGGCCTTATTAACAGCTTTTTAATACTGAACACGTTGAATGAACTTTTAGCAAACTTTCGATCAGACTTAACGTTCAAGGAGAAGAATGATCTGTACCAGTTTTGCTTAGCCCATCCGCCGCTTATAACCAAGTATACTTTCTTGATTCTACAAAAACAGCGAGTTCGAGAGCTGTTCAAAAGACTAGTAGAAGAGAGTTCAGCTACTTACAGGTCTTTGAAGTTTGAGAAGAAATCTGTTAAAGACGCCATATGGTATTTTGTTGGACTGTTAATTGCATCATATGGAACACTGCTTTCAACAACAGTAGATGGGTTTAGAGCTTCCCGTAAAGAAGGTGAGTCCAAACAATCAGACAACGCTAACTTATCTAATCACATGGTAAACTGGATTTATGTGAAACATTAGACTTATACAAAAAATATTGCAGTAAAAAAATGTAGAAAATATTACCAAAGCAGATGCTAAATTCATCTGCTTTGGAAGCTTGTTATCTAAAAGTGACTTTTTGGTAATGCATAATCGTGGATGATTAAATTTTGTAATTTTATTAAACGATATTAGATATATCATTTATCGATTAAAGCCCTGTTTGCACCAAGATGCAGTTCGGTTAAATATCTACTAGAAAATACTTATTATGGTAGCTTATATGTAATGTACATATATGCAATAGCATACTTTAAGATGTCAGCTGTCTTTTAAGAAAAATAATCTCTCTTAGCACACTTTTTCAATTAAAAACTTACACACAACCGTACAACACAAACGCACGCACGATTACTAAATTATAGCACACAAACACATACGCATACACACACCCATGCACAAACACACACAACACACCCACACACACACATTCACACACCACAATGTTAGCACATAAGTAATAATAAGAATTTCTAGTTTATTTTAATGTATATTTTGTTAATTTATGTATTTTCTTATAGCCGCAATACTTGGTAATTTTTTACTGAATTGACCCTCACGAAACAGGCCTGTCTAGTGTGAGAGTCACTGTCTTTTTTTGTAATTGTATGTTATCGTATGTTGGTAAATAAATATTTTTATCATTTTTCATTTCATTTTCTGTCAGATAAAAAATCTTAATTTAGTTTCCATAAATACGACTAGGTCTGTTCTTGTTATACTCGTAGTTGCAATTAGCATTTAGCATCACCGAATTTACACTGTACTAATATTTACAGGTATGCCATTCAAAATAGAAGTTACGTTGGTCCCAAAAGAGTCTTGTTGCGGCATCGTGTCTTTTTTTAGAGCTATGATTGAAATTCACTGGTGGCTTATCGTCACTAATATGGTTTTGGTGGATGGTTTGGTTTTTATTTCTTTGGTATACCTTGGGTATAAGTTTAAGCTCGTTTGCAAGTACTTCGATGACTTGAGAGACAAGACCTTGAAGAACATCATGACAAAGACGAGCAACGAGGCTGAGATAGGAATTGAATTTGAAAAAGACTTTGTTACTGGTATCAAGCTGCACTATGACGCTTTATGGTATTAATTTTTAATAATTTATATTTTTTTTCATATACATGCATGAATATTCTCAAATTAATCATTCATTGGTTTTCAGGTGCTCCCAGAGTGTACAAGACTCACTCGGAAATATTTACGGTGTTCAAATCGTAGAAACAATTACATTGCTTGTGATTTGCTTGGTGAAACTAGTCGTAAGTTCCTCTTGCCTTTTTTGTACAGTATTATTTGTCAAGCTCAGCTAAAATTACTTGGTCAATCTAGATGATTGACAGTTCCATGATGTTTTATTTTCTAAAGTAATTATTTTATTATTTTACAGACCTTGGAAAGAAATATGACGTTTCTCCTAGCCAATTCATTTTTTATTGCAAGTTTATTGGTTCTCAATGGAGCATACATGATGGCGGCAGGAGATGTAACATATGAAGTAAGTTAAAATCAAACGAAATTTTACTCAAACTTTCTAGAATAAACAAGCAAGAAGGCATAATTATGTTTAGCAGTCTTTACTGAATAAACAAAGTTACACAGTGTTAGATAATGGTTGAGCACAATTATTTGAAATGTACTTGTTCGGTATCCTCACTACTCTTACTAGTTACTACTACTACTGGTACTGGTACTAGTTAGTCAGTCTGAGCCTGAAAACGTCCTACCTCTAACCAGAATTAAGGTGAAGACAAAAAATGTCCGGGATTTTGGAACCGAGTTGCTAAATTAATATTCTTAAGAGGCGGTCGAAACCCACTCAAACATGTCTCGCCAGAATACCAGTGCGATATTCAACCGGACGCTGTTGCAGCTTATGCTGAAGCAGAGACCTGATTGACCATGACACACCACACCACACATTGAACTTTGTATTATTGCTTTTATTCTCAATTTTTTATATTCATCTAAATGTTTGTTGCTTTGTGTGATGTAATGATGGGCATTATCTGTTTTTCTTCTTTCTTTCTTTGTAAAATGCTGCTGTTGAGGTCTTTATTTTAAGTGAACTGACTTTAGGGTGCTATGCCTTAATTTGATCTTTGGTTTCTACCCCAGGCTTCTCAAGTGCCGACGTCGATATTCCACAGCGGCTGGGAGCTTGTGCAGACCAGCAAAAGTTTCCGGACCTTGGCAGTGCTCTCCATCCAGAGCAGCCAGAAACCAGTCTACATGACCGCTTTCGGAGTCATTGCGCTTTCTCATCAGAACTTTATTTCGGTTAGTATATCAGTTCTTTCTATTAGTACAACGAGTATCAACGATATTCTATTTGTTTTAAGTTGTAATTATTATCAAGTTTTATGTTTTCAGGTGATACGCTCATCCTACTCTTTTTTTGCGGTGATGTATTGAAGCTTTTTTATTGTACATTCTTCTCACGTAACCTCAATATGTTTATTGGATTAGAAATACGTACTTGTTATTTATGTAATAAAAACGTATAAATTAGAATTGTAATTGATTTGTAAGTAGAAACATAATATGTTTTCGTTTCTTTTCTGTATTATTTTTAATTTTATATTTTTTTATTGTTTCTGGTGAGTTTTGCCCAGATTGTACTCTGTTGATGCAATTTCATATTTGAACTACTTTGTTGAATAATAAAAGGCAAAATAATTTCACCTTCTTTCATTATTTCTCTTCTTTAATTTTAATTTTAAAGCGTTTGTCAATCTCAATATTTATTAAAATGCCGGTTTAATTTATTTTTATATTGTCGACACTCATATTTTACGAGTGAAGTTAGTATAATCTATTCTTTCTATACCAGCAAGGGTTTCAACATTTAGCACAATATTTATGTTCATCATCATCATCAGTGATTGTTTTCCATCAGAAAAGAAAGATACATGATAATAGTCATAACAGTGTGTTTCACTTATACCATTAAAAGCCACATACAGAGATTTGCCGTCCTATATTTACATAAACCCGAGGCAAGTAAGCGTGGCTGTCAGGAGTTAGTAAAAGGGTTTGAGGGTGTTGCAGAGAGTACTTTGTAAATTAGGTTAACTAAGATCGTCTTCACGTCATCTTGAAAGACATCGAGTGTCCGCTAGCACAGAATATACACTCACCGGCAATAAAACCTGGCCACTGGGCTTTTTTCATACAAACATGGTCACTTTAGCGTCTTATAGATAGAAAACTATCTGCAGCTGTGCAATGATTAAGTATAACGTCAATGGAGAGGCCAAAAGCCCGATTAACAAATCACAGTTTCAAGAATTTACACTAACCGCTCAATTTTCTCAAAAAGGAAAAACAATCAAGTCAAGTCAAAATTCATGTGTACGATATATGGAGCTTTAAGTTGTTTTTCCTTTTTGAGAATAGTGAACGATTTTTGGCAATTTTTGAAACTGTGATTCGATAATAGGGCGTTTGGCCTCTCCATTGCACAGCTGCAAATAGTTTTCTATCTATGAGACGTTAAAGTGACCACGTTTTGATGAAAAAAGCCCAGTGGCCAAATTTTATTGCCGGTGAGTTTATAATAGTACTAACGTACCGCTAGTCTAGTCAGCTGTTAGTCTAGACGATCCAACAAAGATCCTACCACACGGAAGACTGCTTAAGGTAGAATCTTTCTATTGGTGATTTATTGATTCGCATAATAGGAAACGAGTTACCCGCAAATTGTAATTAAAACGAAAACGTAAATTTATTTAAATCCTCTAAAACTTTGCATTTACCGCACCTTCAATTAAACCTGTAGACAATTAGAGGTGAATTGGAAAGCGTGTCCTAACATTAGGTGCTTTTAGCTTCTAAATATTTGATTAGTATGTTCATGCTGTGATAGTTTAATTATAGTGAAACAGGAATACGTAACTGTTACTCCATGAATTAATTAAAGGTTGATTGAGTTATACACGTTAATTAATTTTCGCTGATACATGCTTAGAGTGTGCATTGGAGAACAGAGTGCAGTCTCTACTTCAGCTTGATTTACTTGTCACATTCAAACATTTTTTGATCGCAATGGACGTCTTTAAGAATCCAAAAGAAAGTCATCCTCAAAAATATTTCTTACAATTTATGTGCAGACTAATTTATTACATGGGCATGGGAGACTGCTGGTACGAAAAGACTAGAAGAAGCAAGACACATTTATAAGATCATAATTGCAATATGGGTTGGCTTTGTTACCTAACCCTACCAATATTATAAATGTGAAAGTCTGGATGTTTGGATGTTTAGATGTTTGGATGTTCGTTACTCAATCACGCCCAAACGGCTGAACGGATTTAGTTGAAATTTGGCACACGTCTATACGTGGGTTAGTTTATAACCCGAATTAGGACATAGGCTATAAAATTCCTACGGGAAACGTCTCATTCCCGCGGGAATAACAATTTTAAAACTAGAACCGATTTAAAACATCGTACTACTGAATTATCGACACAGCGTGTTCGATATAATGAAAATCGAACTATCAACTTTCGCACTCGATTATTCCCGTTGGCCACCACCTGTTTGTCCACCACTGGTGGACAGCGAAACAACTTTTATAAATTGTTCCCGTTGTCCACCACTGGTGGACAGCGGCACAACTTTCTAAGTAATTCCCGATAGCCACCACTGGTGGACAACAGCACAACTTTCTAAGTAGTTCCCGTTAGCCACCACTGGTGGACAGCAGCACAACTTTCTATGTAATTCTCCTTAGCCACCACTGGTGGACAGCAGCACGGTTTTTTAAACATTCCCTATGGCCACCACCTGGAGTGTCTATTTACAAGCTACTTTATAACTTGTCTGTTAGGGTGGGCTGAATCTTAATATTGATTTTTCGATCGCTCCGGTAGTAGGGCCCTATTCATATAGGGGACCCTTAAACGGACAGAGTGTAATTTTCTTGAATAAGTCAAATTGGATTTTGCGAAATTGTACATCCTTAATAAATAAATAAATAAATAAATAAATATATTTTATTTATATTAATACATAGATATGTTAATTAAATAAAGTACCTAACTTACTTTTTTATTCAAATTGCATTGATATACCCATTCTTTCGGTAGTCCTTTACTTAGGGGTTGTCTGGTAGAGATCGCTTCTAGTAATAAGACCGTCTATGTGCATTTTTGCTCTTTTTATTGTATATTTTTTTTGTGTGCAATCACTACATAGTATAAAACAAAGTCGCTTTCTCTGTCCCTATGTCCCTTTGTATGCTTAAATCTTTGAAACTACGCAACGGATTTTGATGCGGTTTTTTTTAATAGATAGAATGATTCAAGAGGAAGGTTTATATGTATAATACATGCATAATATAGTAGAGAAACACTAATAATTTTAGAGGATTTTAATTTAAGGTCGTAAATAAACACATTTTTTGCGCTTACATTGCAAACGCTGGCTGAACTCTACGAGATAGATCAAAATAATGTACTACGGTATTGTTCACCTTAAAACGGTTTACAAAAAAGTCCGCGATGGTATATGTCTATCTATTAGGGATAACCCACAATAACCATTTTTATCCTTTAGTAATGAGAAAATAAGGGCATATTTACGAAAAAGCGATTTTTGCAATACAGTGTTAATCCTTATCCAATTAAGTACCTTAAATAAATTGTGCATGTAATATAGATTAATATGGCTCTTTACAGCATGCAATTTAAATGAATACTTTTGAAGATATTACAGATTTAAAATGTAGGGACATAGCGGTTGCGGCGGTACCGACCGGCCGGGGGGCGCATGGATGATGGATGAACGTTTGTTACTCTTTCACGTAAAAAATACTGAATTGATTTTAATGAAACTTTACAATAATATAGCTTATACATCAGAATAACACATAGGCTACAATTTACAAGATGTTTCCGCGGGATAACGTCCTATAGTTCACGCGGGCGAAGCCGCGGGCGGAAGGCTAGTAAAGAATAAAGTTAAAGTCAAAGTATTTATTTTGGAATTTGATTACCATGAAATTCTTATGCACGTCATAAAAATATTATACATTTTTTTATACCACGTCAGTTGGCAGACAGGCTCGCAGCCCACATGATGGTAAGTGGTCACTGCGGCCTATTCCATTGAGGGACACTTCATCAGGAAGCGTCGGTATTATATGATAAATATTTAATGTTTCTGTTATCCTTTGCTAATTGAATGAAAAATTGCGTCCACTAAAATATCGTATTAAACTGTTGCCCTAAAATTATTCTGTTTTAGAAAATAAAATAGGCACTCTAGATTAATAACTAACGACGAGTCTGTTAAAATTTTACTTACCTAGGTACCTACATTGAATATTGAAAAATAATTTATAATAAACTCGCTGTTCATTTAAATATAAATTTTAATAAACTTGTTTTGTCCTATAATAGTAGAGAATTAGGTAAATTTTGTAAATGAATTTGATATTATGAAACAATATTTACAAGAGCTCCTATCGATAAAGTGTATTGATGAACTTGAATACAGCACTGTAATTATAATTATAATTTATTGGCTAAAATACATTATACAAACATTACATTATAAACAGGTATGAAGTTAGCTAAGCAGATATAGTTAATTTTTTTTTTATTTGACATTACTCGTTGCTACTCAAACTCAGAAATAGCTGAATTTTAGCTCCTACCAGTTAGAAAGAGTACCTACTTACCACAACGCATTATTTTTTTTACTGATATAAAGTTTTTGGCCCATTCGGGGATCGAACCTAAGAACCCCTGGACGTACAGCAATAATACGATTGTAGCCATTCTTTCATGTATGAATAGTATGCATGCTTTCATTTAGATACTTTTTCATGAAAAAATAATAATAAACCTTAATAACCTATTATGATTTAAGTGCTAGAGTGCTATTCTGCTGACAGTGGTCTGTCAGTTGAATAGGACAAGCTTTACCGAGAACTAAAAGCCTCTCATTGAAGACTGACGTATGAGATTGAGAAGTGGCTTTTATATTTCGGTCAGTTTTATGAGTGAAAGTGCCGAAATCGTACTAATATTATAAATGCGAAAGTCTGGATGTTTGGATGATTGTTACGCAATCACGCCTAAAACAACTAAACGGATTTAGATGGGCACACGTATATGTAGTTTATAACCCGGATTAGGACATAGGCTATGAAACGTCTCATTATATTATTTGATGTGAAACCGCGGGCGGAAAGCAAGTCCTTTAAAAAGTAATCATTAAATGCGCTTGAGTGCGTTTAACTTTCTACGGTAGATCGTTTCATGTAGTTGAGACCTTTGGTATATTCAGTACTTAATGTAAATTACATTTCCGATAAAAACGATTAGAGATTCGGGGACTCGGCAACCCCGTATCCGTCCCTGGTGTCTGTGTAGGTGTCCCGATGTTTGCGGCACCAGTTTGTTATAACAACATTATCTTTTCGGGACAGTCCTAAGCGGATTGGACTTAATTAATTTTGCAATATTCGTAAGGGCTTCAGTATCGATGCGAGGCCTTTAGACTTTGAAACATTAATTAGGTGGGGTTCGTTGGCAGTAGGTAATGCGGTCGTCATTACAACGAGGTACCAAAATGCCTAAGGGGTCCATTATTTGACGACCAATCTGGTGTAATAGTACTAATAGTTGGCAAGTCGGTTAAATTTATAGTACCATTAGCCTTCCGCCCGCGGTTTTACCCGCGCGTAATCTCTTTTTTTAAATATCCCTCCTTTTCTAGAAAGTACCCTATGTTCACCGGGGATAGTGTAGCTTTCCAATAGTGAAAGAATTATTCGAATCGGTTCATAGTTTTAAAATTGTTATTCCCGCGGGAATGAGACGTTTCTCGTAGGAATTTTATAGCCTATGTCCTAAACCGGGTTATGAACTATACGTGTGCCAAATTTCATCTAAATCAGTTCAGCCGTTTAGGCGTGATTGAGGAACAAACAAACATCCAAACATCTTAACATCCAAACATCCAGACGTTCGCATTTTTAATTTTAGTAGGATGTACTTGTACAAGCTATGCTTAGCTTGGGGCAGTACTCATTATTATACTATGGCTTGGGGCTGGACGGTATGAGTGAAGTGTCCACTTTATAGCAAAAGGTCGAGGGTTCGATCTGCGCTTGGTAGATGTTTCAAATCGAAAAAAAATTACATTCGGGATAATGTTTTAAAACTGTTTTTTAAAAACCACAAGGGTAGCGCAGAAGCCAAACGGCCGAACTGGTGAAAGGCGGTTTCCGTTTCCTATCGACGCTTGTAACACTAGGGGCATCATCGTATAGTAGGCTCTGTATTTTCAAGGGAAAACATAACTTTGGCGGTAAGAAAAATAGTTCTTCCCGCTGCCAACACCGTGGTCGCTTTAATAAATTGAGTTCTGAATACCTTACATTAACAACCTTACAGAAACATGGAAGTCGAGAGCGGGTGGCTACTTACTCATAATTCCTCCGGCAGCGATACAATTATATAATATTCTCTCCGGTTTAAATGATGGGTGCATATTCTATTATGTTTATAAACTCTGCTCTTTCTGCCCTCTTGAATCTAAACTGGGGCATTAATTAATACTTTCAGGCTGACGACGTAATATAATTTTGCACTGATGAATGAAAATGTACGAGAGAGAAGCGAGGGCGATTTCTGAATTTCTAAAGGTCGACCACTGACCTTTTTAAAATGATAAATTGTTGGAATATCTTGGTGAGACACTATATGAAATAAAATGGAAATGGATCATTTCGATTTACAGCGTAGATCATGATCATACAGAGTTTAAAATAGTTTGAAGCTAAATGCGCCTTTGAGAAAAATGCTCGATTAATATTACCAAAAATAGTTTTGGAAAATCCCTTGATGAAGTTGAAAACAACAATTATTTTTCTACAAAAATCACTTAACCCTTCAGTTGAAGCGCTGGCAGTTGCCAGCGTTTTTTTTGACATGTCTCAAATTGCCGCGCAAAAAAAAATGTCGACCTAGTTTTATTCTGTACGATTGAATAAGTGGGGCATTAATTTGTTTTTAATAGGCCCGTATAAACGCCTAGTGGTTTTTTTATGCAATAACCGCGATATAAAAATAAAGATCAAAGAATCCTATGTTGTGTTGATGACCCTTTTGGGGTCATATCTCGTTCAAAAGTCGCCATTAACGATGCAGTGACTATGGTACTATGGTACCTACACTCTGTTCACCATAAGTTGTCCTTTAGCCACTATATTGGCAGCATTGCCTACGCTTTGTAAATCTGTCAAAAAACAGATTGAAAGTATTAAAAAACAATAGTACCGGTCATCCTATTGCTTGACATTTTGACATGACTAACTGTCGTTTCGGACACATTTTATTCGGACAAAGTGTCCGAATTGACACTTTTAAATTTTAATATTTTTTTACTGTCGATTCGGACACCGCGATATAAATAGCTGTTTTGTACAGTCAGATAAAAAATCTTCCTACGATTTCTTTTCATTATAAAAATAAAGTCTCAACGAAGCCTTCTACACGAAGCTATCGGTAATGTTTCTAAAGATGACTGGGTCAAATGTGTGAGGCATGCAGAGGAATTACAGGATCAGGATCTAGCAAAGGCAATTTTAAAAGATAAGAGAATACAGTCTCTGGTAATAAATTTACACGAAGATGACAGCGCTCCTGACCCGTGGTACAACTGCTATGTCCAACTGGTTGTACCACGGGGAAGTAAAGTTACCCATGGTTCACCCCTTTTTATTGATATTTATGATTATGACCCGTGGTAAAACGGTTGAATTATGTCCAACTGGTTGGACCACTGGGACCCGCTCCCGACCCGTGATACAACTGCGATGTTCAATTGGTTGTACCACGGGGAAGTAAAGTTACCCATGGTTCAACTGGTTGTTCTATGATTGTTGTGCGTCCCTATGATCTATCTCCCTGATATACATGATATGTATTACAGGGAGTTGGACCAAGGAAAAAACAACTCACCCTTGATTCAGAATGAAGAATGTTAACTAATTTTGATTATTAGCACTCCATATTCTTTGTAAAAAATAAAAAATACTAGTGAAAGAATTACTTCGATACGTCAATTAGTTTCCGATTTAGAAGTAAAACAAGTTGTAACCGCACGCGCGGGCTGCTGGTGCCGGTGTGACGTCATAGTACAACTCGCTCAGTCTGGCGCACTCAGTCCGCTAGCGTTCGGCGCCCGTGCCGTCGAAATTAAACCTAAATACTTTTAAAAATGTCCAATCCAAGTACTAGGAAATCATGTGGTGTGCCTAAATGTAAAAATACAACTACCAATTCGCAGGAAAAGTTGTTTTTTATAGTTCCAAAGGACGTTGAGGCTCCTCGCTTCGACGATGTAGCCACATTAAAAATCCTAGTATGTTTACAGCCACCTCTGCTGGCGGCACAATCTTCGCAGGTTACATTTAAAACTTCTTGATCCTTATCAGTTTAGAATGCAATGTTATGGTGTGGTACGTATGCGGTGTTCTGGCGTGATTCTACATTACATACATCACCTAGGTAGGTCTTTTTATTTGAACATGACTAATAGCATCATCGCCATAGCTGTCTCTTGCTGATCTGAAATAAGCTTCTTTTAAAAATAAATGGCCTTACGTATTTTGTAAGTAAAAAAAAATACAACACTATATTTACTTACATCCTAAGAGCGCTTACGCACTACGTCCGATCCGAATCCGATCCGTCTCCGTGAAATCAAAATCACAAAGACATTCGGATGACGGATCTAATTCGTAAATCACTAGAAATACTCCGGACCGTTATTTCACGGAGACGGATTGGATTCGCATCGGATTCGGATCGAATAGTGCGTTACCTTACCGCTCTTATTCCTAGGTACTATCCTAGTTTCTACTAATATTATAAACGCGAAAGTTTGTGAGTGTGTGTGTGTTTACTTGTTATCTTTCACGCAAAAACTACTGAATGGATCTGGAGTCTGGACGAAGTCTGGAATAACATATAGGTAGGTAGGCTACTTTTAATCCTGGGAAAATGAACAGTTCCCGAGGGAAACGGGGGCGAAGCTGCTGGCGGAAGCTAGTTTGCAATATATCAATGTACCTATGTAGGTATGTATTTATTTAAATTTACTAAGAAGAGCGGTACCTAATGTACATACGTACCCACTTACCTATAGTTACAAAACTATAATACCTACATTTTTATTTGTTGTCTATAAAATAAACATTGAATGGTAGGTAGATACTTTTACTATTTGATATTCCTCGCATTTCGGCGGCAACGAAATCACTATTTGTTGTTAAATAATGCGCAACCATTAATCTATCTATTTTAGGTAGATTATATTATCCGATTGCCCTTTTTCGTCCATATTATTAATTGAATAATATTTACTATTAAGTCTAATAGCGAAAACACAACAAAATACTGCACAAGCCAAGCGCAAGCTATGCAACTTGTATTAAGCCGGGCTCGGCCCGCGCGGCGGGTTGTGATGTGACGTCACAAGCGGTCACGTGACTGTTAGCGGGACTCGATATTTTTCGAAACTTTGAATGCCTATAGAATCAAAACTACTAGGTATTTTTGACTACAACAAAAACTAGTGTATTTGTATACATACAGGCATTACTGAGACAAAATTTCAAGCGATTTGGCATACCTAGTAACATTCTCCATTCTCAGCAAAGTGGATTTTTTTGAACTAATGCGTGTCTGAAAATCTATTAAGGAATGGCGGACAAATGCAATCTTCTTTCATCAAACATAACTTTTCTGGATAACGTAAACTTTTTAAATAACTCCACTAAGGTCATGTTGCCCTGGTACCCTTTGCGGAGAATTCTAAATCAAGGATTAAAGGGGGACAACCACAACAATCATAGAACAAACAGTTTAACCATGGGTAACTTTACTTCCCCGTAGTACAACCAGTTGAACATCGCAGTTGGACCACGGGTCGGGAGCGCATTTTATAACTCCACTAAGGTCATGTTGTCCTGGTACCCTTTGCTGAGTATTCTGAATCAAGGATTAAAGGGGGACAACCACAACAATCATAGAACAACCAGTTGAACCATGGATCACTTTATTTCAGCAGTTGGACCACGGGTCGGGAGCGATTCCCAGTAGTAGGTACAACTAGTTGGACCAAGGAAAGAACAACTCACTCGAGTTGAACTATTGGTAAAGATTTTTCCCCATAGAACAACCAGTTGAACCATGGGTAACTTTACTTCCCCGTGGTACAACTAGTTGGACATCGTAGTTGTACCACGGGTGAGGAGCGCTGTCATCTTCGAGTAAATTTATTACCAGAGGCTGTATTCTCTGATCTTATAAAATTGCCTTGGCTAAATCCTGATCCTGTAATTCCTCTGCATGCATCACACATTTGACCCAGTCATCTTTAGAAACACTACCGATAGCTTCGTGTAGAAGGCTTCGTTGAGACTTAATTTTTATAACGTAAAGAAATCTCAGGAAGATTTTTTATCTGACTGTACAAAACAGCTATTTATATCGCGGTGTCCGAATCGACAGTGAAAAAATGTTAAAATTAAAAAGTGTCAATTCGGACACTGTGTCCGAATAAAATGTGTCCGAAACGACAGTTAGTCTTTGACATCGCTTTCAAAATAAAACCAACCGGGTGCCGTTATACCTATAATGAACCCGTTTTCTCTCTTCATAGAAGATAAATTCTTATTCAATCGCATGTTTCAGTCAATCTCTAGTAAGTTGAGCCCGACCATTTTCCGGTTGTACTTATCACCAGGCCGTAATAATCGCGAACAGCTTTCGACACGCCTTAAAATATTATTTATTGTTTAAACAAATCCTTTGATCATTTTGCAGAAATCTTCCAATCAAGAGGTCCGGGAACTCGGCTTAGTCAACTCTTGATTATTATTATTCTTATGTTGAGCTTTGAATACATCAAAGATTGTTAAGTTCATCAGACATTCAAGAAAGTGGAATAAATAATAAATAGATGATTATTTTTTTTATAATACAAGAGTAAAGAATTTAATTATTTTAATCCTATCTTTGAACCACAAAACCGTTTACCTATCTTGGTAATATAGAATTCAAATGTAGTTGTATTGATAAATATTGTAAATATTCAGGCGATTAAAAAGAGTAACTGTCGAGTTTCTGGTCGGTTCGTCTCGCAGCAACATCTATTCATCGATTTTATCTCCGTACCTATATACAATATAATTATTTGTGAATATGATCAATTGATCATACCTTGGGCTGGGTGTTTTTAAGTATAATACATATGCATAGATTTAAAAAAAGTTTAAGCCATTGTCTGGCACCTACCTATAGAAAGTTATGTTATGTTTATAAAGAAAAGTAAGTTAAGTAAAAATGACTATAACTTTTGTGTCCAGATCATACTTGGCTTCTCAGAATCAGGATCGCGAGCCACGGCTTGACGACTACAGTACTGTACGAGTATTACACGGTATTGCAGAAAATAGATTTTCTATTGTTACGGTTGCAATAAATTGCGCCACAGGTTAACCACGAGTTTTCATCCAATTGAAAACACATCCAATTGAAAACAGACTTTGAACTCGCCGCGTTCCGTTTGGAATATAAATAATAATGGTTGTGTGTATGTTTGGTAACTATTCATTGCTTAACTAATTGAGTTGAAACCTTGAGTTATAGAACGGGTAGGTTTAGAAACTTTTTTTGTATATGGTTAGGGTTTGAAATAGATTTTGGTTACGGTTAGGTATGTAATTGTACAGTCACGTACATTAAAGTGTACAAGTTCATTCTGAAATGGACGTTTTTACATAGGCATATACCACCGTAATGTGACCGTAAAATTGAAAAAACCGTTTTATTATAATAATATTTCGCGAGATTGTACGTTATGTTATACAGAGTTACTTACGAATCCAATAATAGAAGTTAATGTAATAAGTAAATATTTGCGTATCGAAATATTGCTGTAAATGCTGACGTCCGGAAAATTTAACCATTTCGAGTTGAGTTTTTGTAAGGTACGTATACCTATGCAATTCAAGAATAATGTTATGATCATTATCAATTGAATTTTCCATTGAAAATTGAAGATCGACTTGGCATGCACACGGTTTACAAATTAATATAAACTGAACTCGACACAGAAACGCGTATGAGCAATTCATGTCATTACTATCTGGCCCTCCAGGCATTTGGATCCCAACGTCCGCGTTCCATTTGGAACTGTTCCAGCTAGTTCCAGTGCATCCCTATTGAGATACAAATTCCGGCGACATTGCAACAAACTTTTAAATTGAAAGATGAATGTTTGTTTCTTTTCTGATTTAATGCGACTGCCCTGCCAAGAAGTTGCTGGGGCGGGATTTATAGTTTTTTAAAGTGTCGTTTATGTAATGTGGTGTTTCGTATTATTTCGGTACCAAGGTGATTTATTCTTATATTAAGTTCCACTTTTGCGGCGAAAATATTTCTGCATATCTAGGGAACTGTTGTTCTTTTGTCTTGCTAGTTGTCATTTACTTCTTGCTTAATAATTTTGGTAGGTAAGTAAGTAAGTATCAACGAAGTTTCTAAGATGTTTGACAGAGATAAAACTGGCCCTAATTTACTCTCCAATGATCTTTACCTTATTGCTAAAATGCTTTAGGGTCTAAGTAGATAACAGTGGACTTGAATTCAGGGTCAAATATCAGAGGAACCTACAGTTTAGTGATGTTTCCTGGTTAAGTATTCCTCAATGGAATAGGCCGTAAATGAGCTAATGCTCCTTATGAAAGAAGAATTGGAAAGAAGGAAATCCTATCTGATCTTCTTTCTCCGTGCGCCTTGTCTCGATCTAATCTGGGTAACAAGTTTTATATTTATTTATTTATTTTTTATTTATTTATATTTGGAAAACCAACAGCAATTAATACGGGTCCCCTATAATTATGAGTGCGAAAGTTGATAGTTCGATTTTCATTATATCGAACACGCTTAAAAATTAACTAAAATTATAACTACTTAGCCATTTACAGGTATTCGCATATGAAAAAATTGGCTAGTCCAGTTATAATATTGGAGCGACAGCCAAATGATACAGCTTAATCCTTCTAGCCCCGGATTACTAGACACAATAGAAAATCTATTGTTATGCGGCACCCGAGTGCCGGTTCGGCGTTGAGTGGTTAAAAAAATGGTATCCATTTAGGCTGTTCAACTGTAAGTAACCCACGTCGAAAATTGCTTCCCTACCCTAATAGTGTGTAACTTTACAGACAAACTAACTCTAACCTGGTGGAAATGGACGGGAAATTAGTATTCTCTATGTGCGCCCTTCTACGAATCGTACGTATTTTCGTTGATACGCGGCTTTGTGATTTAAAAGCACTTCTGCCAGCGCTAATCCTGTCCAATTTTCACGACCAAAATACGAGAAAATCCGTGTACAAAAGCCAGCTGTCCAAGGTCTATTTGCTTCCCAACAGGTCCTCTTTAAACGTGTGGCCGGATTTACACCTGACGACTGTTGTTTATATGTATCCTTTCCGGAAGCGGACAGGATATTTCATGTCCCACCGAATTCTAGGAACCTGTTTATAAGATAGACTAGCGGCCGCCACCGCGGTTTTACCCGCGCGTAATTTTTGTTTTCAAATATGCTCCCCTTCCCCCTACTTATCCGGGATAAAAAGTACCCTATGTCACGCGGGGATAGTGCAGCTTTCCAACAGTGACAGAATTTTTTAAATCGGTTCAGTAGTTTTGGAGCCTATTCAATACAAACAAACAACGAACAATCAAATTTTTTAGTCTCGTTTTCATTATTTAAATACTAAAATTTCGATTTCTGCAACAAAACTAATAATTTAACAGAAATAAACTAATCATCGTATTAAGTTTGCATTATAAAAGACCTCAAGTAGCAGAGCTTCCAAACATGGAACGTATAACTAGTATAATACGACAAAATGAAAAACTGCATGTCAATGTTAAAATGCGTACTACGATACGTGACTTTTTAAGTGGGCGTATTTATCATGGCCGCCGTTTGACAAAACGTCAAAGTTTACGACTACTGCTTCTTTGTTTTTCTTTAAATTTCTGATGCTAAAGTATGTAAGTATAAATCTGGAAGAATACGTCTCGCCCTTTTATTGGGCTCATGTTTGCTCGTCGCCCTCACTCAGTTCTCGGCAAACAAGAGGTCCTGTTTGCCGCTCGCAGGTGATGCAGGTGTTTGTATTGGATACCTTATTGGAGCATTACCCGTTCTACCATTAGGAGAGCTCTTTGAGCAGAAATGTGTTGATGAGAGCGTGAGTGGTATACAGGGTGAAGTTGGGATATAATAAAATATGTGAAGATTTCTTGCAAAACGTTTTGGTAAATTATTAACAATGTTGGATGTCTCCTTAAATAAACGTCCATGTATGCGTATGTCAAATGTTTGCCAGTAAGTAATGTTCGTTATCTTTTAAACGAAGTGATTGGGCGGAGAGATTACACTTAATGGACTTACCAGGGGGACATGTTGGTCTTGCTGGGACCACGAGTAAACGCCGTTGATTTTTACTAATAATAATATATACCAAGATACATCCCATGATACAGCAAATTGGTTTTTTACATTGGTCTGCCAACTGATATAAAAAACTGTTGGTAGTTGTTAAGCACGCAGCCTATCTAATGGCAGGCGGCCACTGCGGCTTTTTCGATTGAGTTAGATCATCATTTTAGCCTGCCGCAGTCCACTGCTGGATAGGCAACTCCTAACCCTCGCCAATTTGCTCTATTATCGGTTACTTACATCCAACTCTCAACAGACATCTTGCGCGAATCGTCGCTTCGCCTGGCTTTATAAAGTTTTATTTCCAATTAACCCTGTATAATCACTTTCAAAGAAATAATCCTAGGGGTTGGGAATCTGGGTCTAGATCAATGTTTTGAGTATTGTCAAATAGGTAATAATGGGTGGAGGGCAGTGTTGGGCAAAATGTAATTAATTACTAATTACAAATTACAATTACAAAATGTAATTGAAAACTTCAATTACAAATTACTTGTAATTGTTAAAAGTAATTCAATTAACAATTACAATTTGTAATTGTAATTGGTAATTGCAATTACTCAATTACTTTTTCGGTTCTTTTAAAGTTTAGGTAGTATTTAAATAAAATAATTAAGTAATGATTCATCAAAAGTATATTTACGGAAAACAGATCAAACCAAGGTATGTTTTCGAAAAATTAAATGTGATAATTTCTTCAAACATCTGATCAGTTGTTGATTTTGGTACATTTATTATATCACTATAGTATACGAAAATCCACCTCATCTTCCGAGATCGGATCTGAAAGTATTTGATTTGCTCTGCTACTTGTACATACTTGTCTGATTAAAGCAACAGCTTCATCTCCTTCGGATTCAGATCCTTCGGCAATAAAATCAGAAGATTCTTCGTCAAAACCAAATTCTTTAAAGGCTTTTTTTATACTAGGTCAGTTGGCCGACAGGCACGCAGCCCACCTGATGGTAAGTGGCCACTGCGGCCTATTCCGTTGAGGGACGCTTCACCTAGAAGCGTCCGTCAATGTGCTGCCAGACTGTAGGCTCACCTGATTTTCGAGTCTCTGATTTCAAGTGTACTTGGCTCCTCCTCTTCTTTTTACGCGTGTCAATGGCTAATTTATTAGCCATCGTAGTGAAAAGATTAGTAAATCTGCGTTACCGATTGTACTATATTCCGCAGATTCAAAGCCATGCCATGGTGCGCCGGGCGTATATGGAGGGCGTATCCCATATTAATATTGCCGGAACACAGCCGGAGCTGTTATGGCGACAGATTTCACCTGTGGTGGTGGAAGTTAGCCAGTCGGACTCTGAAAAAGCCCTACCACCAACCAGACCCAAGGCGGGAATCAAACCCAAGACCTCTGTGTTTTTATACCCGAGCGGCTTAGCCACTGTTCTACGGAGGTGGTCAGAAATGTGCCATTATAAGAAACATTGGCAAAATAAATGCTCTTTTATAACAAGTTATAAGAAACATTGGCAAACTAAATGCTCTTTTATAACAAGTATAAGTGTTTAGATTGTTTGTTGTTTGTTAAAGTAATTGAGTAATTACAATTACAAATTAATGTAATTATAATTACCAATTACTTATGTAATTCAATTACAGTAATTGCAATTACATGTAATTACAATTAAAGTAATTGAATTACTTTTGGTTCAATTATTAATTAAATTACAAAAGTAATTAATTACGCCCAACACTGGTAGAGGGATGGACGCAATCATAGACTGTGTGCCTAAATGAAAATGTTATTGGGTGTCGAGTCGAAGAAATGTAAGTATTTTTATATTCAAACGTTTTTGTCATAAAATAAAAGTAAAATATTAATGATGTTTAATGATTTAGAATTTTCCTATCGATGGTCTTGGTTTAATTAAGCGGTCGTGATCTCGGGGTCCTAGATTTAATTCCCGTGTCGAGCAAAATTTATGACAGAGGGAGGCTAACGAGTATTTGTGACATTTTTTTTATGTCAGAGGCGGCAAACGAGCCAGCGGGTCGCCTGATGGTAAGCAATCACCACCGCCCATGGACATCTGCGACACTAGGGGGATCGCTGATGCGTTGCCGGCCTTTTGAGGAGGGTTGTGGGCCCCCGGCACTCTCACAGACCACACGAAACAATAGTAGTCATCATTATTATTATTTCACGCTGGTGTTATGTGAGAGGGTGGTATTTCCTCGGACGAGCCGGCCCATTCGTACTGTAAAACAGCATGACTCTACCACTTCTAAAACATCTGATGGTAAGTGATCACTCATGCGTCTGGGTTTTCAGATGCAGAATTCCATTCTAATTCTTAATCGTAGGTCAACGTCTTTTGTTTGCAGCTTGTAGAACTGTGGCGTGCGGGTACTTGACATTTGCCGATCAAGTTGGAGGTCACTACATGATAGCATAGATTGCCTTTGAAAAGAATAAAACATTTTAAAATATCAACCCACTTAGCTTAATTGTTTTTTTTAAAATAGAAAGCACTAAATGAAAGACCCTTTATATACTTTGTAAGTTTGTACGTCCATGATTAGAACTATTTAATAACAAATGGAAATTAATTTTCGAATATAACTTTTCTAAGCCGAGTTCGTAGAACACTCGCGTGTCAGGAAGGTGGAATAAAGAGGGTCCATTGAGGACAAGTGAACCGTGCTGAAGAGGGCCAGAGGAACTGATGTGAGAACTTTCGCCTGAACGAAGCGTGTTTAAACGAAGTTACCCGGTGCCAGTATGTCATGATCATAGAACTAACGATCAGTAGGTACTTTTCATTTGATTGAATGTTTTTTAAAGTTCACAATGAGACCCGTAAGAATGGATGAACGATAATGAAAAGTGATTAATTGACTTTGGACTATACTAGCGTGTGGACTACCGCGTTGGGTTTGGTCAGTAGTAGGCATGGGTTTGGTCAGTAGTAGGTAGTCAATAGCCACAAGGCTGGCACCGGCTCGTCCTGATCGGGTGAAAAGGGGATACCGGGGCAGTTTGGTGGGTATTGGGACGCCTTTAATCCCGACTCCCGAGCCTCACACACGGCCGCAGGCGTCGCTAGCCTGCAGTTATAGCACGAAAATGTGTTCTCCTCCATAAAAAAAAATGGTAAGTAGTAGTCATAGTCCCTTACCGTCAGTAGTACCATTGATGATACTACTGACGCAAAACATCAGTAGTACCTACCATTAATATTACTACTGACGTGTGGCCGTAGAAGTAGTCTTTACGCTACTTGAACAATTAACGATACTGCTGACAGTAAGGGGGCATAAATATTTAAATAAATTAAATATAAATATTTTTGGTGTAATGGTTGAGAAGTCGGCTATCACACCAGAGGTCGCGAGTTCGATCCCCGCACGGTACAAACATTTGTGGGCATAAACATGCTTATTTGTATCGGTCTGGTTGTTTCTATGTTTAATAATATTATGTATGTACCTATTTACAAATAAAAATGATTATGTAATGTTTATCCGTTGTCTGGCACCCATAGCACAAGCTAATGCTTAGTTTGGGGCTAGATGGTGCTATGTGAATAATGTACAGGGATATTTATTTACTATCTAAATTTACATAGCCTTTAGGTTCCATCGAGTCGCTAACCCAAAAAAATTGATTTCACAATACGAGTAGATTCGGGCGCAGGAGTAACTGTGTCACCAAAGTCGCAAAGTAAACCTGGGCTAGGTATCCAGAAAGTTCCAGGCTCATTTATTCATCGGGATTATTCCAGAGTTGCGTCGCTCACCTCAAGTGTTATTGATCTACGGCAAGTTTTCGTATGAATCGGTATGCATCTTTCAATTGCGTTTGCTTAAGAAACGGGAGCGGATTCGGGAATCCAATTTTAAAAGATTCGGCATCACAATATTGAAGTAACTAGATTCAGTAATTGTTTAACTTTATTGGTGGAAAGAGTAATGCTTCGTCGGGCTAGATGTTCCCGGAGTCCTAGGTTTGACTAACGGGGCGGGCAAATTAGCGTTAATTTTTGTTATGACAATACGCATTTTGGAAGCGTTGCAAGTACCCCTTCACTGTATTAATAAATTGTTGCGTTATGGAAATCAGAAACAACAAAGTTACCACAAATATAATTTTTAACTAAATAGTACAAATAAATATCAACACTTCTTTGTCCTTGAAGGGACTTGAACCCACGTCCTCTGGCGTCTAGCTAAATAATAACTTATTTTTCAAATAGAACATAAAACTATTTATTACTCTTATCTTGAGAAAGGTTACTTAGCACTTAAAAAAGCTGCGTATACTTGCCATAAAAATAGGTAAAAAATGCGATAGTGTTCTCGTTAGCACTTAAAAATGTTTAACTCTTAATCTATGAAAAAGAGCCCATATTTATTTAATATTACATTTCGTTGGAACATAAGCTCGTTTAGCAAAATGAAAGCCTAGCCTAATCTGAACATTTATCTTAGCAGATTCGCAATTTAGAATCACTTTTCGAAATCAACTACTTTCTAAAAGCTATTCTGGAGATATTAGGTTTAAAAGCGAATTAGAGTTATAATCAATTTCACTTCTTAATATTTATTACCAGCCACTTGAATGCTTAGATTCAAAAATATTTTTATGCTTATTTAAGTTGCCAGACAGGCATGCAGTTCACCTGGTGTTGAGCGGCCACTGCGGCCTATTTCATTTAGGGACTCATTAAGAGAGCGTCGCTCAAAGTGCTGCAACATTGTAGGCTTTTCAGATATAGCCTTTTGATCAAAATCAAGTGGCTATAGCCAGTCGGACCCAGAAAATTTCTACCACCAACCAGACCCAAGGCGGTAATCGAAATCACGACCTCCGGTTTTCATGCCAAGCGACTTAACCCCTAATCTAAAGACACGGCAAAATTATTTCTAAGCAGACTAAAGCGAGCGTTATAATTGTTTAGGAATTTCTGTAATAATATGGAGTAATAAAATTAACACAAGTTAAATTCACTCAGACAGTTTCCCCGTTTCGAACTGTCTAAGACATTTGAAAAATTATATTTTTAAAAAGGTACCTACTTACTTACTAACCATGAGTATGGTACTTATTTATTATTTAAATAGATACATTTAGTAAAACATCGTTAACATTGCTGACAGACACCTCAAGCTTCACTTATGGATTCTATAGATTTACTAGCTCTTAATACAAAAACTTTCTTGATTGACGGTTTAATAAACAATGATGATACACGGTGTTTTAAATGTCCCCGCGAACATTTTTGTTCTTTTTACACCCGTTCTTTGTTAGGTTACGGCCCGAGGGTTTATTGCACGAAGAGGCTTAAGCAGCTTAAGCTTGACGAGTTGTCTGCAACGTACGATTTATCATACTAAACTAGAAGCGAAAATATAGCTGAAATTATATTTTATAGAGGTTTTTACACTTTTTAATCAATGAAGGTTCAATTTTCGGGTCAGGCGAAAATGTTAACATGTTTAGGTATGACGTGTCTATGAGGTTAACAGACATTTAGTAGACGACATTTTCAAATCTTATATTTTGTTTTTTCACTAGGTAGTTAACAGAATTATTATGCGTAAAACTAAAGACACTCTCATGATAGTAGGTACACATAAAAGAGATCGGGGAGCCAATTATAGTACGGCAGCTATCATTGACGGCAGCACAATTTTAGAGATGCTTTTTATGAAGTGACAATGTTAAAAGTTGACAATAGATCTGTTGACTTACTACTGTGTCCCAAAAGTACCCGGAAATTGTAAATAAAATTCAAAGGGTAATTTTAATCATTCAAATTATTTTTTTCCTCTTTCAATTAACTTCTATTAGAGGGAATAAACATACGCCAACGCTTCAATCAGTCCTCGATACACGTTTTATACGCTGAAATCGAGATGGCCTTCAGCACCATCGTCGTTTTTTCTTTCACCACAATCAATGGTCTGTAATACTTTTCCCGAAACGGTATTTTAAGTTTTGAAAATAGAAAATAATCACATGGTGCCATACCAGGTAAGTGGCGTACCTGCGAAGCGATATTAGTTGCATGTTTTTCCAAAAAGCTACGAATAATCATGGCTGTGTGAGCTGGCGCGTTATCGTGGTGCGGAAAACACGTGATTTTAATACAAATCTGGCCACAAGTCAGCCAATATGCGGTGTACTGTAGTTTTTAGTACGCTGATGTCTCTGCCTATGTGTCTTACACTCACACGACAATTCTCATTATAATAAGCTTGATATTATTGACATGATCGTCTTTAGTTGAAGTGGATGGCCTTCCCGACCACAACACTTGTTTCTTATAAATGTTAATTACTCACAAAATACTCGACAGAGGTAAGATTATTTTTCACTGGCAACTAATTACAGTTGTACCAATGTAATGCAAAAAGATTTTTTTAAATATCTCTAACACGGGTCTTTAAAATGATAATTTCCGGGTACTTTTGGGACAGAATGTACTTTGAAAAACTGTATTAATTATTTACTATTAAGATCTAAATAAAATTAAATACCCAAGTCTTGGTTTTATTAGTGTGTTAGTCTGTAATTCGCGTCGTATGGACGCGAGCTGGACTATATGGACGCGAACTGGCGGACTTACCCTAAGCATGAAGCAATTTATTGTGTCCCGGTGTAACACGGGCTGCAACCAAGGGATGGTGCCCTTAAATAAATCTGCCTACGTCTCCGTCAATTAATTACGAGCAGTCATTAATCTTTCTGATGTGGACAAAATCTCGCTTAGCAAAATTACGTAAGATGAGACGGGCGAGCTGTGACGTCATTACGCGTCACGCGTGTGATGTGACACTAATATTGTTTTCAAGATGGCGACTTGAAAAGTACTGTAATAGGTCCAAGTTAGCGGCTATTCTCACTCAACTTTTAGTGAAATTACTGGGTATATGAGACCTAATAACTGTCGTCTCGGTGTAGCGGGCGCAGGGCGGTGCCAGACAGTAACTGCTTAGTTACTGTTTGGCACTGAACTGTCTAAACTCTAAGGGCAGACGTGGTCCTTACCATCAGGTAATCTGCTCGTCTTGTTACACATTGCAATAATAAAAAAAACTATGAGTTAACCTTTATTGTTTGTTTTGGTGAAAGCGTTAAAGCACCATAGCTTCAGGCTATCGAGAACTGCGGCCGTGTGTGGGACTCGAAACTATTTCGTTCCACTAACCACTAAAATTCCCCTGGTTACCCTTAACACCCAAAGAGGGACGTCTTGTGGCGATTGACTGGCCCTCTATGACTTTACAGCGTAAACTTGTGCTTGCTTATCAAGTTAAGGACATCCACATCGTGTCATCGTACAAATATCAGGGTTGTTACATATTTCTAGGAAAATGTAACCATTATTGTTTTTGTGTATTTAAACGTGCCAAATCTATGTATTTTATTAATGACCTTGTGTAAATTAGCAGTAACCCTATTCTGAAATATGGCGTCATAGCTAACAAATTTTACAATAATGCTATCTGCTAATGGATCTTGAACTAATTTATATCTTATTTAGTTACATAATTAACCAGCGGATGAATTTACTTTTTATTAACACATTGGTTACCTTGCATATACAGATTCCATGTAGAGATTATAGCGGTGTGGTGGACATTAAAACTCTAAGATTTTGGAAGTCTAAGTGAGGCAGTTTCAGGATATGTTTCATCCCACGTTACATTACACCCACTTACAAAATTAAGGAAAAAATAACTTTAGAAAACAAAACTTTTGCTATGTATTGTACGTACAAGCCACTGAGTTCCTGTTTCGCCCACGGAGTAAAGTGGTCCAAAGAAATGAATGGTTACATAAATTTATAATGCGGACAACCACACCTGATGTACAGTTGTTTAGAAAACAGTAAAATAAATGTACATACGAAAGTATTAGATAGCGCTCGAATCATCTAAGGATTGTTCTGTGTGCTTTTAGCTCGGCGATGACGGACGGAACACATCGTCGCTGTTCGAAACACAGTCGATTGGGTGTGTAGCCATAATCCGATTTGTCAGCTGGTGTTCCGGTCAGACGGCAGCCTTAAGGCCGTTCCCAGACCAAACGTTAAAAAAGTCTTGTTTTTAACGGCTATCTACTCCTTATTTAATGCATAATACAACTATTTAAAAATCCGTAAATAATCTTTGTAGTTTTATCTTTAAATTCCTTGTATACAATTTATGTTTATCGTTATTTATAACTACGATAACTGACTTTGAATATACGTCTCAAATAAAAGATTTCATGCATCTCCTTCTAACTAAAGTACCTATTTCTTCTTTTTTAATTTGGCTTTCGCCAATCGATATACAATGAAAAAACTATAAATTGGCCGCAAAAAATTTGTCAATTAACCTATTATTGATTTTTAAGGATTATTATTCATAATTTCGATCAAAGTTCGGACCACCATTGCCCTTGCTGTTTGTATGGTCAAGGTCATTGGCTCGGGGAACAGCCTTAAAACATTTTATTCTTAACAGTTCGCTATTTTACTGTTATTTGTTTGATTGTTATTATAAAAAATATACCTAAGTGTTTTATTATTAAGCTTTTGACATTTTGCTGTAGGTGGTTTGGTTGGTCATGTTTCTTAATTTTTTTTGTTCGGTTATCTTTGTACATTCATTCATTTTAATTAGTCAAATCTGAACAAAGGAGTTTCCCCTATACAGATTAGTGTTGGTTCTTTGAACCTTGACCCTTGTCGCTTTTTGTCTTATCGTAATTAATCAGCGGTATTAGGAAATTTTAAAAAATTCTTGGGAATTTAAGAGATTAGGGTAAAAATAAGTAAATAATTATTAACTTAATATTTATCATCTCGGGACATTGAGTTACAAGTACTACGTAAGTAATTGTAGTTCAATGTCTCGGGATCGTCTTGCTGGATCATCACTATTATCATCTTTAGAAATGCCTTTACTTTTCATCAAGAATAATTACTTTTCACCTACTTTTCTATCTTACGTAATAGCTAGCTTCAAAAGTTAGTTTTTTTTAAATATTATTTTAAAAGCGTTTTGGAAGCGCGAACATTTTTCGTTTTTGTGTAATTTACGAATAAAATTAAAAATAAATCTGTTTTTCATTTAAGAACTGTTTAGAAACGAATTTTTATAATTTGTCATATTGTGAGCAAATAGGTATAGTAATCAAAGGAGATAGTGATAAAAACTACCGATACATACATACATATAAGAGTATTATAGTTATCCGACAAGATTTCTGTTTTTCTCTTTCGATTTCTTCGTCGTGTTTAACTGACTAAAAGCGAAAAATTCATAAAATACTCGAGCATTTCATGAAATGATCAAATCTACGATATGGCAACTACATATTTATATTAAAAAAAATATTTGTGATACCATATAAAACATGTCTATTTTGAACAATAAGACTCAGTTATTTACCTATAACCTAAGTTATACATAGACATAAAATTACATTTTTATTCATGTACTGTCAGGTGACTGGAGTGCAGCATTAGATGCACAGAGAGTAGGTATCTTTCCCTTTGGTACCAGAAGAGAAACAAATCAGCTGTTGCAGTCTGAACAACTGGAAGACAGGACGCGGTCATTAATTTTCATTGCATTTTATACACTTGTAACATACATGACTGGGTGTTAACGAGGCATAAAATAAGGAAAAGCAAATGTTTACCACAGTACATATTATCGTTATAAATACATGGTCATGGTAGAACATTTTATGGTCAACTTAAGTTTAAATACTCATTGCTCTTAATATACAAGGAAAGGAAACAGTCAAAAACATCGACATAAAAACAGTTTGCAAAAGTAAATTCTTGATGTCACAAGTCTGATATTTCGTTTGTTTTTTTTTTAATTAAATTTTTTAACATGACTTATTTCATTATTCCAATGATACGGCTAGAAGAGACAAGTCTTACGGGTTATTACTACGTCAGTTGAACTATTGGAAGATTTTCAACGCTTTTAACATACAGACAAAGGTACAAACAGGCCAAACACCCATAAAAAAAGGTTGCTAAAGTTAAAGGTTTATCTCAGGTCTACCAATTCTTATTTGTGTATTTTAAATTCAGAAATATCATTTATTTCATCATTCTAATACGGCCACTACGACCAGTATAGAAGAGTAGTGTTGTATTGGAAGATTGTAAAACAAAGTGAGAAAAATTGTGTACGGTTCAGTTGTGAATTCTTAAATCAGTTGAATTCTTTGTGTCCAACGACTCTGTAGTGCATTAGATGCACGTAGCGTATCTATCCCTCGGGAACGAGAAGAGAAACAACTTCTCTGCTACAGCCGTCTAAACAACTGAGAGACTGGACGCAGGCATTAATTCTCACTAGTGGTCACATAGTACGTGACAGGGAGTTAACGGGAAATAAGATAACAAATAGTAGGTATTTAGCGTCACGGATGTACGTACATAGATGATATATGTAGAACTATAAAAAAACTATACCAAAGATAGTTTTTACAATATCTTATGAATATATTCTTACTCCTACTCGTATTAAAGAATGACATAACAGTCGACACATTTTTAAATTTTCATCTATTCAATGTATTCAATAGACAGGCAAAGGAAATAATAGCAAACAGCCAAGTCATCCATTTAAAAAGTAAGCTACAGAAATTTTTGATGTCACAGATTTTTTCTTTCTATTGTAATTTTGAATTCGAAATTGGAACATAAAATTTATCGTTTATCAGTACTCTATCTTACCCGAGCGGCCCGGAATCGGATATTTCGGTTCGGAGCGTCATTCACCAAAATTATTAAAATTTTATCAATGTCGAGTGATTTTGCTATTACATAAAACTCCTTTTACGCAATATATGTACATAGACAAACAACAGGACGTTAGATGGATATTGTTGGCAGAAGAACTAAATGCATTAGATACATACGCCGCGCGTATTAAATAATGGACCTCAGTGATTAGAAACTATATCTATGACGAGAAAGGCATCGTATTTTTTAAAACATACTTTGTTGTCAGGCAGGCAGAGGAATTACATACGGCCTAAACATTTTTCATAACTTTCAACCTCAGATTCGACTTGGAAATTCTTTGGGCGCTCAATAATTTTATCAATTATCAAAGAGACATATAGACCGACAAACTTATCTGTTCCGGTGGCGGCGTCGCTACTGTCGTTTTAGTACTGTCATTAAATATAGTTTTTGTATTGCAAAAACTGTAGTTCCAATTTTGGCCACCGGAACAGATAAGTTTGTCGGTCTATACTAGTGTATACGCAACAAGTCAGTTCGTCGCGTCATCGCATCAGCTACATCTTAGTCCACGGCGTAAATGCAAAATTCCATTTCTATTCATAACCCGCCAGGCGGTGAGCTAAACCGCGCAGTATGTTTTTAAAGCGTCCTGTAAATTTCCCTGGTTCCCGTAGGGATACGTAGATACTTTATTTTAGCTGCAAAGATGCAACCAGCTTGAATAGAGATGTTTCTTGATGCTAGAAAGGTTTGAACAAACTAAACTAAATAACTATTTTGCCATTGCAAAATATTTAAAATAATCTAACTATCATGACAGATGTTATTAGGAGCCAATGTGCCTGTTTTGAACACAAAAGAAAATGACCTAAAATACGTTCTGGATATTACTATAGGATATAATATAGCCAGATACACTTTGGTTTATACACAAAACAGAACAGTTGCATTATTATAAATGTACGGGACATACGGTGCGAGGTTCAAACCCGCTATCTTCGGTGTGTTAACAGAGTTCTCCGCCATAGCGCCAAACACAAAATCGATTTATCTTAAAACTAATAATTTAAATTGTAAATAAATAAATTACTTTAGAAGTTCTCCATTAAAATCACGGAAATATTAAATCACGAAAAGTTTTCAGATACATATTTTATTGCAAATAAACAAACTTCAAACCACTGGTAGAGGCCAAGGACGCAAAATTAAAAGCCATTCGTTAAAACGTACAAAATTAAACTTTTGCCAATTTAATATAGATGTTCAAAATGCTCTCCATTCTAGAGTCCGGTCCGAGTCGCAGCAGATTAATATTGTAGAGAAAGCCTTGACTGGGAAGGCTTTGCTAAATAAAAATCCTACCCGAAATCAGGAATGAATAAAAGCACGCCAAGTTCTGGCGTATTTCTTTTCACGCAATTACTCGTTTACTTACTTTGAGCCCTCAGTCTACGAATATTAGGTTATGACTTAACTTTACGGTGGTTACACTTAATCTCTAAGAGGGGCCATTGTGCGTAAGAAAAATAAAAAATATGATTATTATCTTTATCTTTTATCTATAGAATGGAACTTCAGCGCTTTGCCAAAACCAACCCCACAACTTGGAAATCTGAAGTTGGTAAGCGGCAAAGAGGCAGACTAAATAAAAGTTCGAGGGACGAACTCGACTCTTTTTGCCGGCAATCTCTAGCTTTTGAGAGAGTCCAATGGAATGGGGGACGTCTTTGCCAAGCAGTAAGACATTTTAAAGTCGTTTGACTTGGTTAAAACAAACGTCCATCAAGTTTGTTATAACAAACTTGATAGATGTGAACTAGATTGTACAAGTTTCACTAAAATATTTTCAGTGAGCGAAAGGCAAAGCGAAGTCTTATTTTCATTTCGCTTGAACGTTCTCTCTATTAGAAAGATTATGCAGTTCTCAACTTGGCGTATTAGTTACCGCGCGGCCGGACCGGTAGCAGTTGTAAAAGTTTTCAAATTAGAGCGAGTGCTGGAGTGGTGACACGGCACGGTTCCGAATGCGCCGTCTCGGCTAGGGGTGGTCTTTAGATGTTTGACTACCATCCAGCAAGATAAGAAATAAAAGATAAAAAGTTGTCAGTACCAGATGAGAGAAGATAAGTTAACGTGAGTAAAACGGTTTCGATGTGATTCAAAACTTCGAAGTCATTTGGACATATCTGTAGACCCTCTCTGCGTTCACTTTATTCCTCTATATGAGAAGGAAAAGAGATAAACTCTTTCATAGGGTAAGGATGGAAGAGAGGTGGAGAAGCATCGTCAATGTTGCTTTGAGAAAGTTGAGATTATTTTCTTTGTCCTGATTTTGATTATGGATCTTTTTGCGAAGGAGAATGCTTTTAAGCACAATAACTGGCCTGCGGCCGTTTGTGGGACTCGGGACTTAATGTATTATTTGTCCCACTACTTACTAATCTTCTCCAGTTTCTCTTACAAACGCGAAAGTTGCGAGCCGGTTGGCTTGTTTCGATTTATCAGCCCGGTTACGATTTTGTCAGGCTGTGGGAAATTGTTGAAAATTGACTGCTACCTTTTAAAATACTGTTTATCTTATATTGATAAATCACGCCTTCAATGGATACCGTCGAGAGCCTTCAGGATTTAAGATAGTATTTTGTATTTTGGTAATACCTAAATGTTTTATTTGTTTTTTTTTTTCCAATGTCTTTAGACAACCCTGCTAGGCGGCGGAGCCTGCACTTGTGGCTTGTAAAGTCTCAACCACTCGAACTTATGGAACTGCACAAGTTCATTCGCAGTTTTATCATAATCCCGTAACTCGCCCTAGCTACAATGCACCACTTTCTTATGCTCTACTTTAAGTTCTCAACTGTTAGACTTAGACGTCTAAGGCTGTTGGTTCTTCATAAGTTTATGATTTTTCTGTCTCTTCTTTTAAATTTTATTAGTTTGTTATTAAACAGTGACCTATTTTGTATTCTCAATAAGTTCAAGAACCATCTTTAATGAGTATTTAAATTAAAGTATCTTTAACTGGCTGACATTACATAAAAAAAATTACATACATTGACGATCCCAAAGCAAAGTAAGTAGTCTAAGCACTTGTGTAATGAATATCAGATTCATTGTAGGTATCATATTGTTAAAAATATCTGGATATATCATTTGGACAGAGAACACTCACGATTGTTTGCCTTGGCGCAGAGCGAAACCATTTTTTTTTCCATCGAGGCGTTCTCAAGTCAAGCTTAAATATCAAGTCAAGCTTAAATATTCCAACATTAGGTATACCTACCTATTACTGGGTCATTGGGTCTACCTCAGGTATTTGGTATTAAATAAAGCAATATGCCGGCTCAGTATTGGCTGCTTTGTCAAAGCCGTAAATTAATCAAGCAAAATGCGGTTCAAACCGAATTTCCAGCTGACTAATTTTAGTACTTTCGCTGTAGTTTGCGGCATATGTGACAATGCGAATTATTGGAAATGCTAACAATACAACAATAACAGCAACTACTAATTTTTTGTTATGTTAACCACAAACAGGCATTGGACAGCGCCAATTATTTCTAACAAATAAATAATTAATTACTTACTTTTTGTAGTCACATAGTAGGACAGCCAGAAATAGGTCTCCCTCGTGGTCCTACTAGTAGGACAAATTAGTAGGACCACGAAAAAACGCCCGTACTAATCGATATTTTTCGACTAATTTGTTTTGCGTGGCAAAACTTTTTTATCTTGCTCGCACGAAGTCAATTAAATGAATAAACAAAGGTCTTTGCCGTACTTACTTTATCAAAATATATTTCTTCTCTTCGCCTCTTGTAAGGTGTGCCAGATATAATATATCGTACCTTTGTAATCAATTCGCGCATTGTGAAGAAAAATTGCCGGATTTCCTCATTTCGCAATGACATTCTATTGCAAAATGAGGAAATTCGAAAATTCTAAATTACAATCATTAGAATGGGTATAGTAAATAATATCTTAACATACTATTATTATAAAGAGAAAGATTTGTTTGTTTGTATTGCATAGGCTCCGAAACTATGTATATTGAAAAGCTACATTGCCCGGGTGACATAGGGTACTTTTGATTCCGGAAATGTGGGGAAAGGGGGGGATCATTGACAAAAGAAATTGCGCGCAGTTGGAACCACGAAGGTGACCGCTAGTACCTAGACAAATAAATATTATGTCTTGTCAAAAGAAAACTGGTACTCTTCTTAACTAACGAACCAAATCAGTCTTCAAGATTGTTCAAATACTATTTCCTGCAAATCCAACCGTGCTAGAATCAAACTTAATTACAATTTGAAAATCAAGATTGTAATTTCCACTTGGAACTTAATTGAGATAGTCGTTAATCACGTGTGAGTCTCGCTCCTCAATATATCATGTTGAGGGAATATTACCACCCATTTGCGAAGTAACCATTAGGCTGTTGTACATCTGTCGCACTTCAATATGCAATTAGAATTGCGGATTATATTATGGTTGAGCTATACCGCAGTTGGATTATTTTGTGGGGTAACAATTTATTGCGTAACAGTGTCTTGATATATTTAGACCACTTATGTATTCAACACACACTTATGTATTCGACCACACTTATTTATATACCACACAAATGGTTTTTATCGTTCGAGAGGTTAATGGTTTGGATCCCGGCGTGCACCAATTTCTTATGTGTGTATTTACCACTACATCAGTGATGATCATAATAATCAGCTTTCTAAACTAATATTAGAGCCTTATTTCTTTTTTTAAGTTTCCCCCTCTTTCCCCCACATTTCCGAGATCAAAAGTAGGTAGCCTATGTCACCCGGGGACAGTGCAGCTTTCCAACATTAAAAGATTTTTTTAAATCGGTTGAGTAGTTTCGGAGCCTATTCAAAACAAACAAACATACAATCAATCAATCTTTCCTCTTTATAATATTAGTATAGACTTACCACTACATTAGTGATGATCGAATCAGCTTTCTAAACCAATAGTAGAGCCTTATTGTCCATTTATTTTATATAGACAGTAAAAGTACATACATATACCATATATCATACATGAATACTTTTCAGTTTGAATATTAACAAGATTTTGACGATACAAGCATGCCACGTACCTATCGTAAAATGAGCCATTACTTAGCTATTACTTTATGCTATCATAGCCTTACCGGGAACTTTCCTCTGCCCATAAGAGTAGCACTAACAGTTAACACTGCCTTAATAGCCAATGAACACGAAAAGTGCATTGGGCAGTGTCCCCTTTTAGTATCGCTTAAGTGGCTATTTTTGATGTCATTTGTCTGGTAAAGTCATCTGGGATGAGTGCAGTAATTTGTTTTACTGAGAGCAGTTTCACTTTCGATGTTGTGGCCCAACTCATTTTATAGGTATGGTTTTCTTACACCATGTTTATTCTGCATCGCTCCCCGATAGACCATCACCTTGTGGCAGGGGCCTGGTGGTAGCCGGGGTGTGGCATTAATTCGCTCCCCGATAAACTAAGAGTGGCAAATTGAGCAGTTTTATTTATGTTTCCAACATCCACATGCTAAGCTAACCCATGGCTAACCCCGTTAAAAATCTCGCCGGGGTGGATGACCATTAATCAGTGCTATCCACCCCGTTGACGTAACGGGACCGTTCTACCGGGGTCGATGAAACAATTTTCTTCCAACGACCCTGTTAACGGGGCGGGGCACCGGGGTAGTTGGTACCAACTCGTCAATACGACGCTTTGCCTGCAATACGGGGGAAGAGGTAGTGTGGTTGTTACTGTCTGATCCCTGTCTGGCCTTGTGTGCTAAGCGACCTAAGGTAAACTCCTCCCTTTCTAGGGCGACACACCATCCTTCACACTCGATGGAGGGTAACGTGTCGTTTTCCTTGGGGTCAAAAATTGTCATCTAAAAGTATCAATATTTTTAACAGTTAGGAATATAAATAAGTCAGTAACACATTAGTGTTATTTTTTTTAATTTCACCGTTGTAGTCTTCTTCCTTAATCGACCCATATAAAACCTCCCACTTTAGTGCGATTTATATTCCTATCTAAACATCTAGAAGCACAAGTTACTATCAGACAGTTCCCGCACGTAGGCCGTAAACAATTTGAGTGCACCAGTAAACAATATTCGTGAGGCAGACAAAGCCCGGCCGGTCCCAATACTCCCAATCGAGAGATATCCGGGTTACGAGCCGCGCGATGTATTGCCCATAAACAGGTGCCCGCGGGTCGCGGCCATTATACAACACTGACGGGAAAGGTATATCTTCATTTGTATCAATTGCGATATTATTTACCACGTCGTTATAGCCCGACCATTAAAATAAAAAACCTCGCCATATTGCCGAAATATATTGGAACTAATTTCTTCAAGTGGCAATAATCTATTAAAAAATCAATAAGGTGTCGTCATTCAATAGTGCTGTCTGTCAAAGTGTGATGTCAATTGTCAACCGTGCCTTGTTATTATTTGTGAGTATAACCATAGCAACCAAGTGTTGCTATAATCATATCTAATGTGGCGCCTCCAGAGCAGGTTTTTTATTTTCTTGGTCAGGCTATACCAAAAGTTCTGAGGATAAGCATTTGTTTATTCCATATCTAAAATCTTATTACCTACTTCTTTGGGTTGGTTGAAACCGAGGGAGTTTAATGGACAATTGGATGGACGCTTTGTCAGGAGTCCCAGACACGGCCGCAGGTCTAGCTAGCTTGCGGTTATAGTGCCTAAAAGCAATTAATAGAATTAAAAAAATAAATTAACAAAATAAATTGGTTATTGGTTAATTGCTATTCTATTAATCACACCAACCGCCGATGCTGGACCGAGAGCCTGGCTGGACATTTTGCATAGAATGTGTTATTAAATTCGTTGTAACTTATACATTAGTTCGGTTTTATCGATGCGGTTTTTGTTTGTGGCTAGGGTGGTGTTTGCGGTTTCCGAAACAGTGCAGCGCCTAGGCACAAATTCATGGGTTCTGCGGTACAATATGAAATTACATGAAGTTCCGTATCTTAATATGAGCCTAGCTCCGTTTCAACGCATCGTGTGGCATGTCGTTCAGATTTTTATGTAGAATGACGGAACGACACCGCTCCGTTGACGCAACGCTAACGCAACGCCCGCGTGGCACCACCCTAAAGGTCTATTAATGCGACAAATTAAATCAAGCGACCGAACTTGGGACATTCAATTACAAACTTTGACAGGTTAGTAATAAGTCTGTATCGGTCTATTAAACGGTATTAAATGAGAACCAAATTGTATCAACTAAGATAAATTTACTGGTTTCGTGGTCAATATTAGAAGCTGATGAGTTTGAATAATTGTTTTATCACTTTATTTGGCAGACACCTGACAGAAGATCAACCCCCTATCTTTGTTTGTATTGTGGCGTGTCGAGTAGTAAGGAGATAAGTCAGACTCGGAGATCAGATTTGGAATGAATTTTATTTAAAATGACTAGAGTATATATACAAAAATAAAACTAAATCTTACTGGCTAAAAATGAAAACAACGAATAAAAAACCTTACATAACTACCAATAAAAACATAGGAAAGAAATAACAAATAGGAAAGCTTACATATCTACCAATCAAAACATAGGAACGAAAATAGAATGACGATTTAGAGACTACTTATTGGCTATAATTATAATACAGAAAAATATAAACAAATTAGAGGGCCTGCATTTCCTCCAATGAGAGAGAAGCAATACCGCCGGGTTAGAGCCGCGATCACGCCACGGTCTCGCGACTGCTATGCCCCTAGCGGCGGGTCGACGATGCACTCGATCTCCCATAGTATTAAATAGGCTCCGAAACTACTGTACCGATTTAAAAAATTCTTTTACTGTTGGAAAGCTACACTATCCCCGAGTGACATAGGGTACTTTTGATTCCGAAAATGTGGGGGAGAGGGGAGATAATTGATAAAAAATTGTGCGCGGGTGAAACCGCGGAGGCGACCGCTATATTGTATAATTAAATGAATATCGGAAGTCAAATAATCACCTGAATTAATTTAACCAAGCATTGCAAGGTTACAGCCCTGTACCCAAATAAATACTTATTTGAATATTATGCAGTATAGACGAAGGTTTCAACGAATGTAAGAACGAATTTTGAATGTAGCTTTTATTGCACCCAACGGAATAGTCCATAAATTTCCCCAAAAAATGCTGCATCAACATAGCAAAAGCGGTGTATTAGTCCGTTGTTATTCGGTTATTTATTCCGCTCCCAACCGGTTTGCATTCGCGTCTAAACGCGGGTTATCTACCGCGCGGATATCCGGTTCACGCTCCGCGGCTGTTCGTGTGTGCACACCCTTACTATTTGTTTTAGTTTTGATAAAATCGGAATGTAACGTGTTAATATCTACTTCGGTTATTCTATTATGTGATCTAATTTAGTTTAGATAAGTATTAATATATTAGAAAAAAATGCAATTTGTCCAGGCGGGATTTTTTTCTAATATATTAATAATACTTATATCGCCATTAAGCAGGCAAAATCCTTTAAAAGTATAAAAATAATATTAGTTTAGATAGTTTTTGATGGTCTAACACGAGTCTTTTTGCTGATTTCATGTAAATGTGAATTTAATTGGGGTAAGGAAATGCGTTGTTGCTCCGTAACTGGATGCTAAAAAAGCATACGGCCTTGGGTAGAACTCGGGATTACTTCATCCGACTATCAAGGGCACATTCCGGAGCCCGTCTTGATGAGAGAGACAAGACCACACCTTCGTAAACGATTTAAAAATTTTGTAGAGAAAGGACTCTTTAAAATTAGACGTTTTGTGTCGGACTGCTGCGGTAGCCGCGCGTTTGCCGCACCGCGCACCTACGGATGGTCGTCGTATGAAAAATAACGACCGTATATAACCCAGAGTTTAGACGTGCTTTCGTGTTATTTCAAACCACTCGCTAGATAAGTTTAGATAGTATTTACTTAGGTCTTCACTTATACTGGATAGACGAAGTGAGGTAAAACTATTGAATAGAAAAAAAAGAATCTAAGATTTATCCCGTAGTAGGTGGGAGTTAGGTATATAGGAACATCTTGACTAGTTCAGTTCGACACGAACCGTTTTGTAACTCACACCGTCTCCAGTTCGCCCATGTCGACAATAATGATGTGCCAAGTCGTCTATTTCTGGTATTCGAATATATTGGTATTCATTAAAAATATTCGAATTAGTAGGAGGTACTCGAGTCGGACTGGCACGGGTATTCGAATACTTCAGTGGACTCGAGATCTTGTTGAATCGAACTTTTAGTTTGATTTTCCTATTATTTTATCACAAAACATGTTAGTTTATAAGTACCTAGTTACATATTAATTAGTCACTTAAGTTCCATATTACACGTTCACAATTTAAAGTAAAGTTACAAGATTGCTAATAAATTAAACGATGTAGGATTCTATTACCACGGAAGTACCTATTACCTAAACCTATACCTACTTGAGTTATGTTATGTACTCGAGTACGTGAGTACCTGCTAGGTATATTAGTCAGTAATCGAGTCAGTGTGAATCGGCACATCTCTAGTCGACCCTCGCGCCGGAATACAGATTTTATTCGCAGATAACCGAGGCACTTGGCTGAAACATTCCTCGATATATTCCGTTAAAGAACCGAAGTAGCCAGCATAACTTCAGTCTCCGCCTCCGCCTGGTTTTCTATTTTACTACTAAGGCACTAAGGCATTTGTATGGTAGAGTGTAAGGTTATAAAGACTTCCATTTCTTTTATATTGGACGTTATTGTCTAACTTTTTTTAATATGTTATCGAGAACAAGTTTTAGTATGTAAGTTTATAGTAACGACTAATCTATTTTGTTGAAAATTCGATAACAGAACCAGAGGTTGTTCCCACAGTAGACATTTAGAAATAGCAATACTAATTCTTTATTAGCTTAACAATTAATATTTGTCGTTGAATTGCTTGGTAGCTTGTATAAATTGTGTATTGTTTTTTTTATAATACCTATCTGAAGAGAAAACTGCAGCCAAGGGCGTCGCCAAGGGGGGGCAGGGGGGGGCAGCTGCCCCCCCCTAGAGATCAAATGTAGCTAGCCGCAAAGTGGTTTTTTTCCTTAATAATATTGCCCCTTTGCCCCCTCCTTAATCATAAGCTGGCGACGCCCTTGCAGCCTATACTGTTCGACGATACGCTAAGTAAGCCTCGCTCAATATTGCTGCTGGCATATTGGACTGTTCTTTAAGCCTTGAATTTCAATTGTATGACGATACAACATAGTATGTAACTTCTCGACTTATAGTTTTTTAACACAATGAATTCTGTATGAAAATATTACCCTTTTCTAAGACAATGAATAGAACAGTAGTTCTGAATGTTGCTATCTAGAATACAACCGTAAACAAAAGTAACAACAAAACAGTGTTGCCAACCATGAAATTATGTCGTCCCCTCCCATGGGACATGGTGTCCCACTAAACCGGAGACTTTATCGCTCCGATAGCCGTTCTCCTTTATCCCGGGATGGTGGAAAACATGATATTTACTCCGGTTCCGGAAACGCTTTGAGAATTTAATCCTCGGTAAAGAGATTTGGATTAGTATGGGATTACAGGAGACAGTATTATGTGGGCGATAATCCAGACTTTGATTCTTTTGTATTTTTATTTGGTTTAATTAATCTGTTTATTTCGGGAGAAACAAAACTTCAAACTGGCAAGTAAGTACAGTACCTAATTAAAGAATACACGTTACATCCGTCTTGCTTCTTCCCACTGTCAAAATTCTAAATGAAATTCAAAATGGCTGCCGTTGTCAATTGTGTTTTTATTGTTTACTTTTGTTTTTTAACAGTCAAAAAGAATGAAATTGCAACATTTAAGGAAGAGGAAAGGTGTTTTTTTATTTTGCGCACTGCTAGTTGGAAATGTATTTATTACTTCTATTACTAGTCTAGTAGGTATGTATTACTTCACCATGTGCCATTAATTTCGAGTACGGGATAGATTAAAAACGACCGAATTTACCTAATAAAGAAATTTAAAAATTAAGGCAAAAAACCCTTAACTGCGCTGCGGAAAGACAAAAAATATAAATAATAAACGAAATGGATGGTGTGCATTGTCTAGAACTATTGCCCCATATCGCATTAAGAATTTGAAAAGTTAACCGTCATTAACACAAAGTCACAGAACTACCCGCAGTATTTAAAGAAAGGAATTTCCGCAGAGGGCGCGCATGTGCCGGAAATCTGATACAATGGCGCCGAGCGCGGGCACATTTCCGGGCTCTCATCTGCATTAAAAGCCAGCTCGGTGGAACAGGGTTCCGCACTGGTGAAGTCGAGTTCCTTTGAAGTCTTTGAAAACGTGCTGCGTTAAAAGATTTTAGTTACTTTTCGACGCCGTTCTTAATTAAAAAACCGGTAGTTACGTATTAAATAATGTCAAAAATTATTTTCGTGTAAAATGCTCTTGAATATGTAAATACAAATAAACACTCAATCAGTTACATGTTTTTTCATAATCTGCGATTCTTAAAACGGCTGCACAGCATTTGAAGTGCATTCCATATGGCTATAATACTTACCAGTAAGTTTGATCAAAAATGTAAGTAGATATGTATTTTTATTATAAGGAGAGGTAAAATATAATAATTCTGTCGCTAGAATAGCTTTGGCTCTGTTTTGGAAATATTAAAATGTAGGCCAGAGTAGAGTCAGTACACTTGAAGTTAAAGACTCGAAGATTAGAAGAGTCTTTAGAATGGTAGCATTAACAATGCTTTCTGGTAAAGTGTCTCAATGGAACACAAGCGTAATCAGAATGGAGATTGCAGTGTCTCCTTACCATCAGGTGGGCTGCGTGTCTATCAGCCAACTGAAAGAATTTAAATTAAAACTGAAATGATAATATTTCATAGCTAAAGGGTGATATTAACATAGTAACGAAGAAAAACACGCAGTCGTTCTAACCCGTGTCTCGGGACCCCCAGTGGCAGGTGGAAAAGGTAAATATGCAAATGCGCCGCCCGTCGCCAGAGCTATCTCTACTAAGCACTTCCAGCAGAGGATTGAAATACTGCTTTTAACTCACAATACGCGACATTTCCCTATCCTTGTGCGTTTTGTCATCTTCAAGATATAAATAGACAATGTGATATTGGTTACTTTGAATACACAATAGCTAGAAAATGCAGTACGCATATCCAAAATTTTCTGGGCATCTGCCTATCCCGAATACGCACGGGGATATACCTAATAAATAAATAAAACATGTTCTAACAAACAATAAAAAAATAATTATATCGATGTAGTTGTTCTGGAGCTCTACGCTTACATACATTCTTGTGAGTTATATTTATTAATACGAACGTACAAAGTGTATGCTTAAAAACAAAATATGGTTTTTGTTGGTTGGGATCTGTACGAGCTGGTTGGCCTTGGTCACCACTACCATCGCCATCAGGTCAGTCAAATAGTTATGATTTAGTTGAAAATGCAAACTAATTAGTTCTAAGTGATTCATCTTTTAACTTTTAATGGTAAAAATGTTGCCGCGCTCCGTCTGTCATAATTTTCTTTTGTACTTTGTCTAATATTTTTAAAGAAAATCTTTTGGGACCAAGATATTGATGACTGTTCATTAAAACTGACATTAAAGAGGCGAAGACGAGCCTTAATAAATGCTGAAGTAATAAATACGAGATCAGGTGTTCATTCTCTAAAATATCCAGGAGCAGTCATTAAAAATGTCAATTTCGATGAAACGACATAAAAAATCAATTATTCGTCGCCCTTGGAAACACAATACTAATCGTCTCTCGGAATTATTCCTTAAATAAAGACAGGAATAATTGGCTATCACAAAGCCAAGGATCGGGATATCTTTCCACTGACGGTTGATAACGATGTTTCTGTGCAATCAAAGATTTCGTAATTTTACAAAGACGGTTCGGATATTTTAAAAAGATTTCGTAATTTTACAAAGACGTAGACGTTCCGAATATTCTTTGAGAATTGAGGAGGCATTATGAAAAATGAATGGAATCTGCATAATATTTTAGTTAGCCTGAATAAAGAAGGTATTTTTCGGTATAGTTTTGTGTTGTTTTATACGTACTGATATTTGAAAGAGAGCAAGTTTTTAGAGGTAGGCACATATACACATCAACTTATCACAAATATCGACTTAACTCCACTTCTATTTATAAATGCGAAAATATCTCCGAATGTCACTGTTTAATGCCTAAACCACTAACTATAACCCGATTTTGATGAAACTTGGCACAAAAGATTGTGGTTTGAACACTTGTTTAGTTTTCTACACCACAGAATCAATATACCAGCAACTTTGAAGCATGATTTCCTAATTAAATGAAATGCTTTGAAAGAATCAAATGGCAATTTAATTAGTTCGTCAAAACAAGAAATGCTAAAACTCTCGTAGTAATTACTTTTTTTTAATGCAAAAAGCAATTGATTGGCTTTTTAATTGTATTTGTAAATAGTTGCGACAGAACCAATCAATCAGTTTGAATTAAATTGGTACTAACAACATCCAATTTTATCGCAATCAGCTGCATTTTATTCGAACGTAAAGAACTAACACTTTTTCCCTCATCATATCGGTGTCTTATTTTCATTTACGATGAATGTGTGATGATAATGATACGTGTTTTTCACTGTAACAGCGCTTTCACACGGGCAGTCCAGTTTTTTGCAGGATCCCGTTTTCTGCAGGATCCCGTTTGATGGCGAATATTATGTGTTTATATGGTAGCGTTCACACGAGCATCCCGCATGCGGGATACTGCAAAAACCCGATCCGGCATTCGGTTTTGTCACTAGAAACTGGATCCGTCGTCCAGTAAAAAGCGGGATCCCGTTGAGTCGCACAAATATTTATATAGCAGTGTTCACGGCCCTTTCACACGACAGTCCAGTTTTGCAGGACCGTTTAGTCCACAGTTTTTTACTGGAGCCGTGTGAAAGGGCTGTTACGCCCCTTTCACACTGCATCCAGTTTTGCAGGACCGGCTTTTTACTGTATCCTGCAAAACTGGACGGTGTGTTCACATGGCAGTTCAGTTTTGCGGGATCCAGTAAAAAGCTGGTCCTGCAAAACTGGACTGCCGTGTGAACACGGGCGCGGGCCGGGGGCTGCCACTACTTCACTATCCCGCAAAAAACAGTGTCCCGCAAAAAACCGCACGCGGGTAGCCGTGTGAACACTGCTATATAAATGTTTGTGCGACTAAACGGGATCCCGCTTTTTACTGGACGACGGATCCAGTTTCTAGTGACAAAACCGAATGCCGGATCGGGTTTTTGCAGTATCCCGCATGCGGGATGCTCGTGTGAACGCTAGCATATAAACACATTCGCCATCAAACGGGATCCTGCAGAAAACGGGATCCTGCAAAAAACTGGACTGCCCGTGTGAAAGGGGCGTAAGGCTTTCTCCACACTTGACGGAAATTACGTCGCGGATCGTCCGCGACGGAACGCCAATATTTTGTCCGCGACGGAGCGACACCGATCTTCCGCTTTCTTTCTTTGTTTCCAATGATGAAACTCTAACTCCTTCAGTGAAATGAGAACTAAATTGTCCTTTATCGGATATAGCGGCTTACTTTACAACCTATTTTCAGGTGAGCTACGTGTCTTTTTACCAACTGGAATTGAGTTCGACTACGACAGTAAAACTGCTTATTACTAGCCGAATAGGTACCCTAGTGACTTAAATATCTTTCCACAGAGACAGGGGTCTGTGATTGCGTCATATAACTGGGTATTATTCTTGGTCGTTATGTTTATTGATGAAAGTGCTTTATGTTACTTATAGCAGACTTATATTATAGGTAAAATTAGCGTCACATGTCCATCTTCTATATATATATATATATGTTACAGTCAAAGTGATCAATTAGCTATTATATATAATGACTGGTCATTATATATAATAACTAAATTGACTAGACAATGTGATAAATTGATCACTTTATCCAGCTATTATTTATAATAGCTGGTCCTAGTTAGCCAAAGTGATCAATACGTACGTTCCTGACATATAAAGTGTATAAATAGTTGTACAAACTATGTATATGTTACGCTCAAAGATCAAAAACGCTCATTGAGCGGAAAAATAGCTTACAACGCATTGCGGTCACAGTAAAACATCCAACGTAACTGACACACATAGGAGACTATCTTTTGAACAAAAACAACTTCGGAGGCGAAAATCGACTCTGATGGATATAGGTTAGAAGGCTAAGGCGGGAGCGGAGCGAAGCAGAGCTCCCGCCTTGGCCTTCGTGGTTATTTTTTTTTTAAACCTGAAAAAAACTTTTGTGACCACAACGCCTTGTGAGCTATTTTTCCGCTCAATGAGCGTTTCCGATCTTTGAGCGTAACATATAGACCATTTGATGATTAATAGTAAATAAACAAAATACTATCTCTCTGCCCTGACGAAGTAACATGGGTAGAATTCGGTTCTGGCACTCGCCGGCCGCTGCCGCGGCACGCTCGCTTCGCTCGCTCGGCTCGTGCATTTGGGGTCGCAGTTCTAACATAACCTAACACAAATCTATCCATTCCTTTAAATTAATAATATTATTTCTTTAAAAAATTACCAGTCAGGCATTGTTTTATTACATTGACCAAGTCTATGTCTTTTTTTCGGTGGCAACACTGCCGCTAACATCTGATCGTATTTAGTCCCGAGATTTAATATCTTTTTCTTTGTAAATAACAATAATTGGGCCATTAACTCATCACAAAACATAATTAAACCACGTCAGATGTGTATTTACTTAAAGATTTGTGCATAAAATAGTGAATTTTACGTGTAATTGTAAACCTGCTGCGCCGACCGGTTAACGGTCAAGGTCACCGCCGCCGGTTTGAATTGTTTTGATTGTGAATCTTTGTCATTTCTTTAATACCAATAATTTTGTGTTGATTTTTCACGTAAGTAGATAATTTAATTTAATTGTAAACAGACTTACATCCGTCCTAGTGTTTTGTTTTACTTTCGCGTTGAGGTTATTCGGTAACGGATACCCTCGAACACTTTGTCAAACAACTTTTTGGTTTTATTTTATTAGTTAAAACATAAAAATGCCTATAACTACGCGTAGCATGGCCTCTGCAGGTCAGGAAGAGTCTAAACTCGATATTACATTGAGAAAACTCGACCTGACTTTGAAAGAATTGGAGGCATCCAAAAGGTTGGTTGAACAATTGTATAGGGAAAGAGATGACAACGAGACGGAACTATTGGACGCACTTAAAAAATACGATGTAATTAAAAAACAAATGACTGAGCTGCACACGGAACATACATTAGTGTTAGACGAACGTGACAAACTGCAGTCAATAATATCTGGGTTCAGTGAATGCAGCGAGGAGTACGAGCAGGGTCTCAAACGCGTGTCGATCCTCGAGCACGAGCTACAAGAAGCCCACCACCACATCACCCACTTAGAGACCGCGAAACGTGACACCATCGCGTCCCAAACCCATAGTCTGTTCGACGAGCTAGTCGGTAGTGCGCCCAGTCTGGTTTCTACTCCACAGGACATAAGCCCCACGGAAATTATAGATTTAACGAATGATGTAACCTTAAACCGTACCAATGCAATGGGAATTGTCCAGTGTAGTAAAAACAAGTTCAAGAAGTATGTGAAAATAAGTAAGTTTATTAAAAAAACCCAAAAACTTATTAAAAAGCAAAAATGCATGTACAAAAATGTTAAATATATAAAAGAAAGAAGGCAACTAGGTGATGAATTAGATATGTATTCCTTATTATTAGATAAAAATATATCTGAGTATGATAGGGACATTCAGACATTAGAAAAAGAAATTTGTCATTTAAAAAGTTCTTTGCATATTATGACTAAAAGGTATGAAACAGTTAAATGCGAGTATGAAGAACATACTTTGGCTATGAGGTACCTCACAGACAGTAATTCTTCCCAGGAAGAAAAATGCAGTCTGTCTGGTTCTCCACCACCTGCCAATATACAAAATGTAAGCGCCAATAGTTCCTTAGAACAAAAAGATGAATCTGTCAATTCAGAAATTATTATGTTTAGTGATGGTTTAGGAAAAACCATGGGCCAATTATTGAGTGCATACCTGGGACAAAATGTATTTAATTATTGTTTACCTGGACTGACTTATAGTGACATGATAAAAAAAATTGTAACACAAACTTTCAATACTAACACCACAATTTTGTTGTTAATGGGACAAAGGGGAAATGTTAACAAACAAGATTTGATAAAAGGTTTTAATTTATTAAATTCATTAAATGTAAGACAAATAATTTTGTGTACACTTCCCTACAGCCCCAGCCTGCCACAAGTAGAAAACAATTTAAGGTATAAACTCAATCTGACACTAGACACTTTGACATTTTATAATTCAAGTAAATTTCATATAATTGACATAAATAAATATTTAAAAAATAAAATGATGTTGACGGGAGATAAGTTTTATCTCAATAATTATTTTAAGAGACAGATAGCTTCTTCGCTATCATATTATATTAATTTTTCAGTCAAGAAATTGGCTAAACAATCTGCTTTTATTGAGCAGAATCATGACATTATGCATAATAAAACTTTGGAATTAGTTCCAAATAGCATTAATAATAATTCTGATTATAATAATCATCATTTAAACATAATTCTAGGACAATAGAGACAAACTCTTGCAAAACAAATGAAATGTCTTCTTCTTACCTATCAATCATTCACCAAAATGTACAAGGTTTTACTGGAAAAGAACTAGAAATGGAATTATATTTAAATGACAATAATATACACATTCTGTGTTTAACAGAACACTGGCTGAAGGAACATCAGCTAATGATAAGTATGGAAAATTATAAGGTCATTAGTTCGTTCACAAGAAAGTCTGCCATAAGGGGTGGGTCATTAATATTACTTAAGGAAAATTTAAAATCAAAAGAACGTAAAGACGTGGTAGCCCTTTCAAGTGAACGAAATATTGAACTATCGTGTGCGGAGCTAGATCAGTTCATTATTATTTGCGTGTACAGACCTCCCTCAGGTGATTATCACTTATTTGAGTCTATAATGGAAGAAGCGTTAAGAAAGGTGTGTAATTGTAGCAAGCGGATAGTTGTATGTGGTGATTTCAACGTTAACATTCTAGACAACACTCAGAACTCGACAAGGTTCCTCAATCTATTCAAAACGTTTAATTTAAATAATCTCTTTAACGAACCTACTCGAGTCACTGCTACATCAGCTACATGCTTGGACAATATCTTCTGTAATGTTGAGGCAATTGAAAAGTCAATCATAAACATAATCAACTCAGATCATACTGGTCAAGCTGCAAAATTCGAGCACCAAATGGTTCGCAAACCAAAGAATATTGTGTGTAGACCAATAACATCATATAGATTAGATAATTTTAAAACTAATGTAAAAGAAAAGGTATCATGTTTAGAATTTAATAATAATGACGTAAATGTAATGTACAGTAGTTTATTTGAAGTAATAAAAAATGAATTTACCAACACATTTAAACAGAAGACTATTGATTCGGGAAAATTTAAACTAAAATTTAGTGACTGGGCAACAACTGGTATTCACAAAAGTAGAAATAAATTGTATGAATTGTATGAAAGAAAAGCGACGTCTGGAGACCCTAATGTAATTGAATACGCTAAAAAGTATTCAAAACTATTTAAACAAATTTGTAATATAGCAAAATCCAATTACATTCGGGCAAAAATAGCCGCGTCTAAAAATAAAATAAAAACCACATGGAATATTATAAATAAAGAAACTTGTAAAGTGAAATCCCGTGATCATACTTTTGAACTAAAAATTGATGACAATATTATTAATGATGACGCCTCCGTGGCTAGTGCATTTGAATCATTTTTCTCAAGTGCTCCTATAACTATCACAAATAAATTAAACTCCTCATTAAATCTTGCTGAGACTCTTTTGACCAGAAGTGTAGATAAGTGCAATATTACTTTTAATTTTCAATATATCAATCATGAGACAATATTAAAGACCTTTGACCAACTTAATGTAAAGAAATCAGAGGATCTGTGGGGTATTTCAACCACTGTTTTAAAACCTATTATATCAACTGTAGCGCCACATTTAGCGATCATATTTAATAATTGTATTGATAATAGCGAGTTTCCCAATCTCATGAAACACAGTAAAATAATACCTTTATTCAAAGCAGGCGACAAAAATGACCCATCCAATTTTAGACCTATATCTTTACTGCCTGCGTTTAGTAAAATTTTCGAAAAGGTTATTTTCAACCAACTGCTCGCTCATTTTACTGATAATAAGATCTTACATAACAAACAGTTTGGTTTCACTAAAGGTAGAAATACAACTGATGCTGGAGTTGCACTTATTAAACACATCTTTGATGCATGGGAACGCAAACATGACGCAATAGGTATCTTTTGTGATTTATCGAAGGCTTTTGATTGTGTTGATCACGGAATTTTACTAACAAAATTGCGACATTATGGTGTCTCGAACAGTTCAATCGATCTTTTGAAATCATACCTCACGGGCAGACTACAAATAGTTAATATTAATGGTACTGACTCTTCTGGCGCCCCCCTATTGATGGGGGTGCCCCAGGGCTCGATATTGGGACCTCTCCTATTCTTGGTATACGTTAATGATCTGCCTTTCTTTACTGAAAGCCTTTGTGAGACGGTACTGTTTGCAGACGACACTTCTTTGATCTTTGAAACCAAAAGACATAATAATGTATCTGACGATGTAAGCAGTGCCCTCTCACAAATATTAAATTGGTTCACAAGTAACAATTTGTGTCTCAATACTAATAAAACTAAGTGTGTGAAATTTACTATGCCTAATGTCAGACAGGTAGATACTAGTATTACTGTGAATGGAGAAGTTATTCAAACTGTAAACTCTACTGTATTTCTAGGATTAACTTTAGATTGTAAGCTCCAATGGGGTCCTCATATTGCGGCCCTGGCAGGAAGACTTAGCTCGGCTGCCTATGCGGTTAGAAAGATCAGATCGATAACTGATGTTGAAACGGCGAGATTGGTTTATTTTAGCTACTTTCACAGCGTTATGTCGTACGGTCTGCTGCTATGGGGTGCAGCTGCCGATATTGAAACAATATTTATCTTGCAGAAAAGAGCCATTCGAGCTATTTATAACTTGAGATCCCGAGACTCATTAAGGGATATATTCAAGGAAATAAACGTACTTACAGTAGCTTCCCAATATATATTCGACAGTATATTATATGTGCGTAACAATTTAGAAAAAATTCCTAAAAAATGCGAGCAACATAATTATAACACAAGAAATAAAGCCAAACTTGCCGTTCCAAAAATAAGACTCGTAAAGGTAGGTAACTCATTTCTGGGGAAAAGTGTGACAATGTTTAATAAGTTACCCCAAGATCTCATAGAATTACCAATACCAAAATTCAAATTAACGCTTAAAAAATGTTTAATGAGGAAAGGTTATTATAAGGTAGACGATTATCTTAACGATAAGAATCCATGGTCACCCTAGCCCGCACAATTTTGTATGCAACATAATTACTTTGTTTTATTATTTTATTTTGTAAAAAAATACAAATTTAAAAAAAAAAGAAAGAAACAATTACTCCTGAGTTTCTTGCTGGTATCTTCTCAGTAGTAATAAAAACAAATTTTTGAACCAGCTCACGAATCATATTCATGATTATTATTATACCTATTATCTGTGACATTTTCTCTTGACATATTATTATTTAATTTTATTTTATTTTTGTGACATGTAAAATTTGACGTTCATATGTGCTATGTATTAGCCAAAATTGAATAAATGAATTTGATTCTTGATTGATTCTTTGATTCTTGATATGAAGATATTATATATAATGGCTGGTTAAAGTGATCAATTCTGTATTATTTATCACTTTGACCAAATTGAGTAGATATTATATATAATGGCTAGTCATTATATATAATATCCAGATTGATCACTTTGGCTGTAACATATATAAAACTCAACGGTGACTGACTGATTGACTGTATATATATATATATATATATAAAACTCAACGGTGACTGACTGACTGACTGACTGCCATAGATATCTATCAACGCACAGCCCAAACCACTGGACGGATCGGGCTGAAATTTGGCATGCAGGTAGATGTTATGACGTAGGCATCCGCTAAGAAAGAATTTTGATCAATTCCCACGGGAACGGGAACCACGCGGGTGAAACCGCGGGCGCCCGCTAGTGTATACTAAATTGCGGTGTTACCCGCCTAAAAGTTTAAACCTATTGTATGTGCAATATTATGATCAGCTTCTTTGCGCGAAAGAGTAAGAAGCATCCTTTCATTCTTGCAAACTATCGCATTCATAATACTAGTCTTCTTTTATTGAAAACATGAAATGAAAAAGAACCTTTTCGAAATCAAAACAAATGCAGTGTTCCCATGGTCAACATATTAAATTAATTAATACACGCTTACATTGCACTACCACTGCCATCATAAAGGCCTTTATGATCATCGAGGCGTTCAAATCATCACACAATGTGTGATCATGTCATGATAAAATAGTTTAGGTTAGGTTAAGTCCATAGCTGGGCATTAACTCGTTAATCCGTTAATCGTTAATTAACGAAGTTAACATTTCCAGTAACGGATTAACTTTTAAGTTAACTTAAAAAAATGTTAACGCACTCGTTAACTTCCGTTACATTTTTCCAAGTCCGTTAATCCGTTACTTACTATTGTCCCACCGTATGAGAGTGAGGGAATAGAGAGTGCACCTGTGCTTGCGAACTCACTTGTGCACTTAAATATATCCTGCGTAGTTTGCTGATCGTAAAAAGATTGGCCGCCGTAGTTGAAAAACTCGGCTAGGAGGACGGTTTACCGCACCGTGCCATTAAACACTCTAAATATACACTCTTTTTTTGTTTGTGTCAATTAATTTAAATTTTCTATCATTTATTACTATGTCATCTCGACACGTGTCCACTTAAGAAAACTTAAAATAAATCACTTTCATGTTTTCGTCAACTGAACACGTTTGATAAAATAAGAACATTATTATGGTGAAGTAAGTACAAAATATTGAACGAACAGCATAGCATGGAACGGGACGTGCAGAATAGAATGAATGCAGCATGGATGAAGTGGCGACAGATCTTGGGAACAACATGTGACCCACGGATGCCTTACAAAATGGTCATCAGACCTGTCGCAATGTATGGATCGAAAGAAAGGTACATGCAACTGAGATGCGCATGCTAAGATGGATGTGTGGAGGTTGGATACGATTAGGAATGAGTAGGTATATAAGAGGAAGTTTGAAAGTTGCACCGGTAGTGGATAAAGTAAGGAGTGCAAGGTTAATATGGAATGAGAAGAGAAGACACACATGTCGCCAAAAGAATAATAGATATATATGTGCGTAGACGGAGATTTAAGCAGAGGAGGACCGAAAAAGAGATGGATGGATTGCGTGAAGTATGATTTGAAAATAAAAGGAGAGAATGTAGAATTGACGGCTAATAGGAGTGTGTGGAAGGAAAAAACATGTTGCGCCGACCCTACATAACGTGGGATAAGGGCAAGGAAATGATGATGATGGTAAAGTGCCTGAGATCACGTAGATTAATGCCACGTAAATAGACCATCGTCTGTCTAAACGATTTGGCAACTATAAAGAATCAAAGTTACGGAAATATAAGTATCGGTGTTGAAAAATATAATAAGTAGAACTCAAATTTTGCGTTTTTTTAATGTACCTACCCGATGGTAAGCAATCACCGCCGCTCATAGATACCTGCAACACCGGAGGAGTCACAAGTAAGTTGCCGGCCTTTGAGAAAGAAATTAATTGCCCGAATAACAACCTTACTTCATTTGGATTATTCCCAAGGTCCACCAAGCAACGTTGCGACAACTTTTAAGTTTTGTTCGCAAAGTTCACCAACAGGGCACGTTAGGAACAATAACAGCGAAAAAGAGATAAATATATTTTTCTGAACGTCCACCTCAGAAAACGTCCACCAGTCGTGGACCTGGAATGAAATGAAGAAGAAATTGTAAAAGCACTATTCTCAACCGGTATCTTTGAATTAGTTCTTCTCTTGTCTTTTAGTATCATTGAATATCATAAAGATAACCTCCTTACAGTGTAACTGGAGATTCAATATTTTTTGTTGTAGATTGAAATATTGAATGAGTGTGACTGGTTGGGAATACGCTACGCCACTGCTCCCAACGGGTTACAGTCAAGTGTGACTCTGTGTGACTAGTTGGAAATCATTTTACAAAGTTATCCCAACGAGTCACACTGTAACCTGAAACAAAGTAAATCTTTTCGTGACGAGATAACAAAGTAATAAATGATACAAATTTTAATTTCACTAAATGGACCCACCTTGTCTAGTCTCGTGTGTCCAGTTGGTAAATAACCCCTTTAATTTCTGATTTTTTTAAGCATTATTTACCATGTGCTAACGGATTAACGATTAACGTTAACTTGCGTTAATTCGTCCCAAAAGAAGCGCTTTAACGTTTAACGAAGTTAACTTTTTTAGTAACGGATTAGCGATTAACGAAGTTAACTATTTGATTAACGATGCCCAGCTATGGTTAAGTCTTTATGGCAACATTACACACAGAGTTCTGTGATTGCTTCATTTGACTGGAAACAGCTGTCAAAGGATCCAAGCAGAAGCAAAGTGACGATTGAGAAGTAACCCGACCGATTAATTTGTAAATTGGTCCCATCTCTTAGTGCCACGTGTCGGCTAATCAAATAGTTTCACGGCAGCATAATTGGATGGTTACGATGCGAATATTTAATTGATATCAGCTAAGTGCCATTTTGTTTGTCTTACATTTCGATTGTGGGAACTGTATTTCGCAGGTGAATAGGTATTCAAGATGGATATTAGATATTGTTTACTTATCAAATGGACAGTTAGTTGAATTTATGAAAGTCAAATTATTGGAATTGTTGGACTGATTTCGCCGCTTCTCTAAAAGAATGTACAAAGTCGAAAAATTTGCGAAATCAAGTTAAATATATAGAAAAACTAAGAATCACCTGCTTAGTTTTTCTGTATATTTATTTCTAGAGAAGCGGCGATTTGATGATTTTGGGTTCAATTCCGCACGTTACAAACATTTTTTTTATTGGTCTGGATGATTTTGTGTATAAAAAGTACATGAGGAATGTTTGTCCGTTGTCGGGCAATTCGGGCATGCTATGCTTAGTTTGGAGCTAGATGGATGTCATAGGATAGTTATATTTTATATTTACTATTTATGTTTAATTTTATTAAATAGGTTCTTAAGTGCTTAATAACTTAAACGTTTCTATTTCTTTTCGCAATACTTTAAGCGCTCAGGAAAATCATTGCCTAATTTACTTTGCCAGGTACAAAACGATCAGAAAGTTATTTAAAAGCGATAATTGAAAATAGCGACACGACTGTAGCACCTCCGAAGTTAAATTAAAAGGTAGGGTGTACTAGGTACATTCCTAATTCAAGAACCTTCAATTACTAAGTTACAGGGACCTAAAAGAAATATTTAGGTCCGTGCTAAGTTATTACTCTTAGCAACTAAATGGAAATACTTAAAAGATCTCCGTCAAAAACACGACTTATTAAATAACAGCGTCGTTTTATAATCAAGAAATATTTCTTATTGTTTCTCAGTCGCTAAGCAGTAATAGAAATTGCTAAAAGTTAAGCGAATTCGTCGAAGATTGCGGACAATCGCGAGCTGTCATTCATGGGATTCAATTCAATTATGAATATTCGGTAGAAATGCCGGCGACGCTCCGACATAATTATGTTTCGCGAACAAATATTTCGACGAGGCTTAGATTTGTAAGGGCCACGTCCGATAGTGGTGCGAGGCTGTCGATTAATTCATAACAAATGGACCAAATGGTAATGAAATATAAAATGTCTAATGACACCCACGTGCACAGTTTTGGCTTCAAAAAAAGTTGCTTTAAACATTTTTGTTATGCAATCTAAATTCTAGATATTGAAATAAAAATTATCGGTTCTAAATATAATTAATCAATGAAGTCGTTACAAGTTGATTGTGCAGAATCTAATGATTCAAATGAAGTACTCAAACGTAGTGATGAGATTAACTATCATTAAATGGATTACATAAGTATCAATAAACATTAAAGTGAGGATTGCTAAGCTTTTCTGCTATAATAAGCTTTTTCTGAAAGATGATGTTTCATGAATGTATGGAGCCCCGGCCTGGATATTGTACATGGAAAATACATAAACTAAATTATCTCCATAAAAGCGTTTTAACTGATATTTCGGCCCATTTTACTTTAAATAATTGTACGTCGCTAAACATAAATCCTTATGCCTGCGTAACACAATTTATTTAAACAATAAACTATATTTAAATTGAAACTTAGGGTAAATCAGTCCAACCAACCCACTTCCGGGATTAAATTGGTTAATTAAGTCTGTTCAAAGATATTTGTCGTCATAACCAGGTTTTAGCTATTAAGAGTGTTACAGATTTTTTGCTTAACAATTTTAATTTTGAAAACGGAATGTACCTATTATTGCAGTAATTAACTTACTCCTCCAGTAAATACACAGATCTGGCCCCAAAGTAAGTAGCTTAGCCTGTTCTGACTTTGGTTAAACTCACAAATAACTCACAATATCCAAGAAATAACAAGGCATGGTTGACAATTGACGTCACACTTTGACAGGCCAGACAGCAATAAATAACATTAATTGTTTTTTTATTTGATTGTTGCCACTTGTAGAAATTTGTTCCAATATTTTCCGCAATATGGCGAGGTTTTTATTTTAATAATCGGGCTGTATCGTATTTTTATTGCAACTTCGTTGTTCCTGTTACATATTACAAGTTTTTAACCTACTTACGTTATAATCACTTCAGTTTAAAATTGAAATATCGAATACCTGTCTCGACAAATCGTTTCGTTTGTGGCCATCCCTAATCCAAAGTTAATTGTTTTTCAACTGTCCAACTCTGATGATATTTATTTTTGTTTTGTCAGGTATTAGAAAAGAATGGGACAAACAATATGAACAAAAACAATATTCAGCACGTTTACAATGATATCAAACAATGGTGTTCCTCCATTGTTTTGTCATAAGCGATGCAAATTGGAGTGGTTTCAAAGGCCCGTATTATACGCATCAGGTCGATTGTCTCTAATCTACACATTAACAACTGTTTTTCTATTGACTGTACTTGCTTGTAAAAAAGACTAAGGGGATCAGACCGGAATGACACAGTTTACGGTGGATCAATCAGGTATTAAAACATAATAACAATCGGCAGGGGATCAGATCAAGGGATCCAACCGGAATAACTCCACTTAACTAATGCTTCGATTGTCTAGTGATTTAAGTTATCTCAAGGCAAGTTCCTAGGATCACATTCCGGATCGGGCAACATTTTGGATTTTTCAAACAAAAGTCGGCTTTCTGATCAACTAGGTATCCGTTTGCAAGCCGTTTCATACAAAATACAAAATAAAAACATCCAATAACAATAATGTAAGAAGGACATGATAGTCAAAGGTCATTGAACTTCTTGTTCTTGCCTTACAAACCGCTACTTATAAGGCGAAGCAGGCAGTGTTCCATTTCCTCTCCCCTTAAGGGGACCCGACACTGTGCTATGTCCCAAACTCGATAGAACTTGTACGAAACACTGCCGCCGGCGTGGCACGTGATCTTGCTAGTATGCACTGCGCCTGGTTCCCAAACTTTCTAACTACAGACCACTGAAGTTATTTTCTTACTGTTTAGTCTAGAGTCTGGACATGAGCCCTTAAAAAGAGAAGTAGTAGTATTGAGCCTATTAATTTCCCACTGCAGGGCAAAAGCCTTCATTATTGAAATCAAGTTATCGTTACAACAATGGGTACTGGCTTAATCAAAACGCGGACCATCACCAAATGTGGATTGGTGATAACAAACCCGAGCTGTGCACGAAAAAACCGACACAAAGTTAGCTTGACCCGGGAATTGAACCCAGGACCCTGAGATCTTGGCCCCGTACTTAAACCACTAGCTAGACAATCGAGGCGTTAGGCCCTTAAAAAGAATAATGGTAAAATAGAGACTATGATTTTGACTAGAGTGCAAATTGAAAAACCAAAGAAAAAAAAAACATTATGCAACGTCTGGTCAAAGTTTAGGTATTAGAATGAAGTAGTTCGAAGATTCTATTCTAACGCTGGATTGCAGGTATTAATCTAATGTCAGGCCTAAGATAAATATAAGGTTGGTACGGACGGCAGCAGACACCCTACCCTAATCTGTCGAAAATTCTCAATTGAAAAAGAACTCGATGTAAAGTAAATAAAGCTGAAAATTGGTTGTAGAAATTTGACAGATTAGGGTAGTCTGATGTGCTGTGGACTGTACTTCCACTGTCTTTCAGACGGAACTGTCTGCGGCATGGCTCTAACACACAATGAAACTTAAAATTTGCTATTTTTGTCCTCATCTAGGGGTTATTCCCAGTTGCAACCACTGTATTACATAGTTATTAAGTTTGGGAAATTGTTCATATTGCTAATTTCGTCACGAGTTGAGCTGGTATTGGATGCATAAAATAGTTCTTGATTTTGATCTACAAACTATTCGTAGTGTTTTATGATTAAAGTAAGGGGTATTTAATTTTTGTCAAAAAACAAGTAAATTTTACTTTACTTTATTTAAATAAATAATAATAAATGAATAAATAAAATAGCAAGGTATTGATCCCGAGCTAGTCAGGGTACATCACGTCACGATCCAGGATTTGGCATCTCCAGTTTATTCCATTAGAGCTAAATTAATTATCTCCGTAACCTTTAACAATAAAACCAAACCATGTATTATAGTTACACAGTCATTCGAATAGGTTTTCTCTCGATTTTTTCCGTCACCGCTGAACTAGATGTCAATACAAACGAACAATCGTGCATAGAAAGATCCACACGCACATTTGGGATCACTTGGTAACCAAAGTTCGAGCTCTGCGTAAAGTAATAAACTGAAATATTTTTTTTTTGCAAGCAAGTGAATCGGTTGTCGTAATATGACCATAATATTATATTATATTGAGCGATGCTTGCCATTATTATGTGTCTGTCAATTATAAATGCGAGCTTCTGTCTTTACTAAGTTTGTATAGAATAAATATCTTTTTTTTTATATAGTAGCTCAGTAGATAATTGGCTCCACTTAGCCTGATGGTAAGCAAAAGGGGAACCCAAATTACCATGACAACGGACGCAACACCGTGGCGTTCTATCCGTTGGCATCGCAGTACTGGCTGACAAGGTGCTACTTCACGCTTCGTTTAAAAGAACTCATGTCATAGGACCCTTCCTATGACATGAGTTCTTTTCTTCTTCCCCCTGGAAATACTCAGAAATACATGAGCCGGCAGAGAGTTCCACTTCTTTATGGTTCGACAAAAAAAGGAATCATCTAACTTTTTAGTACGCGATGGAATACTTTCCACGGTGAAGCGATGACAACGCTGCGCGCTGTTTAGAGCGAGTGGTTCTAAGCCGGAATGGAGAGGGAGGAATAAGGGAGAAGATTACATTTTAGTATGTTTTATTTAGAGAAATTATCCGTTTCTCGAGTTAGAGCAGCCACAAACAAGAGCCAAAGTCCGACGTGCGTCGCATGTGGTCTCAAAGAACATACCTTTGGCTTACAGTCCGATGCTCTTGGTCTGAAAGCGGATAAGTTACTGCGCACATGTGCTCTGTAGAACTGGCTACGGTAAGCTTGGCGTATGGTTTGTAATTAATATTACAGTGATTTTTGATATGACAGTTTCAAGCTGCCCGGATTTTAGTATGGGAACTTGAGCGACTTTTATTGTTTAAATATTAAATGAAAATACTTACGTTTTGTTGTATTTGGCCAGAAGACTTTAGGCTTGAGCGTAATGTTTGGACAGTCGACGTCTAAACGTAGAACTTGAAAAGTGTGAGAGTTGGTCGAGCGAGCCCACTAAAATTTTAAACAATAAATAGGGTGTATGTTGCGTCCATAGTTATTTGTGACAAAATCTGTGTCAAACTTATGTATGACTAATGTGTACTGTAATGTGTACATTGATATGTTTGGACAGTAGACGTCTAAACGTAGAACTTGAAAAGTGAGAGAGTTGGTCGAGCCCAATAATATTTTAAACAATAAATAGGTGTATGTTGCGTCCATAGTGATTTGTGTCAAAATCTGTGTCAAACTTATGTATGATTAATGTGTACTGTACATTGATATGTTTCACTGACAAGCTTAGATTAAGCTAACAAGTAGATCGAAAAATATAGGTACCTAAAGAACGAACAGATAAAAGAAAATAGGGCTATAATTTCAATAATTAGTCCCATGTAATTTTCACTGTAGAATGAATTTTCAAAAACTACTATTTGGTTGTTTTTAGAGTTTCAAAACAGGTGCACTTGATGATAATATTTGTAAATATTAGCTGAAACACTATTGCACAAAAGTGAAGGTAATAACTTCAGACTGTTTCAAAGAGATATAACTGTAATTACTGGGTTCCGTGTCACATTTAGTATTTCAGCAGTAAGCTCCAAGTTAGTGTTTGGCAAAACTATATTCAGAACAGTTGGAGACCGTCGGCTGAACTTGCGTAATCTTTGTTCGTAACATCTTTGCCCGACGGAGGACGCCAGTGAGCGCTTGTACAAAGATTTGGATTAATAAGTAATGAATACTTGTTTCGAGATTTAGACAATTTTGGTGTATTAAAAGAATCTAAGTTTATTTATTTATTAATAAAGATAATTCATTTAGGAGGATACCTATATTTTACAGTGCAGAGGGCTCATATAAATCTCTATATATAAAACTCAAAGGTGACTGACTGACTGACATAGATATCTATCAACGCACAGCCCAAACCACTGGACGGATCGGGCTGAAATTTCAAATTCAAATTCAAATTCAAATTCAAAATTCTTTATTGCACTCACGTGTTTACAAATGATCTTATTATAAGAATATAGTTCTAACGTGAACCCCGTTAGGGCACTGCAATGTACAGAGTGTTTCTTATTATCTATTCTTTACATTAAATCAATTTTACAACTTACATTTTAATATACTTTTTGTCATGCAGGTAGATCTTTTTTATCTTTTTTTTATTTATTTTTTATTTTTTTAATTTCATAAAAGCACTTACAAAAATAACGAATTGCTGTAGTAATTGCACTAGGCTCGAAGACCTGACGAAGAGATGTTATGACGTAGGCATCCGCTTAGAAAGGATTTTGATCAATTCCCACGGGAACGGGAACCACGCGGGTGAAACCGCGGGCGGCCGCTATTTCTGATATGTTACAATAGAAATGTATAGAAACTGTAAAAATAGAATAGTTTTAAACACATCCATTATTTTTATGTATACCACTCTATGTAAGCCATGTAAGATTAGTAAAACTACTATGCTAAGTGTAGGGGATAGAATTACTCTGTAAGGCTGAAATGGGAATACGGATTCTGTTTATTTTTTTACATAAATGGCCACAAAATGGTGGGCATAGAATTTTGTCCCAAATGCCCAAAAGCCTATATTTTCAAATGGCCCTATTGACCAATAAGGTTATCTTTTACGTTACCTAAGTTTTCAGACAAAAATGTTGTTACAATGCTGCTTAAAAATATCTCCCAGGACACAGAAATTCAATTTAGACAAGTCGTTTTATACGCAGACACATTTAGGTAGGTAGTTACTTAGATTGTACAGTCACAATGTCGTGTTAAGGGTTATGTGAGTACCTTTCGTCCCCGACCACAATAGTTATTAAAGAAAAAAGGTTGATACTTGTAGTTGATACATAAAGGTGGAACCCGTTATTTTTCCCAGGTAAGGTTCAATTCAGTAGGTTTCTGGTACCATTTTTTTTTAAATTTGTTATGAGACTCAAAACCCTTATGTACCCTTATGTATTAATTATCCTATTTAGGTACGATATTTTGTATGTAGTTTTATCCTGTCATTTCATATAATAGACGACGATGGTGCGTAATTGAGTTGCGTGCGTATAAGTCTGAGAGAAGAAATAAAGAAATTGTATATTAATCATAGTATAGTACATAAATCACTCAGCCCCGTCTCATTTTAAACTAAGGCTTAATTATTGGGATGCCATACAATGGATAAACATAACTAACATTTTGTAAATACATACATGTTAGTCATAGAAACACCTGTTCGTTCACACAAATGTTTATTACCGTGCGATCTATGTAGTCCACACCAAATCGTTCATAAAAAGACAGGAGAAGTAAACGCCTAGTTTTATAGGTATACTATAAATTTGAAATCGTAGCGCGCTTTTCACAAAATGCAGTATGTTTAGGCGCAAGGTGAGTACTGGCAAGTACCAATTACCGGCATAAAGTGCACCTGTGAACCAACGACCCGTTTCGAGGCGTTTAAATATAGACCTTATTGCAACCATCTAAGACTCAAGAGCGACCAACTGCACTCACGAGAATTATCCCTCAAAAATGCCCGCATCTAAGAATTTGAAAGGATCTTCATTTCTAAACTGGGCGGGGTATTATACTGAGACTCTGGTCGACTAATGTTTTAATTATCTCACTCTTTATAAGACTTTGCAGAAATGTATGTCTTTTTAACATTGGATTTATTTCTATGTCCTTTTATACGTTAATTGGTAGACATGGTCGCATGACAGGAGCCTGCGGTACGGCATCAAATAGAATATAAAATAGTTCTTTTTCTTTGTCGTTACACTCTTGGCAGAGTGGTCGTGGTCGTCACATCAGGGGTGGTAGCAACCTTTACAATCCGCCGCCACTCATCTCATATAAATAGTTAGGTTTACTTTAATGGTAGCAATGAGACAGAAAAAACCGTTTTTGTCGGTGAGTGAGGTCTCTAAGGCTCATCTGTTAGTAAACGGTATTATTAATGGGAAGAATTTTTCTTTTTTCGCTGCTAATAATGATTGTCACAGTTGACAATACTTTTAAAAATTGTCTTTTAAAAATTTACATTTTGAACTGTAAGTGGCCAGTAAAAGGTTTACCTTTCATTTAGCACTCCGAGCTTTTTATCAAGTTACCTCCATTCTTTAAACTATTGTTACTCAGTTTTGCGCACTCACTTGTGCACTATATAATATATCCTGTCTAGTTGGCTGATCGTAAAAAGATTGGCCGCCGTAGCCAAAAACTCGGCTAGGAGGACATTATTATAATTACTCAGTGGCCACTTGGTAGCTAGACTGTGAAAATATGTATTGGTAAGTAGTTTCTAAAGGATATCTCAACTGAGGAAATTTCAATCTTTTAGTGTGAGAGTCCACATTTAACACACAGATTTTTTTTCTGTGTGACTTCAGTTGAGAGGCAGTCCCGCAGTCTAACCATTGGTGGGCCTATAAAAGAGAAACCTGGGAGTTCAGAGGATAGTGGAACGCTTTAGCCCGGGTCACACATGCTTGCAGCAGATGCTGAGGCAAGGACCTTATTACCCACATACACACACACATTATTAAACTCTCTCAACACAAACGCACCTTATTATTATTATTTTTTTTATCTTCTGTAATGTTTTCTATAATGTGTATGAGGTCAATAAAATTCTTCTTTCTTTCCTTCTTGGTTGAAGGTTTCGCTAGCCTAGGCCACGGTGCGTAGGATATTGCCATCCACAACAAAAGGGGAGGTTAATTGAAATTGCTAAATATGCTGTCAATACTCCCTTTTTAATAATATCTATGGTCAATACGATATGTATATTCTATTTTAAAAATAACAATTGCATAAAAATTTATAACTGTTTAATCCATTCAAATAAATAGTTTTGAATTTCAAAAATAGAATTCTAAAAACAGTGTTTTAATTTAAATTTCTCTTGTGAACGCGACGCTGAAGTGATCAAATCCACACCATTCCGTGTGAATGTGCTTTTGCACTTTAAATCGCTTATTGTTTAGTTTTACGGAGGAAATGCTGTTATTTTAACTGCAATTTTATCTAAGCGCTTTTCTGCTTTATCACAACGCTTTGCACATTAGCGTTTTTGTTCTCGGCATATAAAATGTTTCCTCGGATTAAAACGGGGTGCGAGGCGAGATAATAAAAGTAGAAAGTTTTTTCAAAGTTACTTAGCTTTGAGTGTTGGATTAAATACATAGTATTGAAAACATTTTGCTATGGTAAATAGTCTGTATGGGAGACGCGTCGAAATTCTATAAGTTTTAAAATGAAATTGTTATACGAGTAATTGACAGTATGGCGTAATGCGGTGAAGCAAAATAGTTGTCAATAAGATATATTTTTTTTAAAAGCCTTTGTTTATAAGGCAATCTTTAATAATTATTGTTTTACATAAAATGCAAGGGAAAGTCAAGAACATTTTAGATAAAAAATATTAAATAACTTCGGGGTTGTCTGGTAGAGATCGCTTATAGCGATAAGACCGCCTATATTGTGCGTTTTTGTTATTTTTTTATTGTATTTTTGTCTGTTCTATGTGCAATAAAGAATATTTATTATTATTATTATTATTATTAAATATTTATGTCCCTACATATTGAACTGCCAATAGAAATGGATATTCAATGAATAATAATTAGTTACTAAGTCTAATATGTAGTAACCTCTAATAACAATGTCTATTTTTATCAAAACGTCCAATGTACGGCTTCACCTTATGCTGTCAAATAATATCATCATAGAATTTTATTGCAAACTCAACAAAAAACGGTTCAAGTCGTAAAATATTATTTTATTTACACGGAAGCCATGCCGAGCAGACGGCAAAGCGATAAATGGCTATTCGAACCTAGAAAGTAACGTGAAGGAAATGGACAAAAAGAACATTTCCGAACAGCCCAGTCAAAGGACGGTTGAGCTAATGGTAGGATAAAAAGTTCCTGCCTTTTCACACCAGTTGTATTATTCAAACAATCGGGACTTTTCATTCTACATTTTCGTTGGTGGGAGGAAATACGATTATGCATACCCTGCAGGGGGCGACAGGCTTGTATGGGACTCGGACAAGATGTCCTATAGGTACTCCACTTAAACCCATCCGGTGTTCCCACAGCGTTACGAGTGGGGGTGTAATGGACGTCCAGCAAAAGCCTTTACTTCCATGACGCCCCCGGGCATTTGAAAAAAAATCGTCTTTATTCATGTAAACTTGTATGAAGTATTTATGAATCGTCAATTACACAGAGTGACTCTACCACAGGATTCGGAATGTCGTTATCTGTCGAGAAGAACCGGCAAGAAACTTGACCTAAAAATCAATGTTAACAACTAACGGACTACTAAGACTAATTTTTAAAAATTAGTTTATTGAAAATATCAGAAACCACTATACTAGATTATGTTTAAACAAAGCCAGCCCCAAACAAAACAAAATTAAATTAAAGTAATATTATGAGAAAACAGATAAATATTTTGTGTTTACTTTTTTCCAACATCTGTTTTGTTATTCATTTACATATCATTAATATTTCATAATAAACAACAGACGAATATAAAAATAAAATCATGGTTTTTATATTGTTCAGAGATCGGACAAGCTACCTCTAATGGAATTCAACTTCCAACCATTACGCGGAATCGGTCTTCAAAATTTAATAAGAACTTCAAAAAAAAGCCCACAAAAAACCTACGCATAAAAAGTGAGCTCTTCTAATAAAGCTAACTTTATTCAAAGTGAAACAAGTCGCGGTCTCACCCTGGTAATTAATCAAGTCTGCGTCCTTGAGATGTTAACGAGCTACTGTATGTAATTAGAGCAAAACCAGAGGCTGCAGTCTTAGTATGGATCGTTGTGTAACTTTACTTGTTTTACTACTTCACAAAGAAAGCACATACGTACATTTAGGCTATGGACTCACGGAGCGGTTTTCAACCGCGCCCATTATGTGAAAAAACCACTGTTTTAATAAATAAATAAATATCTCTAGACACTATTTACGCCGTTTAACCCCAAACTACAGTCTGACCAAAAAGAGTAAAAATTATAAAGTGGCAATACTGTAGTGTCATCCCTTTCAAATCATTCAAAGAAAAAAGGGAGGACAATACAGTATTTCCACTTTTTAATTTCTACTCTTTTTGGTCAGACTATAAGCATATAGCTTTTACTATGTGTTTTTTTTTGTAAATACATACATATTTATACAGAAACACACATACAATACAAAACACACAGACTGATCATGCACACAATTAATGTTTGTACCGTGCGCCCGCACTGGTGTTCCTTTTGAGGTGTGAAGGAGAAACCGGTAAAGTTTAGTAACAAAGGGGACAAACGTCCCAAGTTACCCACGGCCGCAGATCTTGCTAGCCTGCGGTTATGAGCATCAACGCATTCTTCTCTAGGCATTACACAGAAACTAAAGGCCCGCAACTGCAACGGGCGTACGCTAAAACCACTACGTGAGTTCTTAACCTAAGCAGTTGTATAAGTTACGAAACAAGTTTCATGCATGAGGAAGTCATTTTCTGTACCTGTGCGAGTAACTAGTTTCATTAAAAATAATATGTCGAGAAATCCACAGCATGTCTATGCTCATGACTCCGTTAACATCCAAGCGTTCTTTTGAATACTAAAATGTTGTCTACATTCTAAAAATCTTTTGCCGGAAACCAAAAAAGATTACGGTGGTAGTCGTCTTTAGGACATGAAATCTCTAAAGCTGTTCTTCTGTGCACATGGTACCCCACTCCGACACTTACTTTTCTGTATTTTTGGTGGTCTTGGAAAGTTCTCGCTTGAATTTGAGACCAGATGGTAGATGGGAGTTATTTTGATGTAACCATAAATATTCAACATATTTATTATCTTGTGGATTTTCTTGAGCTCTTGTTTTAAAGTTGGCGGTGCCTACAGGGACAGTTAAATACAGATAACATGCAATACAAGCGATAAAATTAAATTCAAATCGCATCAAAACACGGGGAAACAAATAAAACGGACTCGCGAAACCCTGGCAAAGTTTGCGGGCTCTTGGCAAGAGGGAATAGCGACTCCCAGCGTGGAACAGGATGCGAGAAAATGGCGTTTTGTTCACTCCACTAATAAGTAGTTTTTTACTGATCCATTTCGTTTGGGCTTCATAATATTTATTTAACTATCGAGAAGAAGAAACTCAATAGTAACTCTTTTTCCATTTGCAAAACCCTTTAAAATATTTAGTACCTAATACAATAGCAATTTGAATGATTAATCAGTCACACATTTATCAGTTAGAGATAATAACTAATTATTCTTCAGCACGTGATCACAAATGACGGATGTAGCAGCCATTATTTTACAAAACTCTATTAGAGGGAATATAATGAGCCGCCACATTGCGGTATTGCTTGTTGAGCAAAGAAATCTCTCAAACAATGAAATAGGCTTGATAAATATTTGCTTCAATTCGCATAATATGTGAATATTCATATCTCTGTCAGAAGTGTCAGAAAAGAATTCTAGGTCAGTTGGCAGACAGGCACGCAGCCCACCTGATGGTAAGCGGTCACTGCGGCCTATTCCATTGAGGAACGCTTCACCTGGAAACGTCGCTCAATGTGCTGCCAGACTGTAGACTCATCTGATCTTCGAGCCTCTGATTTCAAGTGTACTGGCTCACACATTAATACTGCCGGAACACTGCCAGAGCTGTTATGGCGGCAGATTTCACCTGTGGGGGTGGTTGGTAGCTAGCCAGTTGGACTCTGAAAAAGCCCTACCACCAACCAGACCTAAGGCGGGAACCGAATCCACGACCTCCGTGTTTTTTTTATACCCGAGCGGCTTAGCCACTGTTCCACGGAGTCGGTCAAAATGCATATTGATGTTTAAGTTAAGTAATTAGTACGCTTTAGTTGAAATTTGTTTTCGAGGCAAGTCCACATTACAACATCAACTAGGTCTTTTGACAATGCAACGCTAAATCCTAATCTCCAATAACTCAGGCAAGTAGTAAAAAGATCCTAGAAAAAATCAAGTCAGTTTGTAATAGTTCCCTCACGTAGCTTCCTCTAAAAGCCTTTACCTTGGGCACCCTTCCAACTACAGCCCACTTGGAGTTGCTCCAACGCTGACCGATTATAAAATCTATAAAACGTGTCCAAGTTTGTTTTCTGCTGTCCGAGAGCGATTTGGACACGACCGTTCTAGCCGTTGGCTTAACCAGACTGGAACTGGACTTGATGGTTTGCACCGTTGCAGTTTAATTAGGTTTTTAAGCAAGTTCAGGCGTGAGGCGATGTTTATTTACACGAGCGAAACAGGAGAACGCGGTTAAATGATGTTAGTTTAGATGGCTGCAATGTTAAGCTACACAAGAGCAAACCTTTGTAAGGTCGCACTGAAAATTTGGTTAATAACATATTCTTTCAGTGGTACAGACGTGAAAGGGTTACGGACAGGCAGACATACTGATAAACACGGCTATTTTTGCATTGAGAATATTATGTAGTTTGGGGTACAGTCGTCGTTATGTAGTAACAGGACGAGCTACAACCTTGACGCAAGTGACACCTTTCCAAACAAGGTTCTATGAAAATAATGATCAATTATGTCATATTTCATTTATGTTCGCTCTCTTTGCTAATGAAAGTTAATTGGGCAGTTCTGATTTATCTAGCAAACCAACTTAGATTTCTTTTTCAGTTTTTCACCGAGAAAATATAGTGTATTTAGACTAATTTGATTAGTAGAAAAATTATTCAGCCCATACTATTTTGTTTCAAAATAATAGGTTTCTTTAAGCACCCTTGAATATTTCCAAATATTTCTATAAGTAAGCTCAAATCATACTTATAACTACTTAAAAATATTTATCTATTAATTTGTATTTATTAAAGTGGCGCTACTAGTGTCTAGAAAAAATAACTGATTCTTAAGTTATTTTGAAAAGAAACGTTCCATTGAAACACTCTTTTATTGCGCTAAAGAGTGTGCACTGTGCACTTTGCACGGAGGCTGCCTCAATCCAACTAACCTTGTGCGGACGTCTTAATTTCCGCCCTCTTCAAGAAAACTCCTGCCCTGCGAGGTTCAACAAAATAGTACAAGTGGTGACAGTAAATTTTTGTGTCAATTTTAGAGGCAATTTTTTTTATACTTGGGCAATTGGCAGAAAGTCATGCAGCCCACCTGAAGATAAGCGGTCACTGCGGCCTATTCCATTGAATATTGTGAATTTTGTTTTAAAACTTTTGATTACTATTAAGTTATGGATTTGCATTCTTTTTCATACGTATACGAACATTTCTTGTTTTACTTCCGGTGGTAAACTGACCAATTATTGGTGTTTGAATTGCATCAGGATATAAATATATTTATTCAAGTAATTTTGACTCATAATTATTGTATGAGTTAGAGAACTAAAGAAGCAATCTTTATTTTATAATGGGTTTAGTACCTATATCAACAATTTTTGGTTACTAATATCACGCTGTCGGATTTTTTTTTAAACTCCTCTCGTACTACAGCTACCGCCAGGCTCAGAACGTGCGTGCTTCTGCCGAGTCATGAAATGAGCTATTCCTCTCCCTGCGCTCTGAGCGTGGAGGATGATGGAAATTAAGACTACAATAGGCTAATTAAAGTTGCGATTGTTCAACGTGACGAGGTTGAACTAATTTGTTAAGCCTTGCATATTCCTTTAAAGGCGAAAACGAACCTTGGACCTAGTCGTAGGTGCCTCTGGGCGGCAGTGATCTGATCACTGAAAATCAGGTCGAAATTGTTAGTGTTTCAAGATTTTATCGAAGGGATATTATAAAAAAGGCAATCATGCAATAAGACTATTAAGAGCTTAGTAATATGAGCGATTTTTACGTGGGGCGATATATCGTTGCGCACACGCTGTGACCAAGTTAACATTCAAATTTTTCATTACACAAGCCTTTTCCGCCAAACTAAACTAGGTGAAAAGTCCGAAAATATGTTTTGAAGCTGTAACAGTAGCGTATTTGCGTATCGCCCGACGCCGTATCGAGTTACTAGGGAAATTAAAACGTCATGACCATTAACACACTTCAGTACTCGTAAATTGTTTAACTTTTCCCATTAAACGGGAAGTTTGCACGCGCTGTTATACAGCTTATTGCCTAAAAGATTGCGTTGGAAAATTTGGGTGGCACCCGATAATTGACTCGGCGCTTAGTCTCGGCCCAGTCGGGCGAAGTTAAGATTGTCTGGCCAACGTAAAGTTTGTTATTGCAAGTTCTTTATCGCACTTACACTTTGGACGGAGTGAGAGATAGGGTTGAATGAAATAATCAGTTATAACAGTTGAAGGAGCCAAGCCGTAACGTACATAACCAGTCAAAAGCACGCAGACGTAACACTTTGGACTTTGCCTACCACTCTTGTGTCGGGGGCATAAGTGCTATTATCGAACTGCAAAGTGTTAACCGTGATGTGCTAGGGACCGTAGGTACCTGTTATTTTGAATTTCTTTAAATTATTTGCATGCGAGCGGCATGAAGAAGACGGTAGCGTCTACGAGTAGATGATTGCATTCGAAATTCTACATATTATAATCAAGAAACATTATTTGTCATTTGCCAAGTTCTGTTCAAATCCTCCTTCTTTATACTTTGGAATTAGGAAAGCAATTGAGCCTGCGTTTATGACGAACTTTTTACTTAAGGAACGAAGTATGTAATGAACAAAAGATTAAGTATAGATACTTAAAATATAATCAACTTTTTCTTGAGCCATAAAATCGTCCCTTTACATTTTTATTTTCTTAAGTAACAAGTAACTAATATCCCCGGAGAAAAGACACAAATTTGTTTTGAGTGTTCCATTTTTGCCATTGGGGAAAGAACAGCAATAATGTTGAATTAGTTCGGTTTCGCGTTTCTCGTGAAACAAAATCTATTGACGTTGATCTTAGCTGCGTGGCCTCTAAATAAATACACTAAAGCCATAACTCTTAACGTGTTGCTTTTAAAGACCTTTCAGCTCAATTTGTTTCTGCAGCTCTATTTCCTTACTTTGAACTCCCGTTGGGAGAATATTTCGATACGGCACAAAAGAGACCAAGCAAAAGACCAACATGGCCAAAAGCTGTGCGTCCGAAGCAATTCGTGCACGGAAGTGATTCCACTTTTTTAATTTTGCGCAGAATGCGTTTAAGAAATTTAACCGTAGCCTAGTAAGTACCTGCGGGCGTGTGTGATACTAGGGACAAACTCATCTTATTATCTACTTAACTCCCCAGGTTTACCCTTCACTCCCGAAATGGACGAGCCGGTGCGTGCTTTGTGGTAACAAACCGACCATTGTCGCTTCATTCTTCTTTTCTTTCTAGGCTTCAGGACGGGTTGCGCCCATGAAACCACCCAAGAATCTGGGTAATCCCGCCACGGCTTAGGCGACATAGTGCAATGAGTTATTTAGGGGGCTACCCCCCCTTACCATTTCATTCGGAGGAGGGATGTGTCTGCAATGCTTATGTTAATACTGAAACTCAGTCAGATACGCGCAAAAGTTTAAGTACAGTAAGTTTCGGTATAAAACCCCATAACTTTCTACACGCGTGCCTTGCGACCCGTGATTATGCGCTTGCAACCCCATAACCTCAAAGGGCTCATAAAACCTTGAATGCTGAATACCTCTGACTCGACTGAATTCGTAGAATACCACACCGAAAGCAGATAAAATGTTATATGAGGTGTGTATAGGTATTTTTGTTAATAATAAAAGGTCGTTGCCCGAAGGTGCAAGGTTGATCCCACAGAGATGTATTGGACTAGAGCCCGCCAGTGTAGCTACTTCGCGTGCCCAGCTTCAGTCCATCGTACTGAATGTGCCGATTCTTAGCTTTAGTCCCGCGCGACCGTTCCCCTTGTTAGACGTCAGACGAAATAGCAAAAAATGACGATTTGTGCTATTTTAAGCTGCAAAAACAATACCAAAAAGATTACTCCACAAAACAAAGATGTTTCCTTTCATCGGCAAGTCATTTTGTTATCTGAATACGCGTAATTTATTTTAAAATGAATTATTTATCAATTTTGAGAAAACAATTATGTAAATAATGCTTAAGCCGCGTGAATCGCAATTTCGTAATACATTGCGTATTTTATACTGGCCTTCCAATTGTATTGCGTGCTTTATAAGCAATGAATATCAAACAAGGCGGTACTTTCGCATATCGTTTAAGTTTCGTGGCACAGGCGTTTTTAGTCAAATACAGTGTTTAGTGATGTTCGTTCTATGCAACATACACATAATGTATTAAAATCGATTAAAGGTACCTAGTCGATTTTGGAAGCAGGAATGATAATAGGCTATTTGACAATGTGAAAAATAAAATCAAGCATAAAGTGACAATTAGGTTACATTAGGTACTGTCAACCGGCGTACAAATTAAGAAGAGTTTAAAAATGGATATTTATTAACATTAGTTAAAAATAATAATTTATTTATTTATAAACTAGCCTTCCGCCCGCGGCTTCGCCCGCGTGAACAGTAGTAGTGTATAGGACGTTATCCCGCGGGAATATCTTGTAAATTGTAGCCTATGTGTTATCCTTATGTATAAGCTATATTATTGTAAAGTTTCATTAAAATCAATTAGTAGTTTTTACGTGAAAGAATCCATCCGCTCCCCGGCCAGTACCGCCGCAATCGCTATGTCCCTGCATTTTAAATCTGTAATATCTTCGAAACTATTCATTTAAATTACATGATGTAAAGGGCTATATTGATCTATATTACATGCACAATTTATTTATGGTACTTTATTGGATAAGGATTAATACTGTATTGCTTAAAATCACTTTTTCGTAAATAAGCCATTATTTTATCGTAATAAGTAAAGGAAAATGGTTATTGTGGGTTATCCCTAAGAGATAGACATATACCATCGCGGACGTTTTTGTAAAACTTTTTAAGGTGTACAATAGTGTAGTACATTATTTTGATCTATCTCGTAGGGTTCAGCCAGCGTTTGCAATGTAAGCGCAAAAAAATGCGATTATTTACGACCTTAAATTAAAAACCTCTAAAATCATCAGTGTTTCTCTACTATATTATGCATGTTTTATACATATAAACTTTCCTCTTGAATCACTCTATCCATTTAAAAAAACCGCATCAAAATCCGTAGCGTAGTTTTAAAGATCTAACCATACATAGGGACAGACAGACAGGAAGCGACTTTGTGTTTTATATTATGTAGTGATTTTTATAATCGAATCGAGAATCGAGACGAAGTGGGCGTGTCCCTACTTCTCATCACTAAATCGCGCTCGTTACGTCACAGTAGGTACAAAAAATATGGCACGGTCGGTTCTCATACAAATTGACGTACTTGCGGGGTCTATTTTAATCTCTGGTCTGTGGTTGATCCCTAGTCGTAAAAATACGACGATCGGTGCAATTCAATTTGCCCGGTCTGGTCGTCAGGGGGCTCTGTCTGACATTCCTCTGTTGTCTCCTGCCATCGGAATTTCGGCTCGTTTTGTTGGGAATTCGCAAGAAATCGCTTTTGTCGATATAATCAACTTCGGCCAAAAAGAAAATTTGATTATTTTAACAAACGTGCATGAACCTGGCATTGGTGGAATATTTTAAGTGGGAACAAGCACACCGACTGATACTATAATAAGGATGGTTATTGTTGCCTAACGACGCTATCCAAATCAATTGCTATAGTACCTTTTATCGGAACTCAACAAACGTTGTTGAAAATATATCTAACGTTGGCGGCAAAAAATAGTTGTCCTAATTGAGCTTTGGACACTCTACTCTTTGACAGGCACAACAGCTACTACAACGTTACCTTTTGTAAATAAGTAAATAAAAATAAATAAATATCTCTGGACATTATTCACACACCCATATCTAGCCCCAAACTAAGCATTAGCTTGTGCTATGGGTGCCAGACAACGGATAAACATTACTTATATACTTTTTTGTGAACACATACATAATATGTATATTATACATAGAAACACCTAGACCGATACAAACAGACATGTTCATGCACACAAATGTTTGTACCGGGCGGGGATCGAACCCGCGACCTCTAGTGTAATAATAGCCGGCTTCTCGACCATTACACCAAACGACTCGTCAAAACGTAAAGTGGAGGTACTTCTTTGCACAAATGCTATACTCTATTCCCAAGTCATATTGCATGTCAGCTAAGACCAACAATATAATATTGGAACGGAAAGTGGAAACGTTCATCCCGGAAGTTGGTCGGATTTATCGTCATTCCCGCTTAACGCTAAACAAATAACAATCAAACAGATAGCCCTTAACGTGATTAATCCCTAGCCATTACACTGTTTCCGTTATCCACCGCTCTCACTATGTATTATATTCTGGGTATGAATATGATAGAAGCAATATTTTGGAGGTTCAAGTTTTATTATTTTGTTTTTTATTATTGTAGTGCCCGCGTTTCTTGCCTTCTCGATGTCTAGTGGTGACTCGGAGTTCGATTCTCGGATCAGGGGAAATTTTTGTTGGATTTTTCTAACACAGTTTGGGTTTGTAATTACCAATTCGCATTTGGGAAGTGTGGTGATTATACCCCATTATGGTGACGATTTCGATATTTCACTTTAAAATTATTTAAAAATACTTATGCTGCAATTACTGGTAACAGCCCGTGTGATGAGTAATCGAAAGTTTTAAACAAAAAAATTTCTACACTATTTTAATTGTAAAAGTTGTTTATAGGGAAGGAAAAGCCCTTCTCTATTATTTACTATAAAAACTACCCCTCACGTTATTCACGCACTGGTGACATGGCGTGAAGAGACGAGTGAATTGAACCTAATCACGTGAAAGTAGGCCAGGGAGGATCTATTTCGGTCCTTGATTATAGTGAAAATGTGGAAATTTTTCGGTAGTACGTAAACTTACTCCGAGTTGAGAAGTCGACTCACCTCACAACTCAGGTCTCGGGGTTGACTACGCACTATTTTCTGTTTTTTAACCAATGATATGTAAAAAAAATCACATACATTTATAGAAAATTTTGCTATTAATTTTTGTTTCAACCAGCGCTTTGATATCAATGGCAATGCCGCAAGAAAACCAATAGTCACCTTTTTTAAATGTGTATTAAAAACCTTAATATATAAAACTGAAAGGTGACTGACTGACATAGATAGATATCAACACACAGCCCAAACCACTGGACGGATCGGGCTGAAATTTGGCATGCAGCAGGTACATGTTATAACGTAGGCATCCGCTAAGAAAGGATTTTGATCAATTACCACGGGAACGGGAACCACGCGGGTGAAACCGCGGGTGCCCGCTAGTATTTCATATAATGCATTGCAATAATCATGTCAAAATACAAAAAAAGACAGTTATATTCTTCAAAATAATAATAATGAAAGCGCAGACAGAGAAGCGGCAACAATACTACTCGCAACTATGAACTTTTCTTTAAATTAATAAACAATTGCAGTAGTTTGTTAAAACTAAGTTATAATTCTTCTTTAATGAAAATTACTAAAGTTGTTTCTAGACAACTCCGGCACTTCAACTCCCAGTGAGGCCTCTGTTTAATGTTATTGTTTGTCATGTTATCTTCTTCTGTATCAATGTATTGTCTATCCTTTATGTTTTTTTCTTGTTTGGCCAACAAATTTTTTCTTTCTTTCTTTCAGTGAGACACGTCCTTGTTACTAAGTCTTGTGTTTACAAGATCAGGACCAGGACACTGCCGTCGCTTCGTCTAATGGCCGCCGCCACTATTCACGCACAAATGCAGCGTGAAGCGACGAGTGAAGTGAACCTAACCGCGTGTAAGTCCGCACTGGGACTGTTTCGGTCCTTGATTAAAGTGCTGGCTAGAGAGGCGGGTCAATTATTTCGTCTACTTCTTGTTGTTTGTGGTCGGAGTGCAATAAAGATTTGAACTACATTTATTATTAGAATTTTACGTGTATTAGTCATTTTAGTTGATATACAATTATATCTAAAACTAAAATTGAAGAAAATAAGAAAATATTTAATCGCTTTTTGTGATACTTCAATCTAGCTAAGATGATTTGCTCTGAACTTTCAAAGCTATAAGTTGATTTAGGCTAGCTTTATAGCTTAAATATTAGCTCTTATGAACTAAAAACCTCATTAATAAACCAGCAAACTTTGAAAAAAGGGCTTTAACCATTTCAATCACTTTACTAGTTGACCTACTTACCTACTCTGTGGTTCCCAGTTTCATCAGAATACGTGTAATAATTGACTACAATGAGCGGTTCCCGCTATTCACGCGCTAATGCAGCGTGAAGCGACGAGTGAATTGAACCTGCCCGCGGGTAAGCGCGGACGATTAACGTCAGTCAGAGAAACAGGTTAATTCATGGTTAATTGTTATGGGAACTTTTAAAGGTCAGAGGGGGTTTTGCAATTTTTATGGAAAGATAGATAATACTCTTTATTGCACAATATTATCAAGAAAAAGAAAAATGTTACATTATTGAGTGGTAAAATGTAGGCGGACTTACCGCTAATAGCGATAGTAGTGGTAGAGCCATGCTGTTCAGGGTTGCCAACTCTAAAAAATATTTATCCCTAAACCTAAGTCAAAACCCCCTAAAATCACCTCAATTGCTTGAAAATCCCCCCAAAAATATTTAATAAAAATAATTACAATTAATTAATAAAAAATGTGCAGTAATATAATTTGTTTTTACTCTTCTATAATCCCGTCAACTGACAAGTGCCTCGTAAACAAAAATCTCCTCGTAAAAAAAACAAAAATCCCAAGGCTATGGACACTATACTCACCTTTATTTTGCTGAATTTGGAATAAAAAAATATATATTTAAAGTTATAGAAATCCCTAAAAATACCCCTAAAAATATAACACCCCTAAAAAAATCCCATCTCACTTATTTACCCCCTAAATCTGGGGGGAAAACCCCTAAGTTGGCAACCGTGATGCTGTTTTAAAGTACGAATGGGCCACAGGACAGTACGAATTACTTAATTAGATAACTGGTACATAACACGTATATCTACGCCACCACATCACACCGTCAGTCAAATGTACGTCGGTATTAACTTCATGTCAACGAGTCTCACTAACAAGACAAACAAGAATAAACCACAGACGAAGGTAGTAAATAATACACGTTTTGCAAACATCTCCATCATTTTCCCCCACGATGTATTTCGTTGGAATTTTATGCCCTCCTAAAACCACTTCAACTGCTTGCAAAGTCGATGCGGTACATACAGCTCTAGCAGAAACCGTTGTTTTGCTGATATTTATGTCTTATTGTGACTATAACAGCCCGCCAACGGAGTATACAAAGATAACTACTACATACGACCACAATGTAGGATGCAGTTATGAAGATACTAAAGTTTCACATTCTAATACTAATAGTCAAGCCATTCTCGCCTTTGCAGTTTAGAATATAAGGTTGTTAAGAGGAATTTGCACGTTGTTGTAGGGAAAAGTGATAGGTGTGGCGAGTCAAAGTAAAATGTTATTATTTCTCTGTAAAACTGGTTGCAGCGTCCGTAATACTTTGTAGGACCTTTTTCCTTTTCTGAAGCATTGAGTAGATTGCGAGCTTTGGAATGGTTGTTTTAGTTATACTTCAGACAATTTACAGCTCATTCTTTTTTGTATCTCAAAAAATACCTTATTATTATTGTGGGATGGAAAAGTTTGCAGACAAAAATACAAAGTTTAATTTATTTTCACGGAAGGTTTGTACGTGGCTTTGACTAAAGTTATTGTCAGGACAATATTATAAGAAATATTCATTGTAAAACTTTCGACAATCACTAGCTTTCCGCCCGCGGCTGCGTTCACGTGGGCTGTAGAACATTATCCCACAGACTAGAGATAAGACCGCCTCCGTGGAACAGTGACTAAGTCGCTCGGGTATAAAACTCGGAGGTCGTGGGTTCGATTCCCGCCTTGGGTGTGGTTGGTGGTAGGACTTTTTCAGAGTCCGACTGGCTAGCTACCCCCACAGGTGAAATCTGCCGCCATAACAGCTCTGACTGTGTTTCGGTAGTATTAATGTGGTAAATGTGGGGGTACACTAGAAATAAAAGGCTCGAAAATCAGATGAGCCTACAGTCTGGCAGCACATTCAGCGTTGCTTTCTGGTGAAGTTTTCCTTCATGGAATAGGCCGCAGTGACCGCTTACCATCAGGGCTGCGTGATATGTCTGCCAACTGATGTAGAATCTTCAAAATTTCATTAGGTGTCTTTAAAATTCAGTTGTAGGAAGTAGTAAGACTCACAAATACTTAAGTTTGGCTATTTTGTTTTTAACAAAAATTCATCTAAATTACTTCCAATCATACGCAAATTCTACGTAACGTCGGTCTTGTCCGCAAGACGCGCATTCGGCGCAATGACGTCACGCGCTCGTAACTGCATTAGGCCCGGCCGAGCTGCAACTGATCTGGTATTCAGACGCGACACGTCGCCCGCACTGGCTTTCACTGGTCCAACACTGGCGGTGGGATTTATCTTAAAGCCGCATTTAGGTTCTGTTCTCCAACAAATACAGTTGATTGCAGAAATTCGCACAAAGTTGGTGGACGTAATAAATTCTGCTACCATGTCGTTGAAGTTACAGTATTAATTTATTTATTTAAAAAAATAAATTCATCACATAACTGATACACTTTGGTCAATTTTCATTAAATGATTAGAAACTTTGATAATATTTTGGGACCGTCAATGTCATCCAATGAATCTATATCTGTGGTAAAGTCACAAAGCTATGTAAATTAACTATACAGGGTGGCCCTGAAAATCGTGGATCAAACGAAACAGGGAGATAAAGGGGGTTATTACCGACATAAACCCCTCAACAGTATGACCTCACATCAACTCTACAAAAAATTAAAGCTAGTTTTTGTTTTGAAAAAAATAATGCCTTATTTTGTAATCAAATGGCAAAATAATGAAAACTTATTGCTTTTTCTTTCTTTTTTTTGTGTTCAATTATTGTCAAAGAAAGCATCTTTACATAAAAAGTATCTTTACCACTGTGGGGACACAAATTCGTGAGTAATGGCAACTTACTTAAAAGAAATTAAGTTTTACGAAAAATCAATTCCAACTTCAAAACAGTACTGTGAAAAAAAAATGTATGACCGACAAGTGACCCTCTATCAAAAAAATTAGCCTGTTTTATCACCATTTAAATGAGGTATAACACTTGACTATTTGTAGCTAACTTATTTTACAAAACTTGTTTATTGGCGCCAAGTCTAACTTTCAATAAATTGAGCGATCAATAAAAATCGTTATTCGCGTTGATTATTTTCACTCTTAACAATCCTAGAGCTTTAACATTGGAATAAATACCCGGTATCTTTTGTCCTTTTCACACTCGGGTCGGGTACGTACCCGACTCGGGTCGTAGGTACATACGATCCATTGTTTTTGGCTCAGGCAGGTACCTAAGCTTGCGCGTACGTTTGGCCCACCGCTCCCGCCGCGGCGGCGAATCAGTGACTCGCTACCTGCTTGTTATTACGCACGTGTTCTGCCGGTTTGCTCTTCAACGTCTCCTGAACGGACTCGGATTTCTTGTCTAACTGTGATCTAAGCTTGCCATACGGACTGTGAGTCTTGCCAAACTGTGACCTAAGATTGCCATGCGGACTCTGTGTGATTTCTTGCCAAACTGTGACCTAAGCCTTCCAATCGGACACTGATTCTTGAAGCCTTCCCTCGTCAGCGAGAGTATGCTGACATGCATTACATCTACGGCTTTTGTAATGGCCACTGTAAGAAGAGTGGAGTACAGTCAGCTGTACTCCACCTTCTTACAGTGGCCATCTGGCGTAGCGTATGTCACAGTTAGGCAAGAATTAGTGTCCGATTGGAAAGCTTAGGTCAAAGTTTGGCAAGAAATCACACAGAGTCCGTATGGCAAGCTTAGGTCACAGTTTGGCAAGACTCACAGTCCGTATGGCCAGCTTAGGTCACAGTTAGACAAGAAATCCGAGTCCGTTCAGGAGACGTTGAAGAGCAAACCGGCAGAACACGTGCGTAATAACAAGCAGGTAGCGAGTCACTGATTCGCCGCCGCGGCGGGAGCGGTGGGCCAAACGTACGCGCAAGCTTAGGTACCTGAGCCAAAAACAATGGATCGTATGTACCTACGACCCGAGTCGGGTACGTACCCGACCCGAGTGTGAAAAGGACAAAAGATACCGGGTATTTATTCCAATGTTAAAGCTCTAGGATTGGTAAGAGTGAAAATAATCAACGCGAATAACGATTTTTATCGATCGCTCAATTTATTGAAAGTTAGACTTGGCGCCAATAAACAAGTTTTGTAAAATAAGTTAGCTACAAATAGCCAAGTGTTATACCTCATTTAAATGGTGATAAAACAGGCTAATTTTTTTGATAGAGGGTCACTTGTCGCTCATACATTTTTTTTTCACAGTACAGTTTTGAAGTTGGAATTGATTTTTCGTAAAACTTAATTTCTTTTAAGAAAGTTGCCATTACTCACGAATTTGTGTCCCCACAGTGGTAAAGATACTTTTTATGTAAAGATGCTTTCTTTGACAATAATTGAACACAAAAAAAAGAAAGAAAAAACAATATGTTTTCATTATTTTGCCATTTGATTACAAAATAAGGCATTATTTTTTTCAAAACAAAAAATAGCTTTAATTTTTTGTAGAGTCGATGTGAGGTCATACTGTTGAGGGGTTTATGTCGGTAATAACCCCCTTTATCTCCCTGTTTCGTTTGATCCACGATTTTCAGGGCCACCCTGTATAGTCAGTGACTGCTTTAGTGCAAGCGAAGTAATATACATCTAAATACTTTGTAAGACACATAATAATATTTATTTAAATCCATTTTCATCACCGTTGATTGGAAAGCCATAGTTACGAGTAACTGTTCTGGTGGTTTGAACATAATATTTCAAGTCCAAATGAACAACATAGACAACAGTATTATTACTAAATTTTTTGTTTGTTTAGTATCTGAATATTCATTGAAAATTTCTGCAATTGGATTTATAAAAATACTTTCGCACGTCAAGTCCTTTTTAGACTACCAGCACTTCGACGTGAATGGCCTGCCGAGAAGAAGTGCCGCAACAAACTCGAAAGTATACCTCTTTTAAAATCAAATTAATATTATACAATATAAAATACACAATTATTGGTGATAATGTCTATGATCATGTACTATTGTTAAGGTACTGTGTGCCTGCTGCCTAATGTACGTTGCTATGCTACGGTTTTGATACTTCTCTGTCAATTGCTTGTTGCTTGTTGTAACAAATAATAAAAATTCTGCACAAACTGCATATCATTAACAAGAGGTTATGGCCCAGATCACGAAATTTTCCATCCCGAAGCTCAACGGCTTAGAAGATTACTCAACATGGAAGTTCGCATTGAAAATGCTTTTACTACGTGAAAAGCTTTTTTCCTACACGGCGAAGTCTCCGGAACCTGATGATCTTTCTGCTATCCAAAAAGATGAAGAAGCACTGGCGACCATATGCTTGCACCTAGAACCGCACCTCTACCCCTACGTTCAAGAAGCGAGGACGGCGAAGGAAGCATGGGACGCATTAGCTGCTGTATTCGAAGATAAAGGTTTCAACAGGAAAATAAGTCTGTTGAATGCACTCTTAGACGAGAGATTGGATAGACATGCGAATATGCATGAATACATAGCTGCCATCATGAGTCACACTCAAAAACTGAGAGAAATAGACCATAGTGTCGACGACGAGCTTGTCGCTGTCGTGCTGTTGCGAGGTCTACCAGACGAGTACAAACCCATGAGAATGGCATTGGAACACTCTGGCATGAAGATCACTTCGCAAAATGTGCGACAGAAACTACTTCAAGAAGACTCGACAAAAGGCAGTACATCCAACACTATGAGTGAGTCAGCTTTAGCTTCAAAAGGGAGCAGACATAAAAAGCAGTCTGTCAAACCTGTCAAATGCTTTAAATGTGGAGAAAAAGGGCATAGGAAGAATCAATGTCAACTGCTTCATACAGGTCAGAAGAGTGGCGACACTGGACTATTAACTTCATTAAGTGTTCGTGATACATTCGATTCTGGATCCTGGTATATCGACAGCGGTGCATCGAATCATATGTCATTTCAAAAACATTGGTTTAGAGACATTAAGGTTTGTGATAGTGTTAAGAGCTTCGACGTGACTTGTGCAAACAATGAAAAGATTTCAAGTGCAGGAATAGGTAACATTATGGTCAGACTGAAAGGTGTTGAGATGCCCATAAGGGATGTTACGTATGTACCTGGTTTGAAAGTAAATCTTTTATCAGTTTCAAAGATGGTTGAAAGAGGATGGAAAGTAGTTTTTAGTGCAGATGGCTGTAATATGTTTCACAAATCGGTAGGTCACATTTCGAGTAGGCTTGTAGCTACTGCAAGCAAGGTCTCAGGCATCTATAAACTTGATGATTGTTATCCTGTTGTAGATGAGGCGCTGGCTACAGTTCAGGCTGGGAACTCGTTGACATTGTGGCATCGGCGGCTTGGACACGTAAATGAGCGAGATTTACGTAAGCTACCTGGTTTCGATTTTGGAAAGAGCGTAATGGAACCTTGTGTTGACTGCATTAAGGGGAAGTCACACAGATTACCTTTTCCAGCAGGTGAAGCAGACAGAGCAAGTGACAAATTAGGGTTAGTACATATGGATATCTGTGGTCCAATGTCAGAGAGTTCGTTTAATGGATCTCGTTACATGTTTGTCTTGGTGGATGATTTGACACGGAAAATGTTTGCATATTTTCTCAAGTCAAAATCAGATACTTTAAAATTCTTCAAAGAGTTTGTGACACATGTGGAGAACGAGACTGGCTTAAAACTGAAGGCTATACGAACTGACAATGGAACAGAATTTGTTAACCAGAAGTTTAGTCAATATATTCGCAGTAAGGGAATAAAACACCAGTTGACAGTCCCTTATACCCCGGAACAAAATGGCGTTGCTGAACGAGCTAACCGAACGATCGTGGAGATGGCTCGGACCATGCTGGGAGAAAGTCTTAGTAATCGGTATTGGGCGGAAGCATGTAATACTGCGGTTTACATTAAAAATAGACTACCTCATTCAGGCAACCAGGGTAAGATTCCGGAGGAGCTTTGGACCAATAAAGCTCAAACTGTCACTCACTTTAGAGTATTTGGTTCAATTGCTTACGCGCATGTACCAAAGGAAACTCGGAAGAAGTGGGATAAGAAAGCCAAAGCATATCGCTTCGTGGGATATTGCACGGAAACGAAAGGTTACCGTTTAGCAGATTTGAAAAATCCACGAAACGTCATAAAGGCAAGAGACGTTGTGTTCATAGAGGATACAGGTGGATACAGCGACACTCAGAAGTCTGATGTTCCCGCAGAGCTGTCAAGAGGACAGGACTCTGATGTCACATGGGAAATCACTAATGACGTGTCGACTGAACCTGAACCTATCTCGGAACCAGAGATCTCATCATCTTCTAACTTGGAAGTTGAGGAAGCAGTGCCAAATGGTGAAGAACCAGAACCTGTGGTGGAACAGCCTAGGTATCCTTTACGGAATAGACTGCGAAACCAAGAGGATTTGGTCTTTCTTGTCACTGACGACGAACCTCGTACTTTTCAAGAAGCTCTGAAGAGTAAAGATGAGATTTACTGGAGAGAAGCCATTCAGAAAGAGTTGGACTCTATGTACGAAAATGAAGTTTGGGAGATTGTGGACAGACCACCTGGAGCAAAGGTAGTAGGTTGCAAGTGGATATTCAAATACAAGTTCGACGCTGATGGACGCAAATCCTACAAAGCTCGACTTGTGGCGAAAGGGTTCACGCAGTCATATGGAGTTGACTACTTTGAGACCTATTCACCGGTTGTTCGGAGGTCCACTATCAGGTTGTTATTTTCGTTGGCTGTTCACAAAAATCTTCAAATTGATCATTTTGATGTGAACACCGCATTTCTGAATGGCGAACTGCATGAAAAGGTCTACATGCAACAGCCAGACGGATGCGATAAAAATAGCAAAAAGGTTTGTTTATTGCGAAAGGCAATATATGGCCTTAAACAAGCATCTCGTTCATGGAACGAAAAAGTAAATGAAGTTTTGCTGTCATTGTCATTTAGACGTTCAAAATTTGATAAATGTTTATATTTTAGAGACAATGTTTATATCGCCTTGTATGTTGACGATTTTTTAGTTTTCTTTGATGATACGCAAAAGAAAAATGAACTCTTGGAAAATCTGAGAAAGAAATTTAAAATCAAGGATCTAGGAAAGGCACGGCAATGTCTAGGAATGGAACTTACCAGAGACAGTGGTTCATTACGAGTTTCACAAAGTAAGTTTATCAAGAAATTGTTGGCAGATTTCGGTCTTGATGATTGCAAACCAGTAAAAACTCCTATAGAGGTGAATCTTCACTCGGTTTTGGCTGAAGGGGAAGGTGGTGTAGCACTGGATCAACCAAACCGGCTTAGATATCAGTCGTTAATAGGAGCATTGAATTACTTGGCCTGCAATACTCGGCCTGATATCTCGGCCGCAGTAAGTTTTTTGTCTCAATATAATTCTTGTTGCTACCAGGTGCACATGCAAGCTGCAAAGCGGGTACTAAGATATCTCAAAGGCACAATCAGTTATAGCCTAGAGTTCAAGGCGGATGCTGCTGCCATTGGTAGTATTACCGGCTACGTTGACGCCGACTGGGGAGGAAATGTAAAAGACAGAAAGTCATTCTCCGGGTTCACCTTTAAGGTAGGTGGAAACCTTGTGTCGTGGGAGTGCAAGAAGCAAACTTGTGTGGCTCTGTCGTCAACAGAAGCAGAATACATAGCGCTGTCAGAAGCATGTAAAGAAGCTACTTATTTACATGGTTTTGTGAATTCTCTTTTACAAGTGCCTGAGCGTTCAGTGTCTCTATACGTGGATAACCAGAGTGCTATAAAGTTAGCTCTGAATCCTATTGCACATAGACGGACGAAGCACATCGATATAAGATATCACTACGTGCGGCAATGCGTTGAGGATGCAACGGTTGCATTACAGTATGTGTGTACTGAGGATAATGTAGCTGATGTTTTGACGAAGCCGTTAGGGCGTATTAACTTTGAGAAATGTGTTTCGGGCTTACGTTTGATGACGCAAGAAAGAGTTTAGAGGAGTGCTAGTGCATTGTATTAATTTAGCTTTTCTGGAATACGTGTGTCAGATGACCAGATGATATTCGTTTGAGGGGAAGTGTTAAGGTACTGTGTGCCTGCTGCCTAATGTACGTTGCTATGCTACGGTTTTGATACTTCTCTGTCAATTGCTTGTTGCTTGTTGTAACAAATAATAAAAATTCTGCACAAACTGCATATCATTAACAAGAACTATCGAGGTCACTCGCGCGTGATCGCCCTTAAGGCTAAAATCCTGTGCAGTATTTTCAGGTTTACAAGCGCCGCTCCTAAGAAGTCACGATGCGCGTGCACGGTATATTTTTACAAAAGTGATCACGCGCGGGAGACCTCGATCGTACATGTGCAGGGAAGTAACTTAATGTGTCCACAAATTTTTATCATTAAAATAATCTTTTATTTTATATTATCCTTTCTTCATAAGGCATTGTTTAATTTTTATTTTAATTTGATACACTGATAGCCAAGACACAAGTGCTGTAGCCAGTTACTTTGATGCTTTTTGATCGGTCACCCTAAAAGTTACTGGGGAATTTTCGAATATATCCGCTACGTTTTAAAGGATCTCGATGCCTTTGATTGAGCTGAGCTGACCCACTCAATGGCATTACTGTAGCCAGCACAATACGGTTCCCTGTTAGTCAGATTGAACCGTTCTGAATACAAATGCCTCTCGCTAAACTCTGCACTTTCCGCCTAGATTTGTGGGAACTTGTTACATTTGTTAGGAGAATTTATCGGAGATCGGTGGCTATTAGAATGGTGGATGTTCAAGAAGTTTTAGATACAGACTTGAAAAGAAAATAAAAATACTAAACTAATTAAAGGCTAGTAGAGTTTTTGCTTGCTTTTTGGTTTCTCATGACTTTCACAACTTGCAGCTTATTTCCCTGCAAAAAGGTTGAATGACGAGCCATTTGGTGTAATGGTCGAGACGTCGGCTATTATACCAGAGGACGCGGGTTCAATCCCTGCACGGTACAAACATTTGTGTGCATGAACATGTCTGTTTGTATCAGTCTGGGTGTTTCTATGTATAATATGTATGTATTTACAAAAAAAGTATATAAGTAATGTTTATTCGTTGTCTGGCACCCATAGCACAAGCTAATGCTTAGTTTCGGGCTAGATGGCGCTGTGTGAATAATTTCTAGAGATATTTTTTTTTTCATCAAAACTGGCGTGTCGTTGCACAAGACCGCAAGCAGTGGAAGATGGGTAGGGAGGCCTTTGCCCTGCAGTGGGACGTTATAGGCTCATAATAATAATAATAATAATTTTTTTTTTTATGAGTAAGATGACTGGCAGGAGCTAGATGCGAGTAGCTGAGGATAGAGCAAAGTGGCGAGCGTTTGGAGAGGCCTATATCCAGCAGTAGAATGCGACAGGCAGATGATGATGTTACATTTTTAATATTACGTTCACGATAGAGCGATTAGACTGCCTCCGTGGAGTGGCTAAGCCACTCGGGTATAAAAACACAGAGGTCTTGGGTTCGATTCCCGCCTTAGGTCTGGTTGGTGGTAGGGATTTTTCAGAGTCCGACTGGTTAGCCACCACCCCCACAAGTGATATCTGCCGCCATAACAGCTCTGGCTGTGTTCCGGCAATATTAATGTGAAAGTGTTAATGTGAACACTTGAAATCAGAGGCTCAAAGTTCAAATGAGTCTACAGTCTGGCAGCACATTGAGGGACGCTTCCAGGTGTAGCGTCTCTTAATGGAATAGGCCGTAGTGACTGCTTACCATCAGGTGGGTGGGCTACGTGCCTGTCTGCCAACTGACCTAGTATAAAAAACCGATCATTAATATTCCAGTAAGAACTGAACGATTCCGCCCATCAATATACACAAAGCGGTCAACAATATCAATGAGGCAATATAAATAATACAAGTATTCCCGGCCTAATTAGTTCCAACAGCTCTCAATACACCCAGTCAATAGCAATTACCGGTGGCCGTGACGGAGGCTTCGGGGGCGATTACTTCACTCCGGTTTCTGGTCACGAGCCTCCCGAACCCAGTTCATAACATGTGTTATGTGTGTTATAATTAACGAGATGGAGGGAAAGCCTTCTGGCATTCCTTGTGCTAATGGGAATAGGGAACAATCCGTTACGAAGGCATTGAGATGTGTTGTAATAAATAGTGCTTTTTGTCGCTTTAGGTTGAATTTTTTCCTTTACTTTGTAGATTTTTCTAAATGCGTATTTACCGGCGGTGACGGAAAATATCGTGAGGAAATTAGCTAAGTGAAATAGCTGAGACTGAGCTAGACCAATCGCATCATGACTATAGCCAAAGGTTCACAGGTCAAAAATATTTTGAAGGATTGCCACGGTTTACAATAAGAGAAGTACCATCGAGGACACCCGCGCGTGATCACTTTTGGAAAAATATACCGTGCACGCGCATCGTTACTTGTTAGGAGCGGCGCTTGTAAACGTGAAAATACTGCACAGGATTTTAGCCTTTAGGGTGATCACGCGCGGGTGACCGCGATAGTACATACAATCGTAAAAAATAAAATTATTTAAGTATTTCTGGAACAAAAATAAGTTTAAAGACACGTGAAAATTCGGCTCCGTAATCTTAACATAATAGAAATTCGTTTAAATAAAACAAAAACTATAAAATGCTAAATTATTTTCTCCGAAACTACTTTCTTATTAGTCCGAGATAACCTCCATCAGAAACAAGCCATCTGTCGCCCCATCTTTTGACCGCAGCCGTCCAAAATGTCCCTCAAAACCGAGATAAATATAACAAAATCCTAAATTTCAGCATCGCTTACGTCCGATAAGAAACGGGTACTACTTACTTCGTATCTCGGGCCAAAATGACCTTGCTATTTATATTTTTCTTTTCTAAGGAAATCTCTGGAAATCACTGTTATATATGGACGTGATATTTCAAAGTGGAGTATCTGTGGGACGCAACTGCCCGCCTACGACCGCTAACAAATGCGGCCACTTTGCTCGAAAACCCTTTGTGATGATGCCAGATCATACGCAGGTGAAAGATGCCTTAAGAATTGTGTTTTTGTACACATATTGTATGAACATTTGTAATACAAACTTCAATGAATATTTATACGAAATTTTACTTCATTCTCAATTTAAATTGAACTTTAAAAATTATATCTCTTCAAACCTGCCTTATATGTATAAACTTCATAGTCGTATCAAATAGTGAACAATTAATAAAAAGCGCATTTGTGATTCCACCTGATTAGCAGATGTCTATGGGTGGCGGTCACTGAGCTCTATGATAATACGCTCAGCGTATTACGCTGGAGTGGCTATAGACATTGAAATGACAGCTATTTTTTCTGTCGATTTGAAGCGCCCCCAATAGTGTACTGGGAACTAAAATGACTACAATTTTCTCTGTCAACGCTTCAAATGGACAGCCATTGACATTGACAATGACAGCATTATCGAAGTTTATCTGCGAAAGTCAGCACTATTATTAGTTCCAAGTACACTAACTACTGCTCTCAGCGCCAATATGGCGATTTTCAAATCGGATCATTTGGTACTAATCGCCTATCTAGTTGTCTATGGAAATCAGTGGTGGCGGTAGTCACTTTCCGTCAGGTATGCCGCATATACCATAATAAAAAATAATAAAAAAATTGTTTCGCAATTTGTGCTTTTTATTTGACCAACAATTTTCGCGTCCTATATGCGTCTGATGACTGTTGGCGTGGTCCTCGCCCTTGAAAGCGACAGCCGCGCCAGAGATCCTGGGTTCAAATCCTGGGTCAGACTGTTTGTGTTTGGGTGTTTCTATTAATCATTCTCAGTTACAGTCTGGAGTCTGTATGTTGACGGATAGAAACATGAAACTTTTTCGTATGTAGTGACTCCTACACTAATTGCACTATGAATAACTAATCGATTCGATAATATTCGAATAACTTGCCAATTTATAATATAAGTATGGATTAATATATTAATAATATGATTCGAGTAGGTATAAGTGAATTAATAGACACATACTATAAAAAAAGTTTCGATCCGCGGCGCGAATGTCAGGCAAAATGGGTTTTCTTTTTTAATTAAAGTTTTATGCCAAATAATATTATCGTTGGCAACCCTAATGTTATTTATCTGCCGCTTTATATCAATTGAATGGTTGAAGGATTAAAATATCTGGGTCAAGACATGGTCTAGATTAAACCTACGACCTAGCCTCTCTCGTTTCTAAGATGTTGGATTATCCCTAAACGTATCTTAAATAAATCATTCTTAGGCTTACCTATTAATTATTCAGACTATTCCGTGGGTTTGTTTCATTTAGGGTAGGAAATGTTTAACTATTGATAAAGTGTATAAAAAAATATGTTATTCAAAACATATGCGCACTGAACAAAGACAACAGTTGATTAATTAAACTTTTGTCCTTCGTAGTACATTTTGAACCACATTTGAACCAACAACTCTTGTGCATAGGGCAAGGTCAGTGCTAATCAAACCAAATGCGCAATTGAAATGTATTTGGGTATTAAAAATAAATAATATAATACAAAAAGACCTACATCACACACGATACGGGTCGTTGTGAATGTCCGGTTCAAGCGCAGTGGAGCGTACGAGATAACGCACGGTCTGATCCGCTGCGGACATTCGCAGACACGCTATGTTCTACGCAATGGCCGAGCTGGGACAGTCTTAAGTACCAGTGATTCACAACAAATATCTCTCTGACAACATTACATTTATATTGATCTGACTTCAAGGTAAGTAGCATAAGCACTGGTGCTATGGGTATCATTTATCGACGAAAGAACCTACTTAAATACAAATAAACATCCAGACATAGTATCAACATAAAATATGTTTATCACATAAATGTTAGTCCTGGGTAGGTTTTGAACTCACTCCTGTGTGGGATGCGAAGTGAACCCACATGTATCCTATCGACTTATTTAACTTGTGTACATAAAAAAAAAACATATCAACCGACTTGATGACTCCTTTTTTGAAAGTTGTTAAAATATTTAACTTTGTTTCTCTACCAATCTTTCAGGCATAATCATATTATAATCTGCCCTAGTTTATAAACAAGAATAAAAGGAGCACAACAGCGACGCTTATGGAGTATGCAAAACCGATATTATTCTTCTAAAAAAAGCTCGAGGAAAACACCAAAGCAATCAACTAGCGTAAGCGTTGGAATATTTGCCATGAATACTGAATTACAACTGATTGGAAAAAACAAAAGAAGAGAGGTGTCAAAGAGCCCTCATGAATGTATAACGACGGTTGTGCAATCGTGGAAATCTTCTGGCTGGATGTGACTGTAACAAATGTTTTGTAGTGTTAGAGTCATGCAGTTTTACAGTACGTATGGGCCGTATGGTTTGTGAGAGTGCCGGACACCCTCTTAAAAGGCCGGCAACGCATCGGCAATCCCTCTGGTGGTACAGATGTTCATGGGCGGCGGTAATTGCTTACCATCAGGCGATCCGCTGGCTCGTTTGCCGCATCTGACTTAAAAAAATGTCCTATCCTATATACCGTCTTAGTGAGTTGTTTATTGCTCAGACAATTACTCTGCTATCGGATCAGGATAGAATTTGTGATTGGTTGTCACTGACGGAGGTGTGAAGAGTCTTAAAACTGATGTTTACATGTACAATTTTTGCTGACTTGCAATCTTGCTGCGTCAGTCTGTCGTATGTAGCGCATTCTGATACACATTTATGTCCCAGAAGTATGGATTTTGCCGTTTCCTGTAATACAGCAACTTATGTATCAGCATCTGAGTGCCAATCTCCCGTGGATTACATCTCGACAGCCGCGATCACAAATGCACGTCACTTGTTTCCCTACCTGTCTTTTACAATAATTAATTATTTTATACAGTCAGTCAGCTGTTTTTTATTATATAATTAAGAGCGCGTGAAGAAGCATTCCGTAAAGGAGTACGCGTGTGCATTTTTCGGGTATTTAGACCACAACTTCTCATGTGGTTAGTGTAGCTAAATTTTAGCACCATATAAATACATAGTTGATTTACGCATTGTGACGAAATTATCTAGAACCACTTCTAGGATACTTAAATTCACAGAAAAGCCTACATTGGACGAGGCACAGCTAACTGAATGATGGTGACATTTTGTTGTCTCAAAGCCGGTACTTACGGCAAATGAATACTTTCTCATTTGTCGATATCCCACGAGACATAATAATAATAAACAAAAGTGAGATTTGTAAACATCTAAAGGTGGTTGGGTTATTTTTAATTAACGAATATCTTTGGACATTGCATACTTAAATAGCCCCAGCTTTTGGTTTTTTTATGGCACTTCAGTGAGCCGATAGGCACATTATCCAACGGTGGTCCCCGAAATTACCTTGCACAAATTATTATCTGCGCGCATAACTTCAGAACGACACCACAACATTAAATAATTTCTGTCACTTTGGACAAGTTTTATAACCATACAAATCTGGACCGGCGAAAAGTTACATATTAATAATTGTGTTGTCTGCTTTAACATAATATTTAATGCTTTAAGTATCAAATAATTATTGTTAACAGTTATTCAAAGAAAATAATGAATATCGCACTTATACGAGTATATTTCCGTTATTCCGTTTTGTTTAATACGACGTAAAAAGGAAAGTCTTATGATTCCGTGTCAAGCCTTGACAGTGACGTATTGGGATAATTGTATTGGATATCGTAAAGTGTTGGGAGAAAAGCGAGTAATGCGCTAAAAAGAAATTCTGCAAACATTTCTCTGGTGGATATAAACAGTAATAAAATTATTTGACCACGTGTAGCTATTGTAGCTTTCGCACCGTCTATTTTCCTGTAGTTTTTTTACGAGCTTTTATTTAACTAACGATGTATGTAACTGTACTAACTTGTTCGGGTGAAATCTTGCAATTCATTATCACAAAATATAATGCATTTATAATACAAGCTTCAGCTAACGGCACTGCCCGCGAGACCGCGAGGTAGTCTTGGTATTTATTCTAATGTATAACTTTTTTTACTGTTATTGTTTTGCATTTATTATATTAGTAGGATGAGTAAGACATACTTTATGACATTTATGTATCTATCTTCAACTTTGTTAGTTTTGACATTGTTTATTTTTCAATCACTTTATTTTATAATAGGTAATTAGGTACAGTCCAAAGACATATTTAACGGCCCGCTATTTTGGCAAAGGTTTTTGTTACTCTTACACGCAAAAACTACTTAACGAGTTTAGGATAACCTTTCCAGTCATCACCATCATCATCCCAGCGTATTCCCGATTGCATCCAACATAGAGCTTAGGGTCCGCTTCGACTATGATCCTAGATGTGAAAAGCCTGGTTATAACAATGGAGCGATTGCCATCTGACCTCCGTAACCCTTACAAGGGAAACCAGATATAACATACATATCCTACTTATATTATAAATGCAAAATTCTGGATGTTTGGATGTTTGACACTCAATCACGCCTAAACGGCTGAACGGATTTAGATAATATTTGGCACACGTATAGTTTAAAACCCGGATTAGGACATAGGCTATAAAATTCCTACGAGAAACATCTCATTCCCGCGGGATATTTGAAAAAAGAAATTACGCCTGGCGGAAAGCTAGTATAACATTGGGGAACATAGTCGGGACCAACGGCTTAACCTCATTCTTTAGAGTTATAAAGGTAATACAGAAATATGACACATAGGCTAAGCCACTGGCTATAGCATACTCATACTAATATTTCTAAAACACAGCTACAGCTATTGATGTATTTTAATGACACGATATCAGACACCATTAAATAAGATATGAATAAAACTGAATTCGTTATTTTTCAGTATATTCCACTACGGAGTAATAGGTGTAAGTTACAGTACGCAGGGGAGAATTAATAATATTTGGAGGAACATCTCGAGTCGACCCTATTCGGTCCCTAAAAGCGCAAATGGCGTAACAGATAACGATGATAAGTGCTCTTATTATAGTTAAGGATTTGTTGTAAGAACAAGTGTTATTTTTAGATTTTTTATGCTGTTGGGTGTACTAAAATGTACCATTGTTTTTAAAAGTGTTCGGGTCAGTTTCACTGCCGTTATTTACGTTACGTAATATTATTTTTTGTCTGATGGTGGTGTGAAAGGTATGACCTTTTGCATCAGTAATAACAAACGGCAAGCACTTCGATGCACCCTAGAAAACCCTAGAAGACCCCCCTCGGGGGGAGGGGAGTGGGTTGAGAATGGCTGCGTGTACTTGTACAGTTCATTTCCATCCGACTGTGACAAGGGTTCATGCAATGCAGGTCCGTAGAATCACTTTTCTACAGATTTGGCCACTGCCAAACCACTAGGTTAATTAATAGATATGGATGTCGTAGGTTTGATGCCCGCTTTGGGCCTGAATTATAGTTGGACTGTTTCAGACGAATAGTTCGTTACCACTTCCATATGTGAAAGACTCGGGCCATGAACCTAGGACCTTGAGATCATTGCCTCATACCACTCAACGAGCCATAATTTTATCATGCAAAAATCAAACCTAGTTACATGCAACTAAATATCGAAAACTAACGACGTCAGTGCATACTTCGTTTCCTTTCATTAAATCGCGGCAAAAACGCTGCTTGAAAGTAATATCTCGGCCAGTTTCCGCGCGGCAAATAAATTGGAAAATTGGCCGGCGGATATTTGAATGAGAAGCATTTTTCAAATGCAGGGATGGAATATTGGTCGGCTCATTGTTGCCAGTCTGACGCTTGAAAAGGTATATTTAAATTATAACAGGTTTATAGCATGCAACAGTTATGAGTGCCAGTTATTTAATTTATATCCGGATTTTTACACTTCAAAAATAAAATACGTGGCCTATATTGTGGTCTTTCTCCTTGGAGCGACTACCATCTGATCTCCGAACTAGACTATCTGAATCATACCCAGATATTCAAATGTACAGGCTTCCTCACAATGTTTCGTAAAGAGGTTTAAGCTGCATGGGAATTTTTGCGCAATGGTATATTTTTCACGTCGCTTTACGTTAACAACATATTTCTTTAACGAAATTAAGATTGAAGTGAAAATAGGGTAAAAGCCGGATAGTTGCCTCGGAGGGATACATGCCTCAGTTTCAAATGCTCTATGTTAGACGTATTGACAGTGTTTCTTTTTTATCATAATTAAAAGCGTCCCCCGGGTAGGCCTCAGTGCCACATAAGCCGTTAAAGTAGGCGCACGTGTTTTGTCCGTGTGAGTAAAAATCTTCCGCGGCGATACTTTGACAAGCGTCAGAATTATATTGGCTTGTAATCTCTTTTAAATATTTTTATAACTGATTGCGATTTTCGTTAAAAAAATATTTCTTTGAATGCATTAGAGTTTAAATTGCACTGTTTATTACATTTTATTGTTAAATATTTTTTATTTATTTCGTAAATAAAAAGGGCAAGTATCCGTATCAAAACGGATAGTTGCCCGGACATCTTTTGCGGATTGTTGCCCTAGGGAAACTATTGTTGTTATTGTTGTTGTATAGGGCTTGGTGTTTATATTTGGTTTTAATATAGTTTATCTTAAATAAAATAAATACTCAATAGCAAAATCCTCGCAAATAGGTATAAACAAAAGCCTGGGGTGGTGCTGCGCCACATCAACTGGACAGAAGATAGAAGATATATTTAATTAATACTTAATAAAAGATTGTATTTAATAAAACTTACTTAATAGATGCTAATGCTAAAAAGTTAATTATTATTGTTACCTATCTAAAAATAAATGATAATATTTCATTATTATTTTGGATACCTTATTACCATTTTGGAGTCTATTTCAGTTGTAGTTTTATAATTTTAATAATTAAACTTTAATTAATACTTAGTAAAAGACTGTATTTAATAATAAAAACTGATTACATAAATTAATGTAAGTTTATTTCTATTTGAAAAAAGACAGACAGGCATCTATCCTCACATTAGGCAAGTATCCCCCGAACGATTTTTAACGTTAGGCTAGTATCCGCCATAGTAGGCAACTATCCCCTTTTTTAGAGGTCACATAAAACAGGATTTACTCAAAACTAATAATATTTATATTTGAAAAAATAGGCTATGTAAGAAGATTAATAAACTGTGTTTAAGAATACACTTTGAATAAAACATGTATTGGTACAGATTTTGAATAAAAGAGCTTTTTTAAAAAGTGTGGCAACTATCCGGCTTTTACCCTATATCTATTTTATTTCCAATCTACTTGCTGTTGATTTCACTTTCTCAAATTTTTCTTATATTCTCGCTACATTTTAGTAATAAAATCAAGCAGCTGTTGCATAAATAATCCACTAATCCGAGCAACGACCTGCTCGATAAATAGCATCTGCCGCTAGCAGTTTAAGCGGCTCTACGTAAAGTCTGAGCGACCTCTATTATTGAACTTAAGCTACTGTTACACATATTCATTTCAAGCATGAAAGCATGCTTCTATTAAGCATTTGTCACTTAGTAGAATGTCTGACGGAATGTTGCTTAAAATCAGCATGCTCATTTCGAGTTTGCTCAAAAATGGATTTTTGCGATTTTTGAGCATGCTATCAGCGGTGCGGGTGGAACGGGGTGTGGTTTAAGCGCGTCTAAACAGGTTTGCTTATTGAGCATGCTAGTAAGTACCTATCGATCAGTCGTTCGCAACAGACAGAGAGACAGAGAGAACTGTTTGAACTGACAGAGAGCGAGAAAGCACGCTATTAAATGGCATATGACAGGAGCTTAAAACCTAGCTGCATGCCTATTGCTAGCAAATGTAAACTGCTCATAAGCATGCTCGTATTGAGCATACTCAATAGCACACTTTTAGCATGCTATTTTAGAGCATGTGTAACAATAGCTTTAGTATTATTGCTTGCTGCTTTCACGTGTGAAGTTTTACAGGTTGAAATAGAAAATCTGCTTTAAAAGATTTCATTTAGGTTTTTTTGTCGGCCTAATGATCTCACTGCTGACCAAAGGCATCAATAAAAGGCCCCGAATGTAAATTGTTTCATGCTCAAAATTAATATTTTACTTGCTGTTGTTCATCTAGCTTTAAACTGATACAATGAAACGGACTTGCTTCCATCACACATGGATCACTTAAGTCATTTTTTTTTCTTCGGATTCTGAATATTCTTGCATCCGGTATCTTGAATAGTTTTGCAAACAAGACTCATTTACAATTTAACCCAGCGTTACGACTGCAAACAGATTATCGTCTTTGCATTGAGTTTTCTAAATCACTTTCAAGTTTCTCCAGTATCAAAAAGTATACATTATTTTGTTGGTGTACCTCATATTCTTTACGGCCTGTAATTTTTATACGAACCATTCAAAATTCAACCACGCATAAGATCAGAACTGTAAACAAAGTAGCGTGCCTACGTTTAAATTATGTGAGGGAGAAACCTTTTCTTACCCCCAGCGTCTCGCCATATGTTGAACATAACATGTTTGTCAAGAAAATTTCATTTAATATTTAATTTATTTTGAAGTTGGCATTGTTCGCTTATAAAGTTTCGCAGTTGTTAGTACGAGCGCGTTCGAGTGGCTTACAAGTTTACAACTCGTAACACCTGGTGGGACTCCACGTGAGGATACTGAACCTGATCGCGGTTGATGTATGAAGAATTGGATGTGGCTTAAATGTTGTTTATTTGGTGCATCGAATAAGTGTACGATGACTGCCTACACGAAGCCGTTTGTATTCACCCTTGTATAGAAAGTGTTTACTATATAGGAAGACGACACTAGATACGAAGCGTCTCTCAATCACACTGTAGGCTCCTCTGATCGTCGAGACATGGGTTTTAAGTGTACTGGCTCCGACATTAAATTGCCGTACACATTGGATTTTATTCTTTTTTTTTTAACTAATAAATAATATCTGTGGACATTATTTAGCTATGAATAAAGGTTGTGATCCCGGAGGTAGATAGAGTTCAGTTCCTATTTTAGATTTGGTATTGGGTATAAGACATTTTTCAGATTTCGACCTCGTAACTATTTATCCACTTATTCAATATTTCAATTTGACCCAATATAGGGAGTTCATACTGGCATTAAATAGTCACACAGTCTGCCGTATCTTTTAGTCTAGCACATCCTCGCCCCAAAGATTCGAAGTTAGTCAGCAGCTAACAAAGTTGAGGTGGGTTACAATCTGTCCGCGCTGATTGCGCACTCTTTGTACGCCTCCGCGCAACACTTACCCTCTCGCAAGTTTTCATTGCTTTACCGATTTTTATTGACGAGTTGCTACTGATTAACCAACTATACGGGATAATTTTAACGAGTGAGTGCGCAAGAATAGGTAATATATCTACTCTCCTACTCTAGGGAGTGGTTTGCAAAAGCATACCACTCAGTACTCTGACAGCCGGATAGAACAGTAGATTAATACAAATAAAAAAGATCAGTCATAAGAGCAATTACAGCTTTACGTGCTGGTTGAGAAATTGGGAACACTACCAAGTACCAACGTCCAGTATCCGGATTGTAACTGAGTTTTTACCGCAAAAAAAACTTTCTGCGTGTTCTACCCCAAACCAGCGTTAAATCGGAAGACAAAATATTGTGTACGGGTTCGGATTAAAACCGCAAATGTCACTTGTCAGTTACAGTAAAAAATATAACGACTATCTTGTTCTACTGAAAAATGAAATTGCAATATTGTTGATCTATTTTAGGCACACTTGACACTTGAAATAAAGGTTCGAATATCAGGGGAACTTTAGTACTTCTCATAACAGCTAAACTGTAAGCACATATACCTACCTGGAAACTGCTTTATGTAGACATAGTAATTTTCTACAATTTCTGTTAGTTTTCGAGATTTTCGGGAAAGAGTCATTTTTCACCCTTTTCCATTCTTTTTTCGTATGACCCCGGTGACTCCTGACCCTGCATTTTTTTTATACTAGGTCAGTTGGCAGACAGACACGCAGCCCACCTGATGGTAAGCAGCCACTGCGGCCTATTCCATTGAGGGACGCTTCACCTGGAAACGTCCCTCAATGTGCTGCCAGACTGTAGACTCATCTGATTTTCGAGCCTCTGATTTCAAGTGTACTGGCTCCCACATTAATATTGCCGGAACACAGCCAGAGCTGTTATGGCGGCAGATTTTACCTGTGGGGGTGGTAGCTAGCCAGTCGGACTTCACTTACGAAAATTTTGACACCGGTTTCAGCTTTTCATCTAAAATGGCAAAGTTATATCTTCGTTGACTGGACTACAAGTGTAGGCAACGTCGTAAACTTTTAACATTAATTATTTATTTAAGATTTAAATAAGCAAGGACGTTGTTTCGGTCAGTTTATTTTAAGTGCATTAATTGAAAGATAGCGCAATGGTAAACAAATGCTCAATTGTGATTCCACACAGAGAACACGTTTTATAAACCCAATGATTGTCTCTCGAAAGCGCAAACGTTCCAATTTACGCAACAAAAATATCAGTTATCTGATGTAGGGCAATGTTCATTTGTTAATTGATTCCATTGAGTTATAAATGTAGTTCAATGATTGATTCGTTATATACCTAGTTGTTGGCATTAGTTATAAAGTCAATTTATGTGCTATCTCGATAAAAAAACATGTGTCGTATTTTCTAAGGTGTAATGACCATGGAGTTGACTGTTGAAATAAAAATAAATGTTTATTATTTTGCTGCATGTGTACCTACTCGTTTTAATGTGATAATATTTGTCATGTTTTTTATTTTTTTATGTAAGTATTCGCTAAGAGGTTTCACCTAATAAATACTAGCTAAATAATATAAGCCTTTAGAAGTGTGATAAAAATCATTGGTGTGATATTCCTTCGAATTGGAAAGTAGCCTTTCTCACTTTCCAGGTCTTAAACTATCCCCATACCAAGGTTATACGCCTTAACCACCAACAGATAAGCCACTATTGCATTCATAATTTAGTGTGAATATTATGCATATAATACGTTGAATGCAAACAAAATCTAGGAGCGATTCCCAAAGTGGGTCTAAAAGATCGATTACAACATTCAAAGGTCTACCCAGCCGCATTATTGTAGGATGCGTGCGGATGCCGAAAAACGTCAAGGAAAAAAGAAAAATGCCAAAATATATTCAGTACGCCCATCACAGTAGTCTATTGCACGTCGATACAGTCCCATTTGTATAGGGTTTTCTCCATTATTCCTCAATGGCGGGCGGACACGCAAACAAGTAGCTCTCAAAGAATAAATGACAAAAGTAGCATCGGTGACATTCGTAAGGCCGACTACAATTTAGAACGCCTCAATGGGACCGGGCCGTTATCTCCAGATCTTGAGTTTTTCGACCGCCTCCTTGGAACAGTGGCTAAGTCGCTCAGATATAAAACCCGGAGGTCATGGGTTCAATTCCCGCCTTGTGTCTGGTTGGTAGTAGGGCTTTTTCAGAGTCCGACTGGCATACTGCCGCCCCCACAGGAATCTGCCGGCATAACAACTTTAGCTGTGTTCCGGCAATATTAAAGTGGGAGCCAGTACACTTTGAAATCAAAGGCTTGAAGATCAGATGACTTGATGAGATAATCGGACACATCGACAAGCGTTCTGATTTACGGTTCATTTGCTAATGGAGTTGCGATGTGTGTAATTGCTTGATGTATTATTGATCCAGTGATCATCTATAATTAATGTAATAACTGTTGGAGTGATTGGTAAAACTTTATTTTCATGAACGGTTGGTCATAAAGTAAACAAAAATCAAAGCACAAATTATGGATATATTGGTACTGGATCCTAACAATTAACGTATTTTCATACGCATAGATCCTGTGTAAACTGTTAACAATCCGCTTACCGAGTGTTCCAAGCACTCAATTGTAATTCCGCGCCGCGCTGAATGCGTTTTAACTACTCAATGTTGGTTTTCGGCGAGCCGGAACACGTTCCGATCCGCCCAGCGTAAACAGCGGCCCGCTCCGATCCACGGTTCATTTGCTAATTGAGTTGCGATCTGTGTGATTGCTAGATGTTTTAATGACTGGCTCATGATTGAGAGCGATAGGGATGTAGAAGATCAAGACGTAGTTGGTCTATAACTAGCCTTAAGAACGTATAAGCTAAGATAAATCAGTTGATGGAATTTAGGTATATACTTCTTCTTGAAAAATAAATAAGGGTTGGGGTGACCTGGTCGCAGATGGGTCTTCGAATGCCATCCGTTACAAACATTCATGTGATAGATACATGTTTTTTTTTTCTCTTTGATGTGTTTTTTATACCTATTGAAGTATTGTGTGTGTTTGATACCTTCGTTGATTTTGATAACGGTATGGTAAGTAGCATTTACAATTGTTTTATGGGTATAACACAACGGTAAAAGCTAATTACTATGTGGTCAGATCAATATGTGGTGTCTTTGAATTGACTTAATTATTCAACATTTATGTAATTATGCACGTGCATTACATTACATTCTTCGTGGCAGACATAATTTTCTATTCTCGCGGATAGTAGGTAATACAATAAACATAAGATGCTTACATAGAGTACTGTTATAGCGTAGAAGCTCACGTTACTAAAAATTAAATTAAAAGGGGAGCCTTATAAAAATTTCAGCACTTTTTGTAGAAATTATGTTATGAAAATGTTTTTGTTGCCTTAATTGAGCACGGATTTTGCATGTTGCGCGGAAAATGTTAAAACAACAATAGGTATCTGAAGTGATGGGAATATTATTCCGTAATTTCTAGGCCACGCTGTAAAGATATTTCTAGCCTAGTTTTTAGTTTGCAGAGCTCAGTAAGCTATAAAGATATCCTTTGCAGCAGTGAGGGAAAATGTCTTTAACAAAATGGAATAGTAGCAGCTATAATAAAGGTAGAATGCCGATATTTTTAAAGAATAATATAAGTTTTTTCTTATTAATATGCGTCTTTAAACTTCGATGTTTTTTTTTCCTTTCGTACACCCTTGAGCGTACAAAAGAGCAGCAGGTGAAGGAAGAGTTAGCAGGTGTACAACATTATAAATATGACAAATCGTTGTGAATATACCTATGTAAATACAAAGTGATACTTTACTTATTATATTCAATTGTATGTCCCTATATTATCCTAATTGCAATAATGGCCAAAAAATGGCCTCATTGGTGTCTAGCTAGCCTGCGGTTAAAGAGCGCATTCTCCTTCGAAAAAAAATGTACATAGGTACAATAAGCAATCTATGAACATTGATACGTTTTGTAGAGGGGAAAATGTTTAAGCACCGTAATCACAGGCCAGCGAAACCCGCGGCGTTTTCATCGATTCATTTTTATTCATACAAGTAGTATAGAAGTATCGCTACGTTACGATACATTTCTAATAACAAAACACTTTCGCATCACTAGCGATCCGCGTCATTTTTAACGCGCCCTGAATTCTCCCTCGTCTCAGTGTTATTAAATTTCTCAAAATGACGTCCGAGGGCTGACGCGAGACTGAACGTCTGACGCGTTAGAGTATTAGAGTTTTAGAGTTCCGTGCAGCATTTAATCTTGGAAACTCAATAACTCCTTACCCGGATTTAGAATGGCGGAATTTGCTAGCCACATTTTGGCCACAGTGTCCAATATGAACGATTAACTACACTGAATTAAAAAAAATGTCGAGTTAATGTAGATTCTGTCACATACCCCCCCGATGGGCCATCACCTTGTCGCGGTAGCCTTAGCGGCTTAGTAGCCGGGTGGGCTCCGGTGAAATAAGAGTGGCCAAGTGGGCGGACCGACAGGTCTGCCTGCGACATGAGGGGAGCGGACAGTATCCATTACTGTCTGCTCAGCTCGCCCTCGGGCGCGAGGTGGGGGCCGCGGTGCGCAACCGGTTGGAGGGGGCCGGTGTTACGTTGCCGTTCCCCCCTGCGCATCGGCGGCCTAAGCGGGGCCACACCGCAGGTTGTGGCATGGCGGAGGTACAGGGGGCCAGCTGTAGGACCCCGTGTCGGGCGGTAGCTGCCAAGTGCTGCTCCCCACCCTCCAAAGCGGAGGGTGCGAGGGATCCGCTGGTAGTGTCACAGATGCAAGGCTATGCCGATTCCTGTGACACTACCATTAAGGCGCCTGTTGGGCACTGTGGGGTTTAGTGGGTATACCTACCCCTCGAGTAGGAGAGTCCCACATAACCCTCTGACGGGTGGTGTTGTCGCTTCTCGCCAGCACCACCTGGCCGAGGGTATGCGTAACGCATTCCCCACAGTAAAAAAAAAAGATTCTGTCACATAAGTGTCGAAACAAGTCGACCGTTTCCAGATTATTTGTAAAAATTTAATAATTTACACTGCGCGCCCTCGCCACTCTTCTTTAAGGGAAGGTGGTAAGTGAGACTCTTTGGACTCTACTCACCAAACCCCGTGGTGCTACACCTAGCCGGTTCTGTTAGAGTCTTGACGTCCACATAAAATCCATCATGCGATGTCCTCAATATGGACTCGTTTACTTCTGGCCTATATTTTTTTAAATATAAATATTGGACAACATCACATACATTGACCCCAAAGTAGGTAGCGTAAGCACTTGTGTTATAGACGCAGAAACAACGAAGGTACCACAAATATTTACATAAATACAATAAACATCCATGCACATAAAAAATACAAATGTTCACCACATAAGTGTTTGTCCTGGGTGGGATTCGAACCCACGACCCCTGGCGCATAGGGCAGGGTCACTACCAAATGCGCCACCGGGCCAGTCAAAATATTGGGGTCTGCATCATCATAACATCAGAAACTCAAATTCCTTTATTCTTAGTGAACACAGTCCTACTTACACTGTTCACACTTGACACCTCTGAGGCTCTGACATCCGTCTTGAAATTTCGTTAACGAAAATACGATATTATCCTAAAATGTTTCGCAAAACAGTGTTAAGTTGTGTAAGATAAGCCGGTCCGGTGAATTTGTTTTTACAATGAAATAGACAAAAAGCAAGGATCGAATATTTTGATTAGCAAAATTACCACCACATGGAAACTTGAAGATGAAAGACGTCAAAGAATTAGACCATACAAAAAAAAGTGCAGGGGCTAACTTGACTAATTTAAAGAATCTATCGTAATGCTTGAGAATCACGCCGCGCGTATTATAATTGACCTCAGTGTTGAGAATGTTTTGAGAATCTATCGTAATGTTTGATCCCCGCATGGCACTAACATTTGTGTACATAAATATGCCTGTTTGTATCGGTCTGGGTGATCTATGTATAATATGAATATATTTATAACAAAACAATTAATGTTGATCCATTGTCTAATGTTTAGTTTACGAGTAGGTTTGAACGGCGATGTGTGAATCTTATCCAGGTTATCATATTTTGCTAATTCCAATAGAAAAGTATGTGGAATACCTTTGACCACTAGTAAGACAGTCTAAAGGTTACACATTAAATAGATATATCTTAAGGGCAGTTGATAAGGGTAAGCCAAAAACTAGGTATCGGATTAAGCTTGAAATGAAAGCCTTAATAACGCACCCGGGTTTACAAGTTAATTGGCGTGGACCGTAAAACTTTAATTAGGTTAATGATCTATCACCAAACTTCTAATAAACACTGCTACAATAGTTTAACAGCGGTTTGGTCAGTTGATTTGTAGGCCATTTGTCATGGGTTTGATTTCTAGCCTGCGGTCTTGTCAGTGGTAGAAATATTAAGCGTTTGTGTCGATAATCTACATTTTAAGTGTTGCTAGAACAATAAAGAATGAAAGCACATTCGTGGTTTTTCCTAATGAAGTGCCCAGTATAATGAACTATATTAGTTTATACTTTAATGCACAATTAGGAGTTCAAAACGCGGAATTAATGCCTAATGGCATTATCTACCAGTCGACCTACTATAGTACTGGCTTTTTTGCGGAGAAGAATGCTATTTTAAGCACCATAAACGCAGGTTAGCGAGACCTATGGTCGTGTGTGGGACTCGATGCTACCCACTACCCATTTAGCCCCGGTCTCCCTTTAAGACATGAAAGAGACAAGACAGTGCCAATCCTACTAATATTATAAATGCGAAAGTCTGGATGTTTGGATGTTTAGATGTTTGGATGTTTGGATGTTTAGATGTTTGGATGTTTAGATGTTTGGATGTTTGTTACTCAATCACGCCTAAACGGCTGAACGGATTTAGATGAAATTTGGCACACTTATAGTTTATAACCCGGAATAGGACTAAGGCTATAAAATTCCTACGGGAAACGTCTCATTCCCGCAGGAATATCAATTTTGAAACTACTAAACCGATTTGAATAATTCTTTCACTGTTGGAAAGCTACACTATCCCCGGTGAACATAGGGTACTTTTGATGCTGGAAATAAGGGGGGAAGGGGCGATATTTGAAAAAAGAGATTACGCGCGGGTGAAACCGCGGGCGAAAGGCTAGTAAATTATAAATTGTGGTAATAAACCGGCCCAAAACTAGTGGCTATTCAACGTAAAGTAAGTATTTGTGGTGGTAGTAGTGGAGGTAATATATGTGATCCGCTTATCGGATCCGACTGGCATTTCAGTAATGTGAGACTGAAGTAATTCCAATTTTATTGCCAAAAGCTGAAATTCAATTATTCTTCAACAGAATATATTTCGCAAGTGTCAAAGTAAATCAAAGTATGGACTTAATAACAAAACTAATGAACGTGGATCTGTCAGGAATCCTCCAGAACATGTCTCATAAGCTTCCAATTTGTTACATTATTTGAGCATGTTTTTGTGTTACCTAAATGATAGAATGATATTTGACTCAGCCGAAATCTGATCTGAGCTTAATACTTCGCCCATACTCATATAAGTTATAGATGAATAGACACATAAGATGACGGGGTGACTAAGCCAGTGCCTATTATTGTAGCAATGTTTAAATTTTAACCTTTAGCTGCCGACCTGGTCTAAACGTAGCACTTACGCCGACGTGACGACTCAGAGACGTCAAAATTTAAGTAATGAAATAAAAAGTGTATTTGCATGCTACATTTTTCTATTTAATACAATAAAAAGATTGTTATTTGAGGTAAGGAAATTACAGGATTTCAAAAAAATACACGTTATTTTTCAGGTAAAATCATTGTTTATTCGAGAGATCACAATTATCTGGCACAAAATTTTAAGGACTTACTTCAGTCTCATTTTCCTCTAATATTAAGTAATAACCAACAAATGAACATTAAATATGTTATCTTCTATAAACAATTATCAAAATAAAATATAAATCTTAGTGCTTAGTTAAAAAATAAAAAAAATGACAGCACTTGAATATTTGATAAATTCATTACGTACGTTTGCAGTCACTGCATATCTGGAGGCAGCAAGTAAGGCACATTGGTTTCTTGCATTTGCAGCAACAGTATTTCATTCGCCTTTTCAACCGACTGGGACAGATTGAACATGTCTTTCTAATACCTGGATCTTGATTCGGAAATTTTTTGGTGGCTGAGGCCCGGGCATAGCTCTCTAAAGTAAAATCATCACTCTCGTTCATGAGATTTTCACATATCTCTTTATATTCTAAACGCCTATTCTGTTTTCGCAGTTTCAGAGGGGTTTCCAACTTACTGGACGTGATGTTTCTTTTTTTAGACATTCTGCAATATTAAGAGTATAATTTGAAAGCCGATGTGACGTCAATCAGACACTATAAGCTAACACACATGAACACCGAGGTGACGATCAAGAGACGTACGAAATTATGTACATAAACACCGTACTTACGTCTGTGAGACGTCGATCGCTTCGATACAGAGACGTGTGCACACGATGGTTTTATGGTTTCGACTGATGGCTTGCGACGCGGAGGGAGGAAGGTAGCGGGAAGGGCGACTCCGAAGGTGGCGTGGTTTTAGAAATATTTCAAAATTAAAAGTTCTTACGTCTGTGAGACGTATAGGTCGGTAGTTAAAGGATAAATGTAATGTTCGCAGATAATTTCTGAATACATAGTCATGTTTTAAAGATGATTTTACTAGGACTTTATTTAGACTTAAAAAGATATATAATTATCTGACTAAGCAGTAAATCTAGGTCGTTATTTATTTTCATATGTATATACACGCAGCTCCGCCATGAAATGAGCTTCTTTGAGAATTTCTAGAGCCAGTAGCGTGAGTGATTTATAAGTAGCGCAAAATGAGCGATGCTTTTAGTTCATCGATCAAGTAGATTCATGTGGTAAAGTACAACTTGCTAGATAACATTTTGGCGACCAGTTTATTCAAGAGAGTTTATGGGTTCAATCGATAGAACGAGTGAAAATCTAATACCGTGGTATGAAGTTTCGAGGGAATCCTACGAAACTCCCCAATCCATCGAAACTTCATACCACGTACGACCAAACTGTGGAACCAGCTTCCTGCAGCGGTATTTTTATATAATAATTTGTCAAAGACACATGTTTACCCACCCAACTTGTTTCTTTTGCTCAAAACGACTTATGGTGTAAAAGCTGATTTATAAACCTTTACCAATTCGGTCGTTTTATTATAAAATGTATGATAATATTGAACATTATTGTAACAACAAGGCAAAATTATAGTGTGAATTTAAAATTACGCTTAAATAATTAACTGTTATGCCAACCAGCACTCAATACGCCGTTAATTCGCATTCACATTTTCACAAATTATCGCAAACATATTGCTTATGTGTGGTCGTTATACACAACTTACATTTTAATCTCTACAAATTGACACGGATAACATATGTATTGCACGTGCAACGAAATATCTGAATTCAGTAGCAATCCGTCAAGTTGAATTTACACAACTGCAAAGCCTTCGTGAATCAATTGAATTTGTTTTACTGTAATCCAATTGGGAAAATGCAACATAGTCGATGTGTTTATTTACGCATTTTATGTAGACGCAATGTTATAATTGGATGATGTAATCTATAAAAAAGAAATCCAGCAGATTGATTACTATTCGATTTAAGTTAAAGATAAGGTCATTTTAATAAACAACTACCATAGCAGTAGGATAGTATTTAGTAAGATATTACTCGTATGTCAAAAAGACAGTTACATATTTATTTAAAAAATACATTAACTAGTCTTATTTCTTAATTTGGTGTTCTTCCAGATAGATACTAGGTACTTACGACTTGCACTATTTTTTTGTTTAATAAAATTATGTTGAATAGATTGATAGGAAATGAACATTTTTGGAGACAATTGTTGCGTTTTATTATATTGAATATACTTTTAATATAATTAATTTAAATTTTTTACATATGAGAATTGATCCAGCTAAGGAAGGACGTTATTCTGGTATAAACTGAGGGTTCTCCCGATTGACATCTATCTGCTAGACCAAAGGACACGATCCCAACCTGAAATAATATCATAAATAACAAATATCAACTCACAAAAATTGTTGTTACAAAAATATAAAAATTATTGGTACCAAGTATAATCAACATCATCATCATCCTAGCGTATTCCCGATTGTATCCAGTGTGGAGCTGATGTGAAGTGAAGTCCGCTTCGACTATGATCCTAGATTTGACAAGCCTGGTTATTACAATGGAACGATTACCATTTGACCTCCGTAACCCTTACAAGGAAAACCAGAACTAGTTGGAACATAGTCGGGCCAACGGCTTAATGTGCCTTCCGAAACACGGAATCATCATTATTTTCAGACATTAAGGTGATTCAAGCCTGAAATGTCCTAGCCAAACTGGAAACAATCACACAAAGTGATGCTCCCCGTGGGATTTGAACCCACGACCTCCGGGTTTTAGAGCCCAACGCTCTAACCACTGTACTATCCCTTTTATTGTCAAAATAAATTATAATTTTAAGCCATTGGACTTAGGAGTATTTTGTATAAGTGAATAGTTTACAAATGCGTTAAAGAGAGAAAAAGAAGAAGTGCATGGTCCACCTTATCGTCCGATTAAAAAGATTATGAAAAGTTAAAGTACAACTATTTACCTACACGTAAGACGATTTTTGTGAATATAAAAAAAACAAACGAAAGGCTCAGTCTCTATGGTAAATGAACCAAAGTATTTTAAGCAATCATTACAACAAAAGGACTCTTTACTCACTTGTATCCTAACATTATTGTTGACAACAGTTAGTGGTCCTCCTGAGTCCCCATCACAGGTGCCCTTCCCTCCATCCCCACTGGTGCACAGGTGGCTGTCATGGATACTGATGTCAAAACTCCTCTGACAGGCTTGGTTGGTAAGAATATTAACAGTGGTCTGATGCAGCGCCGTTGTTTGAGGGAAACTTGCTTGAGCTGAAACGATATGAAACTTGCAGCAATGTTGACCACCTCAACAGTAAACAATATTTAAATGGCCTAGTCTAAAAACTCAGAGGTTGTGGGTTATGTCCCCGCTTTGGAGACACTTGAAAAAATAAGTTCAAATCCGATTAGCCAACATAATGCAAAATGATTATTGTGATTACCAAGTTCTATAGAAGGATGGTGTAAAGCGAGATTTCTTAACTTATAGAAGCTTTTTCACAGCCAAATCAGCCAATGTATTGAGGAGATGAGAAAAAATATAAATAAAATAATATTTTATTTATATTTTTTCTCATCTCCTCTATTATATATTATATTTGTAGAAGATCAGTGATTATTCGACTTAAAGCATACAAGCTTCTATCAAAAATATCAGAAAACAATAAACCAAGACTATACGAGTAGTTCAAGTACAAGTTTCCAAAGTGGCATATATACTGCTTGTATAGGTATAGATAGATGTACTGATTATGTCCGATTTGGGTTCCAAATAAAAAGGTGAATTTGAAGATGCGGACCAGGATAAACCCAAAAATCTAATGAATATGGAGGTCGCGTGCTAATATTTATCACAAATGGAATTAACCCAATAAAAATAGACCCAGAATTTGGAGTGCAGGCTCATTCTAATTTCCTTTTGTTTCCTCTAGCGTAGGCTTCCCAAATGAAGGCCTATACAAATCTCGAAGGGCGAAGGTTCGGCCGTCCCTTCACAAGTGCTCTCCATTTATTATTGGCCAACTTGCCGAGTCTGGGTGTCCTTAAGCCGACCGCAAACTGTCGGATAATGATGTGTCGTGGCGTCTCGTTTTGGTATTCGAATTAATGTCGGAGGAGGAGACAGGTATGCGAGTATTCGAATATTTCAGTTGACTCTAGTACTTTATGTATCAAACTTGTAGTTTGCTTTTCCTATTATTTCATCACAAATCATGTAAGTATGAAGAAGTTTAATATTTAAGTCGCTTAAGTTCCATATTTTACGTTCACAAAAAGATGTTAGAAGGTTGCTATTAAATGAAAACGACGTAGGATATAAATACCGCGCAAGTACTCGAAATGTGTGCTCGAGTATTGTGGATCTGAATATAGTGTTTTAAGTACAGCAAGCCACTGACCAAACATTACAAATCTGTCAAATTCCTGCAACCATTTCAGCTTAAAGTCCATCGCATAGAATTCTATTTTAAGTAAGACTTTTGACTGAATTGCAAAGGCTGATCTAGGTGACTCGTCATACTCGAGCATGTTGGTACCTGCTAGGTATTCGAGTCAATACTTGAGTCAGTGTGACTCGGCACATCTCTACTGCCGGAGAGATAATTAGTTGAGCAGCGGTAATGTATGGGCCTGTTTTGTGTTTGCTAACGCGGATGTTACAGCGGTCGAGTGGATTAAAAAGGGTGTGTAATGCTCATTTGTAGCATAATTTTAGTTATCTCTTTAAAGATTTATACTGAAAAGGTCGAATTTGTGAAGACCGGTCTTGTAATCTGTTACTAAATTCGGGCAGGAGTGTGTGAACCTCGTTTTAATTTGTACTTGGATTTCAATCTAAAATGAAGTCAATATTATAGGCACTCAAATTAAACAAGCAATATTGATGTACGCCTAGACCGTTATATTAGTCTCATCATTATTTTGTATATATGTAAACATAAACTAAAAAAACCCACATAATTATGTACGTAAAGAGAACTAATTTCCTAACCATTATAAGAAGAATATTATTTTTAGTAATTTTTCACGTTAAGCATAAGCATGTTTATTATAAAAACCGGCAGCCAATAGTATGCAAAGACTGGTCTGCTACAACATAGAAAATCCTCGCGGGGACAAGAGGAAACTACTGTTTGCTAAATCTTGTAAAAGATGGAAATAAAGTGTTATTATTTTAAATATTAATTAGGCCAACCTGATTACTGGGGCTGCAGAGGATGTGTTATACCACTGCAGTACATGTGGAATTTGGTATCTAATTGACTTTTTTTAAATACAAAAATTGGGTTTTAAAAAGATACGCTCATTACCGATTTTTGTTTATACTGGGTCAGTTGGCAGAAAGTCACGCAGCCTACCTGATGGTAAGCGGTCACTGCGGCCTATTTCACTGAGGCACACTTCGCCTGAAAGTGTCGCTCAATGTGCTGCCATACTGTAGGCCCATCTGATCTAAGTTCTGATTTCAAATGTACTGGTGTGTATTATACCAAAACTGTCGTCGCAGCTACATATTGTCTACGCGTCTGCGGTCAGCCTTAGCATTGTTATCTCAGAAACACGTACCGTCACTGGTCTTCCCGAATCCGGTGATCGTCCCTGTCAGGCCGGAGAAGTTGAGGTTCGCTTCCGATGTGCTTGGAAGCGGGATCACTTGAATGTTGGCTGTGGAAGAGATTATCATTAATTTATTATACGTTATTTGGTATTAGGAAAGCAGTATGTATGTCGTTAAAATTCATGTAAATTATAAAAATAAAATGTACAATCTATGCAGATGTGATACACAGCGTAATTGAGTCCCAAATTAGGCATAGCTGGGTGCCAAACAACGCTTAGACATACTAAGAAGCTTTTATGTACAAGTAAAAACGCCTAATATGCACCAATACAAACAAACATGAACAGGGTTACAGAACCGAGAATTCGCGACCTTTGGTGTATTTTCGACTTTTGAACTATTAAATCAAAACGTTCGTTACACAAAACAGTCGTGTCCTTACTGAGGTCTATCGTAGTAGCACGAATTTTGAGTCAAGTTTTTCAAATGTAACATAATATTGTATATAATTTTATGTTTAAGATGTCATAAATGGGAATATGGCATTCTAAAAATTAATGGGAAAAGAGCGAACAAAATATATTGATAATAGCAAATTGAGAATAAAAATTCGAATTACTATGTATTTGAAACGATCACGATAACTTCTCATAGGGGAATCCTTTTCATTTAACTGTCATTCTTTTGTTACGACACGTTTGTTTCAACGTGAATTGAATGGCAATCGAATTTATACTTTTAAATAAACTGTATATCTCCATTGATGTGTGAATATTTATGTGGGTGCCAGTATACTTGAAATCAAAGGCTTGAAGATACAATCATCGCTTAATGTACTACCTAACTGTGCTTTCAGTGATGCTTCCTAGTTAATTGTCCCTTTTTATCACAATGGCCGCTTATTATCAGGCGGCTGCGTGTCAAATCAAATCAAATCAAAATAAGCTTTATTCATGTAAACTTGTATAAAGTATTTATGGATCGTCAATTACACAGAGTGACTCTACCACAGGATTCGGAATGTCGTTATCTGTCGAGAAGAACCAACAAGAAACACGACATTTACTCTTTTTGATCGCCAAAAAATTATACAACATTGACCGCGTCTTCTGTAAAAAGTTGTGGCTTAAAGAAATTGTACTTACTACTTAAATTGACGTTTTGTATTTTAGCAATAGCAATGTCATTAGTGATTTCATTAACGTTCCAGTTAGGATGAACCGCCACGTCGTTAGTGTCGATTCTGGTCCCTCCACTGAAGATAGTCGCTGACCCAAGGACGACAGTGAACCTTAACACACAAAAAATCACAATATACCTATTGTATCTTCAATAAATTTTGGGTGCTATTGTTAAGATCAGAGATCTTTTTAAACAAATTCAATGAGCAGAGAGGTAATAATTAATCGCCTTTTTCTAAAATAATAAATAATAATTCTTTTTTGCTGTAAATTATGTTTTAGTCTCGAGTCCAGCAAAATGCCACACTCTGCGGATATAGTGCTTTAACTCCTTCTATCCAAAAAGTAAAAGTGGATGTTAAAACTCAGGACGAACTGTTGAGTTGGTTGAGTGGTAGTAACTTTGAGACTCGGAAAATTAGGTCCTTGGAGTTTTCAATGATAGACTAAATGTAATTTCAAGAGTACCATATATTCCATCATTTCCGAGGTAAAAAAACCAAGCAAACTCTTTGTGCTATATTTGTACTACTATTACCTAGGTAGAAGATATTCTTACCTGACTGCTTGGCTTTCTCCGTCCCACCAACAGTGGGCAGCAGTGAGAACTCGGTTCCTAGCCACTAAGGACCCACCGCATATTGAGGAGGCGCCCGTAGTCAATCGTGTTAATATGCCAGCCTAGAAAACAAATGTGCTTTTTATACAAATAAGATGCCAACTGAAGAGTGAAGCTTAGTAAAGGAGTCGTAGAGCATATGTCTGAAACTAACTTCCTTGGTGGAGTTGAGTCGTCAAGACTCCGTTGGCTCAGGCACGCCCAGAGCTTTTTAGTTGTTTTACGAACACATTATAGAAAAGAGTAGTGTTAAGGGATATTTGAGTTGAGCCGTTTCTTTATGGCTACTCAAGAATAGCCATGAAGAAACGGATATTCAAGAATATGCTAGTGCAGACCAAATGGGTGTCGACCGATTGATCGACCACGATACCAAGTATTGGACGAAGTCACTTAATTTTAATAAACAACTTCTGTTTAAACAACTCTATACAAATTTTACCTGATGAGGATGTTGTAATATATTCGATGTAGAGCTCCCACCGACAATCCTTGACATAACTTGAGATTTTCCTAATTTATTGGCCATAGGAATTCCTATCTTCTTATGGTATCCGAAGGCAGTATATTTCTCACTGGCCACATATTCACCGTTAACATTTAAAAAGAAACAAACAAATGTAAAAAATATCACTGAACGCATTTTGATCTGTGGCACTATATTTTTACTTATAAAAACTCAATGTTCTTTTTTTAAGTTTGATTTATTTTTATTTTGTTTAAAAGTCAAACAAACCGATGTAATGTGAATCACCCAAGTGAGTGTTGAATGATTAACGCTAATTGAATCGTTGATAATATCGCTTATCACAACATTGTTTATTTATCTATGAGTAACTGAAAGTCATCACAATCCAGGATTGTAAACAAATTGCTTGGAAATGTACTCAGGTAAAGATTCAGTGTTAGTAAAAATGTTACCAACCGTTTTCCATACAAAGTTTTAAAGAGATATTAGAAGTGAAGCAGTTCTGAATTCAATAACATTTTTTTTCCAAATTCGAATAAATAATATAATACAAATTATTTGATTTATTCGTAACGAAATCAGATTGTTTTGTTGAAGCGTTCAGTTTAATAACTAATTAATACCAGTTAGTCATGCATGACGTTATGTTTTAATTGTTTTCAAGTAGTAATTCACGATAAGATAGTAATGTGTTTGGTACATAAGTACGTTGGGTTTTCTTGAACGCATTTTGATATAATATCAGTTGCACGTTTCAATTAATTTGATGGAAGCTTTAGGAAACAAAATATTAAAATAACATGAATTTGAAAATATGTAATTTATTTCAGTAATGTTTTGTGTCTCCACGTATCATAAGTAAATGTATCGAAGTTAATAATTATGCGGACGACATTTTAAAATAACCGCAAAATCTCTAACAAGTTGAGATTAAAAGTTACAAAACAATTTGAATGCTACAGCTAGGGAATGCAATCTCGATCTCGCGAGATCTCGTTTTCGCGAGATCTCAGCCTTTTTTTGCGAGATTGAATCTCGGTCGAAAACAGGACGAGATCTCGCGAGATTAACGAGATTGCACTTGAGCACAAAAACCTCTTCGAAGCCCGAACTGACACGGTCGGACTCGCGATCTGTCGGTTTCGTTTGGTGCGGGTGAGGCGGCGGCTTGAGATAGTGGTCGTGGGAGGTGTCTCTCAGTTTCGTTCGTGTCGGGCGCCTTGATCATCGAAGGAGGATTGCTTGCCTCTCTGTCTTTTACAGACTCCACTTTGGCGAGTGTTCTTCTCAACTGCACGACTTAATTTCGCCAGCTCCGTTCCATCACTGAACGACTAGACTGAGAGACTCCATCCGTATGCAGTCGAGAGAGAGTCAAGACCCCGGACTAAGCGATTTGCTTCGTCTTTTTTGACACGGACTGCGCGTGAGTGGAACTCTCTGCCTGGGTCAGTCTTTCCTACCTATCCATTATAACTTGGGGCTCTTGAAGGCCAGAATTAACGGGCCTTTCCTGAGCAAGTACGCTCTATTGTAGACCGCATAGTTGTTTAACATCAGGCAACTGTGTGGTCAAGTTCAAACATTAAAAAAATATATATTGAAAAAAATCGTTAAAATAAATACTGGTTTCTGATGTTTACGCGGTTACTACTCATTAAATAAAACAACTTAAAACGGATAAAAACTCGCGATATATTCTACATTTTAAATTTAAAACCCGACGTTTCGACCACTTTTCAACAGTCGTGATCACGGATTTAAAATGTAGAATTTATCGCTAGTTTTTATTCGTTTTAAGTTGTTTTATTTAGTGAAAATAAATGTTTATTTTATAATACTTATGATTTTTATTATTATTTTATCCTAATGTAATCAAATATTGTGATTATTTGCAAAAAAACACGCAAAACTGCTAATCTCGCGAGATCTCGATTTTAGCGAGATCTCGCAGCACTGATATTCATAATCTCGCGAGATCTCGCTTCAGCCCTAATCTCGCGAGATTTGCATTCCCTAGCTACAGCCCAGAGCGTGTCCTGTTTCGAACAAGACAGGTAGGTGTGAAGTACCACACATTCGCGAAGAGATGGGACGATGCTCTCGATTTAAATTAATTATGATGATTCTTTTCACTTAATTTGGATAATCTATGAGACGGACAACGTACTACTTGAGTGTACAAACAGATTTATTTTAATTAGGCGAATGATTTAGTGCAGTGGCTAAGAAGTCTTAATATGAAAAATAATAGTAAATTTTTTATACTACCCATTTCCCGTAACTACACTGACACAATGTACCTACCTAATTGGTGGTTATGCACAAGTGCTATCGACTTACGGTGAATCGCAGTTTTGATTCAGACTGATTTGGTTTTAAAATATCACATCTGGTCCAATAACGTCATATTTGACCTTTTTTTAGGAGATCAATTTAAAGATAATTCGTTTAATAACATGTAATGTACTATAGTCCTAAAATATATCGACTACAAATCTATTTCCATAATCTATATAGTTTATTAATTACTTTAGTTTGATTTGTTGTTCAAGTAACTTGACATCATTTGTGATTAAAATTTTAATTCACCAATCTGTATTTCTAACGTTATTGCACCAGTTGTGCAAATGGTGATTATTAAATAGGTATATCAGTTTCTTATCGATTTATACATAACAAGTTGCCATTAACCAAATTAGATTAAGATTTTTTTTATCGATAACGGTCTTCAACATCACTATCCCTAACTCTGGTATTGCAACAAGAGAGCGAAAGTGTTCCAAGTTGCCGGCAAACATCCATCCGTTCGAACTTCACTTTGTAAATTATACACAAAACGCTTTTCAAGTCTTAAAATAATAATAACGTCGGATTTGCGCTCGGCGAACAAATAACCATGGGTGATTTATTCTGTATTCCGTGCTTGTGTTCTGTGTTGTGTGTGACTCGTGTAATGTTCGCTTCAGAAAATATCTTAAAAAATGAATAATATGCTTTGGTTAATAATTTTATTGTTAGATATCTCGTAGGCGTAGAGTGCCTAAGTACTTGTAATAAGTAGGCCAATTATTACTCCTTCTCTTGGTCTATCTTTTATTAGACAATACGATTCAAAACATAATTAGTTTAATTCCAATTTGGCAGATCGATTTATTGCAATGGAGCCATTGACAACCGTGCAAAATTTTGTGGTGTCCTACGTCCATTTATACTAATAACCCTTATTTACAAAACATCCTTGTCATATTTCACTTCAACTGCACGCGCATCGTGACTTCTTAGGAGCGGCGCTTGTAAACAAGAAAATACTGCACAGGAGGGTGATCACGCGCAGGTGTCCATGATCGTACTGTCATTTACATAATAAACTTCGATCCTTTTATTTTGCTAGAACACTAGGTACGAGTATTGTGTCCACAATATTCTTTACATACATTACTCGTACGAGGACAATGTATGTCACACGATACATGTGATGGCTACCCTGTACATCTTGCCTCGCATATTGCATTGTGCCGCCCGTAGCTGCGGTTCTTTGTAAGCTCATATTACGTGCGAACCAGTACAATCAGGAGTGGTCAACATTGCAATATGTATTGCATCATTATCCAATGTATTGAATCAATGCGTGGGCGCTGCCTTAACGGGCTTGTAAATTACATCATATAAGTTGTCACTTTAAGACATCCGATTGTTTAAAACGGGAAGTTTCACAGAATATTTTGCCACTGAAATTAATATTATTGCAAAGGAAACGATTTCTATATGCATTCATATGAGGGAGTTTTTTTTAACTTAATTAACCCACTGCACAACTTTTGTAGCCTATAATTAAAAATCTGAAGCCAAAAAACAAATTGAAAGACTATGCCTTACTTTGTCTGAATAGAACAATGTTATTAAAATCGGAAATACCTATATAAGCTAGAATGCAAAAGGCTAGAATCTTTATGTTAGGACGAAGAATCTAAATCAAAGGTTTGCAACTCCTGGTCTACGTATTAACTTTGTTTGGGTTCCGGCTGTGCATATTTCCGTGCCTCGTATCCTTTGAGAATTACTCGCATGTCGGCTTGATTACGAAGGTATTTTTCTTTGGAGAACTATTGCAATGTGATTTGCGCATACCATTTGTCAAGTTTCAGAGAATCGACTTCGCAGTGGTATATTTCATTGAGAACACTTCGAGGAAGCATGAGAGGATAGTATGGACATTAATGCTGGCGTCCCGCAAGGTTCGGTGTTGTCTCCAACGCTGTTGCTATCTATTGATGGCATTCATTGCTATGCGGACAACAGTACTGTAGACACAAATTACACGAGCCGTGCCAATGTCCCTCGGTCCCAAGTAGAAGAAAGCCGTAACAGACTTGTGTCTGAAATCGAGAGAACATTGACCAGGATCTCCGATTGGGGCAAATCAAATATGGTTCAGTTTAACCCCATTAAGACGCAAGTCTGCGCGTTCACCGCTAAGAAAACCCCATTTACTGTGGCTCCACGATTTCTGGACACTCTTCTTACCACCTCTGAGAGCATTGGGATCCTTGGTGTCGAAATCTCTAGTGATGTCCAGTTCCGTAGTCATTTAGAGGATAAGGCTAAGCTGGCATCGAAAAAGCTCGGAGTGCTAAATAGAGCAAAAAAATTCTTTACTCCCAGGCAGAGACTGCAGCTTTACAAAGCGCAGGTGAGGCCACACATGGAGTATTGCTCTCATTTATGGGCCGGAGCACCTCGGAAACAGCTGGGTCCTTTTGACGCGGTGCAAGGACGCGCTATGAGAATGGTCGACGATCCCGTGCTCACAAACGGTATTGAGCCACTTAGTCTGAGGAGGGACTTTGCCTCCCTTTGCGTGTTCTACCGTTTGTACAACGGGGAGTGCTCCGGGGAATTGTTTGACATGATGCCTACAGCCACTTTCCACCATCGCACCGCTCGCCATCGGCGGGGAATTCATCCACACACACTAGAACCTAAATGGTCGCGTACTGTGCGTTTCGAAAGAAACTTCCTGCCACGTACGCTAAGGTTGTGGAATGAGCTCCCCGGCGAGGTGTTCCCACGGGGCTACAGTATGGGGTCCTTCAAGAAGGGCGTGAAAAGGTTTTTAACAGGTCGGCAATGCGCACGTGATACCCCTGGTGTTGCAGGCGTTCATAGGCTACGGTAACCGCTTAACATCAGGTGGGCCGTATGCTTGATTGCTAACTTTATGGCATAAAAAAAAAAAAACAGAGACTAATATACTCGTACCTGCTTTACTGTAGGTCTGCAATATAATATTTTTTAACAATGTTTCGTTTAAGAAAAAAAAACTAGATCAGTTGGCAGACAGGCACGCAACCCACCTGATGGTAAGCGGTCACTGCAGCCCATTGAGGGATATTTCACCAGGAAGCGGAAAATAAGTATCTGGATCATTATCCATTGAAACTTAATAATATGGTTGGTGATGATTTTAGCTTTGGTGAAAATTACTCCCCGGTGAACTAAAAGTGGCCAAGTTGGTGAGGGCCCGGTGCACAACCAGTTGAAGGGTGTGACATAACCTTCCTTATCTGCGCGAGTTGTGGCATAGATGGAGTGTTGGTGGCCAACCGGTCTCCACTTCGGGACGGTTACAGCCAACTTTCCATGAGCCCTTGGCTTGACTTGGCAAGAGTAGCAGTGCTACCAGCCCCCTTTAGGGAGGAAGTGATGGATTTGTCAGAAATGTCACAGAAGCAAATGTTACGCCAGTTCCTTTGTCTCTGCTACCAAGACATCTGTAGGTCAATGTGGGGTTAACTGGGTCTACCAGTCCTTCTGGGTGATTGAATGTTCTTGGTCGGGTAGCAAAACTACTCCACAAAGAATTGAGGAATGCATGGCACAATAAAAAAATTATGGTCTGATTCCAGAAATAATTTTTTCCTCTATAAACTATTTTCCGGCAATGCGCTGTAAAACAGGCACGTTGCGAAGAAGTTTCAGAAACAAGCATGCGTTTGACTTGGAGAACTTTAAACAACTACAAAGTGCTAAGTTGAAGAAGACAAACGCATGTTTAACGTTACACAGTTTAAAAGTAAATATTTTAACAGGAAAAGTGGTGCGCTCATTAGAAATACTTGTGTTGTGTAGTGTCCAGCCTGCCACAATTTCATATTAATTTAAATAAACATTTTAATCATTAAACAAAAAAAAACATATTTGCACTGTGTCACATGTAAAATCATAATTTTATTTTCATTATCAAATTCATACACACAGGAATATAATAATAAAGTGGAGGGGTTATTCCACTTGGAATCAACGACTTGCCCCACCAATGGGTCGTTGTGAATTTTTTCTTTCACAACGCCGCATTAATTGCTAATCATTATGATGATAATAAGGCGTTTTAGAAGGGAAGTTTACAACGCCCTATTAGTTTAAAAGGTACATAGTAATTATTTAACTCCGCCATAGACGGTCCCAAGCCCGGTTGCGAAAGGAGGAGGGTGGGCAGAGAGGTGATAGGAACTGCTGTAAAGTCACCAACGCCGAGCAATGGGCGGCGGTAAAGTAACCCGTAAACTTGGCATCAGCGGCCATGAGGTACTAAATCACCTCAAAAAGGTCTGACTCACCAAGACGTCTTGCCAACGCGGTGAAATAACGGCAACAAACCTTCATGGAAAAGTACACAAAACTAAGGCCCCCAGTACCCAGCAGCTCCACTATTCCTGGTCAAGGCAGCGGCCAAGGTCACGGTGGAGCAGGGGGTGCTAAGAATCTCTGGAAGAGATACGGCTGCCACACTAAACTATACTTGGCTACGTACAATACAAGGACTCTGAGATTGCAAGCGAAATTGGAGGAGCTGGAAAACGACCTAACGGGAATAAAGTGGGACATCTTGGGACTGAGTGAAATCCGACGTGGGGGAGAAGACACAATTAGACTGAACTCGGGGAATGTATTCTACTATACAGGAGATACAAATTCAGCTGTTGGCAGTGTTGGCTTCCTCATAAATCGCAGAATCGCAAACAATATTACAGAACTCTGCAGCATATCTCCACGTGTAGCTTATGCCACCCTTAATATAAATAAGCGATATTCCATCAAAGTCATCCAGATATATGCCCCAGCATCAACATCATCACACTCTGAGACGGATCTTGAGATTTTCTATGAGGACGTTGATAGGGCACTGTCCAGGGGAAAGAGAGCTCATTACAACATAATCATGGGTGATTTTAATGCAAAGATTGGCGTGAGGAGAGAGGATGAATCTTGCATAGGCAGCTTTGGGTTTGGAACTAGGAATTCGAGAGGACAAACTCTAATTAACTACCTAGAATCGAGGAAGTTCTTTGCTATGAACTCTTTCTTCTATAAAAAACAACAAAGAAAATGGACCTGGGCAAGCCCAGATGGAAAAACCAAAAATGAAATTGAGTTCATATGTACAGATAAAAAACATATAATCACAGACGTCACTGTCCTCAAAAAGTTAAAAATGAGCGACCACAGGCTAGTGCGAAGTACTGTAAAGATAAATACAAGACTAGAAAGGAGGAAACTTCTCAAAAAGCCATTAGCTAGTCTACACATCTCAAATGGCGTTCACGAGAACTTTGAGCGAAAACTGGAAGAAGCACTCAAAAGACCTGTCGCTGAATTCTTCGAAGAAAGCCTAGACGCAAAATACAAACTGTTTACTTCCACTGTCACGACCACAGCCAAAGAGGTGTTCATCAAAACTTCGCGGGCAAAAGACATTCTTACCCCAGAGACTGAACTGCTGATGGAAAAGCGTAGGAACTTAAACAGCAACGGATATAACTCCCAGGAACACCGAGATCTAAACAGGTTGATCACAAAGTCAGTAAGGCGAGACATACGCAGAAGGAATACCGAAAGGATAAAAGCCCTAATAGAGAAACACCGAGGGCCCAAAATCTTTAGCAGAGCCACAAGCAATGGTAGTAGCCAACTGTCTAAACTAGAGAATAACGAGGGTGAAATAGTTACTGACACGCTTGGGCTATTGAACCTAGTGAACCGGTTCTATAGCAACCTCTACAGTATACATGCAACTGCACCAACCCTGGTGGATACTGCAGACAAGCGTGCGCCTCTGACACGACATTATACTGAGGATATCCCTGAAATCAGCACCTACGAACTAAAACTAGCGCTGAAAAAACTTAAACATTATAAAGCACCCGGAGAGGACGGTATAACTGTGGAACTGCTTAAGGCAGGTGGAAGGCCAGTCCTGCAGGAACTCCGGCGGATATTTAACGAAGCGCTATTCACAGGTACCATACCTTCCGATTGGCAGAACAGTCTCGTCATTCTCTTCCACAAGAAAGGCTCCAAGACAAAACTTGAAAACTACCGCCCGATTGCCCTACTAAGCCAGATTTATAAAGTGTTCTCCCGTGTAATCACGACACGAATTACCAACCGGCTCGATGAACACCAACCTAAAGAGCAAGCGGGATTTAGAGGTGGTTTCAGCACGTTGGACCACATATTCACGCTAAGGCAGGTGATACAGAAAAACAGCGAGTTCAACCAACCACTTTACCTTGCGTTCGTGGATTATGAAAAAGCGTTCGACTCGGTAGAACACTGGGCTGTATTTGATTCACTACAGCGTTGCCGGGTTGACTACAGATACATCCACCTGCTGAAAAACCTATACCAGTCAGCGACTATGTCTGTCCAAGTCCAGGGTAGTACTACGACTATCCCTATTAAAAGAGGTGTACGCCAAGGAGATGTAATATCACCAAAGCTATTCACTAATGCACTCGAAGACGTCTTCAAAACTTTGGACTGGACAAATAATGGTATAAATGTGGACGGACAATGTTTGAGCCACCTCCGTTTTGCCGATGACATCGTGATCCTCGCACAGTCATCTGAGGAGCTGGAGAAGATGCTTAACGACCTAAGCCAGGCTTCACTACGCGTAGGGCTGAAAATGAATTCTGAGAAGACGAAGTGGATAGGCTCGAGTCAAACAGCAACTATATCGATTGAAGGCAAAGCAATAAATCAAGTGAACGAATACATTTACCTTGGCCAGAAAATCAGACTTGGAAGGGACTCACTTGATGCAGAAATCGATAGGCGTATACAGCTTGGCTGGGCAGCCTACGGGAAGCTGAGGGACGTGTTCGACTCAAAGATCCCACAAGCTCTGAAGACACGTGTCTTTGACCAATGCGTCCTTCCAGTTATGACCTACGCTTGCGAAACGTGGACGCTTACTGCTGGGGTTATACATAAACTCAGGGTAGCGCAGAGAGCAATGGAAAGGGCTATGCTGGGAGTCTCTTTGCGAGATAGAGTCCGCAACAAAGACATACGCCAATGCACTAAAGTCACCGATATCGGGGTAAGAGTTGCGAAACTGAAATGGCAATGGGCCGGACATATCTGCCGCAGAGATGATAATAGATGGAGCCACATAGCCATGCACTGGGTACCCCGGACAGGGAGACGAAGCGTGGGCAGACCAGCAGCCAGATGGTCGGACGATTTGAGGAAGACGGCAGGGCCGACCTGGACAAGATACGCCGCATCACGCACACTGTGGAAAACCATGCAAGAGGCATATGTCCAGCAGTGGACTCAGATATGCTGAGAAGAAGATAGTAATTATTTATTTATTTATTTATTTAATTGGTACATAATACAGAATAACACCATTATAACAATTGCTTTACAATTTTCATAGTTTTGATCTAGATATTATCCCAATAACATTTATGTACACAACATGATCTAGAAACATAGGAATACATGCAAAAATAAAAATACAGAGACATTCAAAGAAAAGACCAGTTTAGCTATATTATTTCCCAGTTTGTTGAACATTGAAAGTTCAACAAACTGGAAAATGCTAGATTTTTGAAATAATATTGATTGCTGCCCTTTTAAAACTGGGCAGCTTGTTGTTAAAAATATCAATTGAATCGTAACCATTTATTAGGAGTTCATTGTATAGGCGACACATTCTAATTATAGGATTATAGTAGGACGTATTGTTTTTATAAGTCTGAAGCGAGAAAGTGTATAGGAATGGGTACCGCGGTCTGGGTTTGGTATTAAAATTGATTAGGGAAAGGAGACTGGGGGAATCTATGTGGGAATGGATGATTTTGAAAAGATTGACCAAGTCATGGTATGATCGACGAGATTCTAGCGACAACATATTAAATTTTTTGAGTTTGTCCTTTTATTTAGGAATACTTCTATTCAGTCCATATCTGTAACAGAGGACAGATAAGAGTCTTCTTTGAACACTTTCAATTCTATTGCTGTGAACGGCGTAGTATGGAGACCAAACTGATGTATTGTATTCTAAGGTACTTCGTACAAGAGAATAGTATAGGTAGAGCAAGCTACGGGGGTTCTTGAAATCTTTTGTCACTCTATATAAAAAACCAAGAAGTTTCGAGCACTTAGATATTATATCGTCGTAGTGAGCCCGGAAAGTAAGTTTTTCGTCAAAAATTACCCCAAGATCACGAGCCATAGATTCCCTCCGAAGCACATGGCCGTCAAGACAATAATCGTGTAAGATTTTCAGCTTTTTGTTGCCAAAAGTCAATATAAAGCATTTGCCAACATTTAAGTGCATATGGTTGGAATGGCACCAGCTCTGAATTGCATTTAAGTCGGATTGTAGAACCAAAGCATCAGAAAGACTGTTTATGGTGGAGTACACCTTAAGGTCGTCTGCATATAAAAGACATGGACATTTGATTTTGTCTACAAGATCGTTAATGAAAGTAATAAAAAACAGGGGACCAAGGTGCGAGCCCTGTGGCACTCCTGAGCTTATAGGAGCTGGAGTAGATGTAAAGCCCTTAATTGCAACCAATTGACTCCTGTTATGTAGGTATGATTCGATCCACCTCAACAAGTTACCGTGTATCCCGTAAGAAGCTAGTTTGGCACACAAAATACGATGGTCTACTTTGTCGAAGGCTTTGGAAAAATCTGTGTAGATGCTGTCAACTTGTGTCGTCTTAGCAAAGGCATGGCAAATGTAGTTCTTGTATTCAAGCAAATTCGACGCTGTAGATCTATTCCTGACAAAACCATGCTGCTTCGGAGAAAGGTATGGGTGAATGTGGTGATACAGAAAGTCATAGACCACTGATTCGAATAATTTACCAAAACAAGATAAAATGCTTATAGGGCGATAGTTTTCACATTTCGATTTGTCACCAGATTTGTGGATGGGAGTGATGTGAGCCAGTTTCCATTTTGATGGAAAAGCACCCATTTGGAGAGAAGCATTAAAAATTTTGCACAGTGGAACACTCAATTCCTTATTACATTTCCTTATTAGCAAGGGAGGAAGTTCATCGGGTCCAGCACCTTTATTTGGATCAAGACACGCTATCTTTCTTTGAATAGTTTCGGGAGTAATCACAATATTTTCCAATATAGTGCTACTGCGACTTGGTTGAGATTCGAGGTTAAGAAATGTGTCTGATTCGAAGACGGATCCAAAATAACTCGAAAAGAGCTCGCATGTTTCTCTTTGATCTGATGAGATTTGATTGCCGTATTGCATAGTGTGAGGAATAGCGCATGAGTTTTTCTTTTTATTGTTGACAAAACGCCAGAAGCTCTTAATATTTGTATTCAACGTAGATTCCACCGAAGATGTAAAGGCACAATAGTCCGCTTCCATGAGCTTCTTGCAGCGGGCACGAAGCAGAGAGAAAGTATCATAGTCTCTAGGGTTTCTGAATTTCTTGAAACGACGGTGGTATTTCAGTTTTTCCTTTAAGCAGCGTTTCAAGGCTGGAGTAAACCAGGTGGGATACTTATGAGTATCGACACTTTTTAGAGGAGTGTGAGCTCTTATAATACTGTTAAGTTCTGCGTAAAAAACGTTGGTCATATCGTCTATGCTTTGCAACGACAAAATGCTGTCCCAGTCTTTTGATGAAAGATCGAAACATATCTCTGAGAAGTTACTTTTAAAAAATTAAGACGCTTTTGCTTTTTGCTTTTAAAACTATGAACTCTAGGTTTGTTTTTTAAATTAATGTTTATTGCTAAATTAGACGATTTGCTTAATTAGACGAAATAAATGAAAACATCTTAAGAAAGTAAAATGAGGGAAGATATCAGTCTACTACATTCAAATATAAAGAAAATACATCCATTATTGAATGGTTAATTGGTAATATCGACACGTTTACCATGTGCGTGTAGGTTCGACTACATTCAATAAATCAGAAACTTACTTTGCTCAATATGTCCATTGCTCTTGTTATGTTTCTGCAATACTGTGGTGATTTACCGCTTTTGGTAGGATCGACCAGAACGAGCTGGCAGTAGCAAAATGTTGAAATGAAATAATCCATTCAGCAATTTGTTAACCAAAGTAAATTAATTTGCGTGTCAGACATTTTTTAACCCTACCAACACCTTGGCGTAAGTAAATGGTCTGTTGAGAAGAGGCGCCCAAAAAACTCAACAGTTACTTTTTACTTATGACTTTTTTAAATATTGTACCGATATTTGATGGGTTCATTTTATAATAATTGTAGAATATTAATAATACATAGAAGGAAATATTTTTCTCCAATTTGGTTCTCCAAATTAATCTGCCTGTAAATAAATTTCAGTCCCTCAAAACTAGCAACATTCATTAACGCCGGCCGATTACTGGAATCTTTTCCTCAATCCGTCTTGGCCTTCCATCTTCCCTCCATGGCTTAAGGTTTGAATTCGATCAACCACCCGCACTTTGGCCAGACAAAAACTGTACAATACCCCGCAAAGTAGTCGTGTCAAAGGTGTGACGAAGCTAATTAAATGCTTTTGTGAAGATGGCGCGTAGACCCGACTGTCTCTTATTCCGTCGGACAAAGGTAAAAGCTTAGCTTGATTAATTATTTTTGTTTTCCCTCGGAGTTGGCAAAAAGAGGACAGCCAGTAATGAGCGCGGTAGAAAACTTTTTGGCGGATACAGAATCACTTTTAGCGGGATTGGATTGGGCTAGTTGAGATTTTTTGTGGCAATCGAACATTTTCTTTGTGAGGAAAATCATATCCGGTGAGGCTTTTGTCATTGACTATACATAGCAATACCTCTTATTGCTCCCCTAGAAACTTATAGTTTCATTTGTTGGTTTCATATGAATGCAATTGTCAAATACAAAATGCATTCATATGCATTCATGTGTTTTATCGTTTAAGAATCGTATCGTTGATCATTTATTATCATAGCAGAAGGTTTGCATAGTTAATTGCTAGATGAACCCATGTCAAAACTGTTCAAAATAATTTCTTAATTATAGTAACCACGTCCGGTAAAAGTTATGAAACAACAAGAATTATTTTCATACAACTAATTTTCAACGCTTTTCATCAATTGTAATCGCAGTCAAATAAATAAATAAATAAAAATGTTTTTATTAGGACAACAAAGATCCAGTTTGTTAGTAACATCGAAAGCTTAAAAACTATGTTAGTACTTAATTATTACTTTAGACAAATTATTATTTGACATGTATCTGGGAAGTGGACAGTCCCCACTCTCGACAAAGCCTTTCAAGACACTGTTGCGAATGCAAGCCTATAAAATTAAATGAAAAAAAAAAACCTATGTAAAAAAAACCCGGATCGACAATATTTGTAACGGTTTGTTTACCTGCGGAAGAGATTTACAGAATAAATGATGATGGATTATTATTTACGCGGAAAATGGGCCAATTTTCCTCGTCGTAAAACTCGCGGGTCCCTCTGACCCGACGTTTAAGTCAACAGCCTCCGGACGTTGGTCTTCCGCAGTCGATAAGCCTCGATAGCTTCTCTATTGTCGGAAGGTTTCTTTGGCCAACATTTTGAAGCGATTTTACGACGTTCAGATAGCAGAAATGGTTCAATTACAGTAAGGGTCCTATTGACCTATAAGCAAGCAGTTTGGGGTTAAAAATATCATGTATTTTTTTTATGCACAACACATTTTTATGAATGCGTCCTTTGGTTGTTTTATTACCGGCTTGCACCGGCTTGTAACTGCCGCCGTGGTACAGTGGTTAGAGCGTTGGGCTCTAATACCCGGAGGTCGTGGGTTCGAATCCCGCGGGGATCATCACTTTGTGTGAATGTTTTTAGTTTAGTTAGGACATTGCAGGCTTGAATCACCGGAATGTCTGAAAAGAATGATGATTCCATGCTTCGGAAGTGCACGTTGGTCCTGCGCCTGACCTCTCTTCGGTCGTGTCAGACTGCTGTCTCACTGTGTTATGAGAGTGAGGGAATAGGGATTGCACCTGTGCTTGCGCACTCACTTGCGCACTATAATATATCCTGCTTAGTTGGCTGATCGTAAAAGATTGGCCGCCGTAGCCGAAAACTCGGCCAGGAGGAAATTATTATTATTACCGGGTTGTGGTATTCAACCTTGCGAAAATTATTGATTATTACAAAAAATTGTTGCTCTCTTTTTTTTTCAACCGGATTAAACAACGTTAGCAATGGTTCAATATTATATAAGAGGGGCTTAGCGCGATATTCTTGCTTACTACTTTCCGTTCGACGTTCTGATTTTGCTACAACATCCTACATACTTAGTATTCAAGTATAGTCAAGTCACCAAACTCAAGTTTTGAAGCAAGATGTACACGAATCGGAGCAATGAAGGCGGAACTCGTTGCAATCAGCATTCTTGACTGCAGTACAGGGCAAGTTTCTTTGCGGAATGTGCCTCGGCGGTAGTGATGTGCCAAGTCACACTGACTCGAGTACTGACTCGAATACCTAGCAGGTACTCACGTACTCGAGTATATAAAATACCTACTGTATTCGGATCCACAATACTCAAATAAGATTACTTGCGCATTATTCGAATCCTACGTCTTCTTCTCCTCCACCTGTCCTGTTCCCATGTCTTACGTAAACGTGAGATTAGCCTCACGAGAACGGACGGTACGGAGCAGCGTCATTGCAGGTTTAAACTTTATTACCATAAAATGACTTGATAGAATTTCGGGAAAATCAAAGTAGAAAGTTCGATCCAAAACGTACTCGAGTCCACTGAAGTATTCGAATACCCGTGTCAATACTCGAATTTTTTTTTTAATGAATACCAGTAAACATATAGATGACTCGGTACATCACTACTCAATGGAATCTCGGCGAAAGCAAGGCAAACTTTGTGCCTCCGCGCGTGAATGTGAAACTACCTTTATAATGAACCTCATTGCGGTGGGGTGACGAAAGGAAATAATTGTCGCTTGAAAAAATAACTGTCTCTTGCATTGGTCTCTTGCTTAAAATGTTTATCGTCGGCCATTGTAGATTAGATTTTTGAGAAATTGTAGAATAGTCGGTACTTTTCTATATCGACAATATGACAATTATTATTATATGTCAATTATTGTAGGAACGTTATACATCCTTTTTTTTACCTTAGTTGGTTGTGGGATTTTTTCTAAGTCTTACTTACTAGCTACCATCCCAGCCGTGGTAGTCTTTTAGCAATATTCATATGAGGTTTCCAGATTATGAGTAGTGTAGTAGAAATAAACAGGTTAGAGATCCGAGGAGCTTAACTGCCTCCGTGGTACTGTGGTTAGAGCATTAGGCTCTAAAACCCGGAGGTCGTGGTTCGAATCCCACGGGGAGCATCACTTTGTGTGATTGTTTCCAGTTTGGTTAGGACATTGCAGGCTTGAATCACCTGAATGTCTGAAAAGAATGATGATTCCGTGCTTCGAAAGGCACCTTAAGCCGTTGGTCCCGACTATGTTCTAAGTAGGTCTGGTTTCCCTTGTAGAGTAACAGAGGTCAGATGGCAATCGCTACATTGTAATAACCAGGCGTGTCAAATCTAGGAATTCTAGGATCATAGTCGAAGCGGACCCTGAGCTCCATATTGGATGCAATCGGGAATACAATGGGATGATGATGAGAGATCTGAGGAGCCTACAGTGTGGTGGCACATAAATTGACTACTACTGGTTTGTTGTCCCTATAGAATAGACCACAGTGGTCGCTTACCGTCGGTTGAGCGTGCTTGTCTACCAACTGATACCTACAGCATAAAAAACCAACACAAAAAGTAAATAAAACAATGTTATTATTAATCAGACACGCTTTAAACAATAGTGGCCATTGTGAAATCTGTTCAAAACCGTAAAATCCAAGATTTTATCGCGTCAAGATAAATGCATTTCGTCGCAATATCGTAAAATACAGACATTCACAAACTAGAAGATGTGGATCGTCGCCGATCTATAAAGTTTATAAAGGATATTAGTGTCGTAAAGCTGAAGTGTTTTCTATCTAAAGTTATCGACGTTGTCCAGTTATGTTATGCATAACCCGTAAACTAAGAATGTTTCTAGTGTGGCTACGAAATATTGCAAACTATCTTACAAACTCCTACTTAACGCAATAAGTAAATAAATATGCTTTGACATATACACACAGCACCATCTAGCAATCGAACAAAGCGTAGTTAGTTAGTAGTTAGTATGCCATATATAACAAGCTTCCGATAACGTTCGTCATTGTACCAGTTAATGATGATGATGAATGAAAATATAAGGATCATCCTTTCGCTCCAAGCCAAGCTCTACTACCCGCGGTGCATCCTGCCATGATTGTTGTCAATACAATACATTAGTGAGACGAGAATGGAACAGATTCATTGTTATTTGTTACAATATTATTAATATAATAAGTGACGTGTATTATGTTTGAAAGAGAAACTTATATTTGTTTTGTATTTTTGTCAAAACATGTAGTATGTTAAAAAAAGTTAAAATCAATGTTAATTTGTACAAAAAAAAAATCTTAAGGATTCCGTTACTTTCGTGGCCCGCTTACTATCATACCCTTCCGTTATTCTGATTACAACATCATTGAGTTCATCACAGGGTTGATAGAAGTTTCTTTTATGTAAAGAACCTTACATCCAATATTTGAGTATGATAAGACTTAGTTTCCGATGTTCTTCCAGTAGCTTTTGGTTTTAATAGGCTTTACTTTTTGTTGTGATAGCATCTTGATAGGAACTTAAGAGCCCTATTACAAATTTCCACTTCGTTATGACAACTCATTGCTCACGTGACCACAATACCATTTTGTAGTAATTTTGCAGTTATATTTATTGTTATTATCGAAAAAGGATAATAAATGAATGGTTTAAAATTATAAAATCTTCATTCCTCATGATGTAACAATTATTGTGGTATACATTTTGCTTAATTGTATTATCGGAGATAGGAGAAATTCACTGTTAACTTAAAGCGATTTTCGAAGATTTTTGCTTTAGAACTAGATTTTTTTTCTTATATAAAACCAAAGATATTTAATAATCCCAGGCCGCTACGAACTATACGTCTATATAAGAGATAACATTCTAATATTTTTATTTCATTTGCAACTGTGCCCTTGCGCATTTTATGAAAATCTTTCTCTGCAATTATGGGTTCAATTAAAAAGTTAAGCAAAATTTACAAAAAGCAAGGCCGCTACGAACTATTCCAATAGATATTCTACACTATTTAATAAGTCATAATTGTAAATGTATTTTTGTTTCTGAGATCAAGAACGCCAAAGTTGGCCATTTTATGCAAAAATCACAGTCAATATGTGATATGGCTCTTAAACGTCTCTTTGTAGATTTAGTTAATATGGCCCACATAAAGTTATATGAATATCTCTGGACATATCTCTGGACATTATTCACACAGCGCCATCTAGCCCCAAACTAAGCATTAGCTTGTGCCAGACAACGGATAACATTACTTATATACTTTTTTTTTGTAAATACATACTTATTATACATAGAAACACCCAGACCGATACAAACAGACATGTTCATGCACACAAATGTTTGTACCGTGCGGGGATCGAACCCGCGACCTCTGGTGTAATAGCCGACTTCTCGACCATTACACCAAATGGCTCGTCAAATATGAATGGAATCTATCGACATAAATAAAAATGAACAATGTATAGATTTAATACAACTGCACGAAACTAACAAAAAAAACTCTGTTTTTTTATTATTATCGTTGTCAGAACAGATAGTTTGAAATAAAGACTAGGTTTTTAATTTACTACAAAGTAGTATTAACTTTTTTATGCTTTTTGTTAAACTTTATAACACCCTTCCGATAACTTGCTACTGAAACTTTTGGAAACTTTTCATTTATGTTTGTTGAAGCTTGTAAAAATGACCAAGTCAACTAAGAATTGTTTGCATAATTTTAATGTACGCTTTATATGCAAATAGTGTAATTATAATGGGTGTTTCTATGTATAATATGTGTGAATGATGTTCAGAGATATTTATTTAGTTAATATTATTAGGTTACTTTACTAAAAAAAGGTAAAAAAAAATGTATATTTTTGCTGCGTTGATAGTGCTATAAAATAAACTTACTAAACAAGTAGCAAGATAGTACGGAGTATGCAGAATCATAGCATTTGGTTGATAAATCTGCAAGCTAAATGGCTGTGTCAATATCTCCGCTCCACAAATGGGCACTTAATATGTGTTTATCCGCCGCTCTCGTGGTCGCGGGGAGCAAAGCTTCGCTTACAAGAGCGTTGACTGTCTGCCCCGGATGGAAACTGATGTCTTTTTTCCACTTATCACGGTCGGCATTAGCACTAAACTGTGATGTGGATCATGTTAAAACGGATGACGTGTTGTTGAAAGGTTGTTGGAGTGTTTAGCGAAATAAGAGCCGCTTTACGCTTTTGAACAACCCATTGAGGGTCCGGTGTTATCGTTGGTTTTAGCGTTTAGTTTAAAAATCAATGCATGGATTTTTTGACAATAGGTAATTATTTACTCAGTAAGTGCTTCATAAAAAGGTAAATCCAAGGTAGGTATTATTTGTTTTTGTTTAAATTTTTTGTCGGGTTCAATTAATTGATATTATAGTTAAAACTAGAGTTATTTTTCCTGTTAATTAAGTTTCACATTTTAAGTAAATATTTTGGCAGCCTTAATTTTACCCTCATCAAGCATTGCACTCTTCCATAATTATGCATTTATAATAATTTAAAATGAATGCACAAAAGTATGACGCAACAAAACTTTCCAAAATATAAAAGGCTTTTATTATAAAACAAAAGCTTAAACATTTAACCCACAATAGTGAGCGTAATTCGCTCTTCAAACAGAAGACAAAGCTTCGAGTTATGACTAACTCTTTTATTTGCCGCCGAAAGGCGAGAGCGCCTCGAAAATGGACGCCTTTTCAGCGAATATTAACATTTGTGATATTATTCTAATGTTGTAATAAGAACGGATTTCAAAATGAGAAATTTTAATATATTATTACTACATTCATAAAATGTTGATGTTGTTTTTTGTCTCACTGTAGCAGGATAGTCTGAAAGAGTACCTTACTCTTTCAGACTTTCAGGGGTTAAGGGGTATTTCTGTTAGCCTTACATAGGGCTTGTCTACCTCAGGCTGGCAATGGTGCAGAGGTCGCGGATTCGATCACCGCACGGTACAAACATTTGTGTGCATGATCATGTCTGCTTGTATCGGTCTGGGTGTTTCTATGTAGGTATAATATGTATGTATTTACAAAAAAAAGTATATAAGTAATGTATAACCGTTGTCTGGCATCCATAGCACAAGCTAATGCTTAGTTTGGGGCTATAGATGGCGCTGTGTGAATAATGTCAAGAGATTTTTTTTATTTTTTTATTTATACATTTCTCTACAAAAAAAATGTCTGAAGACTCAACTGTTACTGTTGCGTTAATGTTTAAAAATGCGTTGAGGAATTACCTACTTGATTTTAGTGTTTTTTTTTTGTTTGGAGGGGAATGTGCTTAAACGCCTTAACTGCAGGCTAGCCAGACCTGCGCTGTTGTGGGACCAACCAACTAAACTCCCCGTTTACTCATTTAAATATTGGAGGAACGAGCCGGATACCCGCTTTGTGGCAATCTACCCTGGTTACCCTGCATTTTCACACACAAATTTTTCGGCTTACGTGCATTTTCCCCCAGAGTGGCAAGTCTTGCATAAATATCGTATCAACTTGAGTGTATTTATTTCAATATACTCTTTTTAATGTTTCAGTTCTACCGTTTAGATTATATTTTTATATCGGTCTCATGCCTGATTAAAAACGGCACTTAAACAAAAAATAACAAACGCTGAATTGGAATAATTATGTGGCAGACAAATAGATTCTCATCTTGATGTATGTGCCGAGCTATCATCGCCTCTCGGAGTGGCGACCCTCATGGCTCATACCGCCGTGTTATTAAAACTGCCCGCTAAAGAACATCATGTGAATGGAAATGACAATCTCAAAGGATTACCTCCTACCTTCATTAGCTAAAATATGTATGCCGCAAATCAATACTAATATTATAAATGTAAAAGTAACTCTGTCTGTCGTTTATTTCACGCCTAAACAACCAAACTGAGTTTGATGAAAGATGGTACAAATGTTATTATAACCTTGGAAAAGGTTTATGACTTTCATCGTCTCTGGATTGTTCTACGTATGCCATTAGATTGGCTAGAAAAATATTGTTAGGAAATATTATCTTCATACTATTCGCTCTTCACTTCTTGTGTCAGATAAGTACCTGATACTTGCGGCCACCTGGGACTTAACTTAATGATACACATCACACATTGAAAAATACATTTTGTTTAAATACTAGTATTGTTAACTATTTTTGCAAGTAAAATTAAGCCAAATGCCATCTGAGCTCCGAAGTCCTTAATAGAATAACTAGGCCAAGTTCATTATTGTTGCACAGCCATTGGACTGTGCATTTCTCACGATTTTTTCCGTCACCGAGCTAGCGGTAAGTACGCACACATAAAAATAGGTGCGCCTAAGATTCACCCCGTCGAAAAAAGTCATGTGAAGCCACCCTTGAGACCACTCAAAACAGCTAACAAATAAATTAGGTTTTTTAAATCAATTCCAAATAATCTATATCTTCGGTGTCCATGTTAAGCCATTTTTCAAAGCATTCGCTAAAAGCGTTCTTTGTTTCGTACCTTTACGAGCTGTGGCGGTAAAAGTTTATATTCACTTATTCACAGCTCACTGTCCAAATTAATTACTTACTGTTGGTGGTAATTTATTGAGGCAAAAGGTTTTACTAGAGATTTTTTATGCGAACGGCGCGACAGATAATGGACCGCTTTAGCGTTTGTGCCGAAGTAATAGAAGTCATTAATACTAAAACAATGTTTTTTTTTTTCGAAATTACCACAAAATAGTGGAACTAAACTCTTTCAGTAGAATTAACAGCAACCTAGTAAAAGTAAGTATCGGTCAGTATGCTATCAACATTAGAGCCGATTTCCTGTCTCTGACTACCTACAAAAAAAAAAAACTACAGAAGGATGAGGCGTCTTGACCCCTTCAGGCAGGGACCAGCAGGATACGAGGTTCCTTCATCATCATAGCATGGATCTCTGACACAGTAGGATGGAAATAGCTTGGTGCTCCCGTTTTCGTAAAACGAAGAGGCGTGCGAGGCGATCATTAGGGCATCGCTTGTTTGTTGTGGACATTCCCAGTGTTAAAAAGTGTTCTGACTCTGAATAGCATACCGATAAAACACAGCCAGAGGTTTTACCTAGGGACACTCTGACTCTGAAAAGCCCATACCTGGAAATTCTACTCACGACGTTTAAAGTTTGAACACGATTGATCAAAACTTTTCCACGAAGAATTCGTCTAAATCTAATTTGACACAACAGTAGGTACTGCAGTTAACCAACTGTCAAAATTACACAATACAAATTGAACTTATTACATCAATAGTTTAAGATTCAAGATTGCCAGAAGGATTCACTGAGTTTGGTCCATATCTAGTCATCTCATCATTTCTTGTTTCAAGATTATCTGGTTCGACGGATGATTGAGTTTCATTTGTCGTCGCAATTCGACTAAGTTGGCTCGGAATGGAATTTCTACGAAAACTCGTTTGTGTTGAACGGATTCCGTAAAGTTTGGAGTGAAGGTGCTATAAAATTCTTACAACGCTATTATATTGCTAGTATTGCAACGAACTTTCTAGTGTGTGTTTTAAAATAAACAGTGTTGGTTAATCGAAGCTTTGCTTTGCTGAAATTAGCAGACAGAAATTGCTGCTATACATGATCAAATCATGCTCTATTTTCCTCAAAATAAGCAGAAGTAAAGCATAAGCCACTGTTACGAAAAAGAAAATCTTAGTAACGATTCCCAAACCGCCATTCTGTCCTACTATAGATGCGTTCTCCATGCTTCGCTTAACATGAGGAGATGCATATTATGTTTTAAAATGAGTTCCACTTTAGTTTTTAGTCCTCTATAAGGCTGCGTCCCCAGTAGGCCAACTGTTAGCGGCAGACTGAGTTTGCGGCTTATCGATTTAGTACGCCTTTCGATATATGTATGTATTAGAAATGGAGTGTCCACAGTTTGCGCGTAACGCTGCAAACTGCGTACAGTGAGCGTAAAACTAGCAAACTGAGGACACTCCATTTCTAATATATGGAAAGGAGTACTAAATCGATAGGCCGCAAACTTAGTCTGCCGCTAACAGTTTGCCTACTGGGGACGCAGCCTTATCGACCGGTAGAAAAGAACAAGTTTAACCAAGTTATCTAAGATAATGCAAAGTTTTTATCGTGCCAAATATCTAGCAAGGCACACTGCTTGAATTTCTAATAACGCTGGTACCAAAGCCTAGGATATCGCCCTCTGGATTTTTATATCTCACTGAAAGGCGAAGTTATGCATTTTAAAATGTTCATTAAATACGGGTGTACTGTTGGTTTTATAAAATTATTTCGTTTATTGTAATACTAGTAAGTATAATACCATTTTGATCTAAAACATCCAGGTAGTAATCACAAAGATTGAAATTCAGATTTTACCATTCAGATGTGTACCTCATAAGCAGTAAGAATTATGCTGATACCCGTGGCCTTTCGATAGTTTGATGAGAAAGTAGGGAGGAAGTTAGCAAAGTTATTAGAAGGCTACTAACCTTTTGGCAGTCATCCAGAAGCGACGTTTTTCCAGGTGCTGGAACCCCTATACAGGGCTATGGTGCGTCGCGCATACAATCATGTGTTTGCGTACTCGCATTTTGTATTTATAAAGCCTTTTCTCCTCTTCCCCCCCAGCCCTTCCCCCACATTTCCGGGATCAAGAGTACCCTATGTCACCCCGGAATAGTGTAGCTTTCCAACAGTAAAATAACTATTCAAATCGGTTCAAAAGTTTCGGAGCCTATTCAATACAAACAAACAATCAAATCTTTTTTCTTTATAGTATAAGCACAGATAATATAAGTATAAGTAAGGATGACTGCATTTCAATAAAAAAGGCGCTTACTTTGCAGAGTATAATTTTTTTTTCATACTAACTCAGTTGGCAGACAGACACGCAGCCCACCTGATGGTAAGCGGCCACTGCGGCCTATTCCATTGAGGGACGCTTCACCTGAAAGCGTCGCTCAATGTGCTGCCAGACTGTAGGCTCATCTGATCTTCGAGCCTCTGATTTCAAGTATACTGGCTCCCACATTAATTTTTGCCGGAACACAGCCAGAGCTGTTATGGCGGCAGATTTCACCTGTGGGGGTGGTAGCTAGCCAGTCGGACTCTGAAAAAGCCCTACCACCAACCAGACCCAAGGTGGGAATCGAACCCACGACCTCTGTGTTTTTATACCCGAGCGGCTTAGCCACTGTTCCACGGAGGCGGTCGAAAATAATCTAATACCAACTTTTACGGCGTAACTCATTTTAGTGGATTTCGATACTCCTCTATTATGTCTTGCCTACCTAATCATATAATATACATAATTCGTGATGGAATAATACAGTAGTTGTATTTGCATACCGTCTGGAATTGCCTAGCATATCAACTATATAATAATACGTATACCTATATCTCAAGTAATCAAATGTAGCATCGTAAATGGAACGTTAAATGATAATATACTGTTTACAATCAATTTATTACCGAGTTGTGGCTGTAATCGAGGTTGAAAGTTAAAACTGCATAAGTATTTTTTAAATATAATTAAATAATAAATTACATACCATATCAGTGGCACTTTTTACGCGACCGTGATATATGTGTAAATAATCGTTGTATTTCCAAGGTAATATTTATGGATTTATTTAATTAGGTAGGTACCTTACACAAGCACATATTTGTGGCATCTTGGCAAGACTCTAAAAAAGAATAAATTTTTCAATAATATCTACTCATACTTAAATGTCCCACAATTATTTAATGACATTTAAAATTAATTAAGGCACCGTAAAAAGACTTAATATGCTACATGGAAGTATCGTTGTACCGCGTTGAATAAGCTGAGACAATGCAAACAATCTAACAAAACGGGGATAGTATACTTGAGATAGGCGGTTTTCCCACCAGCCGTCGATCAGCCCGTAATTTACTAGATGGAATCAAAACATCCAAACGATAACGGTTTTGTTTATTATCAATCAATAATTTCGAAAACACAAACAACATCCCAATACAGGGAACAATGGGCAACCCAGTAATAAATCATTGGAGGTACATAGAACAGTTACAACGCAGATGTGCCACCCTATAATTAATGATAACGTATTACTTTAATTACTAACTTGATCTTATTTTCTATTGTTTCTAGACATTGTGAGTGGTAGAACTTTAATTAGCGTGCCATTTTTACTAGTCATTGTGTATGGTAGACCTATATGCAGATAGTTCGACTTTTAATGATGGGTACCCATAAGCCAGTGATTAATCATCAAGCCTGCCAAATGTAAATATGTGATCACAAACCTAAGCTATGTTCAGAAAAATCTGACAAAATTGTACTAATTGTATACCTGACCCGGATTAAACACAATCACAGTTACCTAAACAGTAGGTATTCAGCACAGAACAAGAAAAATTTCTCTCTGGTATTCAGCACAGAACAATAAAAATTTCTGGTATTCAGTTTTTAAAGCAACAGCAACATCTATGTCATTCTGTGCTAGTTATTTGTTCATACTGTTTCATACAATATGGCGACGAATAAAAAACGCCACACATCTCGATGTACCTAAATCATACACAACAAAATTAAATTCCGCGTCAAAATCGCACAAAACGTAGGTATATAAACTATTTTGCGATTGGTCGCTTGAGCCGGGACTGGATATACATGAGTTATTGGGGACAGGAAGGAATGACAAACGCATTTGATTTGTATGCAGTTGCAATAACCGAGGATAGCGCCTCGAGCCAACGAGCGGGTCAGACGAGAGACTAAGCGAGTTAGGTTTCTAGTTAAATATTAGAATATGAATGAACTTCATTCCACGGCTTCTGTTTCTCTGGTTACTTGAGAACTAATGTATTGACATAGGCCACTTTATACACCTTCTATCGGGCTAGTTTATGACTGTTCCATTAAATCACAATCGGTTTAGTAATTTAGGCGTGAAAACGTAACAGACAGATAAAAGATAGATTTTTTGCTCGATCACTCATTGTGATCGATTCATTTATCGTCACCGTAGAGTGAAAACCTCTTAAGTGTTTTTGAGCAAACTTTTCAGGAGGTGAAAAAATCCGTCTGGTAAAAAAAACTGTACTACGTAGATTTTTGTTTTAATTATTATTGTTTACGAGCTTTAGTTTTACTCACAATAACAATTAAAACAAAAATCTACGTAGTACACATTTTTTTCACCAGATGGTTTTTTCACCTCCTGAAAAGTTTGCTCAAAAACACTTAAGAGGTTTTCACTCTACGACGACGTTATGCAACATATTCAGTGACGTTTCTTCAAAAGCTTTTCTAAATGTGCTGCTACACTGTAGGCTCCCCTGATCGTACCCTGCGGTTATGGTGCATAAAAGCATTCTCCTACTCCGAAAAAAAAAGGCACCCCTGATCGTCGAGCCTTTGATTTCAAATGTACTGACTCCCTGACTCCAAAATGCCTATTATAGGGGTGGTAGAGAGCCAGTCCAACTCAGAAATCCTAGTCTCGGAAATAGGGAAATAAAATCCTCCTTATCAATATCAATTTTGTTACGAATAGTATTTGATAAGCCTCCTGATATTATAATAAGCCTGCGTGGAACGAGCCCAAAATATTACTGCGCCTACGAGGGGTATATCCAGTTACTCCTCGAAAAATAAGAACAAAAGGCATTACCGTCCTTTAATATTAGATATAGTGCAAGATACCCCGAGCTATCTCTATTCAAACGTAAATGTACGTCTCTCAGTCGCCGGTCTGTCTAGGTTTAAATCTAACAAAATATTTTTGTATTTCCGTCGTGTATGCGGTCATATTTTTGCTTTATATTCAACGAGAATTCTGAGCGATGAAAACTCAAGATAAGCCATTATTTTATTCCGTTTACACGCTGTGTGAATTGTAAATGTAACTTAAAGGTGCATTTAGTAGTGCCCAATGAATTGTCGTGGTCTAGACAATTATGGAAATGCGATGAGCATTTGTATTTGTTTGGTGTCTTATTCTCTAAGTATAAAGCTTTTATTGAGGTAAGTTTATTCGGGCTACCACCAAGAATCCTGTGATCCTTAGAATAAAAGATTGAGAACTTATTTTGGAATCAAATCAATTTTTAACCTAGGTCGTCCAATACTACTTCAAAAGCCAGGTCAGGCTTCCAAAATAAGAATGAAAATTTTCATAATGATGCATCACATCCGAGGATTGAATGTCTTTTTTCTTTACATTTACCTACAAAAAAATAGACCCTTGGCACAAAAGACATGCCTACTATACAAGCAAAACAAAAAGAAATATTCCTTAAAATTAAGAAGAAATTCTTTGTAGTACAAAAACGTATACCAAAAATCCCTACTAGAAGGTCATTAAACATTGATCAGTCAATGGAGACGAGAATTGCTAACCAAAACCCAATCAATTTTGCAAAGTCTTCCTTCGACGTGTGTGTTTTGTTCAGTATTGTTCCACACCGCATTGAAGGAGATATTACCAATTCAAAACCTCGGGAGGCATCTTTTTACCCTTTTCTAAAAACCAACCTTCAAGAAAAACAAAAAAGTGTGCGCGAGAAATACAATCAGAAAACTCAGATTTCAAAAGCAGTGAAAAGTATTCTGGGGTTAAATCGTTCTAACCTCTCGAAAATCAATGGTCATGTTTAATTAGATTTTACAATTAAAAAGCTCTCAGGTATAATGAAGAGCAACAAGATCAAATGTGTATGTAATTAAAAAAAAAGGCTACCTTAAATCAGACGAGAATTTATTGCATGGTGCCTCTGCTCCTGTGACACTGTCGACAAGCCTGTGTCACTTTAACCAAGGCGTTGGCAGAATATTGCGGAGTCTAGTGGGTATCCCGACCCTCAGGGAGAGGGAGACCCAGATAATCCCCAGCGCCCCCCAACCGTGCTAAATAACTAGTAGAGTTACCTAATTTACAACCAATAAAAGAGTTGCCAAATCTTAGAGCATAATTCAATGTACCCAAACCAATTAGAGTGTTGTGTTAAAGCGCTCTGAAACATGAATCTTGACAAATTTTTTGACGCTCCCTTAATTTTTTGATCTTCAAGGTTTTTGACGCGGCCTGTATTTTAAAACAAAGTCTTAAATTTTAAATTACAACTAATTTACAAGGAAAGAAGCCAATCCCCGCTTACAAATTAGGCACATCAATTAGACTAAACCCGATACTTCTCGGCATTAATCACTTGTAGGATTTCACAGGCCTTTGCCAACTTGCCGAGTGTAATCTGAGCAAAGAAGTTTATCGGCTTATTTTTGTTCGCCTTTGTAAGGAAAATAACACAGTGTATTAGTAAAATAAGAGCGTACTTTGTTGTAACTAGTTCGGCTTTAAAAGTGTGTATTGATAATATTTTTGTTAATACTGAGACAAGAGATTGAACATGGCTTAAAAACATTACAAAAGTTGTTTCGGGTTTTGTTCCGGATCGGGTCTATTTTGGGAATCGAACCCATGCCCTTTGGGTTTTTTTTAAGTCAGAGGCGGCAAACGAGTTAGCTGGTCGCCTGATGGTAAGCAATCACCGCCGCCCATGGACATCTGCAATACCAAAGGGATCAATGATTTTTCTACCGTGGTAGTAACCACATAACCACGGTCTAACAGAGATGGTCTAACTTTAAAGAATTCGTTCAATGTGCCACATACTATAAAATCGAACAAAGTAAATAATATAAAGCGCGACTGAGACAGCCAAAATTCGAGCCAACAAAACCACTGACAGATAAAATCAAAACAAAATTTATAAATGCCAAAAATACTTCCCGCCAATACAAGGCGGCCAATGATAAAAGGGTTCTCAACAAAGAGTTTCATCTCGTTCCCGCACTCGATAAGGAGTTACCGCACGCGAGCCGCGGATAACTCCCAAGATTAATGTGCACGCATTACTTGTGCTAGTGATGTGCTTAACACATTGAATAGTTTAGTACACAAATAATAGTTTAATACAGTACCTATCAGACAATTTGGAAGTCACGTTAAGTACTTGAGCTACTTATTTCTAATTACACCTATGTGTAAATGATAATCATCATCATCATTTTAGCTAAACGACGTTAACTGTTGGACATAGGCCTCCCCCAAAGATCTCCAAACCGAGCGTTCTTGCGCCACCCGCATTCAGTGGATTGCGGCGTAAATAATAATATTTAAGATATTTGTGGTGGAGAACATTTTTCATAATTTACTTGAATGTGCTTATCGATTTTTGTAATTGCTCCACCGCTTAATAATGCGCGACCATTACAAACTACACCCATTGCTATATTTTATCAATGCTTCAAGAAAATAATACATTTTGCTTCCCAGACTGCATAAGAAATTACTCGCAGATAACACTAAGATATATACTATGTGTAATATGTGTGCACTAAAAAGTTACTTAGTCATAATAAGTGATTTAGAACTTACAGAACAGAAGCTTTTTCTACATAAAATACACTTTTGACATCTTATAAACACAAACACCAAATACAGTTTATTGGTACTAAAATAATCCATTATTAATAAATTGCTATAACTTTCCCCCCACTAGTTTGTAAGGCCCAGAGGAAATTTGGCATTTACGTGAATTGGTGTAAACATCGTCTTATTCTGCCCATTGATTTCGCCAGAGAATTTATTTTCAATAGAATTGATCTGCTGCATGACTATCTGAGCATAATATAATATTATTGATTAATATTGAGTGATGATTGAAGTTGGTTGTATCGCTTGTGTTAAGCTTCATTTACGGAGGCAATGACGGTGTAAAAGAAAGTAACTTCTATTCGTTTCTTTTCACGTATACAATTTTCGAATGGGGGGATTTCAATCTTCAGTAATGCTTACTGCATAATTATAATAAGTTCTTTTGATGTCGACGCTACCTTAAGCCCTCTGGACGAAAGATTTAAAAACATGATAACATCTAAAAACAAACCTATTTTTAAAAGCTTAATGTTTTCCACTCACGTAACGCCACGGGCACAATTTTTACGTTATTAATTAAAGCAGCAAGTCTTGTAATCCTCAGTGGTAGTTCAAATTGGATCCCAATTTGAGGAAATGAAATAAAAAAGCTACAAACTTTGTAATGTTTAAGAATAAATGCATTAATCTTAACCCCTGCCAAGTCTAGCGGAATCTGCAGCCAGTCCGAAACTCGAAATTAACTTATCAAAGTAATTTCGTTACCCCTTTTGATGAGTGTATTAAAAAAGTTCAGTTTCGAGGAAGGGTCTTTGGGTGACGGGTATTTTTGGGAATTCTTAAACTACAAATTAAAAGAGGCTTCAACCCTACAGCCGACTAGAGATAAAGACGTTTCTAATGTATTTTTTGGGACAACTTTAATTTATTACGTCATTTAAAAATACAACTTTTTTAATATTTTTAGAAGAGTGAGAGAAACTAACAAGCAGCTCATCTAACGAAAAGCTATCAACACCATTCATGATCACGAATATCCGGGAAGTTATAAGTGAGTTGCCAAACTTTAAGGAGTTTCCTCGAACCTTGATTCTTGAAGATTTCAAGGTCGTATCGATTCACGGATATAGCTGCAGTTTGCTCATTTGAAAAACTTTTTAAGACTTTAAAAATTATGTGAAGAATTTACGAACAAAATATTTGAGTAATATATAAAAAAGTCTGGTTTCCAACATTTTCTTGACCAAATAGAGTTAAGTATTTATGTATTTCTGGTATAACCTTATAAGTACTTGATTAGTTATTAATGAAAACATTGCAAAAAGGTGATAGACCTTTAATGAAATCACAGATCTTCAAACCAGGTTCATGGGTTGTTCTAAATATGATGAAGTGAGTAGATGTAAGGCACACAGCGACACAAAAATCCTTTGATCGCAATATTGCACAACTATTGAATAAGTCAAAACTTATCAAACGCTCTACTTTCTCAGTAAGTTACCAAGTCTAACGTGCTCGATATTGCTATGGTTTCAATGTCCCTAGCACAATAATATCATCTTTAGATGGCCTTGTTGGTCTAATACTTGATTTAATTAAATCAAAGACACCTAGCCAGTACCTTGAATTTCAGACACTAACTCATATTTTAAACAGAAAATTTTTCGATTTTAATTTAGTCTGTGATCTCTAATGAGACACCTAAAAGCTATTAGTATTTTTTAAGACAATGCAAAAAAAAAAAAATTAAGAAAGGCACTGACTTTCCTAAAAATTAAATACATTCCCAGTCTATGACTACTTACTTATTTGCACTCCGTCTTATGTCCAAATTTTATAATTTGATACACCATATTATTTATTTGTTTGTATCTGCAATTCTTTGTTTCTACATTTAGAACTACTACAAAAATCTAAATCAGGCCATTAAAATAACATTGCTAAAGATTTAGACGTTTTGGATTAGCATATTATACAAATATTTTCAAATTACTACTTTACATTAAGCGCTTGTTGAAACAAGAAACTCAAGTTCCGTATATTCCAACTCCCATATTTGACCGATATATTCGTACCCACAATGGCGGCACTCTCGATACCCATAAGCACTAAATTTCCCAAAAGATTCCAGCAAAGCCTCAGCGAGATTACCATCTTGCGGCGCGGGCGAGCACACATCGCGGGAACTATCTCTGGACTGTATGTTAATGAGAATAAGATTGACTATCAAATGGCAGGGATAGTGATAGTGAATCTCTGATTGGAAAGCAGAAACGCATCTCATGTCAGTAATTTAAAAAGTCATTCATACACATGCAAATTCCGATATAAAAATAGGAGTGGCAGATGAGAAGTTTTTCTTTCTCGTAGTTTTTCTCGCAGTATCTAACAAGTATATCAACGCTAAAGCTTTGGATGCCAAATAACAGACAAAAAAAATTTGTACACATATTACTTAGTTTATAACTAAATAAACAAAGCCTGAATGTGTGCTTGTTTACACAAACAACTAAACATGGTACTTTTAACTCCGTAAAATCAAACTCTGACCGATATACCCACAATGGCGGCGCTCCCGATACCTATAAGCACTAAATTTCCCAAAAGATTCCGGCAAAGCCGCCAGCAGATTACCATCTCGCGGCGCGGGCGAGCACACATCGCGGGAATTATCTCTGATTGGAAAGCAGAAACGCGTCTCATGAATGTGTAACGAGCCGCAACTACACCTACGTACTACGTAAGCGTGCGCGGTTTTTCTTTCAAAAGTTATCATCTTCGGGATATATTTCGTGCTTTTCCAGTTAACAGTTCTAAGATTTAGCGTCGGTAATACAATTTTCAGAATAGCCACTAAATATAATTTTGACGTGACAACGTCTTATAAATTGGTTTGCCGGGTGACACTTCAAGAAACTGCGTTACGCTCCGCTCACGTTATGCGCTCACAATGAGAGCGAGTGAGAGGCACGCGTCCCGCCTAAGAGCGAGAGAGACAGACATAAAAAGTCGTTGTCACGTAAAACTTTCGCCCATATACCGACTTTACAGGCAACCAATTTTTTAAAAGATTTTATATATATAGGTACATATTACAACCATTTTCTTTTTAGATTTATTTTATTTATTTATTTTATTTTATTTTATAAGGAAAACAATACAGTGTATACATATACATAACAAATTCTTTGTTTAAAGATTTAAAACACAAAAAAGACTAATTAATTACAAAGTTTATCTACATTGTATGTATGTTCTTCATCTCAGCGTATTCCCGATTGCATCCAGCATGGAGCCCAGGGTCTGCTTCGACTATGATCCTAGATTTGACAAGCCTGGTTGTTGCTTTACTACATTGTATGTAGTATGCTTACTTTTTGTATTTACGAGTACATCTAGCTTGTGAAAGATAGAGAATGCTCCTTAAATAAATAAAAAACTTTGCTATACTCCTATTAACTGGTTTCCAAACTCCGGTTTCCATAACGGCCGAAGCGTATTAACTTACCAGATCTGATGATCCCAAACCTATTTGGTCGTGACAACAAAAAAAAGCCTAAACACTGGATAAATAAACTAAACATATAAAATAATTTAAATAGAACAATCGAAACCAAGTAATTTATCATCCATTATGTCAAATTAAATGAAAATATTTGTTGAAGCGCATAAGGTTACATTCTACGAACACAATGTAAAGTGGCAGCGCAAAAACTAAGTTGATACCGCGAACACATTCCATTATATCGAAGAGCTTGCTCCGCCACACGCTAGAGACTGCGGAAAACAAAAAGAGAATAGAACTGAATTTAAAACAGTCTTTCTTGGCATCAAACTGTACAGAAACAGCTGATGTTTGATAAGATTTTTGCACATTGTCATAAATTGTGGAAGACTAAAATGAACTAAATATCTTTGGATACAATGATATTATTATAATATCATTGTTTGGATATAATTCAGACAGCATAGCGCCATCTAGGTCCAAAACTGAGCATACGCTTGTGCGTTCGTCAAAGGATGTAATAGAAGGAGATTCTGATATATTGACCCTACAAGAAGTGCAGAATTAACTAGCTCGATGGGACATTAGGTTTTTTTTTTTGCCGGAGTATTTTAGCTCCAGAGAGAGCTTTAAAAGACAGAACGGGGTTATTTAGAGTGAGTTGAGAATAGGCTTGTGTGTGTTGACATTTGAAAGAAAGAAGAAAGAAAGAAAAACATTTATTAGCCATCATAATTATATCGGCTGTTACACAAATGGCTACAATTAAAACATTACACAAAAAAAAAAATTGAAGAAAAGATGATTTGAAGACAATTATTAAGGTATTTTTTTAATATTTATTTAACGCCTCGATGGTCTAGTGGTTTAAGTACCGAACCGAGATCGTGGGCTCCTGGGTTCAATTCCCGGGTCGAGCTAACTTTGTGTCGGATTTTCGGACACAGCTCGGGTTTGTGATCACCAATCCGCATTTGGCAAGCTTGGTGATTAAGCCAGTACCCATTATTGTAACGATAACTTGATTTCAAGGATGTAGGCCTTTGCCCTGCAAAGGGACATCAATAGGCTGATACTTTACTTTACTTTTTAATTCAGAAGGGATAGATTGTATGAGGTTGGTAGGCCGTGCTCTATTTCACACGAATTTTGATAATTGCAAAAGTAACTGTTGCCGCTGTGACGTAATGACGTCACGCGGTGCCACAAGCGCATCGCGGCGTCACCACTTATGTGATGCATCGCTACAATTTGTCACCATCTTTGGACTAGAGAATTCTGTCTGCTTCGCTTCGCCCATGGATTTGGACACCACATGGATGGATGATGGATGATGCAGGGGCACCACCTTTTTTTTGTTACTCTCTGAAACCAGCAATAAAGACACATTTCTTCTTAGTCCTCAGTCCTTAAATCTTTTAGATTGCTCCCTCGCCCAGTTACAGTAACTCCGTCTGTCCGTTCGCTTGTCCGGTATTTATCGTGTGAAGTTGTTAAATTAATTGTGTTTTGTAAACAAGGTAGACTAAATCAGATTTTTCTCATAGACTTAACTTACTGAATGGGGAAATAATATCCGGTTTTACCTCTATCAACTCGTTTGAAATACAAACTGTCTCGTAGTGGCTTAATGCAGGTATAAAAATAAAAAGAACTTAATTAAGGAGGTGGTTTAAAATATAAGAAGGAGCGGGAAACATTAAGGCCGTGTATTCCCACAGATGCCGCACTTATGGTTTTTAAAAGCCACCTAAGACAGAGAATTCAGTTAAGGATGTGATCTAGTTAAAATCCTATACAATGACATGTTTGTATAAACTTCACTCGATAGAAAAAAATCCCAAAGTTTTTTCAATTCTGTTGGGTAAAATTCAGAAATTACTCATCACTACATAGTATAAAACAAAGTCGCTTTTTCTGTCCCTATGTCCCTTTGTATGCTTAAATCTTTGAAACTACGCAACGGATTTTGATGCGGTTTTTTTCATTAGATAGACTGATTCAAGAGGAAGGTTTATATGTATAATACATGCATAATCACTACATAGTATAAAACAAAGTCGCTTTTTCTGTCCCTATGTCCCTTTGTATGCTTAAATCTTTGAAACTACGCAACGGATTTTGATGCGGTTTTTTTCATTAGATAGACTGATTCAAGAGGAAGGTTTATATGTATAATACATGCATAATATAGTAGAGAAACACTGATAATTTTAGAGGTTTTTAATTTAAGGTCGTAAATAATCGCATTTTTTTGCGCTTACATTGCAAACGCTGGCTGAACCCTACGAGATAGATCAAAATAATGTACTACACTATTGTACACCTTAAAAAGTTTTACAAAAAAGTCCGCGATGGTATATGTCTATCTCTTAGGGATAACCCACAATAACCATTTTCCTTTACTTATTACGATAAAATAATGGCTTATTTACGAAAAAGTGATTTTAAGCAATACAGTATTAATCCTTATCCAATAAAGTACCATAAATAAATTGTGCATGTAATATAGTTTAATATGGCCCTTTACATCATGTAATTTAAATGAATAGTTTCGAAGATATTACAGATTTAAAATGCAGGGACATAGCGTTTGCGGCGGTACCGGCCGGGGAGCGGATGGATGAACTTTTGTTATTCTTTCACGTAAAAACTACTGAATTGATTTTAATGAAACTTTACAATAATATAGCTTATACATAAGGATAACACATAGGCTACAATTTACAAGATATTCCCGCGGGATAACGTCCTATAGTTCACGCGGGCGAAGCCGCGGGCGGAAGGCTAGTAGTAATAATAAAATTAGTTTACTTGTGAAAATTGAATTTTGAATATGCGAAACATTGGATAATATGTTGTTTAGTTTAAATTAAAAAAATACTGTGTGAAAGTGAAATGTTAAGTTTGTAACAGGTTACATAATATTCATGAAAAATTCAAAAAAATAGGTCGCACAATAACAGAGCTCCGAACTGTTTATTTACATAGTAATGTGTCTTGGAGAGTGGCTCAGATTTTTGATGAAGATACATTCGCTTCCCCTAGTGTCCTTACACCATAATGTAAGGCACAGCTCTTACCATAAAGTAGGGCGTATAAATTAAATAAGACCCCATCTTGATGATTTAAGGTGGCTTAAAGTCGTTGCCTTAATGAAGTAAAGTTTTGTTACAAAATTATGTTTATTCAGCCAACCTTTACGGCTCACGAAGTGATTTAATGTAACAGTAATTAACCGAGTTCAGAAATGAAGGTGCGTTTTGTTTACATTTTTGAAGGTTAATGTTGCACGTTACAGTAACGTTACCCTGGCGCTCGCTTTACACCGAAGCGGAGCAGAGCGAAGAAATTTGAAATCGACCAGTCACAATGTTTGAATCCCTAAACACGATTGTCTTCTGGTATGCCCCGCTTTAATGGAGAGTGGGTCAAAGGGCAGATTTGTAGTTTTTGTCATTACCATAATGATTAGCCGAAAGGCCACTGTTTGAAAGATTTTCAGACACTCTCAAAATAATATCGTTAAAAGTTTTAATGATGTAGCCTCTATGATGTTTCGTATTGTAAGATCATAAATGTACTATTGTAGAAATAAAGAACACCTACTACATATTGTACACACAATTAAAAGCTCTGAAAAAAGTTAAGCATTAGGTAAACAATTATTGCCCGATTGAAGGATGAAAGCCTTTGGCTTGCAACGGTCTCCTACATTCATAATATGAAAGTTTCTGGATTAAAACAGAAAAAAAAAATCTGTCACAAACTTTATCCGGCCCGTTGAATTAAACCCAGCAGGACCCCAAGACCAGGTAATATCAACAAGACCGAGTTAGCTTTTAGTCTTTAAAACATCCTTAATTTGAACTCTGCTCCAGTGTAAATCGGCCCTAATGTGCAACGCCGGGCATGTAATGCGCCGTGTAATGGATTCACGCCCACGTGTTTATGACACGAGCCACGAGGCTGCTTTGATGTGGTTGTGTTCGATTTTACATTTTCCGGAAAACATGTGTACTGAACACATGTTTAGTGAGTAGTATTCGAAAAGGTGTTAACTTTGTAATAAAAAAAACATTTTGTAGCTTTTATGTCCAACAATGTAAAATAAATATTTTACCAAAATACTGCATGTTACATATTATGTTATCAATGTAGACGATAATTACGCATTCGTCCTATATTTTAATAATTTTACTGAAAAGGTGTTGCAAGATATTTTTTTACAAATCAACTTAAAAGTGAACTCGATGTAATATAACTATTCGCGCCAGATCATTAACCGTTTTAACCACTAATAAGTTAAAACCATGATGATAATCTTCTTTTTCAGAATTGATAAATAAAGATAACTTTTAAAACTCCGGATAACTATTTGAATTATTAAAAATAAGGAAAAAACGACGAGATAAAAAGCATAATAATTGATATTAGGATAATTATAAGCAGACCCCTCTCGTTAGCGACCATGGTTCGTGTCATGGTCGCAAACAGGAGAGCGTGGGAGGCGGCCGCCTCCTTCTGCGAGGAAGTAATGTCGCAGAAGCAGGCAGCAGAGCGGAAGCGCGAGAAATTATTGAAAAAAAAATAGCCACATTCGAGTTGATTGTAAACTCTCCGTCCACATTTTGTTTCCGAACTAAAAACATGGCTCGCAATGTGAACGTTTATATAAAACTTTAAATGAATGGTATCACTTGTTTGTAGAGTTTTGAATTTACGAGAGGGCTCGAAAATATGAGTAATGTTTACAGTTATTGGGAATTAATTGCGGGTCCATTTAAACTTTGACTAGTATAGAGTTGGTTTATTTGCTTTGTACGTTATAATTGGGAGTTATGGAGCTTTAAAACTATTAGTTGTATAAAACAGACCGAGGGATGGATATAATAATTTAATCCAATCATCTAGTGACTAACTTATGCAAAATTTCAAGAGGGTTAGAAATCTTAACTTTTAGTAAAGTGTATTTCATAACTGTTCAGGAGGCTCTTCAGTGTATAGTTAATAAAATAATTAATCTATTTATGGCAAATTAAAATAATGTTAACTACTTGCTGCCTGCTCCGGCTTTGCATGGATTTTATGGCTTACAAACCTGGTCTTGACAGAGAGGGACGGAGGAAGGAAAGTACTTACTACATAATTTTGGTGTAGTTCTTCTGAAGTTATGCGCGCACATACAACCTTCTGGCATAAATATACGGTTTCATTACATTGTTCACTGTTTTAGATCTTCAACATTTTATTAACAATCTTCCACTATAAAGAAAACAGGTGACTTGTTTACGGTATAAATTAGAGAGTCAAAAAATAATAATTCGGCGATGTAATCCCCCCAATCTTCCCAATTAGTGCTTTGTTTCCTTCCAAACATTGTTATCATGCTTCCAAGACATGTCGATATCCGCAATCTTTGAGCCAATTTGGCCAACGCCGATGTTCGACAAGTCTTACAACGCACCTTGCCTTTGGCGTTATCCTGACTCACTCGATTTTCCCTTTGAAGCTTTAAAGATTATTTGACTGGAAAAGACAAGAAGTAAACGAAAACCTCGTTCGTGGATTGAAAAGCCCGAAAAGTTGGCTTCGTGTTAATTTGTGTAAAAATACATCCTGCCGTGCCAAAAAATTACAGACCCCGGCAAACATCTTGAATATCGGGTGAGGATTGCGCAGAACACGTATTTTGACACGCCTGCTCGCTATTGGTCAGAAGCATACCTCTGACCTCTGAATAGCGGGTGCCAATCTACCAAAAGCCCGCGCAGGCGTTCGGTGAGTCACGCGCGCTATTGGTCACGTCACGCGCAAGTGCACTTGCGCGAATTTTCCCCCTCTCTGTCGACCGATGTTCAACAAGTTTGCCGATACCAATACTGCATTTGTGTGTAGCGGAGGCCTTTCTTAGCTGATGTAATTGATAAGTTGAGTTCTTCGGTAAAAGAAGCTAAAGAAAAAAACTACTTACTAGATTAATGAAATATTTATTTTTGTATGTATTAAGTACCTATTAATAGAACCGTGAAATAACTGACATTCTATCATGCCGTTCTAAACCAGAGGGTTTAGCCAAGTCAGAGGACTTGACACCGATTGACATTTAGTAAAGCCAGCTGGGACTGACTAATGTGTCCATGGTGGGTTTGCAGTATTAGACAAGATTAATCCCATGATTGATTCATTTCGTGATATCATTCCTATTGCTTTGCCACCAAACTATGCGAGGCTGTTATGTATAAAATGTGTTTGTATTGGATTTGAGATTTTAATTTCAAAGAGCTCTTGACTCATGCTAGTTTTCTTTGCAAATCGTCCCCGCTTCTTTTTAGGACGTCGCGATGATTTTGAGGTTATTACGAAGCCTTTTGCACCGTGAAAAAAAGCAATTAATTTTAATTTATTTGGGCAGCTAAATTATATTTGCATCGAAAGCATGGTCGAAAGCTACGTCAAGCTGTGTTTTCCGATACTGCAATATAATATAACATTTAATACAGACCGCGGTATTAGAAGCCTGAATGCAACAAAAAAACTGTTACTCCAGACATAATAACTCATCATTTCCCTGCCCTTATCCCACGCTAGGTAGGGTCGGCGCAACATGTTTTTTCCTTCCACACACTCCAGACATAATAACTACTTGTCTATAATATAATTATAAGATAGAATAAATTATAATAAGATATAATAAATTATACTTAATAAGATGTAAGAAAAAAATGCAGTGAAAATATGAAAAAAATACCATCAGAAACCTAGAAAAATTCAGATTGTAAAAATTAAGGAAAGTAAAACAACGTTGTTTAAGTATTCAGATGAAATTTGTTTTCATTCAAAGTCCGTAACTTGCACAAAAAGTCTTGGCTAGGGCCCTGAGTGAATTCTGATTTCCATTTGATACGAACCAAGTTTTCCGGTTCTTTATCATTCTTTCTTTGTAAGAGTGTAAGGAAATATTTTTTTTTTACGAGTATTACTATGAGATAAGATAAAAAGTCCATAAAAATCTAAACTTTCTGTTAAAATGCAAATTGACCCAGCCAATTGATGTCACAAGCCTTCAATTCTCATATTTTAATTTTGGGATTGGAATAATATCGGATTGGAATAATATAATCTCTAAAAATATTTTCATCAATAGTCGATAATTTCTATTCGATTAAGTCCCATCACGGATGGAAATATAGATACTTCTAGAACTTAAATAGAGTATGTTTGAGTTGTCTGTGAAGAGTCATTCAATTTTTTTTATTAACTAACTTTGTCGAACTTTGTTTGCTTCATTAAAATACTTCTATACATTCATCCAGATCGAACAAACATTAATTCTCACTAACTTTCTTTTTCATAAATATGTATTTAATAGTTCTTTATTCTCTATATTTGTAATTTTCCTAAAAGTCCTGCAACTGAATGTTGTATTTAAATCAACAAAGCGTCGGAAGTTTAATTAAATATCCCTTTTTTAATATAAGCACGGAGACTGAGCGAAAATGTGGAGTTAAAAAAGATACGCACCCACATAGTTTTAATCAGATTTGCAGCGAACACTGTTTTCATAGTTTCACAAACAATGCTGAAATATTTATGTTTCCTGCACTAATAGGGGAAAAGTTTTTGTACGTGCCACGTTGCTGGATTCATTTAAAACGCTTTCACTTAGATAAGCTATTCTACTGAGGCACACTTCTCCAGGAAGCATTGCTCAATAAGCCGCCACAATGTGTGTTCCTCTTACCTTTTAACTTATTTTTAATGAATTATTATGATATACTTGTTTATTAAGCTAATTAATCTATGTTAAATACATATACATTTGCCCTTTGATTATACAAAAAGTCTTTTTTTACAGGATAAGATACATTACATAACTCAATGCAATCTTAATCAGTTTTGTAGTAAAAGTGGTAACGCCTAGAATCATTTCAGTTTTTAACGTAATATTTTCCATACGGTCAAACAAAAAAATAATGGGTTGAGCATAAAGCTTATATTTTTCTTCTATTCGTTACGCATAGGAAAAATACCCCACAACTAACCATAACCTTAACAGTATTCACCACATGTCGTAGCCATACATCATCACACGTATTACAGCACATACTAATATTACTTTTATAGTCTCGTGTCATACTTAGCACATTATTTTTACGGCATATTGGGTTCCCAAATTGCCTTCTACATCATTGTACTTTCTGCCGAGTCAGCGTTGTTAGGTTACGCGGGCGGGATGTCCTCTAAGAGGTCCTCGGAACATCGGAACAATGTTCCGGGCGCTTTGTCATCCCACATTGCCCATTTAGGACGGTAATGAAAATCCCAGGGCAGTGGGCGAGATTGTGTACGTATGATTGCGTGATTTTTGGTACAACGTATGTCTGAGAAAAGTGTTTGTGTTTTAATAGGCGCTACTGTCTTTTGATTCGTCGACATCTTAAATAGCACTGTAGAATCGTTATGGTAAAATAGTTAGAAACCAAAGACCCAACATTTTTTTAGAAGGCTTTTATAGGTCAATAGTGAGAATAATTCAATCTAGGGTCCCAAGTTTTGCTTGAAATAACAGATCTGGCGAATTGCAACACTACCGTGTAATAGAGGGCACATAACGTCATCTATTGGAGGGTGGAACAATCATAAATATAAAGTCATCACTCGCATGCTAAAGTGACAGCAGAAAGTATCAGAATTTGACGTAGTACCTAACTGTATTTGAGGTTAAAAAAATTTGTATAATATATATGCCCTTTATTAAATGACACAAGATTGTCACTAAAAAGTTTAAAAGATTAAATGTGTGACATTTAATATTATTAAGTCTATGCATTTATTGTAACAACAGAGAATTATACTGGCAACATTGTAAGAACACAAAATCCTTCCATAAAATATATTTACGAATAATCTAACATTGTTTCTTTAATATCTCGATTACCATATATCTATATTTCCAGTTTTAGCATAGCAGATGAAAAGTACATTTGTTGCGAGCTGAGCAGTTAACCAAAATATTATCAATGTTTTGTACAATATCCAAACAAAACTACATTACTTAAGTGTTTTGGCAGCGCGCCCAGATTCCTTAGGTACTATATTATTTTCTGCGCATTCGCTAACGATTTGAGCAATGATATCTAATTGCCTGAACAGAGACATTTATAACTAAGCCATAAGAAATCTAGGCTCTTAAAGTACTAAAATTTGTTCTGCTATGTTCAAAACTCTAGCGATTTATTAACGTACTTTTGGACATTTTTCAAGACGTACCTAGTAATAAAACTTAGCAAAGCTTGTACTGCGGGAACCAGACTTTTTGGTATATAAATAATACTGAAATTTTTATATTTAGGGCCAGTCTCACTACTCAAAAATTTAAGCTTGTAATTTTTCTTCCAGAAAATAATGCGGATGTGTTAATTTTTTTTAATGGTTCCGTGTTTCCATTCAGTTCTATTCCCGAATGTTGAATTTTTTAATGTTTAATTCTAAATGGTCAGTTTCAGAACCTATAAGTTAATCTAACGTATAATAATAATAATAATAATAAGTGCGTAGGGATGTGACGACCCCATCGCCCACTGGTTTACCAGTGCAGTCAGTCTCCGCAGGGCAGCTTGTGGCGAGCTGTTGGTGAGTAGCGACACCACGGACCCGAGATCCTCCGAGAGTCGGTCAGGCCCTCCGTCTTCGGATTGCCTTTGTTGGCCGTCCGGAGTGGACCCCAAGGGGGGCCGCAGGACTCTCACCTCTGGCTTGCCTTAATTGGCCGTCCAGAGTGGGGCGTTAGAGCTATATGCTCGCAGGGTGGAAGTGAAAGATGCATAAGTCGCGAGTTGGTGAGGTGGGAATGGGAAACCACCTCGCAGAAAGCGGTGTACACCTCTCGACACCCTGAGCCGACCACGCCGATGTTGCGCCCGTGCTGCCCGCGTCCCTGGTGGCCGCTTAGAGTGGTAGCTGTTTTCGGGTGCCCATCCAGTGGGAGGCAAGTCACCGTCTGCCACTGGTAAAATTCTGAGACTTTATTCTTGGCAGACGTCCGCAGTCTCAAACAATAGCCCAGTAACCGGTCCATCATATTCACCCCATAAACCTGGCTTATCTTCTTTTTATTTATGCAATAGTTCCTGCATCTGCCAGGTGTTGTCTTTGGATAGATTTTATATCTATGCAGAGATAAAACCTGGCAGATGTACCCATCACAAATTAGATAAAATGGTACCAAAAAGCCTCTGCGTGTTGGCTTTGGCCCCACGCATGCTTCAAAGGACCGGGTCCCCATGGACCTGAGATCTTCCAATGTACCAACATAATAATAATAATAATTTATTTATTAAGTAACAATGACTCACTTTTGTTAGTTATAAAGGACTTATTCTATGTTAGTAGTACACTATTACACTTAAAATTATTTTATCTGTGGAATTCCAGCAGAAATTTCACAGCAACGGTTAATATAGCGGCAATCTAGCCTATTCGCTATCATAGATAGGATGGTGTTAGAGCTGCCCCGTACCCTGCGCACCAGGGAAGCGCACCGCTTTCGCATAGTTGCGTAGAAGCAGTCTACCTGCGCTTCTGCAAACATCCCTGATGCACTGCAATATCTGGGCAACCCCATCAGCACCCTGAAAGCGTTGTTAAACAGCACTCGCAGAGCGCTGTACAATGCACGCGGACAATTGGCCCACAGGCTGCACGTATAGAAATTAGTACAATAAGCTCTGAAGAGGGTTACTTTTACCTTTTTTGAGCAACGCGAGAACCTGCGAGCCAACATGTTCGCTCTAACTGAAAGCGCCCTGCGTTCTCTCTCAACATCATCGCCATCTTTAAGGTCATGTGTCAACATGTGGCCCAGATATTTAAACTTGCTCACGCGGCGCAGCGCGCTACCGTTTAAAAATACTATATATATACTGTATAAAGCAGGTTTTATCCAGATTCAATTTTCTATCCAAACCTCAGATGCTTCAATAACTAGGGTTTACGGGAATTTTCTTACAAACCCTTCATAATGACCTCAGTTAATAGCCCCGAGCTTCCGGTGCAAACCAGTTATGGGCAGATTTGTGTTGTCTTCCCTTTTGTTTGAATGGAAATGTAAAGGATAGACTGTAAGGGCGTTAAGTCTGTTTTATTGCTTAGTATAATAATTATTGTTGTTTTAAACGAAAACAGACATAATGAGATTGTACTTAATAAAGTACAATCATAGTTATTGCTTATGCTGCTAGTAAACATTATCCAATATTGGGTCAGACTCAGAAAATCTTGTGTATGGTTCGTCAATCTTAATGTTGTAGGAGAAGCCCGGAAACTCGTTACCAGTAGAACACCAATTAGCTGCCCTGGCTATTACAATTCTAGAAGTGTTCTTGCTTCTTGAATTAATCGTTATATTTAATGAGCCTTCCGCTCACGTCTCACCCGTGTGGAATATACCACGTTACCCGCAGAAATATGATATATATCTGGAATAAAAAGCAGTCTATGTCATTTTACAGCTTACAAACTATCCATATACCAAAAATCACGTCGATTGAATACTCATTCACAATTAAATTATTGTGCAAACTTGGTTCAAATTGTTCATTTAAAATACATAAATGTTCCTAGTTGCGACTGTATTTAGTTTGATCACAATCGTTTAAGAATGATACGTAACGCCAACATGTGCTTGTAAGAAGGGGCGGTTAGTTCTAAGCGGTCTCTCTGTTCGGGAGTCCGGCCTTTTACGTACTTTGTGGTACCGGCTCAAGAGTCCTGTTAAAAGTACAGTCACGTGCAACGAAATATATACACGTGTGACCCTACGCCAAACGTTAAGGTTAATTTTAGAATGGGCTCGTATACTACTCCATTGCTCGTGATTGTACAACTATCAACAATGCTAGATCATTTTTTTCATGTTAGATCAATTGATAGACAGGCATGTAGCCCACTTGATGGTAAACAACAACTACTGCCTATTATATTGATGGACATTGGACATATCACAAAAATAAATAAGAAATAGAAGGATATAACTAAAAAGAATCAAATAAAAGCCGATATGGAACCATTCATCCACAAAACAAAGCAACTAGTCGAATTCACGTGACTATTTTACCTCACTTTGAGGTTCCGTTTTAAGAGAATTTGTTGCAGTGGCGGCAGCCTTTATGTTTTTTACTTCCCCGACAAAGTGGTTTTATTTTATCCCCTACAGTGAGAGGAAATATTTTTGTATTTCCTAAGAACTATTGCAACGAATACACGGCTGGCTAGTGTCGGGACTTTGTCGATATTTTAACTGGATTAATACTTCCTAGCTGAGTTTTGGCCACTCAATCTTTACGATCAACCAAAGACGCAGGATATTTTATGCACAAGTGCAGAAGTACAAGTGTAATCTTTATTTCCTTCATCTCATAACACGGTGGGACAGTATTCTGACACCACCAAGAAAAGATCATCGTAGAACAAATTACTACCATACGTTTCACTCGAAACTTTCTACCACGTACGACCAAACTATGGAACCAGCTCCCTGCAGCGGTATTTCCGGACCGCTATGACATGGTAATTTTACTAAGATTGTATGAAATAGTTACGAAAATCAAAAGCGAATAAGTATCGTATTTACTGGTTTAATAAGATTCATAGGTAGTTAGGAGGTAGAGATATTACTGTACCAGTACTATTTTGTCTTATTAGACAAACAATAACAATAGTTTAATCAACCTAATTCCTTAATAAGAAAACACAAGCTCCTTAAGTCTTTAATAAGAATTCAAGTCAACAAAATCTCTTATATCGACATTTTTTCTATCGTGAAGATTGACTTTCAAGATGTACACGTATAAAATATTTCAAAATGAAGGGCAAGTCAAGGGTATTTCATATCGATATATGATACATATATCGATATGAAATCCATCGCGCAACACTGATATTTTGTTTCACTCTCGAACAATACAACCAAGATTGAGCGGCAATTTGCCGCAAGAAATGGATGGGTTCATTCTAAAGTGGCCGCGTTACTGCTCCTCCGGCCACGGTGCCGTTTGAGTGCGGTTAAATTAAAAGTTACCACTAGTTTATTTGGTCGGGTTAATGTAATAGGCCAGTCTGGGTTATTGGATGAGGTTACAAACTTACGCTTCGTATTAGGTTAAGTTAACTACGTGATTTATTTTTATATTAACATTTACTTAAAATTAATATCGTTTACATAAGCTACTCTTCAAAGAAAGAGGAATGATGACACCTCTGCCCTTTAGACATTATTGGTCTTTGTTTTTCTTAAGAGAATGCGTACTGCAAAAGTGTTTATAGAAACGCAGACTAGCGAGACTACATGTGGGACAAGATTCTAGATAAAAGTCATTCGTCCCACTACCCACTCCTCCAGTTTTCATAGAGAACAGTTTATATTTGACATACAAATATTAAATGCAATTTTATGTTCAAATAAAATCTAGAGAAGTACGCAATAATGTCGATGCAGCGGTAAACAGCTCACGAGAGCGAATCAACTAAGTGCACACTTCCTCACGTTTTTCTCAACTGCATTAATTCGACGGTAGAATTTTCTTGAACAAAACTCTTTTAAAGAAATTTAACAACATTCACTATTGGGCTCCTTACTTACTTAGTTCCTTACTTAGTATTTTGGGATTGTAAAAATTGATACAGAATTTATAAAATTTGTTTTATCAACCCCAAATTGTTCACCTAGTCCATTGGTCTAGTCGAACATGTTTAATAGAATGACATGTGTAATTAAAATAAATAACTTAATAATCTGTATACGAATCCTGTTTAACAGTAATCTCGATGCGTAAACAAACAGTTTACGGAACTAAATCAACTAAAACTATTCCTTGAGGTATTATATGCAATTCCCGGCTGGTAAACGTATTTCTATGACTACATGTTACATTATCCGCGCCTCGTTGCTCTGGTGTCAGTGCAGTACCTGGCCATGATCTCGGGGTCCTGCGTTCAATTCCTAGATCAAGCTACATTTGTGTCGATTTTTTCGAACATAGATAGGGTTTGTAATCACTAATCCACATTTCGTACACGTGTTGATTAAGCAATAGCTTAAATGGAATGAGTAATGACTCATACTTAGTTTTATCACGAAAATGTGATTAGAAATTAAAAAAGTGTGTAGCTCAGTCCAAAGTTTCATAATCTACTCACCACGTCTTATCTTTTCACATCAGAGTAAAATGAAAACTGAGGACACCTTCCTAGTAACTAGCCAACTTAAAAAACTTCTTATCTGTTCTCTGAAATAATTACATATAAGAACTACGAGTAGGTATTGCAAACTTATCCTCATTCACACCGAGGAAATGTATAATATCTTCCATTACAACATACCTTTATTTTTCGGAGCAGAATGCTTTTTTGCACCATTACCGCAGGCTAGCTAGACCTGCAGCCGTGTGTGGGACTCGAGACTAAAGCGTCCACTGCCCACTAAACTCTTGCGGTTTCCTCTTCACACCCGATTGGGACCAGCGGGTCGCCTGATGGTAAGCATTCACCGCCGCCCATGGACATCTGCAACACCAGAGGGCTGCCGGAACGCTCACTATTATTTCACGCTGGTGTTATGTGAGAGGGTGGTACTTCCCCGGACGAGCCGGCACGTTCGTACTGTAAAATAGCATGGCTTTACCACTACAATTATATACCACTATAATTAAGTTGTGTATACTAAAGGAAGCGTTGATTATCAAGGTATTTCAAAGTTGTATTTCCGCTTCAGTATCTTTATAGTCTCTCACTCGTTCGTTCGTTCATTGTTAAGAAAGCGGTGAGCCCCAAGCGCCCATTCTGTTAAGTAGGAACGAGTGTCGTTCGCTCCTTCGTGAGATAACAGAGGAGATCTCATCGTAGTGATGTTTTCATGTAATGAGCGGCGTCCCGTTTTAGCAGCTCTTCTTTAACACGTTGAGAAATAAACAGGGAGGACTGTTAAAAGATATTATAGGCTACTTAAAACTTAGTAAAGATTTTAAAATGAAACTGTTTCATTTTATGAAACTGCATTATTTTAGTGCTTGTTTTTTGTTGCATTATATTTTCAATATAGGTAATGCGATTTGCGTATTATAGCAAATGTTGTCAACCAGGTGCAGTAGTGATGTATACAACAGTGGTGTATAAAATATTACGATGTTTTTTTAATTGTCAATTTAGTTGACATCTACGCATTCCATCTAATAGTAAACGGTCACTGATTGAGGAAGTAGATATGGGTAACACAATACTACTTCTTCCTCATAAAAATGTATCTTTCATTTCTCTTTCCTCCAGATGGCCGTCCGCATTGCGTACGGTAGTACGTAGTACGATAATAAGAAGGTACCTATTCTTTGCTGACACGGGTACCTATGCCGAAACGTCGAACTTTGAACCGTTTTGAAGCCTTTTTCTGGGACAATATCCTCGTAGAACGGGACCAGATCCTTTCTACCTCTTATTCTTGGTAGCATGCACTTGATCAGGCAAATAAACAAGACCCCGTCACCTATCTCCTCCAGGACTTTGCCTGCAAGGAACTAATAACTATAGTCAGCCTTTCTTTAACTAAATATAGCCTGATTAGCTGATCGTTCGAGCTGAGTTAAGCCTAACAATTTTGCCGATGCAAGTTGAGTGTCGGCCAAGATTAGCTCTGCACATATTTACATAAAGCCAAAGAGTTTACAGCTTGGCCAGCAAGTTATCAATCTGACTGAAGAAAAACATCAAATTATAATTTTTTTATAAAGTAATGTAAGAAGAGCAATGATGATTATAGTATTTTATTAGATATTACAAAATGAATATTCTCATAAATATTAATAACTTTTAAGGTAAATTCACAATAACTTTCAGGACAGACTGTAAGCTCAGTTTTACTGGGAATAAGATGCTGTTTCCTCGTTAATTTAAGTCGTGCGTAGCTTTTTTATAAGGTGAGGTTTTGTGTGGATTTTCTTGGAAAAACTTGGTGTAAGCATGAATTTTTTTTTTTCATTTTATTAAGTAATCTAAAAGAAAATTAATCTATAACTTGAAGCCACTTACGGGTGCTTTCGTGTTGTCAATTAATTTTGTTAACTATTATCTTAGTTCGTAGTCGAAAATAATATTTTTTGTTACAGAGGCTGAAAAAAGAACATCAATAGGATTTAACATCAACATCGCCAAAACTCATACAATATAAGAGGCATGCATTGGCGTTTCTGCAGTTTACCAACCTTCAATGCACCCTTAGGCCGCGTGGTCCGACCGGCTTGTCCGATCAATCGGACCACTATGTTTTTTATTTCCTTTTCCCCGCAAAAAACTAATTAACAACACATTGAGTGATTCCAGGTCATGAGTCCTTAAAAGGTAATAGAATTAGCCGTTTAATATCAAGTGGGCTTACGTGTCTCCCAACTGAAGAAGTATAAAAAGCACCTAATCTAACTTGCCTTCTGAAGGACAAAGTAAAACCTTATTTCTTAAGTTACGTACCTTTTTATCTCTTCAATCCCAGGGTGAAACACGTATAAACCCCCTTTATACGCATTTATGGCCGACCAAATCTTAGGGTTCAAAACAACGACCCTGTCGCTCTTAAGCATTATTTACATTCTTCTTTATTTCTTATTTGAAGCTTTATGTTTAGTATTATATTTTTTGTGTATATTGCACTGGTACTATAAAAGTAGCTTAACTCAAATACCCTAAGAATAAAGGTTGTATATTCTGAAATGGAATTCTTCAGACGTTAACATCGGTGACATTTTGATGTGAAGTATTTAGTTTCTCAGTTGTTTTATTTCACCAAAAGCAGATTTAAGGGGCCGGTACCTAGCAATGCCTCACTAGTTGCCCCTGGCGCACTCTCTAAATTGAGACTTCCATTGGCACCCGGGTTTGAGTGGGTAGTCTGCCCTGCGTTTTCCTCGAAACTGCAGGGCATGTGTAAATTAATTTTCGTAAGTCGTATCCATACAGTTAAATAAAAATTTATTTATATAAAAAGTATTTTTCAGATCAACAAATCTCTTTACAAAGATGCCATTTCGTTTGTAATGGATTGCTTTTTATCATTATAAAATATTCACGAAGTAAGTATTTAATTAACACTAATTAAAGATTTATATTACTAATTAGTCACTGAAGTGAATGTAAAAACGAAAAGAACCAATTCAACATTAAGCGAAAGAAAAATAAGCTCTTTCACAAAGGAAAACTGTTGAAGCATAAAGAATTTAATAAATAAGTAAATGGTGTGCAAAAGTCGTACCTTTTCGGGCGTATATTTTAAATAAACTTTAAAAACGTAAAATGGAACGGTGAATTGAAAGACAAATTGTATGTTAACGACATTGATAAATTATGTTACTTTGCAGACATTTTAGGGATCAAAATGTAATAATGTGATGGAAATGGATCATTTGCAACTAATGGGGCCATAATAATACGGTCGATATGATATTTGCGGTAAAGTGACCTTTATCATTTTTAAATCTTTTAAAATGTTCTTATATTTCAAAAAATAAAAAAGTTTTACCAGCCCATACATGTTGCATAGCTTTTTACTGTGGGGAATGCATCCCGGCCGAAGGTTAAGTGGGACTCTCCCACTCAGAGAGGTATACCTACTGAACCCAACATTGCTCCTCATGCGTCTTGGTGCCTGATGTCTGCTCAGTAAATGTTCCTCTAAAGTCAACATTAAACGGAGAATGTCTATTTCGATAATTAATTGTAATGTAACAATCACCAACAATTACTTTTGCATATCAAAAAATATAGATCTATTAAATCTTGGTAGTGTCAAAAAAATATGAACTTGACAAATAGGGTCAAGAATAAACAACTTCAAATCTTTTCTGGATTATGTAAATGATACTCACTTCAACAATTTTATTGCTCATCCCAAATTCCTTAGAACTTATCCTGAGGTCCTTTAGGTTCCTGATAAGAAAGGCTAGTAATAATTTGAGTCAAAATTATGAAAAGGGTGGAAAGTTTAGATTGCGAATCTTTCGTGGACCCCTGTTTTTGAAGTTTGACAAAATTTAATTTCCTCACAGTTCAATTTGCTTTTTGCTACGGATCTTGATTCGTGTTTTTGCTCTGATTTTACATTGATTTCGGTAACATTTGATGTTATAAAAGTTTCGCGATTGTGTTAACGCATTCGTGAAAGTTCGTCCGAACGTACAGAAGGTCAGTTTTGGCTTATTTCCTTTGTTTATGAAACTTTTACTGGAGCTAGCTACTTATTGTTTTGTACAGTTAAGGTAGGGCGAGATATTATTTTTTTACTAGGAAAAAGTGAGAAAATTTATTTGCGTTGTTATAGAAACTAATTGTGAAGATCTCGTTCTGATCGTGATAAGATATCTGTCCTGTACGTGAAGATATTTCTTGTTCGAACACGCAGAACGAGTGCCACCTGACTAGTATAAGTGTTGTTTCAAAAAAATATGCATTTTCCTTTCTAAAATCTTCTTCGTGTTTAGTAATTCTTGCCTACACAAATCAAGCGTCTGGGTAAATGTTGAGGTATACGCCATAATTTATATACGGTTGGTAGTCGCTGCCCATCAAAATTAATAATTCAAACCAGTTGACCAACAATGTTTTTAATAAAAACTGCTTTCAAATAGGTTTGTTCTATACATTAAACATGCCCAGAAAATAACATACTTTCGAAGTTAATGTCAAAAAGTACTCTGAAACGAAATCCTACGTTAAATCTTGTTAAAGTAATGGAATGTGTATTCCATTTATTTAAAAATTACCAAACGTCTCCAGTTAACACAGATTTGATTTGCCTTCAGTCCGTCCCTTCTTTCAGGGGCGTACATTAACGAGGGCTCTCTAATACTCAGGCACGTCAATTATAGGACTCCTGACAGACCCCACTGAGATTAACCCGTATTAATCTTATGGAGCTAATTAGGTGTCGAAGTGAAGATCCAAGATTGTAGCTCAATCAATCATTAGTTTTTGCTTAATTAACTTGGCAGAAACGATTTGAGGATTTCCGGAGTGTGACTAATTTAAAATTTTTCGGCGCCAATGTATGTATTTTTTAAGTGCGTATTTATCACTAGCTCGACTTTGGCGATAACATCGCGAGGAAACCTGCACAAGCCATTTGACGGCTGTGTAGCCATGACCCAAGTCAGCAGTCATATGCAATATCTCTAATATACATACTTTTTTATGTCAGAGGTGGCAAACGAGCCAGCGGATCGCCTGATGGTAAGCAATCACCGCCGCCCATGGACATCTGCAACACCAGAGGGAACGTTACCGGCCTTTTAAGGAGGGGTGAGGGCCTCCGGCACTCTCACAAAACAGACGAAACATATGTAAGAGTAGTCACTATTATTTCAGGCGTACTTACCAAAGCCAAGATCGTGGTGCAAGCGTAGGTACCCTGACTTATTCGTGACGAAGCACTTGAAATGAAAAAAAGACCATATCAAAATGAGTATTCTTGTATAGGCAATGCTACGAGTATTTTAGACAATAGATATCAATAATGACTTATGTCGATATCTGTGCACAGCTGTGATTAGACGCACATTGACATCTTCCACTAATGAGCAGAGCGAAAGATACAACACTACTTACGATCACAGAACAAAGAAAATTTTCTGATAGATATAGATGGCGAGGTGTGACTCATTTTTGGGAAAGAAAAAGGATTTCCTTTTCCAAAATTGATGACCCGAATTCCTTTTAGAAAAAATCATGCAAAGCTAGTATATGATTCCATATTGAGAATGTTTTTATAGTATTTCCATAAATATTAAAATAATGCTCGCTTACAGACAGTATGGCGCGAAGTGCTAATGGAGAACATAAATTATACATTTTCGTCTAATGGACGGTAGAAAAAAGCTTTCTGTTTTATAAGAAAAAATGGTAACGGTGCTCGTATTCTTTATTACTAGAAAAAAAATTATAAACATAATCGTAATTACTCTATAATCAAGGTGTGCGTTCTTCTTATTACGTAGTCCTTTAAAGATCTGAAGGTGGGTCTGCGCTAGAATCACTAAACAAACCGAATACGAGCGGAGCTTATGCCTAGCCAAAATTAATATCCTATGTTTTAATCAGGTTATAAACGTTCACAACCAGTTTTATAATAATTGTCACATAAGTTTTCGATAATTTTAGGTTTTAGATGACGCTTCATTTAAAAATAAAAAAGTAAAACTGTTAAACTGACTGATTATTTATCAGGAACTTATTATGTCAGATTTTAAACTAGCCCTCAGTGTGCCAAATTTACCATAAATCAATTCAGTAACAATCATTTATCCATTCATTATTTCATCACTTTCACGTTCATAATATTAGTAGCAGCAGTATTAAAAACGTTTTAAGTTCTAATGAGCACAAACAAAAAAATGACTTTATAGTAAAACTTAAGGCCTTTCCACTGCTACCTATAAACCATTATACTCACCTACATCTGATGATCATGCGATAAGTGCTGCCGAAGACACTAAAGAGATTTTCGACTCCTCGGATTTGATTTATGGCCTTACTAAAAAAACTTTCAGAGGGTCGTAAAAATAAATGCCAGTGCGGAACCCACCGCGATTAGTACGAATAAACGCTTTAACAACTAAGTGGTGTCAAGGTTAAGAGATTTAGTTCCAGGGCGTTTTGTTTTTATTTTGACGGACGATGTTAGAGAATAACGGTGGTATTTTATACTGCGTGAATTCCACTTGGACTTTACGACTTTTTCCCGTAGACATGTGATAGTTTTCTGAGATAAAAAGTACTCACTAGTCACTTTCTATCTCTCAAAATTTCCCTATACCAAAAATTACGTCGATTCGTTGCTCCTTCGAGGCGTAAAAGAATGATAAATAAAAACACTCTATTTTTACTATTCCATAGGAACTGCGCAATATCCTAGGATGAAGATGACTGTACCAAATTTTATCAAAATCTGTTTCGTGGTTAAAGCTTGAAACTGTAACAGACAGACCAACAAACTGACCAAGTTACTTTTCAATTTATATATTAGTATGTATAAGACTTAGATTTCTAAATTACAATTTGACAATAATAAACGCACGGTCACCAACATATAAATTCAAATAAGTAAATGGGACAGCATAAGCCCCATGATTTTATAACACTTAAGTTATTGATACTGTAATACAATCCGTAATCCGCAAAGTTTCAGCACAGAATATATAACTCTATATCATTTCAATTTTGTAATTTTACCCGAAAACGTTAGCGAATGAATCGCAAAAACTATGATATTTATTTAAAAAACTGCTCTAAAATAAAAGGATGAAAACCAAAATGAGGGAAGTAGATTGCGCTTCATCCGAAAACCAAATGAAATATAGTCCATTTTTAAATTCAGCTGAGACCCGAGGTAATGAATAGAATGTTCTTATTTCTGGATATCTGCCAGGATCAGGTACATATAAGATAATGTGAGTCGAGAGAATGGGATTGCGACGGAAAAGAAAGGATAAAGGAAAATCACAGTCACCTACATTATTTTAGCTCAAACTAAAGTCTTAAGCATACCATAAAAAAGAAATGAAGTTTTTTCAACGGGCTTTTACTTTTATTTCACTTGCATTTCTAGATATTTTTCTACCTCGGTATGATATTCTCTTGAGCTAAAAGGGCTATGAAAATTTTTGTATGGAGCTTAGCTTACCTCCTAGTCCGCCATTTAGTGCGTTCACTTAAAATTCTTTCTAAAATGGATATCTAATATCAAAATTTAAAATGTCTTAGGATATGGCTTCACCCGCCCTGGAATATAGGTACGAAGTTGTCCCGTAATAATGTGCCTCTTTTTTGGGATAAAAATTACCTCTGTCGCTGTCCAGATTATAAACCATCCTCATGTCCAGAACCACGTTAATCCGTAGGTACAATGCGACGTGAAAAAAGGACAAAAAAAATCACTTCTATTTCTAGTTATCCCATGTGTTCAGGCAGTTTAGAAGTGCCTGATAATATTTAATCGGCAACAAATCAACGTCGTTCAACAAGCAATGACAGAAGAAATGTCACCGGCTTACACCGGCATTGCGCTTTGTGGCTCAGATGACGAAGCATCTCAATTTCCTTTTTTGTATATTTTCTCTGATTCATCGAGTAAACGTGTACAATTAAGTTCGAGTCTGATTTACCACAACCTTCTCATCACGGCGTAATCAATTGGTGACCCCGACGTGATCTTTGTTTCGACGAGCAAGACCTATCGACAAAGTCAGTCAACGAAAACTCATTTGGAGACGGACTCATCCTGAAGGATTTCGCCAGTATCCAGCTGCAGCCATCATTCCGAGGGAAGTGCGTTAATAATCCTCTCTATAAATTAATCCTTTCCACTTCAATTTGTGTAAATAAAGATCATCTACTCGTGCAGTTTAAACCTACCGCACGTTAAAAAAATTAAAAATTAAATCATAGTTTTTGCGTTAAATTACATCTTTTAGACTAAAGTAAATCGTTTAAATGGTGTTTTGTCGTAACATTAAGACGTAAACATTTAGTAAAATATTTACACTTTAAAATCATTAATTTTAATTTTGTGTTAGTGCCGTACACATACAGTGTCGAGTACATTTAAATTTATTTCATTTCTAAGTGCTAAAGATTGTTATCATCTGTATTTATATAAGTAATTACATTCCTAAAACATAACTGCCGACTATTCCAGGTCTATAACGGCAAAATATACCTACGACGAGCAGAAATCATTGCAACAAGCATCGCGCTGTGTCTGTGCATACCTACCGGCCGGCTGCGAAACCAGTTTATTGTCTTCGCTCGCTTACGGGACTCAGCGTAACCGTAACGTATTAATCGTTCATTATTTACTTTATTTATGTTGTGTTGTTTCTTATACAGTGAAAGTTATTGTTGTTTAGTGGTTGTTACGCCGTCACAATGTCTGAATTAAAAGACCTTGTCAAACAAAGGGGACAAATAAGGTGTCGATTGACATTATTTAAAAAATATTTGTCACCTTTACTAGACTGTAAAGAAACAAGTGCGGTTATCATAAACGAACTGCGTCTGCGATGTAATAAAATGCGCGATTTGTCGTGTAACTTTGAGGACATTCAATCACAAATCGAAATGTTAGACGATGATACCACCAAACAAATGCAGGAACGCGAAACGACTGAAAATATGTTTTTTAATCTTATAGCCCGAGGTCAGTCGTTGTTAGAATTCTTTGAAAACCAACAAAAGGTGGAATCTGCGTCTAATGCGAGCTCAAAATGTAATAATGTCAAATTGCCACCGTTAAAAATTCCTTCATTCAATGGAAATCCAAACAATTGGCTTTCATTTAGAGACACATATTTATCTTTGATACATCAAAATGAAAACATAGATAATATTAACAAATTTCATTATCTAAAGTCCTATTTAGACGGTCAGGCTATGTCGGTAATTAATTCCGTTACTGTGTCATCAGATAACTATAAAATAGCGTGGGATTTGCTTTGCGAGCGATATGACAATAAACGTCTTTTGATCAATGAGCATATAAAGTGTTTATTCTCTATTGAACCGTTAATTAAGGAATCGCACACTGGTATTCGTAACTTAATCGACCTTTTGTCTAAAAATTTAAATGCGTTGAATTCTCTGGGTGAACCAACGGACAAATGGGACACACTTATAATTTATATGGCTTCGGCGAAGTTGGACAGTGTAACTGCTAGAACATGGGAAGAATTTAGAAGCTGTAAGGATTCTCCTTCTTTAGAGGATTTTTATTTGTTCCTTCGCCAACGAGCAACACTATTAGAAACCGTTAATGTTAGTAAAATTTCTTATAATAAAATTGAAAAGCGTCACAGTCTTCCCAATACAAAAACATTTCACAGTTCAGCTGTTAGCTCACCTTCACCAGTTAAACAGTGTTCCATCTGCAAACAAAATCATAAGTTGTATGAATGTTCAATGTTTAAATCAATGCCAGTCACAGACCGAATTTCTAAACTTACCTCTTTAAAATTATGTACTAACTGCTTTCGGAGTGGCCACCAGGCATTCCATTGTAGACTGGGTGGCTGCAGAATTTGTCATAAGAAACATAACACATTAATTCATAAACAACATTCTTTACAAACTACACATATTGATCAGGTTAATGATGGAAATATTAATCCTACAGATCAAATCAACTTACCTAGCTCTGTCACTGACACCACGCCATCTGGTTCTTCTCCTTCGGTATCAATGTCTGCTACCTCCACTGGTCATGCACTCCTCTCTACGGCATTGGTCAAGGTCACAAACAATAACCAAACATACACTCTCAGAGCCTTGATGGATTGTGGTAGCCAATCATCATACATCACTGAAAGGGCTCAAAGGCAGGTTGGTTCTCAACGAAAGGGAGATAGTCTGTGCGTATCCGGTATAGGCAATACGACATTCAAGGTCACAGAGCATTGTAATTTACAACTTCATTCAATACATAACTCATTCAACATAATGACTAAGTGTTTCATCTTACCTTACATTACTGACAAGTTACCACAGGTTACCTTGACTGTCCAAGATTTAGGTATTCCTAGTGACATCCAGCTAGCTGACCCTAAGTTCTATCAATCGTCTGATATAGATCTATTGCTGGGTGCAGACATATTTTGGGACCTTTTGGGACCGGGTAGAATAACTTTAGGACCACAAAGGCCCATATTACAACAAACACAGTTAGGATGGATAGTGGCCGGTCCTACTGCGATAGGCTACTCTATTGAAATTGAAGCCATCCTTAACTCCCGACCACTTACTCCTCTATCCTCAGATCCTACTGACCTAGATCCCTTGACTCCTGCGCACTTCCTGATCGGTAGACCACTCACTTCACTTCCTACGGAGAACCTGCTGGATTCAAACTTGAACAGGCTTGATCGATACAGACTACTTGAGAAAATGCGACAACACTTCTGGGAACGCTGGAGGAATGAGTATCTAAATGAGTTGCAACAACGAAACAAATGGCGAATGCAGCAGAGGGCATTTCAAGAAGGAGATTTGGCAGTCATCAAGGAGAATAATCTACCTCCCATGAAATGGCGTATGGCACGCATTCACAAATTATACCCCGGAGCTGACGGAATAGCGAGAGTGGCGGATGTTTACACGTCGAAGGGCATCGTGCGCAGAGCGGTCCATAATCTCTGCTCTTTACACTCAACTTCATCCAAATAAGTAGCGATGTCTCGAGACCCTGGAGTGTTCGAGGAGGGGGAAGATGTTCAGGCAGTTTAGAAGTGCCTGATAATATTTAATCGGCAACAAATCAACGTCGTTCAACAAGCAATGACAGAAGAAATGTCACCGGCTCACACCGGCATTGCGCTTTGTGGCTCAGATGACGAAGCATCTCAATTTCCTTTTTTGTATATTTTCTCTGATTCATCGAGTAAACGTGTACAATTAAGTTCGAGTCTGATTTACCACAACCTTCTCATCACGGCGTAATCACCATGTGAACTGAGTATCATCTTGGAATAAAAAGTGGCTTTTGTCTTTTCTCAAGGTCTAGTCATGTCTGTGTAAGCAAGAAAGCGTATGAGACTTCCGCTATGACATAAAGAGTGTCCTACTACCTAACCTCAACCTAAAGGGCGAGTGATGGTGAAATTCGAATGTTGGGTTTTAACTTTGCTCTATACTTAGGTTAGTCATGGAAATGTGTGAGAATGAAGATGGATGGTTACCACTATAGCTTCGGGAACGTTTGGGCCAGTTTATTCGATTCTTTTATTAATTTTTTAATTCAGTGTCCATAAAAAAAAGATCTGCTATGAATTTATTTTTTTAAATGGAAGTTTATTTTTTAAGCCCTGTAATGTGCTTTTGAAACACAGGACGTAAATTGTTGAGACATTAACGAGTATATTATGGAGCACGTTTTATTGTAAGCGGTTTATGTACCGAATCGTAAACGTGAGGATAATACCCATGTTAGGTTGAGCATTTTAACTTTTTTTTTCCGAAGACTTACCGGATGATTTGGGAAAACTATTCCAGTTTTGGCAAACTGTGCGGTTATATTTGGCAATGCTACTGCAAACAATAGATTAACGCCTATACACATTTTGTGTTGGAATCTGTTTTTTAATAATGAGTAAAGCGAAAGATAACATAATCACGAAAGGTCAATGTCATCTTGAGTTGCATTGAGATTGTTTCCAGGGCCGTAGCAATAAAAATAATGTTTATTAATTTATTTATTTCCTATATGCAGTAATAAGTAGGCTGATTCATTTATTATTAAAGGTTTTATTTTAATTATAATTAAACTTTTACTTCATTTTAATGAAGCATCGATGAGTAAAGTGTCTCTCGTAAAGACTTGTATCTAAGTTTTTGTACCAATTTATTTTATAATTCTAACTGCTAGGTTACGGTTTGCGATATGCATCCATCTTTCCTCATTCACCCATTTATAACCTAAAGTCGCGAAACTTGTGGAAAACAAAACTTCTTTCGTTGTTCAACTTGAGTGTTTAAGTTAACTTGCTTGTTGTGGAATAAATTAAAATTTGCTTCAAGACTTTTAGTCAGTGAGAAATATCTTCGTATTTATCTTATTACAAGGAATGGAGTTTCTTAGAGTTCTCGACGCTTTCCTGTTAAAAATGATGAAACTTTCGACCAAGTTTGTTGTTTCAACCTGTCTCGTTTGTACTGAAAGTTTTTAAATACAAGTGCTTACAAGTTGTGTTGTACTTACACGCGTGTTTTAATAGATTGAGTTGATGATTTGTATGTACAAGGTGGGCCAAAAGAAGTCATCCGATGTTGTTTGGCTCTCATTTTTTTTCTAAATGAAAAATTTCGATTCTGTTTTTTGATTATGTTTATTTGAACCTTTAGAATTTTATTGGTCACGTCGAAAAGATGATATCGGTCAAACAAGCGCCGTCACAATTGATTTCCATACGGGCTCGTTTTATGGCATTTCTCATCACCTCGGCGAGAACTTCGGGCCACAGATTCTCGCACTCGTGTCAAATGTTGTCCTTGAGGGCTTCCAGGGTCTTGGGCTTGTTCACGTAAACATGGGACTTCAAAAAACCCCACAAAAATAAAACAGGAACGGTTAAATTGGGCGATCTTGCAGGCCAGTGCAAATCGCCAAAACGAGAGATGAGGCGACCCGGGAACGCCGCCTTCAGAATATCGGTTGTGGCTCGCGCAGTGTGTGCCGTTGCTTCGTCCTGTTAAAACCACATGTCCACCAGTCCTTATTAGTCCAATTGCGGCAGAAAAAACTCGATTAACATGGCCCTATAGTGCGCACCGTCCACTGTTGTCGTTTCCGGCGACAGCTCGACAGCCTCAGCAACAGCGGCGATATTCTCGGCAGAACGGGCACTCCGGGGCCGGCCACTCCTGGCAATGTCTTGTGTGGTCCCATACTCTTCAAGGTTAGTGGCCAAACGGCGCAGTGTTTGCGCGATCGGTGTCGGACGGCCGGGGAATCGGCGACGAAATTCGCGCTGCGCCAACACCACTGACGAATTGGTTACGCAAAAAAATAGACACGATTATTCCGCGTTCTTGGGGAGTGTATCGCTCCATAGCTTGTTTACATAAATTCTACATCTGTCTAGTCCACAAATGTCATAACAGAATTGACATTGGTGGCCATTTACAAAAATAAGAGCATCTTCCAATAGGGTGATTTCTTTTGGCCCACCTTGTATATTATAAAATTCTAGTATACTTTTAAACGACGGCAGCTCTTTGGGTCTAATTGGGTCTTTCTGTTTGTAAAATACACAGCCATAGTCTAAAGTCTGAAAGTTGGCGGTATGAAACACACCTGTGTCTCGAAAAGTACATAAAGTCGTTAGGTCTGTTTTTGATCTCTCTTCGGTCGTGTCAGACGTCCCACCGTGATGTTAGTGTAAGGGAATAGGGAGTGCACCATGCGCATATTCATTCGCACTCACTTTTGCACTATAATAATAATACTTTATCTAGCTGGTCAATTAGAAATATTTCCTGTTGTAGTCGAAATGAAGCTTCTGTAAATGTATCTTCAAAAATATTATTTTTTCCGAGAAGTCACAGGCTGGCATTTAGCTGGAATTTTTCTAATTTAATTACGCATACTCTAACTAAATGCCTCAAGCGAAATAATTTACTGAGATTTTTATGAATTCAGAAGTCAGTGATATGGATACGTTTCTTACTACCGTGAATTACCGCTCTCAACTTTAATGTAAGTTACTGTACCAGAGAGCTTAGTAAAATTAAATTAAACCTTGAATTATTAAAAGTAGTCTCTCACAGCAAATTAAATTGTCAACTTTAAGATGGTCACAGTCTAAATATACAGATGAACAGACTGCGGAAGACGAAGCTGATTTAGATATTGTATTACAAATATTAGTCAATCAACGTATGTAAATTAAAAAGTGTACCTAATGTTGACTTTACCAGGAAAATTCAACTTGTTCATGTATCATAATAATGTGCACTTTCAATTATGCTACCGAGACCTTACAGGCCCATTTAATTTCTTCTAGTATTGATTGGTTTCACGCTTAGCTTACGTCATCTCTTCATTCTTTCCATATTTTTTATTACTCATCTAAATACCCATAAAGCTTGTAATAATCTTTACAAAGAACTTGGTTCGTCTTTCTCAATTAGGCTGTGGCCCGTCTGCATTAATAATAACTTGTCACTCGAGTTCTTTCCTTATTGGAGCAGAGGTTGCTTTAATGAAAAGTTTAGAAAAATGTCCCTTTATAAGGAAGGTTCTTCATTAATAACTCAACTTTATCGCGCTCTCGTCTCAGATTGTGTTTTATTAACAAATTAATTCAATTTGACTTAGTACTTACGTTAATGGAGATCTGTGAAAGTCAAACGTTTTTACTAATGCTGCTTAAATTTGTCGTGTATCGTCTCATTATTGAGATTTTTCTTTAATATTTAGTAAAAAAAAATACATTATTTATGTAAATGAAGAGGAAAGAGAGTGGTTACAAATGACTTTTTTTATGTGACCGAAATAAATAATTTTTTGCAGTTGAAATATGAAACATTGGTAATGCCTTTCGTCGCATAAAACCTGGCTTGTGAATCATTTTTGGAGTACACTTTAAAGAAGAGCATGCAGTATAGCAACTATGCTTGCAATGGGTAATATTAAGGTTAAACACCAGTACACCTAAAATTAATAGTTGAAGATCAGAGGAGTATTCAGTACGGGAACACTTTGAGTGACGCTTTCCCCTAGATAATTTCCTAAAGGAAGATATACGATCTACGAATTTTGTTGAAAATCACTAGGTCGTATCTTATCGAAAACAGTGCTGTAAATGATGACCCAAACTCGTACAATCTCAACATAAATGGAACTTATGTGGTAAACATTACGTTCGTTCGTAATCTACTTCCCCGTGTGTACAAAGACGCATTGTTTCGACCTACACGGTGCGCTAATTGAAACACATCAGCGTATGCGAGCGTAGGCTCGCTATACAAATATCCGGTGTCTGAAACAATTACTTTATGTTTAGCCTATAGCTCTTAGCCTCTTATAGAATAGTCCGTTGGTTCACACAATAGTTGTCAGCAACTATATTTGTAAGTAATCGTGTAAAGACGTGAAGTAACAGCTGTGGTTGCCGAATGGTACCTATTCGTTTCACACTTCGTGAGGTCGCGATGGCTCAAATTTTGCTTGATTTTTGCGCACCCATAGATTTTTGACGAGCCATTTGGTGTAATGGTCGAGAAGTCAGCTATTACACCAGAGGTCGCGGGTTCGATCCCCGCACGGTACAAACATTTGTGTGCATGAACATGTCTGTTTGTATCAGTTTGGGTGTTTCTATGACAATGTATAATATGTATGTATTTACAAAAAAAAGTATATAAGTAATGTTTATCCGTTGTCTAGCACCCATAGCACAAGCTAATGCTTTGTTTGGGGCTAGATGGCGCTGTGTGAATCAGTGGCGTAACTATACCGTTCGAGGCCCGTGGCAAATTCATCGAATGGGAGGGGGGGGGTCTATAGATAAATGTTGAGTTGGTATTCTCCTCTGACCGGGGGCCCCTTCCGGCTTGGGGCCCGTGGCATTTTGCCGACTTGCCACCCTGTAGTTCCGCCACTGGTGTGAATAATGTCCAGAGATATTAATTATTATTATTATTTATATGTGCGTATTTACTACTGCCTAAGCGGTAACAGAATACATCGTGAGAAAACTTGCACAGTCGAATGATTGTGCAGTCATGGTTCAATAGGCCTAGTTTTCGTGTCAAAGGGATACGGAGATCTGACGGTTCACGGTAGTCACTGGAGTTGCCAATTAATGAGTCATGGTGCGTACCCTAAAAAGATCGGGACAAAATGCAAATGTGTAAAAGTTGATAAGCACTACATTTAAATAAACTCAAACTCAGCCTCGTGCATAAGTAGATTACGAAGCGAGGCTCTCCACGTGTAGCCATTAAACTGGCAGTTACTCCTGATACAAGCGGAACAACACGCGTGTTTAACACCGACCTCGCCACAGGCATCTCAAATTGAAGTTATGTAGTTTACTCGCGACACAAACAAATATAGACCTTAGAGTCTGTAAATTAAGTCTTAAAATTAGAGTGGGTGTTTCCACGGATTTGAATATACATCTGCGGTCAGATAGCGTTGGGCTGGAGGTTTTTCATACTGTTTTGAAAGTACCGAGTAGTTTATGGCTTACTGGATACTATACTGTGGCTACGTTTTTTACTACTGATTTCGAGATACTCCATTTTACAAACTTATATTAATTTCTAATGTTACAATGTTAAAATAGTTTTTTTATTGCAATGAGTAACAAGACGAGCAGATCGTACACCTGATGGTAAGCGCCACGTCTGCCCTTAGACAGTTCAGTGCCAAACAGTAACTAAGCAGTTACTGCCTGGCACTGCCCTGCGCTCGCTACACCGAGACGACTGTTATTAAGTTTCATATACCTAGTAATTTCACTAGCTTCAGTGCCTTTTCCCCGAAACACAGAAGTACTTGACACACTTCTATTTCACGGGAAAATATCTGGCACTGCGGTGGTACCCACCTAGACGGCCCAGTACAGAAACCTACCACCTGGTCAACCTGGTATTGCCGTGTTTGTAAAGCCTATGATGTTACCTTTTTTACCTTCATTTTGCTTCTTTCGTAATTTATTATTATTGTTTAAGAGTGGCACAGTATTCGGCTACGAACCAGTTTTATTATGTGAATTGTTAAATCACGTAAATCTACGTAGTTTTAAAGGTTTCATAAACTATTTTTATAGTGCTTTTTTCATAACCATAAATAAAACCGTGTGTTTGAATTCTATAGGTATATTTTTATACTCTTAATTATTAATTTTTGATGAAATTCTGAGCAGTTTTACAGCTGTTTATAATCTAGAAAAAAATCATATTGGGTTTGCATGTAGGTACAGCGTGTAAAAAAAAGAATACTAACTAATTTTTAGACCGCCTCCGTGGAACAGTGGCTAAGCCGCTCGGGTATAAAAACACGGAGGTCGTGGGTTCGATTCCCGCCTTGGGTCTGGTTGGTGGTAGGGCTTTTTCAGAGTCCGACTGGCTAGCTACCACCCCCACAGGTGAAATCTGCCGCCATAACAGCTCTGGCTGTGTTCCGGCAATATTAATGTGGGAGCCAGTACACTTGAAATCAGAGGCTCGAAGATCAGATGAGTCTACAGTCTGGCAGCACATTGAGGGACGTTTCCAGGTGAAGCGTCCCTCAATGGAATAGGCCGCAGTGGCTGCTTACCATCAGGTGGGCTGCGTGCCAGTCTGCCAATTGACCTAGTATAAAAAAAAAAAAAAATAATATTCTGTTTCCCACTGTACACTTAAAATAGTATGGCGAGCCCGCACTATTTCAGTTCGTAAAACAACGCTGGATTTTAGATATCAGCTGGGCTTCGAATCTGCCACCGAAATTGGAAAAGATGTCCTCTTCATTTACACACAGAATTTCGACAAAAAAAAAACAACAGTCGAATGTATATTTTCCACATAAACTTTTGTATTTTTTTCATAAAACATGCGCTGCGGTGCAGTTTGGGGTACATTAAGTACATAAAATTGCCTTTTAAATCATTCTAAAAATGACAATTATCAATAGAGTCCATTATGTACAATTATACATGTTCATGCACACATAAATGTACGTATAATTACTGCAATAACGGACTTCTTAAATCATTAAGGAAGTTGGCCATAAAAAAAAATGTATGCCATGGTAGTTGGCAGATAGACACAGCCCACCTGATGGTCAGCAGCCAGCAGAAAGCATCGCTTAACGTGTACAATATCGATACCTCCAATGAACACTACGCTAACTTCAAAAGTGCAGGTTTACAGGAGGAGCTCTTGAAAGAAAAAAGTTGATAAAATCTTTATTTTTGTAGTTATTTTCTTGATATTTTTTGTGTGAGTAACTAATTTACTGATGCTTAAGATCCGCATAGTAACATTTAAAAAAACTTATGGGTTTTTTAATTAGCCTCACTTAGCGGGATGTAACGCAGAAAGCTCTAATTTAAGATCGGGATACACTCCGCCAATCCTAAGTTAGCGGAATATATTCGGGAATATTACAGGCTACAAAATAATAAATTAAATGTATACTACATAAAATAAAATTAATAATTACATTTAAAATTGACTTCATTACCAATTTATTACCAATTTAGAGTATTTTGAACAATGTTTTTATTATAATAAGATCGTAATTTATGAAAAAGAAAAGTTAGCGTTTTGTAGTAGGATAAGCCGAAAATCGTTGAGCCGTTATACAAGCCGCTAACAAATTAATAGCGTAGAGTATCTTAACTGTGTCATTACTTAGCGGCCTTTCGTCCATATTGGTAACTAAGCTTATGTAACCAGTTCCAAAAAATATTATTTTTTCGTTGGTGTTTTAAGTAGTTGTGAGGGAAGAATTATTTTTCCACTTCGTAGATTAAATTACCTATTTCCATTATAGTAACCCGAGACACTGTGCAAAAAATCCCGATATGATGTGGGATTGTTGTGATATACAACTGGCTCGGTGTAGTTGATTTGAATTAAAACGTACTATCCAAAACACTTTTAAATCATTTATTAATACTTAGAAAAATTTTAGGCAGTGGCCTAATGTAATATCTTAAATTTTTAATTGCTGAATAGTTGCACTTATTTCTGTGTCAATGTCATGATAATTATTTGGTATTTTTTCGTTTTTAACTGCTGAATTTATTTATTAAATTTTTTTTTTCCTTCATTAGAATGCCCAACACTTATGCGATGGATGGGTTATTATTTTCCACAAAACGATTAATTCTAGCATGCCATCCTTCCAAATGGCTGCCATCCTTAATACTGCTTAACTGTTCCCCTTCACAACACCAGATTTTAATGAATCTTGTAGCCAGTTGTAGTCTTGAAGAGTTTGTAACCTTGGCGGTCATGCTCGCTAAAATGTGCTTGGGGTGGTGGCGTTATGTGTCGGGTGGTTACATTCCCTCTAATATGGTTGAGTGAAATTATGGCTGGCACATACGTCATACTTGTGCTGCAGGTGCCACCTTTGGGCACTGGTCTTCCAGGGCTTACGGATTTTTCTCGATTATAGTCTCATTCTTATACTTTATACTGTATGGCTTGGTATTCTAAAACTAATCAGTAATTGTAACAAACAAATTGTAAACAAACATGGCGATGAAAAAGAGTAACTGTCGAGTTTCTTGCCGGTTCTTCTCGGCAGATGACTGCATTCCGATACCGGTGGTAGAGTCACTCTGTAATTGACGATTCATAAATACTTGATACAAGTTTACATGAATAAAGAATATTTTGATTTTGATTTGATTTTTTGAGTTACGATCGAAGTAAAAATTTAATTGTGCTATTAGATCAGCTAATATATTTTATAAGCAATTGGGCCAAACCTGCACACCTTGCAACATGCCGCCTCTGAGCTGGCTTGATACTTAGCTGTTCCGCTTTTTTAAAAAGACTTTGACTAAAGTGGTTAAAACAATCTTTTATATCTGTTTGAGGATATAGTTTCTGAATGCCATTAAAAGCAAATCTTCAAAAGCAACAAGCATTTTACGTGGTTTCCAGAGAGGAGTTTTTCTTGTCTTGGTTTTGGAGGATGGCAAAAAACAATAGTACTATTTTTGGGTAATAACAATCTAGCTGTGAATGGTAAAGTAAAAAAAATCAAAAGTGCAAGTAACAACTTTGTCGTCAAAATTCTAACGTCATTATTATTTAATCAGCCAATAAAAATCTGAAAAACAATCGTTTTCTCCATAACTAATAAAATTCACAATTATTAATATTTGGTTTCCTTGACACTCAACACATAGTATAATAAACAATCATTGTAATGACTGCAAGTCATTATACTAATAATTATTTTCCGATAGAAGTGGCCAGTCACAAACATTTAACGTTCATAATAGATAGCAAAAAGTTACAAAAATGGAAAAATTATTCTTCTTCCACAACTAGGTAGTTACCAAACAGCAAAAAAAAAATATTTTGTAACTAGTTACATAAGCTTAGTTACCAATATGGACGAAGGGCTAAGCGGTTCATTTTATACTAGAAAACAAAACTCTTGTATTATAATTGTAGCATTTCATGCAGCTATTTTCGATTTTAATTTACTACAAGTAAGTGAAAATTATTAAACTTAGTAATGTTTAACTCTGATTTACACTACGTTATATAATTATTTGTTTAAAAGTGCATTCAACGGGCGACACACACCGCTAACTGTCACATGAACAAATACTTTCCCGCGCAACACCCCGCCAACTCCTAGTTGGCGGCGTATCTCCCGCGGGCCGGCAGTCGCGTTAGCCGAATACACACCGCTATATTAAGACAGCGGCTTGTCCACCCCGTAATTGAAGAAAGTACCTTTACTTGGCGTTATGTAAATCTCAAAACTTTTTTGTTTTTAAAGATATTGTCATGAAAATTTGGGGGCATAATATTATTAAAAAAGTGGGTCGATTTCTATAAAAAACGAAAAATGGCAAATTTTGAGTTAGCGTAGTGTTCATTGGAGGTATCGATATATTGTAGGTAGGCTCCTCTGATCTTCGACCCTTTACTTCCAAGTGGACTGGCGGCAGATAATCCCTATGGGACCATTAGCTAGGCAGTCAGATTCTGATAAAGTCTAACCAGATCTAATTTGAGAATCAACCCAAGATCTCCGGGTTACCCAATGTTCTACGGGGCTGGACAATGAATGACATAAATGTTATACAAAAAAAAAAACAGAACTTAGAAGAACAACATATTGAATAAATCCTTCAAAAACAATTTCAACAACGGCCTTATCTATAGATGTTAAAAGTCTTATCCAATAAATCCGGAGATTTGAATAAACTTTTAGAGTTGTCGGCGCCGGCAGATTGCGCGGGTTACGCCGCTCGTAAACCTAACAGCCTTCGACGGGACATGTCGCGGGCTGTTGCGATTTTTATCTCGTCTCTGACTCTGATGTAGCTGTAGCTCTTTTTACAGCTCACTCTGATCTGTGCGAGAGCGTGATACTAAAATATATATTAAAATTACAATATTTGAATCAGTTTTTTTATATTCCTTGTACTATTTCAAATTGAAACGAACTCATCGCAACACACAGGATTTACTACTTGGGGCTTAAAGTCTAAAAGGCAGGCTGTGATCTCACGATTCATGGTAGAATTTTAAGTTGGGCAATTTTTATTTTTGCTTGGGTTTAAAATTCCCATTTTTTTTAATTACACGTTGTTGACGCTTAAATCTACCGCAAAAATATAAATTATTAGTAATGTTTATTAATATTTATGGTGGCTGGTAGGTTTCAAATGTTGGCGAGCACATACGGATTTTTCTATACGCGATCAACCATTCGTTCAGAGGTGACGGAAAATATGCTAAAAAAATCCGCACAGTTAAAAAGTTGCGGAACAATGATCCAATAAGTATAGTTTCCCTGCCTAGGGTTACGGAAGACAGATAGCAGTTTCTCCGAAAAATTTTTTTTATTTATACCTACTAGGTCAGTTGGCAAACAGGCACGCAGCCCACCTGATGGTAAGCGGCCACTGCGGCCTATTCCATTGAGGGACGCTTCACCTGGAAGCGTCGCTCAATGTGCTGCCAAACTGTAGGCTCATCTTATCTTCGAACCTCTGATTTCAAGTGTACTGGCTCCCACATTAATATAATTACTGGACGTTGACAAGATTGGGACAAATCTTTCCGAGAAAGAAGGATGTTTATAAATAGCTGGCCTTGTTACCATTATAGATGTGATTTAAATGTACACAATACATAACTGCTTTCATTTATACCTTTTTATTCGCAGAAATTTCAAAGTTTGTGTCAATGACCTCACGATATCTTTTAATACAAGTGACCTACAAAACTACTTATTTTTCTTAACCACTATTCCTAGGCAAGGCACGTAAGCTATATTTGGGAATATTTTTCATATCCCGCGGCGACTACATGGCATTTTTCTATCTCGAATGATGTATGTATTAAGTCATAATAGCTTCTCATTTTTATGTAATGTAGTACAACTGTCTAGTTTCGTCGTCTACGTAATAGCATAAAGTTAAATAAAACTAAGTGATGTTTATTGTTCAGTTAGTAACGAATTTATATTTGTACTTCTGATTACTGTAATTATTTTTATTCAGTGCAGTGTTAATGTGATTTACCCTAGCATAAACTCGACCTTCTTTATTAATTAAATCACGAGCGATCTTTAATGCTATTTAAATCAAAAGCAATGCTAGAATGGAGAGAACTCAATGAATTTATATCTTCGAATAGCACTGGACGAAGTTTGGAAAATATGTGACGTGCATGTAGAAATATAATTCTGGATACGGTATTTAGGTACTTCTGTAGAAATCCTTCATTTGATTTGAACTATATTAAATAATTTAACTGGTTATATTAGGTATATCTAACCGTACGGCTTACTAAAAAAACATGTGAGGCACATGTTGAGTTAATAATATCTTACATGCGACAGTTATTTTATATTTTAAATTTGAACGTTTAATACTTAACGTAAGCAATAAAAAAACTGATAACATGACCTACCTACAAATGTCATAGCATTATAATAAGGGTACCAGATTCAACAAAAGTACGAGTATCACAATGGGCTTAAATTTTAATATAAACGAGAAAACATCTAGACACAAGCCAAACACAAAATAAATGTGCATCACATAATTGTTGTGTTTCTCCTAGGTGGGATTTGAATACACTGCGTCTGGGAAGTGTCAAATGCGCCAGTACTGTCATATATATTATAACAAAATTATCTATCCAATTCAGTTGTTTACACACCAAACACTCCAATGATTATAGACCTAAAAAGTCCATCCCAACCATTTCCTCGTTAAACGTAAGAATGACGTAAAATATTATTTAATTTGACGAAGGACATTTAAAATATGAATAATGAATACGTACCACCTCCATTACTTTAAATTGTTCCTGGCATAAAACTTTTAGCGGAAATATTAAACCACCATGCCAGCAGAGTTCGGCCTAATGGTTTAAGTCAGCCTGTACGAAGTGTGGAATGAATTTGTTTTGACATAAAGAGCAAGATTAGAGTACGTCTCGTTTTCACACGTGTTACTGACTATGCGGTTGTTTCATACATTTATATGGTATTTTATTAAGGTAGAGGGAGCCAAACGAAATACAGAGTTTATTTCCAGAGTGAATAGGCCTGGGTAAGTATGTACCGCCAAGTCCGCATCACACTTACCATCAAGTAAAATTGTAGCCAAAATCATAAATCATTTATTTGGGAGAAAACATGGTAATAGGTACAGATGTATGGTTCACAACAATATAGCACATCACATTTCGCCTAGTCGGCATGCAAATATAATTTTAATCACATAGATAGCAAAATATTCACACATATATAATTAACATTAATATAAACACAACATAACGTACAATTTCAAATTTAGCTAATATCCATTATATATTATTGAATCATGTCACACTAATGTTACAATATATAATGTCAATAAGTAATACATATAATTTAAAGGTATGTCAAATGCATACTCATGTCGAATAAAAATACAGTGGGCCACCTGATGGTAATTGATCACCGCTGCATATGGACACCTGCCTCAAAGTTGTGTAACACAATAGTAACTAGCTATATGCTTGTAATTTCGTTGGCGTAGATTACAGTAAACTTGAGATTTTCGACCAAAACTTTGACGTCCTGTACTATGATTGGAAGATGAATTAAAAAAAACATATTACTTTTTATGTCTATCAAAGATCGTGTTTTCGCAGTATTAATGAGGGAGCAAGTACACTTGAAATCAACGGCTCAAAGATGAGATAAGCCTACAGTCTGGCAGCACATTAAGCGACGCTCACTGGTGAAGTTTCCCTAAATAGAAAATGGACCGCAGTGACCGTTTACCACCAGGTGGATTGTGTTATTGTCTGCCAACTGATTTTGTATAAAAAAAAGTTACCGACAATTTGTATATATCGCAATTACTCCCCGGAAGATATGACATGTTCGCAATAAGCTAACAAGTCGACGACACCACTCAATAGCTCAGTCTGTGTGTAATGTATGCGGGGGCATATCGCCGAGTTTGCTGGCGTGATCTGCCGCCGACAGATAACAAGTTTCCGATACTTACCCAACTAACTTCATCATACTGGAAGTGGCCTAGTCGACACTCAGTTGGACGCCTCGTTAAATCAAATAGATGCATACGTCATTTAAATTAAATACAAGTAAGTTTAGTCTCAGCGGGCTTATAGCACGAACTAGTGGCCGTTGGGGCAAGTAAGTTTTCGAACACGTACAGTCATGCTAGCATGATTTTACCTCAGTAAGGCCTCTGCCTCAATTTCACGGGAGCGGAAGCGGAAGCGCTCGCGGTCACCGCTTGACGTGGACCGGCACGAGCTGTCACGAGGCGGTGCAATGCTGTCAAGCGGTAACCGCAGTACGCCTTCGTACTGACCCGCTCCTGCTCCCGCTTCCGCTGTGTTCGAAAACGGGTTTATGGGATTCTATACAAAACATCTTGCCACTTATGCTCCCGCCCCGCTTCCGCGAAATTAATGGCAGGCGTCTTAAGATCACCACCCACCAGACCAGACCCACGTCCTTTATAGGATAGCTGCAGTACACTAAATACAGTCTTTCAACGGCGGCCAATTTTTACGATTAACCAACTGTTCAACTTTTTCAATTTTGGACTGTAAATGAGTATTTTCAGTCACTCTTGTGCGACCCACAAGCCACAACGCCATCAAACCTATGGTTAATTGTGTAATAGCCGACTTGTCATCAAAATAGCACAAAATAGTAGTTATTGTCAGTCACCAGGAAAACCACTATAAGTGTAGTCTGTATAACTTTACGTCCGGGTTCCCGAGCGTGGCTCAACAAGCGAGCTATCGCCGGCGACAGTCAGTTCGTTAACCGCTTAATCAGAGCTAATCCGCGCTTGCCTGCGGTTTAAGTTAATACACTCTTCTTATTATGCTGCTACTTCGTTTAAAGGTTTTGACATTGTGCGGTCTATGTTTTTCTAAATTTTTTAATAGGATGTTAAGTGTTTCATGTTGAAATACATGCTTCTGAGTGTTTACGCTGTAATAACACCTTAAAATGTAACCTCTTTATTTACTATGAGGAATGGTCTTTTGCATACTCAGGATGAGATGGTGAAATGATCTTATGCATTCTCATACTTCAAGAAGATCACTCAAGATTCACTCAAGACTCAAGATAGATAATGTTGATATTGCTTCAATCCACGAAGTTCAGTTTACCTGCCACATAAACCCGTAGCAATCTGTCAATTAGTATTTGTTAATTATATTGGTCAATTAAACCAAGAGCGTCATAATAAAAAAAAATATTATTATTGTTAAGTCTCTGATAAAAATAATGATTCATTCAGATAACAGTTTGAAAAGTCTAAAAATTCGTAAATTGTAGACTTTTAAAACTGTTATCTGTACCGTAGTACATTTACCTATTTAATGTTTGCATCGTAAAGGGTCAATGTTGTCTCCAAGCAAATGTGCTTCATCCAACTAAAACAGTTAACAGTTATCTGCTTCCATTATGCGAACATGTTGAGACGACCGTGCGAAACTTTAAATGGATTTTTTATGACGACTGAAGTTTCGGGACCGAAACTAAATTTACTGGTGCGAAGGGATGCCCTTCACTTGGAGCATGACTGCAAAACGTGCCTTGTTTATGTGTATACAAAATAGTTTTTGAAATAATGAAAAAATACAAATTTTATCTATCTATACTAATATTATAAAGAGGAAAGATTTCTTTGTTTGTTTGTATTGAATAGGCAATGATTTGTGTCAATTGTAATTTGTCTTGTGTATGAAATAAATAAATTAGAAGCGGATATTATCCCTGATGAACATAGGCTACTTTTTGCCGAAGAAACTGCTTTATTCCTATTTGAAAACAGGTAATAGGACCACGGGTAGTAAGTTTTTCACATAATTCAGACGTGTCTGTGACAGGTAGCCATAGCAAATATCGCCGCCCATAGACATCTCCAAAACGGGTAGAATCAAATAGCGCTGCCAGCTTTTAAGGAAGGAATGCACAGTTTTTTGAAGAATTGCTAGTTGTATCGTTTCGGAAACACCGCTGATGAGAAGTGAATTAAAAATTTTGGTCGTGCGTGGTAGAAAATTGCAAGTACAGTTGTGGACTCATCAATATGGTAGGGATGATTTTTTGTCGAGATGAACTAACTTACAATAAACATTGGTCAAATTACAAGGTCGTTACAATTATGATATATACAGGGTGGAATTTTGTAATGCCACCTGAAGGGGAAGTACTCTTAATACTGAAGATAGAAAGTTTTACTCAAAGAAAACATTCCTTTATTTTTGAAAAGAAAAAAAGCTGCATTTAAAGATTTTTAAAAATTTGCTTGCCGCAACTTTGTAATACCACCTGAAGGGGAAGTACTCTTAATACTGTAGATAGAAAATTTTTCTCAAAGAAAACATTCCTTTGTTTTTGAAAAGAAAGATAACTGCATTCAAAGATTTTTAAAAATTCGCTTGCCGCTCCCGGTAATCGAACCGACTAAAATCTGTAAAAGTTGCACCTTGTACTTTTATTGCATCGATCGTTAGGGACAATTATAAGGATAAAATCTCTCCATCAAAGTTCATAAATTAAATGTAAGGAAAACAATGAAAAAAGTGCTTTAACTTGACCCATTGAATCAATAATTTAGGATTTCATTGTTTTCCTTTCATTTAATTTATGAAGTTTGTTAGAGAGATTTCATCCTTATTATTGACCCTAACGATCGATGCAATAAAAGTACAGGGTGCAACTTTTACAGATTTTAGTCGGTTCGATTACCGGGTGCAGCAAGCGAATTTTTAAAAATCTTTGAATGCAGTTTTCTTCCTTTAAAAAAATAAAGGAATGTTTTCTTTAAGTAAAATTGTCTATCTACAGTATTAAGAGTACTTCCCTTTCAGGTGGCATTACAAAATTCCACCCTGTATACATATCACCCAGAAGCGCCACAAAATGGTAAGCATACGTCACAAAAGCTAATATAAAATGATGAATCCATTGCGTAACTAATGCAATGTGAAATTGACATTTTGCTAAATGAACGATGGGATTGCTAATTAAGGTTAATGATAAATTTTGTTTTGGTTTGTATTTCTGCCACTCGTGTACATACAAAAGGCTAAGACTGATTTGATTAACTACAGACCTATAAGTCTGTTCCCACAAACTTAAAAACTTATCATTATGAATGAAGAATATAAGAGATAGCTTTCCGCCCGCGATTTCACTCGCGTGTTATTACTTTATTCAAATATCCCCCCCTCCCCCACAAATTTCCGGGATCACGAGTACCCCATGTCACCCGGGGATAGTGTAGCTTTCCGACAGTGAAATAATTATTCAAATTGGTTCAGTAGTTACGGAGCCTATTCAATACAAACAAGCAAACAAACAATCAATCAATAAAATCTGTTCTCTTTATAATATTAGTATAGATAACCAATTGATAGTTTGAGATGACCAGATACGAAAGGCTTACAACAACTCCATTTCCTTATTCCAAAATAACCGACAGAGTACTCTTAAGGGTTGAACTTTTGTAACATTTTGCGAAATAATTTGTAAATTCTAAATTCATAATAACGATTTCTTAATAACAAACTCTAACGTAATTCCAAATTCTAACCCGTGACGTCATCTAATTTGAACGGTTGTTCCTAAAGGCAAGGAACAAAACGAACGAACCTACTGTCATTACTCTTTAAGTCAATTTTCGTGGCTTAAGAGTCTCAGTTCAGCCACGCGTGAAATCACTTCTTGTGTAAACAACCCGCAAGTTCTCGACGTTTTTGTACCTATACTTACTTTAGTCAGCATGTGATGAAGCCTCGGTTTCACTAGAATACTGTTGACGGGGAGAGAAGTTTTACAAAGCAGATCGTGCAAACTAGGTCTATTACAGGCAATAAAATGTCTGTCAATTTACAAAAACTTCTACAGAAGTTAAACTATATTTCAAAAGTTAAAACAAATGATGATTAACAAAACCAATAGGTACCTACACCTTTTTTAAATTTTTGTTAAGGTCACAAACAATGATATATGTAACTACAAAATAAGTAGATAGAGTGACGGTAATGCAGCAAACTGGTGCTACGATTCCTACCTATTACTCAGGACATCAGTTCATTCGTTTCTTTATTTTTTTTAAGATGAAAATACTTAATGGCCACATCCCCTAAATTCCCCAATCACTGTAGCTACATAGTAAGTAAGATCCTTGATTGACCTCGACAATAAGCGGCAATTTTCTAAGGAATAACTTAGTCGTTATAAGGATATATTTCACTGTAACTGCCAACTTTAAGGCTGCGTCCCCAGTAGGCATTTAGGCAAACTGTTAGCGGCAGACTGAGTGAGCCGCAAAGTAGCGAACTGAAAGGAGATCATTAAAATTGGTATAATATTAATTTGAAACGAACCACCGGTATTTATGTATTAATAGAAAGAGCATATTGGATACTTAAATAAAATAAAGTCAGTTATTTTATTAAAGCCTACAAATTATTTTATTTTATGAAAGAAAGATTAGGTTAGACCGACAAACTTATCTGTTCCGGTGGCGACGTCGCTACTGTCGTTGTAATACTGTCATTAAAAATCGTTTTTGCCTGATATTTCACGTAGTTCCGATTTTGGCCACCGGAACAGATAAGTTTGTAGGTCTGTAGAAGATTAAAGTAATTATTTACAGACCTACAAACTTATCTGTTCCGGTGGCCAAAATTGGAACTACGTGAAATGCAATGCATAAACGATAATTAATGACAGTTCTAAATATACAGTAGCGACGCCGCCACCGGAACAGATAAGTTTGTCGGTCTTTATCTACCTATTGACAGAAGTCCAAAGTGCGTTTCGTTTAACGCAACGCTAGATTTGTCCATACAAGTTATTATTTTAGAATGGTTCGGATGGTGAGTAATTAAAATCTAGCTACACTTTACTACAGATTTAATCAGGAATATTTAAAAATAAGTGTATCTAAAATCATTTTATAATGACAAATTATATTTTAAGCTGCATCGAGCGTGGCTTTATCGTGTGTCGGCCGAACGGAACGTCAAAAATAGTGTTGCCAAGAGCGATATGTGTTGCAATCTTACGATTTTAAAATCCCCTCAAACAATATTTTTTTGATAAAATAATAAAAACGTAGGGATATTAAAAATAATTGATTTCATATTCTTAAAGTTTATTTTTTTCTCTTTCTATTGATATACCACATATGTATGGTTTGCGAAAATATGAATAATATACCACGCTCTATACAATTTTTAATGATCTCCTTTAATTTTCGAACGTCGCAACCGGTTTTGCTGGGCGTCGGCCGCTCACTAAGATAGTCGGCGCGCGTAACGCTACACCTGCGTACAGTGAGCGCAAAACTAGCAAACTGTGGACACTTCATTTGTTATAATATGGAAAGGCGTACTAAATCGATAAGCCGCAAACTCAGTCTGCCGCTAACAGTTTGCCTACTGGGGACGTAGCTTAATAAGTGTTTAAAATGTTCAAATCAAAAAGTAGGTGAACTAAAACCGTAATGATACAAAAAAATAAGGTAGAGGTGCAATATCACCTCCTTGGCGAAGACCGCTCCTTTATTTAAGGAAGTCTAGTTATCCTCAAGCGCGATCAAAGTGGATTACCAAAGCACCGAGAGCGTACATCTAAATAGTACAATTACAAGGAACAGTAAGATCAACCGGTAAGATCTCTCATTACACTTAAGTAAATTTTCGTAGGCTTCCCCGCGCTCAGGTTACTCGTGCGTAAAGTCACTCCCGTGTCTGTTCTACGAGTGTGCGTGACGCATGTTTTTATTTTAATAAGTTTATAAAGATGAAAGGAGGGGAGTCCTAATATTTGCATGCTCTATAAAAAAGCTGAACAAGAACCTTAACCATATTGTAAACCCTATTTATAGCAAATAAATGATTTTGATTTTGAAGGATCTGCAAATTAAAATATCAACTTTAATTTTTTTCACTTTTATAATAAACAGATTTTCCTTGTTTGTTTCCTCTAATCTTGATCCATAGCTAAAAATAACACAACAAACAAAAACATTTTATACATCAGCTCGCTGTTGGGTTTTAGTATATCCCGCTTTGTAAATGCAGTCCATTAATTTGGTCTGATGAATTGCGCCTCCACCCAGGAAACACGTGATTATAAAAACAAGTGTCTCAAATCAGCGACAATTTAACTATTGTTCTTCACTAATTGATAACCTCTTTGTTTTGTCGCACAGTGTACCTACTGAAGACGACATAGGACAATAATTCGTTCATGTGTTAATTGATACCAATTTCAAACTTTGAATCTGGTTACTTACCAGTTGAATCGAAGCCGTTTTAATGAATGTGGAATCAAACTGTCCAACTGCAAACTGATTTGTTAGTGGGAACGGTCTTTTCTAGCTTTAAAGTTCTATTAATGGAATTCAATTTTAATTAAATGTTCGCTATTTGAAATGTTCAACTTGGTATAAACGAGTATAAACATTCAGACACCTTTTAAATGCCAAGCTACAAACGCACTGTCGTGTCCTGTACGCTAGAGCTGGGTTTTATTTTCGAAGGTAAGGATAAAATACCATTTTATCTACATCCATACCATTATAATATGTCTATTTTATATTCAGGAGCGATGAGCAACCCTACATTTAGATATAAGTATCTGTGGCTGCATTGAAATGTTTACATTTTAGTGTCGGTAACCGATACTTAATTTCGTTCAAATTTCGAACGTCTTCTTTAAAAGTAAAAATTAATAGGTTTTTTCGATTATCGAATTAGTCGATTAGTAATTTTATGTTCCATTCCTATACATTTAATTCGATGCTGAAATTATAACAATAGATTTGAGAATCGAAATCAACTCGAGTCTAGATTGTTTATGGATTTTAAAAACTACAAACGTCAGTCATTATGTCAGTACTAACTTTTACATACAGATTAAGTTGGTAACTACATAGGGCGTTTGCTTATCAATCCTGACTATAAAATAGACATATTATCGTATGAATGAAGATAAAGTTATGTATGTGACTGTACATAATTAGTCATTAAAATACTCATGTGATTCTTTTATGAAACTCACTTCGTTCGTTTCATAAAACCACATTCGTATTTTAATGACCCTCATTATGCAGCAGTCACATAAATAACTATTTAAAGGCAGGGTGTTTGTCGATTATAGGCGCACAGGGCACGCAGGTGCTTGTCAAGTATAGACCACTTCGGCGTCCAAAAGGTTAAAAAATTTTTTCAACATTCAATCGTTTCTTTAAATTGAAACGTATAATGTTTCTCGCAAATTGGAGGAAATAATAATTAATTCAACGGGTTACAAGTAATTTTTATGACTTGTTATTGATTCTGAAACTTAAACGCTGGTAATTGTTTTACGTCTGCGCGCGAGAACCAAGCAATCGGGGACTGATTAAGCGGGCGAGAGGGATTTTGCCGCACCCGATCTGGCGCTAACATTCTTCACTCTCCTTTTACAATTTAAAACTCTGCAACCAATGCCCGACTGCGACCCGGCAATAGTATCCATGACCCTAATATCATGCCAAGGTACTTTAACTACTGTTCTCGAGATCACTATTAATTAAAAAATTTGACGAGCCATTTGGTGGTGGTCGAGAAGTCGGCTATTACATCAGAGGTCGCGGGTTCGATCCCCGCACTGTACAAACATTTGTGAGCATGATCATATCTGTTCGTATCGATCTGGGTGTTTCTATGTATAAAATTATGTATGTATTTGCAAAAAAAAGTATATTATGTAATGTTTATCCGTTGTCTGGCACCCATAGCACAAGCTAATGCTTAGTTTAGGGCTAGATGGCATGTGTGAATAATGTCCAGAGATACTCAAACTAGCAAAGAGTTGTATTCCAATACCAATTGCATCAAGAACCTTTTTTTTTCGGAGGAGACTGCGTTTATGTATGTAAGGGATGATCCGGGGCACCGCTACCATCCTTGGTGCCCAAGCCAACCTCACCTGCAAGTGGTGCATCCTGCTGACAAACGAACGAGGCAATGGCGTCAGCTTTCCCTGGGGTTCGCCCCTGAGGTTTGGGGGTCAGACGGCAGTCGCCTCAGTAAAAGCAAACTGGCCAAATCATTATGGTGCGCAAATACAGGAAAAGGTATAGGGCTAGGGCGTCGCCGCATAACGACGCGCGGGAGGATCGCCCTGCTCCCGTGACAAGTTTGCTAGGGCTACCGGGTCACGTGCGGACCCGGCCAAAGACGTTAGCACCTACCAAAAAGATCCGCTTCGCGACGTGGAACATTGGAACGCTGACCGGACGTGCGAGGGAGCTAGCTGATGTGCTCTTCAGGCGGAGGGTGGCCGTAGCGTTCTTGCAGGAGACTCGATGGAAAGGCAGCAGATCCCGGGCAATCGGGAATGGCTACAAGCTGATCTACACCGGCGCACCAAATGGGGAAAACGGCGTCGCCGTGGTGCTCTCGGGCGAGTTGCAGGGTGATGTCTTGGAGGTGAAACGCTTCAGCGACCGGTTGATGGCCGTGAGTGTTCTTGTCGAAGGGGTAGTGACCCACTTGATAAGTGCCTACGCGCCCCAGCCTGGTTGCAGTGACACTGATAAGGCAGCGTTCTGGGACAAGCTCGGTGAGGTAATACGGGTCATACCGCCATCTCAAGAGATCGTTCTGGGGGGGGGGATCTGAACGGACATGTGGGTGAGACATGGAAGGGGTTCGAACGTGTCCATGGTGGCTCTGGGTATGATAGTTGCAACGCGGAAGGGGGAGATATTCTCCGGACGTGTGCGGCTGCAGACCTGGCCATCGTCAACACGTTCTTTAAAAAGAAGCCCGAGCACCTAATCACCTACAAAAGCGGGAGGCATGCCACCCAGATCGATTTCTTACTCACCAGGCGTCACCACATCGGCAAAGTAGCCAACTGCAAGGTCATACCGGGTGAGAGTCTCACTGCACAACACCGTCTACTTGTCATGGATCTGTGCGTTAAACCTAAAGCAAAACGCTTTGAGCGCTGCCGACGCCAAATCAGATGGTGGCGGCTTGATGAAGACACGTCCCAGGTGTTCGCTTCCCTCACTGGTGACAAGTGCACCGGAGTCGACAGTGAACCAGTCCAGAGCCACTGGGACAGAATTCAAGCTGCAATGACTGAAGCGGCAAGGGCGGTGCTTGGCACGTCTAAGGGTGGACGCAAATTTGACAAGGAGACTTGGTGGTGGAACGACTCAGTGCAGGTGGAGATTCGGGGGAAGAAAGAACTTTTCAAGAAGTGGCAGGCGTCCAAATCTCCTGAAGATCGCGACGCGTACAGAGCTGCAAAACGTGCCGCTAAGAAAGCTGTAGCCAGAGCCAGGCGAGAACAATTAAATCCGCTTTATGATAAGCTGGAATCGACATAGGGGCAAAAGTTTATCTACAAGTTGGCACGTTCTAGGGTTAAAGCCGCACAGGATATTACCAAATGTCGCTGTGTTAAGGACCTCCGCGGCAATCTGTTATGCGAGGACCTCGCGGTGAAGGAGAGATGGCGCTCGTATTACTACGAGCTACTGAATCAACAGCTCAAAGAGGTACAGCCACCTGACCTCCCCCCTAATCAGGGACTAGTGCCACCTGTAACGCCCGAAGAAGTACTCAAAACTCTTCGTCACATGAAGAACCGAAAGGCCGTTGGTGCCGATGGAATCCCTATCGAGGCATGGAAGGCGTTGGGTCCTCGTGGTGTGGGTATTTTAACCCACCTTTATAACCGCATACTGCTAACCGGAAGGATGCCTGATCAGTGGAGGCTGAGCGTCATCACCCCAGTCTTTATAGGCAAAGGATCTGTGCAGGAGTGCGGCAGCTACCGCGGTATAAAGGTAATGTCCCGCACCATGAAGCTCTTTGAGCGCATAATTGACTCTCGCATACGACAGAAGTGTACGATCTCAGAGGGTCAATATGGCTTCCGCCCCGGCCTTGGAACTATGGATCCCGTCTTTGCGCTAAGAATCGCCATGGAGAGATACAGATCGAAGAATACGCCTCTACATCTCCTGTTCCGGCATTCGACTGTGTCCCTCGTGCGATCATTTGGTGGGCATTGCGATTCAAGGGGGTTCCTGAGGCTTATGTCAAAGTCATCCATGACATGTACCGCGATTCGGTTTCCGTAGTTCGAACCGCTGTTGGCGACACCGAACCATTTCCCATCACGGTTGGAGTCCACCAGGGGTCCGTCCTAAGCCCATTTCTGTTTAGCGTGATATTAGACGTTGTGTCGGACAGCATCAAAGACCACCATGAGCGTCCTCCATGGCTGCTCATGTATGCTGATGATATCGCGCTTGCAGACGCGGATAGGGGACGCTTGGCGAGACGTGTGAATGCGTGGAGAGGTTCGCTTGAAAACGGCGGTTTGAAACTCAATGTGGCGAAGACCGAGTACCTGGCCTGCAACACAACGGATTCTACACCCATCCGCATAGGCGAAGACATGGTCGAGCGGACGGACCAGTTTAAATACCTGGGATCTGTTCTCCACGCATCTGGTGACATCGACTGTGACGTCAGGTCACGCATAGCTGCAGCGTGGGCAAAATGGCGGGAGGTGTCTAGTGTCATTTGTGACCCAAGAATGCCGGTAAAGCTGAAGGGACAGGTCTATAAGACCATCATTAGGCCTGTTCTTTTATATGGCTGTGAAACGTGGCCGGTACTTGAGCGACACAAGCAAGAACTGCGAGTCACGGAGATGAACATGCTGCGCTGGATGTGCGGAGTTACGCGGAAAGACCGCATTAGAAACTCCCGCATTCGCGGCAGCCTTCATGTCCGTGATATAGCTGACAAATTGCAAGAGGGTCGCCTACGGTGGTACGGGCACGTTTTACGGAAACCGGCTAACTACGTGGGTAACAAATGTCTAGCTATGCCGCCTCCGCCTGGCCCCGGCAGAAGAGGAAGACCCAAAAAGTGCTGGCTTGGCGTCTTGGCGGATGACATGCGTTCCAATGGGCTCACCACAGGGGATGCTCAAGACCGTCCGAAGTGGAAGAGTAAAAGCAGGAAAGCGGACCCCGGGCCCCGCAAGGGCGCAACCGGGATAACGCTGGGATGATGATGACTGCGTTTATGTACCATAACCGCAGGCTAGCTAGACCTGCAGCCGTTTGTGAGACTCGGGACTAAAGCGTCCACTACCCACTAAACTCCCGGTTCCGATTGGGACGAGCCGGTGCCAGCTTTAAGGCTATTGACCAGCCCATCCCCAAATTGCATCAAGAACCTAGTTTAAAGTATATTCTAGATTTAGCAGGTTAACAGCAGTTTTGATGCGCTTAAACTATTGCTTTAATTAGCAGCAGACAAGTGGTTGCTTTGAACAGGCATTGCTAACGAGCTTTGCAAATTGGACAGTTAAATCTTGTTGAAACTTCAATTTTGTACGAAAGTGCGATGTACGCCTGTAGCACACTGCAGCAAATGCGAGGCAGACGCAAAACGAAATGGAACACTAACACCTTTAACGCACACGCAAAAAGGCGTTATTTTTTTTTTATGTCAAAGGCGGCAAACGAGCCCGCGCCGCCCATGGACATCTGCAACACCAGAGGGATGGCTGATGCGTTGCCGGCCTTTTAAGGGGGAATGTGGGTCTCCGGCACTGTCACTAATCAGACGAAACACAGTAGTAGTCACTATTATTTCACGCCGCTGATGTTATGTGAGAGAGTGGTACTTCCCCGGACGAGCTGGCCCATTCGTACTGTAAAACGCATGGCTCTACCACTACTAAAGTGTAAGTAGTTAGTTCCGTTTAGTTTCGCGTCGGCATTCGCTGTGCAGTGTGCTTTCAGTTAGATGGACAATGTATTATTAATGTATGTTTGTAACTATATTAAGAATTGTAGATTGGTGAGGCCAGTGAGTTGTAGAAGGTGAGTTAAAGATTGCATTCAGAAGCAAAATTGTCCTTTTGATATAATATATGCGAGATATTCTAAAGACGGATTCATAATAATTACTCTTTCATGCAAAAACTTATGAATGGATTTATATTTTACAGTAATATTATACGTCAAACTCGTATACCAAAACTAGACACTTTTACTTTTTATCAACATACCACACGAGTGAAGGCGCTGGCGAAACCTATCACTGCATGTACAAATCTCGAAGATAGAAAATACAGGGTGGAAAGTTTCAATGGGGCAGCCAATGGATGTACCTTAATCGTTGCAGCTACAAGAAATTGGTCTTAGGAGACTATCCATAATTTTTCAAAAAAATTACATTCCCATTCACAGATTTTAAAAAAAATGTACGGTTAGCAAGAAAATTACAATTTTTCACAAAAAAACTTTTTGATCCTAATCGGTCCAATTTTGTACGCTGATCAAAATCTTCTATGGGACCAACTGAGGTTTCAGTACTAGAAAAGTCACAAATAAAAAAAAAACTTTTCCCATACATTTTATAGTACTTAGATTTTTTGTGAGGCCATAAGAAGAGGTAACTTTTTGTTGTAGCTACAAAAAAATAATTAAGAAGATGCTTATGCAATCAAACAATAAAATTATTTAAAAAGTAATAATTATTTTTATTAATAACTTTATGATATAAGGTGCTCAAAATGTTCTCCATTTTGATTAATGCATAAATGTAAGGGTTTCAGTACTAGAAAAGTCACAAATCAAAAAAAAACTTTTCCCATTCATCAGTCAATTAATTTTGTTTTGCTTAGAACTTACGTAACCTCGTAGTTTTCTGGAAAAAGATTTAGTTACCTACCTAGTTCAAATTCAAATAAGATTTAAATTTCGAACTTTGTTTTCTTTTTATAATGCGTAGGTACTTTCTTTTGTTGCTTAATGTTAAAATCTGATTGCGTGTGGTGTGCTTTTGCGAGTAGATGCTTTAAGTTATTCTTTTTTTGCAAAAATGAGCTTGATTTCTTTCTGTAGGGCTATTTAAAAAATTAAATTTATGAAAAGAAATATGACAGTGTCGAAGAATTAAAAAACTCGCTCTGTACAATTTTATATGGAATTCATCCAAATAATTATTGGCCGCCACACGGTCAGTACGAAAACGAATACATTTAGGCATTAATCAAAATGGAGAACATTTTGAGCACCTTATATCATAAAGTTATTAATAAAAATAATTATTATTTTTTAAATAATTTTATTGTTTGATTGCATAAGCATCTTCTTAATTATTTTTTTGTAGCTACAACAAAAAGTTACCTCTTCTTATGGCCTCACAAAAAATCTAAGTACTATAAAATGTATGGGAAAAGTTTTTTTTTTATTTGTGACTTTTCTAGTACTGAAACCTCAGTTGGTCCCATAGAAGATTTTGATCAGCGTACAAAATTGGACCGATTAGCATCAAAAAGTTTTTTTGTGAAAAATGGTAATTTTCTTGCTAACCGTACATTTTTTTTAAAATCTGTGAATGGGAATGTAATTTTTTTGAAAAATTATGGATAGTCTCCTAAGACCAATTTCTTATAGCTGCAACGATTAAGGTACCTCCCTTGGCTGCCCCATTGAAACTTTCCACCCTGTATATTTAAAAAAGTTAACTACTCAAGTCCTCACATACGAGTAAACAATGTTACACAGGACAATAACAATGGTTTATCACATATTATAATGTTTCTTCGTAATATTCGAGCTCACGACCCCTAGTGCATATAACAGTACCTATCACTACTAAATGCACCATCAGACCAGCCAAGTTTCAAGCAATTTAAGGTTTACTGAATAAGTTCATATCATAAGGCTCTAAATAAGGCATAAATGATGTCAGTTTACGTAAGTTGGTTAAAAATTTCCAACTTTTTAAGTATTTCAGAGTTTGTTGGTTCAACTATTCAGCGCACTTTTCAACAATTTTCTATGTAAAAGTAATACTTGTTCACACAGAATAGACATCAATCATAGTGCTTGGAACTTTTCTATTTGCTTGAGAATTTCCTTGGACCGCGCCGAGGGCGTATAGTTAATCTAGGGGAGAGAGTCCCTAAGGGTGCATCTACGCTTACGAGCCGATGATGTTGAACATTTCATTTGGCAAACAGGCAGGCAACCTGCTTTATAATAAGCCACTAAAGAAAATTAACTAAGAAGCTTCGCTCAATGTGCTACCACACGTTACGCTCATCTGATCTTTGAGCCTTTAATTTCAAGTGTACGTCTAAGTGTGTATTAATGAAATAGCGTGGAGCAATGGTATAACCTATTGACAGGGTATCGATACTATCCTGGCCTTAAAAGAAATATTGTCTGTCACCAATTTTAATAAAAAATATCGCGACTTAAATTCAACCAGTCAACCAATGTACGTTTTTGACAAAAAAAGAATACGCAATGAATATCAAACGTTTAGCTATTATGTTTGTATTTGTTTTTCATAACTATAAGTCAGTATAAGCCAGCAACAATGTTATTGACACCGTCAAGACACCGTCTCCAAAAATACGGTAATTATTTTCGACATTTTACATCAACCCACGTTGATGTGATGATGTTGTTGATGTGTGGCGTTTTAGGTGATGTTGTCCAATATTCATTTTATTTATTTAACCTACCTATCCGTCATATTCTTACAACTAATTTTGACAATTAAAAGTATTAGTCGATCTTTATATTAATTTACATACAAAATGCGTAATAATGTTTAGTGTATTTTTTATTTGAACTTTGTCAAAATGCTTATTTTAAGAAATCCATGCTGTGACTGTTGCCTTACTTCGCCAGCTAAAATGAGCCTCCGTCTAGGCATTGTAGACGATAGCTGATCCGTTCGCACTTAGCCACAATAGCCATTCAGATGAAACGGGAGTTATTCTTTGCATTTTCTTTACACGGGACTGCATTGTCGCCTGCTTTCATTGCAACGGTGCCTGTAGAAAGACGGGGAGTTCTTTCGTCATCGTGTTTGAATATCGAATAAAATAGGTATTTTTAAACGTTCAGATTCCAAACAGTATGTTTTTCAATATGAATATGAAATTTCGTAGCATATGAGGGATCTAATTATAGCAACATTGACGATTGTTTGACATTACAAAAAAATATTGTGTGCATTAATATAATATATAATATCTGTTTGTATCAGTCTTTCGGCAAGTGTGTCTATGAACGATAACCATAAATCAGTCATTGTGATTAATCAAACGATATGATAAATTAACTGACAGTATCTTTCAAAGAGAATTTCATCCAGATTTTCATATCCAAGATGTCAGTATATTATTTACGAGAGAATAGGCAATGCTTAATAAAAAAAAAAGTTTGTACTGATTATTTAATTTAAACGAAAACCAACTTTAATATTATTTATCATCGTCCACAAGTTTTATACGACTTTATATTGCAGGTAAGTGATATTTTATCCGGGATAACATAAATATGATAATTTTTTTGAAATAGATACCATTGTAACTTATAGAAATTTATAATGCAAATCAGGTAGGCTACGTGCCTGCCTGCTAACGGATCTAATATAAAAAAAATATATAAAACGTTAAGATAAACTAGAATTATGGAACTGAGTGAATTTAAATGCAATTACAGAGAATTGCAACTGCAACAGAAGTTGCCGACTGAATGTAAATTTTAAATATATTTCTAATTTTACATGGCATTTGTTTGTTTAACGCTTTTAACACTCATTGAAAACAGAAAAAGATAAAAGAAACCAGAACTAAAAGTAGAGTTGAACAAAAATCTCTTTCGACTTACCTTTATAAAACACTTTTCTGTTGTTCTTCACTTCTTAATGTATGAAATCAAATGTTTGTCAAGTAAGTTTAAAATATTAATTTAGGTATACTAAACAACAAACTAAAACAGCCATTGCTAGTTTCTTTAAAATTCTAGACTTCTTTAAAAATATCATTTAAGATAAAGCCTGAGTAATCACATGAATGAAATTTAATGCATGATAAAATTTTCATCGCAAGTTTTTTCTTCAGAAGAAAAGCCTGACAAAGACTTTCCACGACAAAGCCGACAATTCTGTAATAGAACGGAAGCTAGTTCATTTTTTATTATCCACTTTTCTTCTTCCAGGGATTTTAATAGTAAGAACTAATTTAACCAGTTCTTTCATTGATGGTAATCAGTTCCTCGGTAGGAAGTATTAGTGTGACTGGGTTTGAGATATTTTAAATTATACCAGTCAGTGTTGTATTCAAGTATGCATTTGAATGTTTACGGGGACATTATACTCATACAAAATATTTTTTTAAATGCACATATTATTGTGTACTGAGCATATGTTTTGCGTATCGAAATCAATGATAAAAACGCATTACAATCTTTACTAATATTAAAAAGAGGAAAGATTTGATTGTTTGTTTGTATGTTTGTTTGTTTGAATTGAATAGGCTTCGAAACTACTGAACCGATTTGAATAGCTATTTGAGTAGCTATACTATCCCCGGCGAACATATGTACTTTTGATCCCGGAAATGTGGGGGGAAGGGGGGATGTTTGAAAAAAGAAATTACGCGCGGGTGAAACCGGAAGGCTAGATACTGATAATTTTATTAATTATAATCCGTTTGCGGCAAACTTGAGTCGGTTTTGGACACAGTTCGGGTATGTGTTCATCAATCGTCATTTGGCAAGTGTTATGATTAAGCAAATACCAAAGACATTTGCCCTACAGTAGGATATAATATATAAACTCATACCTCATAATATGCCTTATTTCTAATATAAAAAAATATTATAATGATACGTTTAAATAACAGCTTGAACTAATTATTTAGGCACTTAATACCTTAAATACAATTACTGAACGGTTGATTAAACATTCCCACTAAAAACTGGCGGCCATGTTGTCATCACACATTAAAAATAATTGGACGGCAGTAAAGGCAGGAACAACATTCAACATGGACAGTTTGCTTTAGCTTGGAATAATAATTTTGTAGGGTGTCAAACTGTCGGTTACTGTTTACATAGCGTAAGGCAAACCGGAAATATGTAATGTCTATACAAAGAGGTATTGCATATATTATGTATCTGATTAAATGTCACTTATGGGCATTGCATCAGGAAATTACCGTCTCCTTATCTGTACATCTGTATCTACATAATCTATACTAATATTATAAAGAGGAAAGATTTGTTTGTTTGTATTGAATAGGCTTCGAAACTACTGAACCGGTTTGAATAATTATTTCACTGTTGAAAAGCTACACTATCCCCCAGTGACAGGATATTTTTGATCTCGGAAATAAATGGGAAGGGGGATTTTAGAAAAAAAAAGAAATTACGCGCGGTTTAAACCGCGGGCAGAAGGTTAGTAATGATAAATAAAGAGACCGATTTTTGTATGTTTGATGTCGTTTGCTTTTTAAATAAAAACTACAGATTTGATCAGGGTCTTGGGTGTTTAAATGAATAATATTATGTACTTATTAGAATATACATTAACAACGTATTCTTAGCTTATTGAAACTGAGGTCAGAGCAATTTACATAATGAATAAATATCCTATATAAATGTTTATTTATTAGTATAATGCTAGTATATTTAAGTCATCAAGCTTCTAAGGAAACAGTTTTTTGGTTATGCGTGGTAGGTACCTAATAAGATTTATACTGTGTTTATATTTTGATAATTTTACTCTAGTTTTATATCGATATTAAACATATAAGCACAGATAACATATTGATTTATGTAACTCAGATCTCAGACAGACATACACAGGTGAACCATTACCACACTGAAAAAACTACACGGCTATAAATAAACAAGTTGTTGCTATTTACAGCCGAGTAACTCGCTTCGGAGGGAGCCTGCAAAGTTTGTTGCTAAAATTACACAAGTCAACTTTGTTAACGTTGTTGGTAATATAAACCCAGTAAGTTGGTCAAAAAATAGATATCCAAGGTTGGTTGCTTCTAACCTATTCACTCAGTAAACTTAGCAAACCTATTATCTATAGTGAATCGAGTCACTCTGTTAACATAGCAAATTCAATCGGTCACTGCAACAACTAACTTGGTTAAAGAATAAACACAACTGTCGTCACAGCCAACGTGCTTTGTTGTGTTTAGCAAAGTAATTCAGTAGAATCAACTATTTTGCTTTGTAAAACTAGCTAAGTAGCTTGAATATTTTTAATCATGTATATTGGGTAGGGACAGCCAACCTACTTTGTTATTTCTACTCAATTCAAATTGGTATATATAGCAAAGTTACTTGGTATTATCAATCGTGTTCATTGGGTAACTACAATTAATATACTCGGCTATTTCTAGTCAATTAAAATTGGTATATTTAACCGAGTTACTTGGTATTATCAATCGTGTTCATTGGGTAACTACAATTAATATACTCGGCTATTTCTAGTCAATTAAAATTGGTATATTTAACCGAGTTACTTGGTATTATCAATCGTGTTTATTGGGTAACCGCAGCTAAAATACTTTGTTGCAAGTAAGTACCAATTTAAACGACACATATTAAGCTAGCGTGTTTTTTTATATCCCATAATCTATGGTTGATGAGACTGTAAAGCTGAACGTCTTTTACTATGGGACAAACTCTGAAATCGCGGAAAAAATCTGCTGTTTCATACAAAAATTAATAACAAAAAAATCACAATGTATGAAACAGCTGATTTATTTCGCGATTTCAGAGTTGGTCCCATAGTAAAAGTTGTTCAGTTTCACCTAGAATTATGGGATACAAAAAAAACAACTGACCTGTGACTGTACGTAAGGCTTAATATACAATGTAAGGTCAGCTCATACTGAAAATGTGTAGTTCGATATGTTGTCGTTTATACCATTGTTACTCACTGTGCAGTAGGCAAAAATTTGGCATGTCGGGAAAAAACCAATGAAACGTTCTGCGTCTGTAGTAAAACAACAGATACATATTTTGCCGACAGACCAACCGTAAAGGAACTGAAAGAAAATGATATACATTAATGTTTGTTTTATTCTTTCTTACACGATACATAGTATGTCTGTCGTCACAGATCAAAGGTAACATTTAACATTTCAGGTAACATTACTAGTTAGACTCGTATACTCCTCTTAAATTGTACTTAGTCTTAAAAATATGGCTCAATATTTTATCTTTGCTGCTTTTCTTGCGCGCCTTTGCCAGTTCAAATATTTTTGGCTTGATTGTGGGGTATTTTTCAGTTATTTCGGTAAATTATTGTCCTTTGTACAGGTTGACAAAATCAGTTTCTAGCTGTGAACAAATAAATGAAACAAAAGTAAGTATACAAATATTTAAACTAAATCAGTAAAAAAATCTAAAAACTGAACTCTCCAGAAGATATCCTTCCTACTTTTATTTTATTAAAAAAAGTTGTTGTGTATGTCTACTTACGTTTAATAACTTCAATATATTCTTCCAAACTCCATGCTGTGAGAAGATTTTTAACCTCTTCATCCATCTTTTAGATATATCTAAAATCCTGTTTTCACTTAACACTCGCGCGGTAAAATATCTGCAAAAAAGTAGGTAATTGTTTATTTTTGTCACTTCACTGTTATAAAATAAACAAGGCAAAATTCATAATAATGTTTAAAAGTGGTTTTTATGTGAAAATTGGAACAACCTTGTAGGTGTAAGGCAGCAGCGCTTCAAAAGACGTTCGTCACTCAACTATGATTTAACCACTCAACGCCGAACCGGCACTCGGGTGCCGCATAACAATAGATTTTCTATTGTGTCTAGTAATCCGGGGCTAGAAGGATTAAGAGAAATGGCCGAATTCACAGGCTATGCAGCCAATTCCTTGTTTAGTTTTATCAAGTTACAACTCAATTTTTAATTTCATTTCTTCACATCTTAGCCTACTTCCTTCCAAAAGGGCATCTTGCAGTTTTATCTCGTTTTCCAATTTTTTGGCCTTCAAATGGGCTACCTTGGTCTTCACCTCCCCTAATTCAGTCCATGTTTTGTTTGTTGTAGTGCCAGTGTACGTTCTTTTACGGTACCGCCTCACTTCGGATGTACCTTGTTTATCCTATAATACAATATTGTTCGCATTAAAAAACAAATAAATGTGGAGTACATACATAAAGTCACATCATATCTATACACATAATAAAACAGGAATAATTAAAGTCTGTACATTGAAGATATTTATGAAAATAGGTTCATATATCATATAAAGGGATAGTCAGATAAGTACCTGTAACGTCTCTGTCGAGGGGCTTCGCAACATAGCTGGAGTGTATGTATCCCAATTTTTGAGATTGTTATCCTTCCTAGGACGGTCGAATTCTTCCATTTGTAAACTGTCATTAGCCTAAAAATAAAAATTAATATATTTAAGGGGTGGCATATTAATGTAACAATCATTTTTACCTTTTTAATAATAGCTGGACTCTCAATATCTTCTTTGTACTGTAAATCCTGCAAAACAATGCAAATCAATCTATTAAAGTATATTGTAACACTTATCTAATATCAATCAATATAAATCAATATGCACCTTCAATGTGTCTGTACCACATACCACCACCACATTTTGGCTTTCATTATCCTGTAAAAAGAAAAATTTGTTACTATTATGATTTTAATACTGTGTCACTTGTGGGATAGGCAGAGAAAACAGACTGCGAAACATACATAACTCCTATGAATATCATTGTAATTATTGCTATATAACATGTTTAATGTTTATAGTCTTTATTATTATAATTTTAAAGAATCGAATATAACTTAAAGCACATTCTACCCAAAAATTGAGTACTTTCATGTGAACATAATTTTAACCAGTTATGCTAATCACTGTGATATAAATGAAAGGTGATAAATATATTTAAATGACTATTCATGTTTCCTATGGCCAGCAACTTAATCTTTTACAGTTTTCTTTATATTTTCCCATTTCTTTTTTAATACTTTGCTGCACCTAGATTAATAATTAATAATACTCCATTAATATTAGATTAATACTCCATTGCTTAGCAAGAAATAAACATTTTATTAATGTTTGCTTATATTAGAAGTGCAAAATAACATTATAAATACCTGTTAGTTGTGTTCTGGGAATTGAATTCTAATGCAATCTTATCCCATTGCGCTTGTTTTGCCAGGATACCGCATCACTCTTTTTATTTTCAATAATTTTAAAATATGTGATACATATTTTTTGTAAAACCTCCAACATAATTGTGAAGTTAGGACTTCTTTTTTTGGGTGTATCCATAGTATTCTGAAACAGAAAACGAACCTTTACGTTTTGTTTTAAAAATCAAAGCAAAGATCTTTATTAAAATACTTTAATTTACAACGATTCTATATAATCTTTACGCTTGGAAATATTTTTAGGTACTTAAGGTAACTCACACTCACACTATTAAGCTTAAATTATAAAATCCACATATAAAATAAACCGTGAAAATACTTACAAAGTAATTCTTTTTGGTAACCAATCCAAATACAGTAGATTCAGACTACGGCGGGATTGAAATACGCTTAGAATAATATTAATAACATATTCTAAGGAACGCCATTTTTAAATTAAGCTTCACTAAACATTTCCAATGTTAATTGCCGAGCTGTGCTTATTTACGAATAGATAATTAACTTGTATAATGTTCACTAATGCGTTTATTTAATGGCAATATTAGTAAAAAAATATGATAGATTCACAGCTCGCGAACGCAGCACGAGAGTAGGAGCGACACATTGAGTAATCGATTCGTGGCTGACGGGCTGCACTGAGCAAGTAAAAAGACTGGAGTGGCGCGTCTAGCCAACTATGATTGTTTAAAATTAAATAACTTACTTAACAATAAATAGATAAGTATGCTCGTCTATTTTTTACCGAACTACATGTTTATTTTTAACCAAGTATGATTGTCTAAAATCAAATAACTTACTTATCAATAAATAGATAAGTATGCTCGTCTATTTTTTACCGAACTACATGTTTATTTTTAACCAAGTATGATTGTCTAAAATCAAATAACTTACTTATCATGAAATAGCAATGTAATCTGTCTATTTTTACCCGAACTCGGTGTCAATTTCTAGCCAACTATGATTATGTCTAAAATTAAATAACTTACTTATTATGAAATAATAACGTTAGCTTGTCTATTTTTGCTAGTTTTTGTTAGGGGTAAAATTTAACGAGTCGGTTATTTAGAAATAAATAAGTACTTTGTAAATAACAACCAATCATTTTTAGCAATACTTGCTTCTATAATATTAGCAAAGCTCTATTGCCCATTTTAAATATGTCTTGGTTGAATGCAGCCGAGTAATTTTTAACAGAGCTAAATTGGTACTTTGCTAAAGCAAATTTTTTTCAGTGCATTTACGCATAATTAAGTTTGAGTTCTATAAACTACAAATATTATTTAAGTTCCTTGGATTTAGTTATTATGGAATCGAAGTAACTAACTTAATATCCGTCAACTCAATACAATTACCATTATTGAACATCTTTGTTATTTGAACCGCAATAGTTTGAGGGCGATGGTTTAATTTAGTTCCAAGCATTCCGCGAATAATCTTGACATTTAATCGATTTAGTAATTAATTAACTTAGAGCTAAAATACTTGCTTTTATCTTAGTAATAATCCATTGTTTCGTTAATTTTAGAATAAAACCTCGTTACATTCATTGACTTTCCCGTTTCGATTTCTTAATAACGTTTTATTCCTGTAGATTTAAAACTCTATCCCTCTTATTACAAAAAACATCGCTAAAACAGGTTTAAAACTGTACTAGTTAGTACAGGTTTAGGTCCGAACTATTTTTTAAAACTTTCCTTATTATAAAACAAATACCAACATAAGAATAATTTACTGGTACTAACTCGTTCAGTGCGTTTCATTTTACAAGACTTTGTTTTATGACATGTTTTAAAATCTTTAAATAGGATAGTAAAAATAATAATTCTTTATTTATAAATGTGTTTCAGTAATGTGAGAAAAAGTAACATATATTTTTAATTTTCTGTTCACAAATTAAGTGATTCTTTTCAAAATTCGTCTTTCTATACGTAGAACGGAGCGAAATTTTAAAAGTGTTATCGTTTTGACGTTTGAAAGTTAGTCCATAGTAAAACTAGGGGCATCGGCGGACTTTCTTGGGTCTAACTTTAGTACTCGAAATGAAGTAAAACTTCGTTTTGTAATAGCGTTTGACTTTAGTCAGGAGTTTAGTCAGGACTAAGCTCGGTTTAATTTTTAAACCACGTTCTGTAATAAGAGGGTAAATCTTTTTCTTTGCGGGTCAGTATATATTTTGTAATTAATTATAATTCGAATTAGTCCACGATATGATCCAATTGACCTAGTTCTCAAGTTAAGAATTAAGGTGTTCAGTTCCAGAGGATATCAGTGGCTCCAAACATAAAACTGAACCTACCACAATCCTGTACCATGATGCAAGCGAACAACGCTCAAAGAAAAAAAAAACATTATATTTGCGTTACATTCAAAAAGAACTTCTTATTTCAATATAAAATATGATAAATAAGATATTTAAGGAAAAAACTTCCCACCTAGTTTACATAAAGCCAAACAGCCAAAGCGACCTAACTAGAAACGACTAAATTGGTGCCATTTCTGAGCTGGCGTGAATAAATCCATAAATCGTAAACTTTTTCTTGAGAAATTCCGTATAAATAATTTTCTTACGAACCAAACAAGTAACTCGATTGATAAATTTGGTTATGTTAAAGTAAAAACTTCGAAGGCATATTGGCAACGTGTTACGTTTTCGCTACTTGAGAGTTATTTATAAGTATTGTAATTGGTTACTTGGGGTTTCCTGCAGGGATGTTTTGGATATGAAATTTCGGATACGGATAGGATACGGATATAGAGATGATTATTATACCGAATATGGATACGGTTACGGATTTATATCCGAAATAATTTTATAATTATTTCAGATTATCCGTTAGTTTCGAATAATTTCGGTTACGGATATTAAATTTATAAATAATTTTAAAAGTAAAATTCCATAACACAACACTTTCGTCTCAATTTGTCGAACTTTTCTTGAATGCATAAATGCTTAAGACAACACAATCAAACAAACCGCCCCCGACCGAACAAAACCACTTGTCATACATAACGAGTCCAAATTAGGCTCCGCCCCTATCCCATACTATCCGAAACTTTTATTTCGGATTCGGTTACGGTTACAGAGCTCCCTAACATCCCTGAATTCCTGCTATTGGAGAATGTCTGCGTACCTTATTTTGTGATTGGGTTATTCTCTTTGGATACATTTTAGTTAACAGTTCGCAGTTAAAACTGTACATAGACGATGGTATACTCTCACTCGTGTTATAAAAATACTTTGAAATTAATAAATTAATAAAGTTGTAATACGTTTGACTAAATACCGAATTTAGGATCGACTCAACTGATTTGTTTTATATTTTTATGGTTTGTCAAGGTGCTCAATCGAATAGTCTATTTTTTTAAATTGGTAACTAAAATGTTAACCGGTAATTTTCTTAACTTGAGAAAAACCAGGCGGATCTGTATTTTACAATCTACAGCATCATAACAATTTTATGACCTTCCTTCCTACTGACCAAGTCCCGTAAAACCGGTGATACCGAAAAATGCGTGTCGACCACAAAATAAAAAACACATTTTTTTCCAACCCAATACCACATTAAATGCAAAATGTTGACGTAAAAAGGTTTAATATCCGTTTCCTAATATACGACACGGCTACTTCACTGCGATATGTTCAGAACAGATTTTATATGAGACCCATCTTTGCCCTTTTTACTGTAACACGTAAAATTGGAATATGTTTTTTTTATGTTGTACAATACGTTTGATCTTTTAATGGCGCAATTTGGGTATTGTCCTTTTTGTGGACAAAGAAAATAAATTATGGACAGAGTAACAAATCTGCTTTGTGATGTCAGATTCGGAGCTTTGATTACAAGTTTGATATCGCGGGGTTTTCGGAATTTGTACTAAAATATAAATATTTTTCTTTTGATTTTAAATATTTAAAAGAGAAGTAGCAAAACGAATTTAAATTCTTGGTTCTTTAGATTTTTTAAAAATTTCTTTGAGAAATTAAGATCATTAATTACACTTATCATATCGCAAATTGTCGTAAACGGCAAAGTGTATATTTTATTGGCTTTTTCTGTACACGTATATAACAGCTGCACACATAGGTAGGCACACAAGTCCTTCAAAACTGATCACAACCACATCTGTAAGACCAAAATTTTGTTGTTTAAAAGAACAAATTGTTGTCATGGAAAGCACTGAGCTATAAAAAATTTACTACGTTCATATAGGTATCCGGTCTTTGAACTTTCAAATTCACTTAACTATGACGGTTACTTTGGTTCTCTGTTGAATAACGTCGTTTCGCATCGTGTCCCCTAGAGAAACACCGAGCATAGTTCGCTTATTCGCTGACTGAGTTGCTATAAGTTTGTTAGTTTCACTGTCAATGTTCTAGACATGTTCTAGTGGTTTAGTCTGAGTGACACAGTGACGCATTTCGAAATGACATAGGTCTGTATCCTAAATCCCTACTTGATCTCATAACAGACACTTTTTTCTGAGAATCCGTTCAATGTTAGTCTCAATACAAGTTTAGAAGAAGGTAAAATGTTCAATTTTTTTTAAATCTTTTCTGTATTAACCCTTTTTAGAGGAGAATGTGCTTAGGTACCATAACCACTGGCTAGCTAGACCTGCGGCTATCTGTAGGAATCGAGACTAAAGCATCTTACTGCCCACTAAACTCCCCCGGTTGCCCCTTTGCACCCGGAAAGGGACGAGCCTGACATCTAGCACCAGCGTGAAATAATGGTGACTACTATTGTGTTTCGTCTGATTTGTGAGAGTGCCGGAGCCCCCCCTCCCTTTAAAAGGCCGACAACGTATCAGCAATCCCTCAGGTGTTGCAGATGTCCATGGGCGGCATCAGACGACACGCTGGCTCGTATGCCACCTCTGACATAAAAAATATAGCAAATTATACGTTTTAAATTCCTTTGCATATAGTTAAGATAACGCAATGACGTTCAATATAAAACTAGACACCCAGTCTCTAAGAAAAATTCCTCAAAAAACGTCCGAGTGGCTTTGACACTGATGACATTAACACATTCGTTCAAATTAACACCTTATCTCGTGGCATTTAGTGTTTAATGTCAATTGTATACAACTAAACGAAAACTCTACCCAATAGTCGGGTGGGCAGACTTTTGCTTCGGACAATATTTGAGCGTGATTGTGAGTCTAGTTTTTTAATTGAACGTCATTGAGATAACGTTATAATCTTGCAAAATAGATTCTTTATACTCTTAAGCTTACCCGTCAATCGAATCCATATAGGTAAACCAATCGACTTACTTACTCCAAGTAGAAACCTAGTACGTCATATTCAATACATTTGTACAGAACATTTTTCCGAGGCTATATCCAAGATTAAGGCAGTACAATGTAACTTGAGCTTAGTAAGCCGTTTCACAGAGTAATTTATTACTACATATGTTCATTTGTATTCTGTTTGCTCGCTACATCGATCGGAACGAGCCGATTACATACTATAACATTGCGTTATGTATATTCTGTGATAAATTGCTATGGAACGTTTATGAATATTTCCCAATATCCATATTGTCATAAACAACTGCTAGAGTTAATGAGAGAATGAGAGGGGGCTGTCTAATGTAACTAACTCTCAAAACTCCTTGAAACTTTGTGGAGGGGCATTTTTCAAATCTTATGTTAGCAGAATTGCCAAAGCCGACGTAGGTATTTAGAATATTTTGTTATCAGTTAAAAACTTGAATTGTCAAAAACTAGTCATTTTTGCATCTCAAACTCATTCTAAGTCGATATTTTGGCTTTTAAATTAAGATTTGAAAATTAAAACATTCTATAAGTTAAGTAGGTAACTTGAATTCATTACATTTGACGAGCCGTTTCGTGTAATGGAGTAGAAGTCGGCTTTTACACCAGAGGTCGCGGGTTCGATCCCCGCACGGTACAAACATTTGTGTGCATGTCTGTATCGGTACGGGTGTTTCTATGTATAATTATGTAGGTGTTTACAAAACCAAAGTATATAAGTAATGTTTGTCCGTTGTCTGGCACCCATAGCACAAGCTAATGCTAAGTTTGGGGCTAGATGGCGCTGTGTGAGTAATGTCCAGAGATATAGGATGGTTGTTTATTTTAGACCCTTTGGTGTTCTTCGATATGTAGTCATATTCGTATGTATGATCATTTGTTTCTTTTTTTAATAACAACAAAAATAAGAATGTGTCGCCAACTACTTTTATGTTTTCGGGTCTAGGCTTTTTTTTATGAAAAAAAATGCGCAATTTAAATTAACGTCCGTGTTTGAAATATTTTGAACTAGATCTTATTAAACAGCATAGTTCATGAATAGTTTTATAGTACAATGAAGTCATACCAATGTTTACTCGTTACCCTTCTTGACATCCATTCGTCGGGATGGCATCGCGATCGCGTAGGGAAATTGCCAAGCGGCAATATTGCCCCCGACGGGCATAAAAACATCAACCGAATAACTGGCTCCTTCCAGAATGTCATCTCTGGAAGTGCCGATGCTAACGCAACGAGAACGCGTAAAGAGTTTTTCTGAGAATGTGCTGCAGAAATATGTTTGTGATTTAATGTGGTATTCTGTGCGGTTTGAATTTTGCTTTTGATACTTTGAGGCCTCAGCCTCAAATTTCGCGAGCAGGGGCGTAGCAGCGACTAAATGTTTTGTATGGAATCCCATAGACCCGTTCTCGAATGCAGTGGGGCGGAAGCGGGAGCGGCAGCGCAAGCAGGCGCGAAATTCGAGGCCGGGGCCTTGTCGGTCCGAAAAGAGAAAGCGGTTTCGAAGAACATAGTTTATCGGGAATTGGACAGAAAAAGCCAAATATTAAGAAAAATGGATTTGGGAAAGGCCTTTGTTCAGTAAGATACTAACAAAAATAATTTGGTCAATAGATATTGGTACATAGTCATTTCTGACTACTACTACTGCGGCAAAACAGTAGGAACAGTCTAATATATTTTTTGTCAGCATAATATTTTATTTAAAAGGCCTTCTAGGAGAAATGGAACTTAATAAGGAAACAAAGCTCTTACAATTTATGCTATAATTTTTATCCGGAATAAACTAGGTACTTAAAAATAACCAGAGTAGTCGTTTTCCTGCTATATTTATAGCGCTTTTTAAGAACTTAACAAGATGAATAAGCTTCTACAAAGCTGTTTTATTTACAAGCATTACAACTTGTTCTAAAAATTTATTATTAAAACTAAGGCGACCGCTAAGGTCGAATTTCGTATATTTTGACTAACGACCAGGAAGTTTTCTAATTTTTCCCGCCGTCTGGGGGTGCCGGCCTCTCGGAAACTTTTCTCTTCTGCTCTAAGTTATAAATTGGTCCTTTTGATAACTTATAATAAGGCAGACGCGCCTGTGTGCATTTTGAAAGAGTTACTTTCTGTTTTAGGCTGTGTGTGGGTGAGATAACCCTTGCCCTTGAAATCTGGTGCAGTGAGCGTGGTTGATTTTCGTTATTTCACAAGGCAGACAGGTTTAAAGCCTGCTTATTGGCAAGCGGTTATTGCATCCTATTTAATTGAGCTACACTAAATCAGGAAGCATTAGAAAAACATTGGCTAAGCCTCCGGTTTCCATTTTAGTGGTAGGTATTTAAGAGTATGATGCCTTAGGTGAAAAACTTTATGAAATCTGCCGCCATAATAGCTTTGGTCGTGATCCGGCAATATTAATGTGAGAGTTACTATACTTAAAATTAAAGGCTCGAAAAACCGATAATACCTATTACAAAATATAGCAGCATGAGTGCTGTTTGAGTGACTGATGTTGCCTCGTTAAGTATCTCTCAACGGAAAAGGTTTCAGCGGCCGTTTGCCTTAGATGAGTTGTGTTCCTTCTATCTGGAGAGACATAAAAATGTAACTGAAGTCATGTGCGTAAAGTGAAGGCACAGAATATACGAGTATAATAGTATTATCGTAGATTAGTTGACGTTGCTCGCATAATCAGGCAAATGTAATAAAATAACACAAAGATGCATTAATTTTCATGTTTATTATCATCGTAGAAAATATTATCAAATTACCTACTCGTACTCTAGTTTGTCCGTTAAGGGTTACTGAGGCCACATGGCAGTCGCTCCAATGTAATAAATTGACTTGCCAACGCTGACTAGATCAGTAGAACAAGCTTGGAGAAAAAGATTTGTATTAACATTTGTGACGTCATGTTCAGAGTTGATAAGGTACTAACTTTGACAGCTCAGCTCATCCAACATGTGGCTTCTTAAGTGGCCATAACCACAACTTGCAAGTTGCCTCTCAACTTGACTTCCTAATTAATTGTGGTTTGGACTTCCCGCAGAAACTTCGCTTTATCATCGCGCTTAAACAAATGATTTAATGTTTTTTAACAAGCTTAAATTACCGAGTTTTCTCGCGTGGAAATCTGTTTTCGCGGAAGTTTTATCTTGTGCACTAAGTTTGGTCTGGGTTTAAGAGAACTGACGGTAGAAAATTGCATGACTTTTTTGTATTTATTGGATTTATGAACAATCTGGTTTACACATTTTAAAAACATTATTAAAATTCATTTTATTATGTTTAGTTTATCTTTGTTAAACGCTGGGCTATGCTTATTTTGTATCAAAATTGGTATAAATAATAACATAGGGGATTACATAGGACTCTATTTTTTTTAAGAAATTGTGTAATACCATTTGAATTCAAATTTTAGTCATCGTTTTCTCTCCCTAGATTAATCACGATCCAGTTCATATCAGACATTTTAAGTGCTATTACGATATATCTATTGCATAACATGCCGTCCAAACTACCGAGGAAAATGTATATCCTATTTCAAGTCTGAAACGTCTGCTAACTGCGTGTTGATTGCTGCATTTCACCCTCAAACCATGATGATATCATCGAAGTATAACAACAGTTAGTCAAGCACAAAAGATAGTCTCGCTTACGAGAACGTTACTATAAGCGAGTGAAGGTATAAAGCGGGGCATTTTTGCAGTTCCATTACAGCTCCAAGCCCTTCGACGAGCCACGGCAATTAGTTACAGGCGATGGCGCACGTATGGGCTGGGCCAGGAAAACTGCGGACGTATTTTTGTAATGTTTTATATCATTCATTTATTATTATAGGTATATGATCAAATATATTATTTATGCGCAAATAATGACAGAACCTTAAGAGGCCTATTACAAATTTCCACTCTGCGAGAATAGGCATTTGACATGTTTTGACAACTCATTGGTCACGTGATCACAATACTGTGTTGAAATAACGACCAAACCATTATGATACTTTTCCCAAGTTTGTTGTTTTGTTTCTATGGAATAATCGTTATCGCTATACCCGCACATTAAAATTTGTGCCATGGATCTAGTAGGTGAAGAAACAGATTATAATATGAAGATGATATCATAAATGAGACAGATAATATTTGTTAAAAATTAAATTTATTTTATTACCTTGTCATTTATCTAGCAAAGGACGTTTTTCGTTTTAGATAAAAGTTATAGCTTAGATTAGAATAAAACTTATGACAATTTACATGGTTAGTATAAAACACCATAAAGTAACTAGGTATTTTGGTGTGAAAAAGCATTAGAAAGACAGTGTTTTTATTACAGAGTCAAACGAGGCCAAACATTTGTTTAGATTAGAATACTATATGCCTAAATGGCATCGATTTTCGAGAGTTGACTATTTCTGGGAGCAGACACTCGTAGTAAAAGCGTGTCAATTTGGGTAACATCTCGATGTTACAAAAGTTATCGTTCCGTGGAACTCTAACTACTTTCATTAATAGTCCGGACCAGTCCAAACTGCAAAAAGGCAGAACTACGTAATCTGTCATGCTGAAAATAACGAAATGAATATTAAGAATAATTTAACAACATAAAAAGCTTTGTAAACTCAAAATAATTTTGACAAAACAACCGACCTCAAATTGCACATCTGGCACAAAAAAAAACTTTCGGACTTCCACTACAATAATAATATTAACTGGTAAATGCTTGAATAGTTATTAAAATTACCGAAAGCGGTATTTGTTTTTCCAAATCAGTCATCAAATAATATCTGCCTATATTGCCGAATATGTTCGGATGGCCATCTGCGGTCTTCTTATTTAGTTCTACCACACCAAATGATACTTTCTGAATGCAAATGCTTGATTTGTAGCTAAAAATATTAAAATCTTTGTAGGTATGTGCCCCTATAATGTTTGAGAAGTTCCCTTAGTTCCTCGGGGATCCCGTCATCATAACTGGATTGTAATGACAACGGGACCATTAAGGACTTAAATGTTTCTAAATGAAAAAAAAAACGGTTTATAATTACAGAGTTCTGAGGTAACAACAGACGCGACCAGACGCGACGACGCGACGTGACGATTTGAAGAGTAGCTGTCCAATTATTATTATTTTCAGAGATCAACTCTTTCTTATTATTATTTCAAAAAAGTGCAATCCATTTAATACAATGTGTGAAAATTTCGGAAAACAAATGAATGTCGGGAAAACAAATGAATGTCGGGAAAACATTGTTTATTGATCTGAAGTAAGAAAAAACAGGTGCAAGCGATTTTCGACCTTTTGACATTTAAAATTTTGTTGCTTTTTCGCAACCGCTTGTTGACTACCTTTGCTGGTTCATTAAAATCCATTATTTTGGTAAATGTCGATAAGGTCGAAAATCGCTTGCACCTGTTTTTCTTACTTCAGATCAATAAACAATGTTTTCCCGACATTCATTTGTTTTCCCGACATGCATTTGCTTTCCGAAATTTTTGAAATAATAATGATAATATAATTGGACAGCTACTCTTCAAATCGTCGCGTCGTCGCGTCTTGTCGCGCAAAAAAATACTCTCAAAAACAAGTCCGCATTCGTACGGTACATAATATAGGCATCTACTGGGGTAGCCCTTCCTACCTATCTAAATAACCAGTAGGGGCAGTCGAAACTTTGCCCCTACTAGGGGCAGACGGAACTAAAAAGTTTCGACTGCCCCTACTGGTGGCAGACTTAGTAGAGGCAGTCCGGAATAATCCCTACTAAGTGATAGTGGGTACTTTATTTTGTCAGTGATCAACTTACGAGTTGTTTATAAATCAACATTTGAGAAAAACTTTATGGAGGCCCTTATTTTGTTTTGAGTAGGAGATTCAATATAAAACAAACACTAAAAATAATTATACTTACCTACGTGATGAAAACTTGGTAGTCGCACTATACACTGACGCTCGCTCGATCGTACTGGCGCGAAAAAATTCGACATAGGTCCAACGCCGAGAGCGCTCCGCGCAGTACTGAGTTCGGACGGCCAGCGCATCGCATTTTGTAGTAATTTTGCAGTTATATTAATGTTATTATCAAAATAGAATAATAAATGAATGGTTTAAAATTATAAAATCTTCATTCCTCATGATGTAACAATTATTTTGGTATATATTTTGCCTAATTGTGTTGTCGTAGAAAGGAGAAATTCACAGTTAACTTAAAGCGATTTTCGAAGATTTTTGCTTTAGGACTAGATGTTTTTTTATATATAAAACCAAAGATATTTAAAAATCCCAGGCCGCTAAGAACTATACGACTATATAAGAGATAACATTCTATTTTTTTTATTTAATTTGCTCAGAACAGTAGTTCAATCCAGGAACTTAAAAATGTGCCTTCGCGCATTTTATGAAAATCTTTCTCTGCAATTTTGGGTTCAATTAAAAAGTTAAGCAAAATTTCGAAAAAGCAAGGCCGCTACAAACTATTCCAATAGATACTCTACACTATTTAATAAGTCATTATTGTTAATGTATTTTTGTTTCTGAGATCGATAACGCCAAAGTTGGCCATTTTATGCAAAAATCACAGTCGAGATGTGATAGGACTCTTAAATATATCAGACACAATCATGTTGCTGCATTTAGATCTTTTTGGATCTTTATTTTGTGTAGCTAGAGTTCCTGTGGGTCTATTAATAGGCAACGGCTCTTTCCAAAAACAAATCAGGTGCTCCTTTTGATTTTGGGAATAAAGGATAGACTAAGCTGCGTAATATAACTCTGCTATGAACATTTTTATATGGAGTCTGGCCTACCTACTGATCCGCCATTGTGTCTTTTTTTCAAAATAGCGTTCATTGCCTATTTTTTTAAAACGGATTTATCCAATATTTGGGTAGCAAACTCAAGGTGTGGCTAATGTAATGTAACAATAAGAAAACCTCTTATTTGACGTTAATTTCATGGCCCCAAGTTTCTTATCTCGTATACTACACACGTCCCCGCCATATCTCATTACACGTTACCAGATAGGTGCTCGACGTACAGAGACCCGTTAATTTGGGGTCACTAGCGGAATTAGCGGCTCCTCAACTTCCCCTATCGATGATTTATGTTTATTCGATGAGCTTCCCCCAAGAACAAGAGAAAATTTTTAGCATAATGCTAGTTGAGAAAGATGTAGTCATCTTGGACTACTACATGACCAACATGAAATAATTATTGCTTTTTTTTTCTTCATCAGAGATCGTGGTAAATATTTTTTTTTTGTATTCGGGATTGGAAATAATAGGACAGAACTGAGTTTTTGATGCCTGAAGTTAAAAAGCTTCGCTAGACAAAATATAATACAGCTTACGATCAATTATTTACGACGCACATTGCCACGCATTGTACAAACATTTCTATTGTATATTTGTAATTTGTATTGTTAATCATAATGTAAGTTTGAAGCTAAACGGTGTGTGAATATTGTCTAAGAAGCAATTAAGAAGCAATTACTTCTTATGGTTTTTTTTTTACTTTATAGGACCATTTGTGATATTTCATTTTTTTACCAAGAATGTTGTTAAGATAAAAACAGGTCAATACATTATGTAGTATAAACAAAACATCTAAAATTCAATATCTGCTGCGTCTTACTACATCTGATATTTCATGTAACTGTTGAGTTTCTTGCGGCACTTCTTCTCAACAGCCGGCCATTCATTCACGTCGAAGTGCTGGTAGGAAAAAAAGTTTATGACGTGCAAAAGAATTTCTTGGTAAATCAAATTGCAAAATAAATACTTTGACTTTGACTTTGACTTTGACTTTCAATTCTTTCATAAGCCAACAAAGGGTATCCTTTATAGAAAAGATCCTGTTTCAGCGCAAATTCCCGATGACACCTGTTCCAAGGCGGATACAAACGTGCACTGTTCTTAAATCTTTCGCTGCAAAACTAGATTGCCTGCACGCTCTTCACTTGATATATTTGTACGTATTGGCGGAAAATACAGTTTTACAACTGAATCTAGTTCCAGTTCAACTATTTACACGTTGTACGACGGAACGTGACTTGTAACTTGATGAGAACAGATTTCATCACGGTTTTAGAATGGTGGCTAAGGTCTTTAGGTTTGCTTTTAGTACTTCGACGTGATTTAAAACTTTATTTGTCATTAGAAACCATTATTACAGTCATTTGAGGAATGAAAATAAAGCGGAAAATCAAGTCCAGTAAGTAAAATAAGCCCTGCCCACTGACGGACAGGATATGCGTAACAGCGCTTTCACACGGGCAGTCCAGTTTTTTGCAGGATCCCGTTTTCTGCAGGATCCCGTTTGATGGCGAATGTGTTTATATGCTAGCGTTCACACGAGCATCCCGCATGCGGGATACTGCAAAAACCCGATCCGGCATTCGGTCTTGTCACTAGAAACTGGATCCGTCGTCCAGTAAAAAGCGGGATCCCGTTTAGTCGCACAAATATTTATATAGCAGTGTTCACACGGCTTCCCGCGTGCGGTTTTTTGCAGGACACTGCTTTTTGCGGGATAGTGAAGTGGTGGCAGTGTCCGCCCCGCGCCCGTGTTCACACGGCAGTCCAGTTTTGCAGGACCGGTTTTTTACTGGATCCCGCAAAACTTAACTGCCATGTGAACACACCGTCCAGTTTTGCAGGATACAGTAAAAAGCCGGTCCTGCAAAACTGGATGCCGTGTGAAAGGGCTGTAACGCATTTCTTCCCACATTATGAAAAAAGCACACAATATTCAGTAGATTGTTAATATTGTTAAATGAACTATTCGACAATTCATTTTGATTAAAAGTGTAGAATAGTCTTGCTGCAGGCAGTTCCTCAGTCGAAATGCCGGCTTGACCGGGGAAATGCTTTCACAGATGATCAATTTAATAATAGCTTTGCTATTGAGCCCGTTTGGAGAGTGAGAGTGCTGGGGCACAACCCCCTTCATCTCTTCAATCCCTAGCATCCCCATTCCCCATAGCCCTTCACCTATCCCCTCTTTTCTATATTCCTATGAAGGCAACTTAGACCTAGTCGCAGATGCCTATGGGTCACTTACCATCAGGTAACCCACGTAGTCGTTTGCCTTACTCTAACATTAAATAAAGTGTTCATTGTACTTACCGACAGCTGAGTTGAAAGGTCGAACTAAAAATAAGTCCCTTTACTTCTTAACACTACCAATATCGGTATAAACAAGTAATTGAAGGGGGGAATATAAGGCGAAACACATTTCGGTGGTCCTTTGTCAGCTGATTCTGTTCTTTGCGGCACTTCAGTTGACGGCATCCTAGGACGAAAAACACGCAATACCAGACCCTATTCCACTAACATAAGTGCGGTAAATAAAGCAGGTGTGTGCTTGGCCAACAAACTTATGTGTACGTGCCTTTTGGTACAAACTCAACGGAAAATCACAATCATCGCCTCTTCTTCGACATTCAATTCCCTCTTGATTTTGCCGCAATATTTTTTTTTGATGTCAAGAAAAGTATATGTGAAAAAGGAACGCTTATATTAATATTGTTGATGGTAATAAATTATTATCTTTCCGGCTTTCCGCTGGAGGTATGATTTGATGGCGCGACGGTGTTTTCTTTCACGGTTAATTGAGTTAAGAATAAGCCACTCTCGTGACATGAAGGGAAACGATTGAGCATAGAAAATTACTCACGAAAAATTCCCTTAGCATTTTTGACAGATATATTGTGAGACGTACTTCTAGGAAAATACTGAATTATTTTTTGTACTTACGAAAGAATAACATTCGCCTTTTAGGATGTCAGTTGCTGTCTCTTTTGTCAATTTAATAAAAAGAAGACAGTATTATTGGTTGTTATGCGATGACGGTTAAAATATCACGGACAGGTAAAAAAACTGAGCCCTTAAACATAATAACAGTCGACTATAAAAAAATATTATCATTTACTTCATTCGGCATACGGTGTCATCCGCGCAGTTAGATTTTTTTTTTCAAAATTAATAATAATCTACAAAGGGCTATGAAGATTTTTGTATGGACGCTGGCTTGAACTACTACTCTTGCCATTTTGGATTCTTTTTTCAAAAAAGCGTTTATTTTACAATGACGTTCAATGTTATTTGAATTTTTTTTTCAATATTAGACGAAAACCCATGGAATTAATATTTGCGAAAACCCGTAAAGTAAGCAACCAAAGTTATAGCTTTTCATTCTAATTATTATTATTCAAAATAGCGTTCTTTGAATTTTTAATAAAGCCTTTTTAGAAAAAAAGTTACGAATATTTTGATTTGAATAAATAATTTTACGTAACAAATGTGCTTATAATTCAAAATTATAATTTTCGGGGACAGGAGACGGGAGACAGGAAGAGAGACTCCTAATGATTTCGTCACAGCTACTACAAAGTCTACTCGGCCTTTGATTTGCATTTCTCTTTGTGCATTATATCGACAAATTCGCTTTTACAGTTTCACTCGAAGGGGCATGGTTCCCTTCATTGCTTTGATAGTTACTTTGTTCAAAGAAAATATCGATACCTTTGGGTTCATTTGGCGTATAAACCAAAACCTGACTTTTCAGGAGAGCCGAAAAACGTTTTTTTTTTTAAATAAAAAATCATAACTTTTTTGTTTTTGAAGTTAAAAAGAAATGACCTATAGGTAAGATTCTTAGAATTAGGGAAGGTATAAGGCTAAAATATCACAACATACCTATCTTCTTTGGTTTAGAAGTTAGCCTTGGATATACGTCAAAAAAAATTTTTTTTTGTTTATACGACCCACGAATATTGTAATAAAATTTACTGTGTACGTCGTATATCCAACTTTGGTAAATTTAAAACTACAATTACTGACGTAAAAACCCATAGATGTAGATTTTTTTGTATTAAAAGCCAGTTATAATCATAGAACAATTGAAATCTGACTATTAAAAACAATCCTATTACTCCCGAAATATGTAGAAACTTAATAATTGTAAGCCTCATGCCTAAACTATATTCGATTTAAATAAAATAAAGCTACCCTAATACGAAATCAAGTATTTATTCTTATTATGGCATACTGACTGTTAAACAGTTTAACAAAAAAAAACATCTTAATAAAAATTAAATAAAAAACAACATTGTCACGTAAACCGAAACCGAAACAAACATCATAATATGACACTTAATAATTCAAACTTCTACTTAATTATAGTAATAAGGCATAACTCAACTTATGAGCATTCTAGGCCGTCAGTGTGCAGCATTCTAGGCTTCATTCTCTGGTACTTCTTTTTCTTGCGATCATTTAAACATCCATTTTTCTACTTCCTCTTCTTTAGATCATACCAGAAAACTTCTTACTGTCTCTGAGATTACTTCCCTGCCCCCTCTTCAGATAGATTCCTTTACTCTCTCTAGTGTCTCTTCGGATCAAATTCTAAAAATTATAGTCTCCCTTAAATCCAAAGCCACTGGTTATGACGAGATCAGTCGTACTATTATGGTGTTGTTCTACTCGATCACATACTCCTAGTCATTACTCATATTATTAATTTCTCCCTTCCCTGTGGGGTTTTCCCAGCAATTTGGCGCAAAGCACACTTATTCCTCTCCCTAAGATATCGAATCCGTTAATCTCAACAACTTTAGGCCCATCTCCATATTACCTTTCCTCTCCAAGATTCTGGAAGCAGTTATGCACTCCCAACTTTTCAACTATATTTTTAATAACAATCTTCTTTGTTAATTTCAATCTGGGTTTCGCCCCTGTCATAGCACCAGCACAGCTCTACTTAAGGTAACAGAGTATATTAGAGACGGCATGGAGGAAGGCAGGTTAACTGTGCTTGTCCTCATTGATTTCTCCAACGCCTTTAATATTGCGATCATGATGTCCTTTTATCAATTATTATCAATTCAATGGTTTGCCTCTTATCTCCGTAACCGCCGGCAAGCGGTGAAGGTTGATCAGACAGTATTGTGCTGGTGCGATTTTAGCACAGGCGTCCCTCAAGGTGGTATTGACTCTGCCATAGCTGCTGTCAACAAAGATATTTTGTGCTCCATCGCTGGTTGGTCTGATCGGTTTGGCGTTGCAGTAAACCCGAATAAATGTCAAGCCATTATTGTTTACTATATTCGTAGGCTTGATATAGACACTTTGCCCCCTGTCCTCTTTGATGGTGTACCTATTCCCTTCTGCAGTAGTGTCAAAGACTTAGGCCTGCATATCGACAATACACTAAGTTGGAATGTACATACAGGTGAACTGAGTCGTAAAGTAATTTCCACTTTGCGAGCTCTGTACGGATTTTAAAAATTTCCTTCCCTTTCCCACTAAAATCTCTCTTGTTCAAGCCCTTAATCTTCCCTTAATTGATTACGCGGATGGGTGTACTTCTGACTTAAACAAAGATCTTCTCGACAAGTTAGATCGTTTAGTTAACTATGGTATACGTTTCTTCCTATCGCACCAAGCTTTTTTGATTACCTATCCCATTTCGACGTAATGTCAGAATTTTTACTACTCTCTTTTCTATCCTAAACGATCACACGCTCCGGCTTACCTTAATTCGAAGTTCAAGCTTCTTAGCTCGACACATTCCCGTCAGCTACGCTCCTCGAATAAAACAGTTCTAGCTTCTCCTTCGTACCGGTCCGGCTTTGTCTCCAACTCTTTTTGTCTAACGTCTATTAGACTTTGGAATGCTCTTCCCGCTCCTCCGCTTTTAAAATCCTTCTCCGAAAACATTATCTCCAAACCCTAGCATCGTCATCCACCTGTCCCAATCATTAACTGTATCATCTCACTGTCACTGTGTCTGCCTATTTCACTAAGTGATATAATTATTTGTAGATCATTAGAATTAAATTTATATTTTCGCCTGAAACACAGGATTTCCTAGTTCAGGCTCATAAAGTTAATTAGTTCATAAGAAAATGTTTGTACTAGCTGATAGAATAGTTCTAAGAATTTTAATAAAATTTAATTGAATTGAATCTTTCTTTTGGGTTTTATTATATATTATTATTAATTATCTATCATATTTATGTTATACCTACGCTATATTAATTTGTTAAGGATTTAGTTAATTATATTATATATATATATAGTTCACTGCATTATTTTCACTTTTTAGCCTATTAACACTACCTACAATAGATTTTTTCTGCTTGGCCCAAAGGTTGAATGCCATTTGGCATTAGGTTCACCTTATGTACTCTTGATTGTGCAATAGAGTTTAAATAATAAAAAAATGATTTTTTATTTAATTTTAATCAAGATGTTTTTGTTAAACTGTTACTGTTATAACAGTCAGTATGCCATAATAAGAATAAATATTGATTTCGTATTAGGGTAGTTTTATTTTATTTAAATCGATCATAATTTAGGCATGAGGCTTACAATAATTATTAAGTCCCAACATATTTTTGGGAGTAATAGGATTGTTTTTAATAGTCAGATTTCAATTGTTCTATGATTATAACTGTTTTTTAATACAAAAAAATCTACTCTATGGGTTTTACGTCAGTAATTGTAGTTTTAAATTTACCAAAGTTGGATATACGACGTACACAGTAAATTTTATTACAATATTCGTGGGTTGTATAAACCAAAAACTATTTTTTTTTGACGTAATCCAAGGTTAACTTTGAAACCAAAGAAGAAAGATATGTTTTGATCATTTAGCCTTTTACATTACCTAATTATAAGAATCTTTCCTATTGGTCATTTCTTTATAACTTCAAAAACAAAAAAGTTATGAGTTTTTATTAAAAAATAAAAAAAAATTCTACTCTCCTGAATAGTCAGGTTTTAGTTGATACGCCAAATGAACCCAAAGGTATCGATCTATCTCGCTTTTCTTTCTGTCGCTGTTCCGTTGACTTGTGCCACGTTAGTTTTTTAGTTTTGTGCTTTGTGTGTTGGGCGTAAAGTGCTTTTTGCAATGAACGTGGTCTTTACATCAATACGCTATTGAACTTTTGGATTTACGACGTCTTATTTAAACGATATAATGGATTACGTTTACAATGCTATGGCGTAAAAACCATATCCGATTAACGTCGACTTGTACGCCCAGGAGTGATATAAATCATGGTGGATACATCATAACAATACTACAAAAAATAATTATTTGGCATTTACACTGTGAATTTACCTTTTGCAAGACAATATAGTAAGAAAAATGTGGGTCGTATAAACATTTTTTTTGCGAATTTCATTATTTCGTCTAGACAGATCGATAGAGAAAAAAATTCTGAAAAAAATGATATATATAACTCAATTTGGCCAAAATGGTCTTTACGCCAAATGAACCCAAAGGTATCGATATTTTCCTACAGCAGGTTTGAGTTTATTTAGTACCATCTGTGGGAATCCATCCTAATTCAGAGTGCCTTTGTTCCTTTTAAGCCGTTTTTGGTTAAAGAGTATCCTATTGAATAGATATAAATACTGTCTTCATTTATTAATACCTACTTGTGTATGATTGTAAAAAAAAATATTAAAAAAAATGTATCAATACCAACTGGAACAACTTCAATAGCTCTTTTTGTCCCACTGCTGGGCAAAAGCATCCATCATAGAAATCGAGTCATTGTGACAATGATGGGTACAAAGCTTAATCACTCACTCGACTTGTATTCCTAAAATCTATCAATCGTACCTACCAGACAGTTGATGCGTTTATAAGCAATAAGATAGGGTTACATGATGATTCACTAACAGTCGCAGCAATAATGCATAAGTGTGCATTGAGAAAACTTAATTATTTTTTCGAGCGGGATTGCTAAAACAAAAAATCCACAGTTCCAACAAAGAAAAAACCGACAAATAAAAACTTCATTGTTCAGCATGAAAGGACTCAACACGGACTCTACTAAATGGATAATAAATAGGCATTGTTGGCCTTTAAACTTATGCGGGAAATCCACACTGAATCGTTATTCATGGACCCCTTTTTCGTCTTTTCAAAGATAACGACTTGATTTGTAGGGTTCCGTGAAAGGGTTAGAGAAACCTAGGCGAAATAAATGTTTTTGGTACGCCCATATATCTGCCATGATTCGAAACCGAATGAGTTTGGAACTTCTTTGGTAAAGAGTTGTCTTAGTTAGGAACAAAAATGTTACTTATGTGATTATTTTGGTTGTTGAACAATCAATGTTGTGGAAGCTGGTCTTGTTGTGACGTTTCAACTGGCAGAAAGGCATGCATTTTGTGGGGTGGTAAAAAACGGCTAATTCTTGTAAGGATTTCAAAAATGTCGCTCAACATGCAGTCCTAGCATGATCATAAACATAAAATTTAATTTGAGTGTGCTTTTGTTTTGTGTAATAGCGAGCAAACAAGCATGCGGAAGCTCTATTAATATTTTGTATCTGTCTTCTCTTAAAATTATTGTTGCGGGTACTGGGTACGTCAATTCAAATTAAATGCCGGTTACGAAAAGACAATTATTTATTTAAAACCACTAAACTGAGATACACCACTTTAACACAATTACACTTCACACTTTACGTAGACAATTCAAAACAAACACTGGTAAACGCTGTTCACTTCAAACGTCGCAGGATAGTTCGCACTGATCGCTTTTCGAAGAATGAATACTACTCGCAGCGTCGCTCACTCTCTATTTATACCTGGCGCGGGCCCTCTAGTATTTCGTGGATGATTCGTGAAGCCTCTCGAACTGGCGCGAGGACACGCGTTTGAACAGGACCGTTCTTTACATGTAAACAAGCGCGCGCAGGTAAAAGCAGGCGGGCGCGCGCGAGAATGAACCTTATTGCGTAGAGGAGTGAGGTCCGTTTTCGCGTGCAAGCTCCGTTGCCGGGCATCGTCGTAACATTACCCCCCTCTTAGTCATGCTCGTCCCGAGCATTATTTGATCCGTAGTAGCGTGCCAACCGATCAATGTGCACAATCTTAGGTTTGCCCCTTGTTCCTTGCTTGATCCGATAGGTGAGGTCATTCAGCCTTGTGATGATCTTGTAGGGTCCTTCCCATCTTGGCTGGAACTTTGGTGACTTCCCTTTCTTCCGGAGTGGGTTGTGTAACCAAACCAGTGCCCCTTCTTCGAAGCCGGTAGTGTTGGCTTTACGATCGTAGCGAGTCTTCATTCGTTCGCTGGATTTTAGACTACAGTCTCTAACGAAGGCATGAATCTCGTCCAACCGTTTCTGGAGGTCAGCCACATAGTCTGTGGCAGGTTTCAGAGCTTCGGGTGGTGTACCAGTCAGGGCATCGACTGGAAGTCGCATTTCTCTGCCAAAGTTCACCATTGCGGGGGTGGCACTAGTACTATCGTGTACGGCAGATCTATAGGACAGCAGAAAAAGAGGTATGTACTGATCCCAGTCTCGTTGATGTTCATCGACAACTTTAGCCAAGTGATTTTCAAGCGTTTGGTTGAATCTCTCGACCATGCCATCAGATTGTGGATGTGCTGGGGTAGTACGAGTCTTGTGCATACCAAGTAGTTGACAAACCTCTTGGAATAGTGCGGACTCGAAGTTTCTCCCTTGGTCTGAATGTATCTCGAGGGGTACACCAAATCGGCAGATCACTTCCTGGACTAACTTCTTCGCAACCGTCTTAGCTTCTTGATTAGGCGTCGCGAAAACTTCAGGCCATTTACTGAAATAATCTTGAACCACAATGATGTATTTATTTCCCTCCTCAGATTCTGGAAAAGGTCCAGCAACATCGACTGCGATTCTTTCCCACGGGGCGCCGACATTGTACAGCTTGAGTTTTCCTCTATTCCTGGTTTGTGGGCCCTTAACTGATGCACACGTCGTACATTTCCTGCACCAGTCTTCAACGTCCTCTCGACAGTGTATCCAGTAGAACCGTTGTCTCAGCTTCTCCAGGGTTTTCTTCACGCCTAAATGTCCTCCAGATACCCCATCGTGTATATATCTCAGTAAGGGCGCCACTTGTTTTCGGGGCACAACTAGCTGTAAATTGCGTTGGTCCCCTCTTGGCGTTTCCCATTTTCTAAACAGAACTCCGTCTTTAATTACTAGACTGTCCCACTGTGCCCAGTAGCTTTTTGTAGTGGGACTAAACGACGATACATCACTCCAAGAAGGCCTTTGGTCTTTTTCTTTCCATTCAAAGATTTTCTTCAGGTCGATGTCCTCCTTTTGAGCTTTTCCAATAGCGTCCTCACTCCATTCATGGTCAAGGCCCTGGGTGGTTATAATCCGGACTTTGTCTTTGGTTTCTGTCTTAGAGCAGTGACTACAAGACTCAGGGCAAGGTCTTCTTGAAAGGGCGTCCGCATTCAAATGCGTTCTGCCGCTTCGATGTTCCACCACGAAGTTGTACTCCTGTAGTTGCTCTAACCATCTTGCAACTTGTCCTTCTGGGTTCTTGAACTGCAAAAGCCATTTTAATGCTGCATGATCCGTCCGTAAGGTGAACTGTCTGCCGATGAGGTACTTGCTAAAATGTTGTAGAGTTTTCACTACTGCCAACAGTTCCTTACGAGTCACGCAGTAGTTCCTCTCTGGCTTTGAAAGCGACTTGCTGAAATAGGCGATAACGACTTCACGGTCACCTTGCTCTTGTGATAAAACTCCACCAATTCCAGTATTGCTTGCATCGGTGTCCACGATGAATCTTCCTTCTCTGTTCGGGTATCCAAGTATGGGAGTGGTGCAAAGGTGTCCCTTCAGTTTATTGAAAGCTTGTTTACATTCCAAGTCCCAGGCAAATACTCGTTTGTCTTCCGTAAGTCGATGAAGTGGCTTGGCGATGTCGGAGAAGTTCTTGACAAAGCGCCGATAATATGCGCACAAACCCAAAAAGGATCTAACATCCGTCTTGTTTGTTGGTGTAGGCCATTCTTGGACAGCTTTGATCTTCTCTGGATCGGTCCTCACACCCTTCGCCGAGATGATGTGTCCTAAATAGGCTACTTCTTCCTTAAAGAATGCGCACTTCTTCGGACTGAGCTTTAAATTTGCTTCTCGAATCCTGGTGAACACCTTCCCCAGATTTCTTAGGTGTTCTGCGAAATTTCGTCCCATGACGATGATGTCATCCAGGTAAACAAGACATGCGTCCCCCAGCAGTCCAACCAAAACCCTCTCCATTAGCCGCTCAAAGGTCGCCGGAGCATTACAAAGTCCAAAGGGCATAACGTTGAACTGCCACAGCCCATTTCCAGTTCCAGTGGTAAATGCCGTCTTTTCTTTGTCTTCTGGATGGATGTCCACTTGCCAGTAACCACTTTTTAGATCAACTGTTGAGAACCACTTCATACCGCTCAGCATATCCAATGTGTCGTCAATCCGTGGCAAGGGGTAACTGTCCTTCTTCGTTACATTATTTAACATCCTGTAGTCAACGCAAAATCTGGTGCTGCCATCCTTTTTCTTAACTAGGACTACAGGCGATGACCACGGGCTCGTCGAAGGTTCTATGATGCGGTTCTTGTACATCTCGGCAATGATCTCTGCTACTTCCTTTTCCTTGGCAAACGGAAGGCGCCTAGGAGTCTGCTTGATTGGTTGCGTTTCTCCCGTGTGTATGCGGTGTTTAACAAGGCCTGTTCTTCCTAAATCATGGTCACCCTTTGAAAAGATGTCACTGTAATCGTGTAACAACCTCTTAGCCTGTTGAAGTTCCTGTGCAGATAACTTATCCTTACAATCTTCTAGAAGCTGCATGACGTCATCTCGTTGACAGGATTCTGGCTCCCGAGTTCCTTTCAGCTTTCTTATGTAATAACCCGTTTCACACCGACCGATCACGCAGTTTCTTCGTAACTGTACTTCATTTCCACTGAGATTTATTATCCGCACTTTCACTCCTTCTCTGGTCATTGCCAACGTTCTTGCCGTAATCCAACTTGGATGGTCGCCGCAGTTTTCTATTACTACACTACGTCCTTTACACACATTAGAAGGGAATCTAACTTGTACTAAAGTTTCAGACCTCGGCGGTAATGTTGTATTTTTCAGGCAGTAGACTGCACACGATGATCCTCCCTCCAGGAATACTTCTTGCTCCGGAAAACTTAGTACTCCCTTAGAGACGTCTACTACACATTTCTGGTCTCTCAAAAAGTCCAATCCGATGATGCATTCATCCGTGATATTTGCTATTAGCACCCTGTAGTCGAAGGTCTGGTCTCCAATTGTTATCTTCACCACTGTCTCACCGAGGACAGTTACTGGCTGGCCTGTTGCTGTTTGCAGCTGGATGGGTAGAGGTCTGCGTCCCCACATGACAGTTCTCTTCAGTAACTCCGGGCGCACTATGGTTCTTGAAGCACCGGTGTCTATTGTAAGGATACATGTTTTGCTGTTCAACTGGCCTTCTACTGAAAGGTTGTTTCCATTTCCCATCTGTGATACAGTGATAGTAGGGGCTTGATGTTGACCAGCCAGCGCCTGCCCCACGGCCCTGGCTCCATTTAGTTTAACGACAGCTCTTCAGCGTCCACTTGGGTTGAGGACGCTACTGTCGTTCTGTGTGGCAATCTTCTTTTGGGGCAACTAATCCGGATGTGGCCCCTCTCTCCGCAGCCATAACACATTGGACCCAATGATGGTTTTTCCCTTACCACCATTTCCCGTAGTCTATGCGTCCTAGGGTCCTGGCGTACAGCTTCTACCTCCAAGGCATGGGCCAAAGCTTCTTGTAAGGTCTTATGATGTCCCAGCCTAACTGCTGCTCTGATCTCCGAGTCCTTGATTCCATCGATGAACGCTTGCAGGATGGTTGCTTCTACCAACGTTGGGCATGAGACATAGGCACGACGAACTAGTCTTTCAATTTCTGTGGCCCATTGTTGCAGACTTTCACTGGATTTCTGCATGCGGTCACGGAGCTGTGCTCTGTACGCGTGTTCAAGATGCTTGTCGCTGTACCTGCTCTCTAGTGCCTTATGGAGAGCATCCAAGGTCCTACTTTCCGGAGGCAGGTTTTCTAACGTCAGCAGGGCATCACCACGTAGAGCTAGAGTAAGCGCCATCATCGATTCTTCGTCGCTCCAGCCCTTTCCTTTGGCCACCGTCTCGAACTGGTACCAAAATGCTGCCCATGATGTTGTTCCGTCAAAGTGGGGTACTTCAATCCTAGGAGACCCAATATGTGCTGGAAGTACGGCACCGCTTTGCGATTCAACCTTCAGAATTTTATTGTGCAGTCGCTGCAACGTCACATCGTGTTTCTCTAGCGTTGCATCAACCTGGGTCAATCGCTCTTCGTGTTGGGTTTGCTGTGTCTTCACCTGAAGTACGTCCTCCTTGATGTGCCCTACCTCGTCCGATACAGCAACAATTTGCTTTTCCATCGCCGCCTGCTTTTTCTCAATAGCCCCCAACAGAGTCTTCGCTAACTCATCCTGACCACGGGCCTGGTCCTCTCGTAGTTGAGCTAGCTGCGCCTCTTGACGGCGAGTTTGCTCTTTTATCAAAATTACCAGGGTGTTAAAGTCCAAAGCCGGTGGTTGTGCTGCTACTGAACCCGTTGACGAAGTACTTGCGGCTTCATCTCCTTGCGAAGACGCAGTTTGGCTCCTCGTCACACGTCCCTCGCTGTCTTCTCGTGGCATCTTGAATTCCGCTTCTGACACCAATGTTGCGGGTACTGGGTACGTCAATTCAAATTAAATGCCGGTTACGAAAAGACAATTATTTATTTAAAACCACTAAACTGAGATACACCACTTTAACACAATTACACTTCACACTTTACGTAGACAATTCAAAACAAACACTGGTAAACGCTGTTCACTTCAAACGTCGCAGGATAGTTCGCACTGATCGCTTTTCGAAGAATGAATACTACTCGCAGCGTCGCTCACTCTCTATTTATACCTGGCGCGGGCCCTCTAGTATTTCGTGGATGATTCGTGAAGCCTCTCGAACTGGCGCGAGGACACGCGTTTGAACAGGACCGTTCTTTACATGTAAACAAGCGCGCGCAGGTAAAAGCAGGCGGGCGCGCGCGAGAATGAACCTTATTGCGTAGAGGAGTGAGGTCCGTTTTCGCGTGCAAGCTCCGTTGCCGGGCATCGTCGTAACATTATTATTATATTTTCATAACCAAAACGTGTCTTATCTTGAGTTCAGATGAAATAACATGAATGAAAATAAAACACTTAAACGAGGATGGAGATTTAAAGCTTGTAAATTAGACAGAAAAAATTTTGCATGTATTTAATGATGATTTGTGTGATCAGATCATAATAGCTGCAACAAAAACTGGATAAGTGAACCGCGATTACCTCTATTTTATATTGTATTATAGCACAAAATAATATCCCTCAAATTAAATAATGTGTGCCTGTCTGCTAACTGATGTAGACATATAAAAAATATTTAATCAAAACATTATTTATTTGTTGACACAGAACCCTACAAAGTTATTAAAATACCAACTTAGCCAGCTTACAATGCTGTCCTATCAAAGGAATTGACATGTAAATTCCCTGCGGGAAGGTATTTATGATCTGATTTCGTCATTCTTCGAGTGAGGCGCGAGTTATATCTGTTTATTCTACAGGAAAAGGCTTGAGTGATGCGTGTATATTCATGTTGATTCAAGGTGTGAAGTGAACATTGGTGCGTAAAGTTGATAAGGAGTTGTTCCGCTAACTTGTCTAGAAAAATAATTTTACTTTTTTACTGTGTAGGATCCTGGACTGTGAAAATTAAATGTTGAATATAAATCTCTAAGATAGATCGGCTACAAGTGGCCTTCTAACAAGACAATTTAAAACAGAAGGCTTCAATAAATATGGTTCACGGGTTCACCTTATTATAAGAATTGAGAAGGAAATAATAATTCACCATCATTATTATTAAAAAATGATTTTTTATCCAACTCCGAAGCATTTGTTTATTTTTAGCGTCAATATGAACCAAAATCAATCAATGATCATTGTTAACCCAAGCTAATTTCAACCATTCACGCTAAATAGGTATTTCAAAACATCGTTAAATCGAGAAAAGAACAAAGTAAATTTGCAATCTCCGAACGAGATGAAATATGCAAGAAAATTGCTTAAAACCATTTCTGAACCGCATCAGTCAAATGTGGGTTAGCGACAATCCCGGACTGTGAAAGTTTAGAGCTGGAACTTCGCCAGTGCGATGAGATTGAAACTACGCTGGCTCGGAGACATTTGTAATACTTACAAGGCACTGGAATTCTTAGGGATTTCATTATAAAAATATTGGTATAGGAAGGTGTCAGGTGAGGACAATATCTGTGGTGAAGAGCTCGGTGAGTAGTTCAAAATAGGTAGATGTGATTGTTTCCACGGAGAAGGTATAAAATTCATATAGACACTACAACTAGAACTTAGTATAAAATTAGATAGAATATTCAACTAATACTACGATGCTCAAAGTGGAGCGATTTGGTTAACAAGTTAGACAAAAATGTTGATTATTATGTGATCGTTGGTGCGTGATACTTAAACATGCGGGAGATCGAAATGTGAGTTAAGATACTTGAGATGCCATCTATTGGTGCTAGACAGAACTAGTAATATCTAGCGCACTTTTTCACATATTAATAAAAGGTTTCCTAACACTGGTTTACTTCTGTAAATAAACATTATCTGCTGACCGACATTCTCTGAATAGCGTGGCGGATTGTTCCTTGAAAGGACTAACGTTTTCCCTTGTTCTCGAAGCTAATCTTAACATTTAATCTATATGAGCCTATATTAAACATTTTTTTCATTTATTATCTTATAATAAGCTAGAAAACTTAATTATTGTACATATTTTATTATAACTTGATTTTAATGATTTAAATTGGATAAAAAACATTTTTTTAAAGTTAGTTTCTTGCAGTGTTTCAGCAGTTAACTACCCAAACCTTGAAAAAACTTTTTCAAAAAAATATTTTTCCATTATTTTCACGGATGTAATTAGAGAATGAAAGAAATTTATTTTTAAATGGAACACGTAAAACTTTGGCTTAGCGAATCGAATTTCACAACAAAAAATATGTTTGCTGCACAAAAATAAATGCGGCCTATTTTATTGAGAGATAGGTACTCGTACCTAGTCTGAAAGCATTGCTTAATGTTGAAACCGAACTGCCCACAAGTATCCAAACTCAAGCGAGTTGAAACTCAAATTTCTCAAGTAATTGGTAAAATATTTGGACGAGAAGTGATTCACAAAAGTTCACAATTGCATTTGTCCACAACGTCGAAGTTCAGACATCCATAAAGTATTGCTGTAAAGAAATCCACAGCAATAAAGATATCGAGGGAAACGACGACACTAGGAATTTTACTGTCCAACTTTTTAACCGATTGCAAATTTTATCCTCTAAAGGTCGCTGTGAAAAAATTTGGATCTGATCCAAGGATGTTCGGCTCAGGTACAACTAACCTTTACTGCTTATGATTTTAATGAACCCTTTCAAGCTCATATATAACTGGCGATAAAACTTACGAATACAAAAATTTTACTTATTGTGGTTGTGTCAAATTGATGTTCCATTACTTTTAGGACAACATTAGTATATTACTAGCGCACTCATTTATTCATTGTAGTATTTCCTGCGTACAGGTCTTAACCTCGTAAGTTGTATCACTACATTATTGGTTTGATGTGTTTCTGTCAGTTATCCAGAGCTAAATTGGTCAATATTTTTTCCTGAGCTGAATGGAAAAGGCATACGGTTGTTAGCAACGGAAAGAAAATTTTTTGCTGCTACGGCGATGATTTCATTTCAAATTACAGGGCCAGCAACGCGCGTATGATGCCTTCATTGTTTCAAGTGTTTATAGGAGCGGTTTACAGGTAACAGTAACCGCTTTTCGTCTGGCGGTTCATAAATATAAAACTCTCTAAAAAAATATCTCTGGACATTATTCACACAGCGCCATCTAGCCCCAATAGCTTGTGCTATGGGTGCCAGACAACGGATAAACTTAGGTACTTTTATACTTTTTTTTGTAAATACATACATTTTATACATATAAACACCCAGACCAATACAAACAGACATGTTCATGCACACAAATGTGTACCGTGCGGGGATCGAACCCGCGGCCTCTGGTGTAATAGCCGACTCCTCGACCATTACACCAAATGGCTCGTCAATGTCATAAGCATGAGTGTTAATCTCGAGCAGCAAGGATATTTTACCAAGTAGTCAATATATCCCCTGTCGACCTAAAACCTTCGCTATTTACTCGCAGTAGTTACTCTCAAATACCGTTGGGAATTTAAAATTTATCTGTCTCGTCGCGTCGGCGCCGCTGCTAATGTTGCAGTTATGCTAATGAGTTTGTTTAGAACCAAAGCAGGATTAGACTGGCGTTTCTTTTGGTCGTCTGTTTAAATCTTGAGGTTGGGAGTAAATTTTACGTCGGGTAAGGTTTAAATAAGCTTCAACCGCCTAGTGCTACGGTGGCGTTATATTTTGTGCCCCTGAGCGTAGGTAGGTTCTCCTAAAGGTATCTACAGTTACTACGAGGCGTTTATAAAGACTTGTATTAATGCAATATATTAAATTTTCTTTTGATAATAGAAAAACCAGATTAAAAGGTGGATGGATCTTTTTCTTACAGAGTAAACTACAGCAAAGGATAATCGTAAGGAAGTTAGAGATACGTATATAGGGAATACTTGTATCACTAAATAAACATAAGTGTTTTGTGTGCGTAATCCCAAAATAATAGTTATTTCTAATGAAAATAAATATCGTTGAAAGAAATAGATCAAAATATTATAGTGCCTTTCCACAGAACAAAATATTAACTTTATTTTTTTGGAGATCGCACAAAAAACCTACAGTAACTTTGGATCAAAAGCATATCTGCTCCTTCGTAAGTACTTTATACACCAATCCACTCAACAACGAAAAATAATCAGACGAAAAAATTAAATTCAAGCTAAAACACAGAACAATAAATCAAAACAACACGAAAGAAACTTTTTTCGGGCAAAGATAAACAGGAAGGAATCCTCCCGCTCAAACAAAACAGGGATCTGACCCAAATTCATTCTTTGTGTACACTAAAAGCATTAATTGAGTGCTCGAATTAATAAAAGGAAAACTTTATCTCGTGACAAGGAAATCACTTTAGACGAACAGTTTCTATCCAAATGAATCATTGTCAAATCTGAAGTGGGATCAAATAACAATAAAATCTTTTTTAACTTCAACGAAAAGTTAATTTATAACTCGAATTGTCATCAGAGTCTAGACTTTTTGACAAGTCCAGTAAGTTTGTTTATTAAAGACAGCCTTCAATTTAGTACTTCGATTTTATTGTTATCCTCGCCAATAAAAATAACCAATCATCTCAGCCTAAAAGGGGAACCTTGTAACATTTCTTAAACTTGAAAGGTAGGTATACCAAACCGTAGGTCCAGACAGCCAATATAGTATACGAAAGATATTGAGCTATAACTTAGTGTCACTGCCCAGCGATATTCATTCTAGACATAAGGTCACAAATTCACCTAGGATTTTCAGACTTATGCTATTATGAACTTTAGCTACTAAGATTTAAAGTATATAATTGATTGTGGAAGGAACTTTATAAATATTGTACAATATTTCTGCACCTGGTAGCGTTGCAGGGGCTTGTTAGGCTTAGTAATGTTCTCTATACGTCAGATATATAAGGTCACATTTTATTAAGGGGCAATATTTTATAAGAAAATCAATTTATGTTATAAACACACAATGCATGATATATTGTTTAAATATTCCTAATAGTTTCATTTTTAACGTTTTCAAACAAAAAAAATCTAATATTTTTGGGAACAACCTGTGTATGAGATGAACTTTGCATGACCCTATTTTCATTGATGAATTATTTAAAAATGGCTTCTACTTATCGCCGTTCTCTTTCTTTTTAATCGATCCTCTCTCTTTGCAAATGTCATTTTAAAGCGGTTCTACCTATCGCCGTTTCTTTTTCTCATTTCATTCAATAAGTGTTACCCTGCACACACTACATAATACCCTAATATTGAATTTTTAAATTTTATTTTGAAATATGACTTACCATCACGTTTTTTTAAGTTTTGGACTAACAATTTATTGCACTCGTTATTTAGGTATACGAGTATCATTAACGATGTCTAATAAACGATGTTACCATCACGTTTTTTTAAGTTTTGGACTAACAATTTATTGCACTCGTTATTTAGGTATACGAGTATCATTAACGATGTCTAATAAACGATGTTAAATACAAAGTGATCGATTTAAAATAACAATGTGCATTAACTTGGCATGTTTCAAAGTCAATATTTACAATTCTACTATTTAAAAATTTACTTACTATTTACAACAATTGTTGAATGTGCCGAGTCCGACCTCCATTTGCTACACACAATCTTACACAATCTGGCACGATCAACACAATGCACAGCAGTTAAAACCTCCCGGTCACTCGTATATCATAGCGTCAAACACACTTACGATTCGCGCACTCGTCACTGCTTTACGAAAATATTCGACGAACTGAACGACACTCCCTTGTAGTCCGCACCTAAGAATGTTATGTAGAATATGTAGCGCATCCGGACGATACGACATTTATTTCCATTTTCAAAATAATTATTACTGGCCAGAAAAACACAAGAAAAAAATAATCAAAATGTTGTAGGTATGTAGTATCCGCTGCAAAATAAACAAAATTAGACAGAAGGCATGTGTAGTGATGTTTCGGCGGCACTTTGTGCAAATGTCGACACTCCCGAACCTGGCCTTTCGACTTGCCTCTGGGCGGTTTCTTTAAAAGAAGGTATGACTCAAGCTGGCCGCTAGCGGCGCTTGAGATGACTCAACACTACGACACACGAACAGATCAGCCCCCAGCATTAGTGCTGTGACCAAAAACTCGATACAATACTTTCACACCGATATTTTTTTACTAAGAGGATTAATTAAAGCATTAAAGAGTTTGCTAAAAATAAATAAATAAGATACAACCCGATGGTCTAGTAGTTGGTACCGTGTTGAGATCTTGAGGTCCTAGGTTAAATTCCCGGGTCGAGCTAACTTTGTATCAGTTTTTTCGGACACAGCTCGGGTTTATGCGGACAATAAAGTAATTTATTTTTAGCTGAAAAAATGAATTAACATGTTAGGGGTTTAATCATCTATGACATTTGAGCATAACAAAAATAATAATTTGTTTAATTTATCGTATTATTACTTTATTAGCAATATCGTAGTAGGTAGTTTGTTTTTTAAACATAGAAACTAAATAATTTATCGAAATATCTTCATTGGTACACAACACTAGTGTCCTTCCGATAAGTTTCTTTCGGCAATTTTAGTTATAGTCCAGTCAACGAAGCTGTAACTTTGCCATTTTAGATGAAAAGCTGAAACTGGTGCCAAAATTTTCGCTAAAGACTCCGTAATAACATACTAAAAATGCAGGGTCGTGTCGTGAGTCACCGGGGTCATACGAAAAAAAAAATGGAAAAGGGTGAAAAAAATACTTTTTCCTAAAAATCTCGAAAACTAACTGAAAAATGAGAAAAAGTTTCAGACAAAAGATGTAGAGAATTACTTTGTCTACAGAAAAGATTATTATCAATTACGCGTATCGCGCACCGTTTGCTAGGATATCGAGTACAAAGTGCACTTATTGATGTAGAATCAAATTAATAAAAAGAAGACGGAAATCTCTTTGAATGCATAAAAATAATTTTTAATTGAAAAATTTGTAAAAATTCTATTTAAACGAAAAACATTGTTTGTGCGAATTTTCGCACTTTGTACGCGATTTCCTAGGAAACGGTGCGCGATACGCGCAAATTGATAATAACCTTTTTTGTAGACAAAGTAATTTTCTACGACTTTTGTCTGACACTTTTTCTCATTTTTCAGTTAGTTTTCGAGATTTTTAGGAAAAAGTATTTTTTTCACCCTTTTCCATTTTTTTTTTCGTATGACCCCGGTGACTCACGACACGACCCTGCATTTTTAGTATGTTATTACGGAGTCTTTAGCGAAAAATTTGGCACCAGTTTCAGCTTTTCATCTAAAATGGCAAAGTTAGAGCTTCGTTGACTGGACTATTAATTCGGTCGCGCGCGAGTCTTCAAATGCGCTATTGTTTTTGGGATTTATGCGATTATCACGGTGTACTTTGTGTTTTGTAGTGAGGAAGAATTGATTGTGAGAAGTGTAGTGTAATTAAGTGAAAATTTCGTACTATTTATTACGGTCGCAGGTGCGACAGCGAACGAATATCTACAGTGTTCGGATTTCGATGGCTCGGTCGGTGGGATCAACGCATTTTATTACATCGATAATTTGTTAGTGCGATGTAACGTTTGTGCGAAAAATCTTATTGCGAAAAACCATACAGCGATTGCTCATGTCACCCTTGCTCTGACGCGACAATGATGTGGTTAAAATAAACTGAGTGTGTGCATGAGGGAACTATGGAGCTGGCGTTTCAGAAAACTTTGCTTTTAGCGCACGAGGAGAGAGTCAATTCGAGCTCTCCGACATGGTTGGTATTAGAGACCACCACACAACGACGACAAGTAGGTAAGTACTTAGCATGGTAGTCAATCAATGAAGTCACGAACAGCTGAGAACACGTTGTTTGTGTCGATCTCACACAAACAACACTTGCAGTTTTAGTGCGCGAGTGTGGGGAAGTAGGTACTTAAGTAATTCCATCCATCCATCCATTCAGCCCGTGTCCACCCACTGTTGGGTATAGGCCTCCTCTCTGTCACGCCAGCTGTTCCGGTCCTGTGCAATATTTATCCAGTTGACCCCGGCTATCCTTACGATGTCATCGGACCATCGGGCTGGTGGTCTGCCTCGCGATCGTACAGCACCCCTTGGCATTGGGTGTGGGTGGTATACACCCCTTGGGTGTATACGGGTTGGCATACCATCAAGCCACCAAGTCAACCTCACCTGCTCGTGGTGCACCTGCTGTTCAACGGACGAGGAAATGGCGAAAAAACTCACCAAGACGCACTGGCCAGCGTGGTGTTTTAAGGCTAGAAACCCTCTCATTAAGTAATTAGTGCATTTTAAATTTTATGGGTACGTTCAGTCATAAACTACCATAGTTATTGGCCGTAGTGCCAGTTTGCGTTGCGCGGAGCTGCTATTTGGTTACCGTATAGGTAACCACTTTTAGACCGTAAGTGGTCATCCTCACCTATGCTTTTATAAGAAATTCTACATTTTGAAATGAAGACAAGGTTGAACTATTGTAAATTACCCTAGATCTAGCGACAACTTCCCACGGTGGTAACACTAATGGAGGCCGGCCATCAAGTGTGAGCAAGAGCGCTCTATCTAAAGAGCGAGAAGGCAAGTAGAGAGGCGGGAAGACCCGCAAAGTAGTTCCATTGTGTAAAGTTGTTTGACATTGACTTTTCTAGTATCGATAGTAAACAAGCGTATTTCACGTAATACACAGGTTGTAGTATTTGACTATTAAAGCAAGATGAAAGTCTTCGTTTTTCTCGAAAACTATCGTATTAACAAAGAAAATATACGGTATGAATATCTTTTATTTTTAGTGTAGAATCAATTTTTAAAATATTGCCCCTTAATAAAATGTGACCCTATATAGTTTAAACCTTTCTGAGGCGTTAAAGAGCGGCCATTATAACTTATGACCCGTAAGTGGTAATTTTAGTACAATACGATACGGCGCATAAGTAATAGTATAAAAATTACTTCATTGAAATGCTTGAGGCGTGTTAATGGGATTTATTGGTAACGGTATTCAAAAGCAGGATGGTTAGAATTACTTCATTAATATGTATATTGATCATTACTCAACTAAGTATTCAGATGATTCTATTTAATAAAAACGAATAAGGAAAAAAGCCTTAATATTTTCACTGGTTGGATAAACCGTTTAATGGTTAGTGCTCTTTCGCCCTAATATTACTAAACGGATTTCATTCAAATCCGCTTTAGCACATAAATAGAAAATTTAACATATTTATAACTTATAACGTGAGTGGGCGCTTTGGAAATTTATTTCTCGATAAATGAACCACTTTGAAGTCAACACAGATAAAATCCTGGGCAGAAGCATGTTATAAAATAACATAGTGTCGATATTTTATTGGATACACCTTCATTAAGCATGTAATGTTTAAAGGTGTAAGCTTAGTATTTAATCACTATAATTGCTCTTGTAAACCAAAAAGAATGAATCACGTAAATTAAATTAAATATGTACTTGAAGTAATTAATAAACATACAACACATACATAAAAAACATACCACAAAATTAAAAACCTCCTCCTTTTTGAAGTTGGATAAAAAGCCTACAGTACATGAGCGTATCAGCAATAAGCGAAGCGTTGGGTTAGTAGTCGATTCGCACGAAAATAATTCGCACGAAAGTGCGAATCGACCACTTTCAAAAATAACATTATTTTTAGTAGTCGATTCGCCCGAACGAATTTTAATCGCGTGCGAGTCGACCCCTTTAAGAATTGATAGTAGGCGATTCGCACTTTTGCAGTATGTGCATAAAAAACAATCAAAGTACAGTCGTGTACAGGAAATCTTTATAATATTTATAATATTATTAACATATTATTCCTTGTCTATATATCTTACAGCATACAGAATCAATTAAATTTCAAATGTTATATTTTTTTCGGACAGGAAACATGTTAAATTATAAACTAATATCATTAAGCGTTAAATTTTATTTGTTAACTTTAATATTAAAATGACACCAAAAATTAGAAACGAATATGTATTGCTTGTCTGTTTTTTTTACAACTTATACGAATTTTTACAACTTATACGAATACTTCGATAATTTTATCATAACATTTTATTTATTTACGTACAATTTCTTTTTTTAATATTCGCGCCAGCGAGTGAGATAATTACTTTTAGTTTGTAAGAGCGGTCAAATCCCGCGAGGAGCTTCACTTTGTGTGAATGTTTCCAGTTTGGTTAGGACATTGCAGGCTTGAATCACCTGAATGTCTGAAAAGAATGATGATTCCGTGCTTCGGAAGGCACGTTAAGCCGTTGGTCCCGACTATGTTCCAAGTAGGTCTGGTTTCCCTTGTAGGGTTACGGAGGTCCAATCCTATCCTAATACCAGGCTTGTCAAATCTAGGATCATAGTCGAAGCTGACCCTGAGCTCTCCATACTGGATGCAATCGGGAATACGCTGGAATGATGATGAGTTTGTAAGAGCGGTACATTGTTTTGATCAGAGCTCTCGCCCCGGACATACTTATTTGATGAGTCATAGAAACCAAAGGATACCGACTTGAGCTTTGGTCGGCTTATTGCCGCCGTGCTTCTAGCTAACAGCTAGGGGGGTGGGGAGCAGGGTATTAAGTTGCACCCCGCACCCTGCAGTATAATAAGCGTGAGAGCGCTATTTATTACACGCTTTACGTAATACGTTTCTAATAATTCATTTACAATTCTTTTTAATATTTGCGCCAGCTAGTGAACTTTATATCCAATTACCATGTTAGTTTGTAAGACAGGTACAGGTACCGGCAAACTTATTGAATATCGGGTGGGGATTGCACAGAACATGAATTTTGATACGCCTGCGTGCTATTGGTCAGAACTCAGAAGTATACCTCTGACTAATGACGGGAGATTCGCGCGCGCTATTGCACGCACAAGTGCACATTCGCGAACTTTCCCCTTCTTCGTCGACCGATGTTCAACAAGTCTGCCGTTACCTATACATTGTTTTTATTAGAGCTCTCACATCACACAGATGGCCAGCAGCCATTACTTTTTGTTTATAGATATTAGCTAGGTAATAAGACAGGTAAGCGTGTACGTTTTCAAGTTAAAATGGTTCAGTTACAAATTGATATTCAAAATAGCAGCCGTCTGTATCTTTTTGCCTTTGCCTTTAACGACATCCGGATGTAACGACGAAATAACAGTGGTCCCTTCATCGTCCTTATACCCGAAATCCACTATATTTGTATTTCTTATATTATACTTAGTGTGTAAATCGCCTATTAACATTTGAAATTTAATTGATTCTGAATGCTGTAAGATATATAGACAAGGAATATGTTAATAATATTATAAATATTATAAGGATTTCCTGTACACGACTGTACTTTGTTTTTTTTTATGCACATAATATTGCAAAAGTGCGAATCGCCTACTATCAATTCTTAAAGGGGTCGACTCGCACGCGATTAAAATTCGTTCGGGCGAATCGACTACTAAAAATAATGTTATTTTTGAAAGTGGTCGATTCGCACTTTCGTGCGAATTATTTTCGTGCGAATCGACTACTAACCCGAAGCGTTAAGCCAACCCTATCATGAAATATAATTTGATTTCAATGATAGCTGCCTTTGCCCTGCAGTAGCATATCGAAATGCTGACATTTCATTACTTCTGTGACATGCATGCCGGTATACATATCCATAAATGAAGGTTCGGAAGGTACACGCAGCATTTGCACAATTCTATTGTACGTTTTAGCCACAAACGCAGACCCATGCTCCCATTCTGATTCCTCACCACAATTAGGTCACAGGTAAGCAACATTGAAACTTGTCCTTTCACCTCTAACCCATAACGGGCATATGAAGGTATCACGTCCTATTTGTATTCATCACACGACCGGCGCCCACAAGCCGCGTTGACAACAGATTGGGTCTATTATACCCGCACAATATCGTGCGGTCTTCACAAAATTCAATGTCAGCTAGTAGAGGGTTAGAAAGGTTTTTGTGAAGGGCCCCCGTACTATTTTGCGTCCGGTAAGAGCTTTTATGTTGGGATTTCGAGATGAAAAATTCGGGGTTCGAATAGCCCCCGCTATGAAATAGTCGTCATTGGTGACATTGCCGCTTTGTGGAGGTTTGGTCGAGTGCGAAACAGTGTAAGTGTTTGGAAATTATTTTGTGAGGTTAAGTGGAAAAGTTAAGATGCTGCCCGATTGTATAGAGATTTCACTCAACATGAATATTTAAACAGCGCCTGCGCCTATAAGATTCATTTTTCTTAATACGACACAACCAATAGATATAACCTGCGTCACTATAAATAACAATTACTAATAACGATTAGTTATTTATATAAAAAAAATATAAAATCGATCTTTTCTATAGCCACAGTCCGCAGTCTTAAGGAAAATCAGGTCTGTGAAACAAACCCTGTCCTGTCCTTAGAAAGCACGTAAAGCTATCATATGAGCGAGGAGGTAAGAAGTACCTGTGCTTACGCAGTTATTACTATACTATACAATTATCCTGCGTAATAACCAGCTGGGTGGTCGGCAATATTAAGATGGGTGCCAATGATGTGCCATTTGGTGTAATGGTCGAGAAGTCGGCTATTACACCAGAGGTCGCGAGTTAGATCCCCGCACGGTACAAACATTTGTGTGCATGAACATGTCTGTTTGTATCGGTCTGGGTGTTTCTATGTATAATATGTATGTATTTACAAAAAAAAAGAATATAAGTAATGATTATCCGTTGTCTGGCACCCATAGCACAAGCAGTTAATGCTTGCAAACAACTAATGCTTAGTTTGGGGCTAGATGGCGCTGTGTCAATAATGTCCAGAGATATTTATTTATTTTATTTATTAATGACTCAAAGATACTAGCCTACTGTGTGGCAGCACATTGAGCTATGCTTTCTGGTTATCCTGCTGTTGGCCAGGCCAATTATGCTCTGGTAATGTTATCTCAAAGTGATTGTAATGTGATGTTGATCCTAAGTTGACATAGTTTTAAATTGGTATTATGCTAACTTCCTATGTCACATCAAAATCATATCACAGTCGTGTTCTGTGTCGCATTTTAGTATTGCTATGCTTGAAAAACAAGTTGCAATAATACGACTGTTTTCGTTTACATTAACGAAATTATAACGTTCGCAACGTTATATTAGGTGGTTATATCTATGGTTGGTGACATGGTAATTCGAAAAAAAAAGTTGTAATATCATTATGTCATAGTGACAATCAAAGAAAGCAAATAACAACAACTACGTTTGTTTTTGTGTTAAACGCTAATTAATAATACTGTTTTGGGTAGTAAACTCAAACGTGATACTTACTTATACAAGTCATCGATTAGTTTGGTATTCATTAATCCGAGGTTAAACCGTAATATGGGTCTGGGAAGTGCTTTGGAATTAAGTAAGTACCTTTTTTCTTTATTCATAACATGAAGTCAGTCATTAACTTGTAAGAAATATTTGACATGTTTCTAATTTTAGTTTGGAATGTTAGCCACTTGAAAATACGACCGACGAAGCGGGATTGTTCCCGTTCTAATTTTTATATTTCAATTCTTCTTTTTGTTTGATAAAGTCGAGTCGTTCAGGTTTTAAGGTTTTGCTATGTTGATAAGTATGTAACAAGTACTTACTAGATGGCATCTACATTACAATTATGTGGAAGCTCAATTTTTCAAAAGTAATCGGTTTACAGTTTGTGATAAGTTTAATTTCTCTTTTTAGTGACATTGGGTGTATAATAGAGAATGTGAATCTTTCACATGATCAACATCTTGAGCCAGAACCTGGTCCTAGTACAGCCCCAGTGACCCGTCCTCCACCCACAGCCTCTGTATGCTTTCAGCAAGACCAGGACCTATCCGACGGCAGAGTAGTAAGTAATTCTATTCAAAAACAAATAGGTATAATTGTAATAATAATCATTTATTTCAGAATCAAGGTTCCACAGCATACTTGATACATTAATGCAATAAAATAAAATTATCTATTAATATTTAAAATCAAAATTAAAAACTGTAACAACAAAACTTCATAATAAAAATGAAATACACTAAGAATCCTTGTTTATGTTATTCTTTAATCCATCAAGCCCCGGAAAACCAGACACAATAGAAAATCTATTGTTTACGCGACACCCGGCTTTCGGTCGGGTGTTTAAGAGTTAAATTGATATGTGAATTTATAACATTAATTTATAATATTATATTTTGTTACAGATGTAAATTGGTCTTAGGCGGGACTAGATTTATGGAATGTTGGGATCCAGCTCCAGAACCTAAAAAAAATGTAATTTAATTAGAAATTATCAAACTCTCTTAACACAATACGGTATTTTACACCATGCAAGAAAAAATATAAAAGTGAATGTTTATTATAGATTTCGTATAATATAAACGAGAAACGTTGATATTAATTCATAAAAATGCATTATTAATTTTATATTTCCAATTTTAAAATCGATTTTTTTAATCTGTTTTTGAAATGTCAAAAACGCCGTTCGCCATAATGGGTTCCGACGTGACGTCACTCCGTTAGTAAACACAGTCGTGCTTTGAGAAGATTTGTAGAAATTGTCAAGTTATTATGTTTGTGAACGTTTATCTATTGCATCCAGGCACAAGACACCTATGATAAGGGTTTTAACTCATTATTTTCGAAAATATTTTCACTTGGTCTCTAACAACATCGTATTGTTTACTAACGGACTGACGTCAAAAGTCGAAGCAGCATGGCGGCTACTGTTTCCGCGCGCAATTTCAAAATCATAAATAAAAAGTAGATTTTATGGCATTTTTCGGTAATTTAAAATAAAAATAAAAATTCTACTGGTTCAGTACAACTTCAAGATTGATTTAAACCAGTTTTCAAAAAAGTGTGTAATAGCCTATTATAATTCATGTCATGAATTATTGAATTAAAATTAAAAGGTGTATAAATGTGGCTCACCAACAATGAGTTTAGCAACATTTCCTAACTAACATATTATGCGATCAATTATGGAGGAACGTTCAGCTCGTCTGTGTGGATCTTGAAGACTCCTGAAATAGCAGTACAGGTTATTTTAGTCCAATGTTAATGTCTTTTGTAATAATAATAAATTAATTTAATCAAAATAAGAAATTTCATTTTTTAGAACATTTACTAGTTTTGTCAGGTACTTATTGCTGTTTGAAAACAATTTGATATGAATTTGAAAATTTATATGGAAGATAGGTATAGAAAGTCTAATAATTTGATATCATATGATGTGAAAAAAAGCAATAACTATTTGTACTTACTATAACTTCACTTTTTCCCTTTCCTCTAGTGAAAGGGGGAATTTTATTATATTTGTGGAGGATTTCCGGGTTGTTGAGGGCATTTGTGACTTCATGTTCAATGTTAGACACTGTAGGTTGGCCTTGGGACACAGATGAAAGGACTCCTTCACCGACTATTCTTTTATAAGAACGGCTTGCATAAAATGCTAATGCAGTTAGAACCTGAAAACAATTGTTGTATGTAGATCTACTATTAATTGATAACAATATGAGGATTCGAATTATAGCGTAAAATATTTATGCCAGCCATATCCTTGTCCATATCTATTGAAGCAACTAGGTATAGGTACTTGGCTGTAAATAGTTCAGACATGTTTAAATAAATTTAATCGTATAAATACCTTAGTATGGGCACTAATTGTATCTCTTCTGTGTGCCGGTTTAAACCGTGCACAAGAGGTTTGGTGAGGCGATATCGATCCTCAAACGCCTTGTCGGGAAGGTCAAATGCATCACACTATTCTCTCAACAATTTGCGTTTTTTACGCAATCTACGCGTGTCTGCGGCATGAGAACGCCCTTAAAGTCCATAAATAAACCAAAACGCGTCAATTAACACTTATAATGAAAGGAAAAAGCGAAATTGATACAGAAAAACCACCTTTACAACTTGATAAGTCTGTATCACTTCTATATCACATGTATAACGTTAACGTGATACAGCTTTACGTCAAAAAGTAGAGCATAATACGTATCTAAGTTGATGTCAAGTTCTATATCACATAATCCGGAGAGCATAATGCGAAATAGTGTAAAATGTAGAACTGACATCAAAACGACATCATATTTTGTGAGCATAATCGCGCAAGGCCACCAACTTTGTGATCTACAACTATACGGACTAAGATCGAACGTTCAAATTGACTTCAAGTCTTTAACCACCTTTGGGCGCTGGTCTTCCAGGGCTCACGGATTTTTCTCGATTATAGTCTTATTCTTATACTTTATACTGTATGGCTTGGTATTCTAAAACTAATCAGTAATTGTAACAAACAAATTGTAAACAAACATGGCGATGAAAAAGAGTAACTAGCGAGTTTCTTGCCGGTGACTTCTCGACTAGATGACAGCATTCCGAACCGGTGGTAGAATCTATTACATCTAATTATATTTATTAGTATATTGTATGTATCGAAATATATATGTATTTTTATGTAAAATACTTTTATACTTGAATATTTTATTTTTTGACGATTCGTAAGTGCTTCTAAGAATGCCTATATGAATAAAGATATTTTTGACTTTGACTTTGACTTTGACCACCGTCTAATATCCAAAAGAAACTCCTGTTTTGTTAAAAATTCCCGTCAATAACGGTAATCAAGCACGTCAACACTTCGCCCAACTCCTTTGCATTCAGAACGCACAAACATTATTTGAATAATGATTATTTACTCAAATTGATGAATAAAAATAAAATTGCCCTTACAAGCAAAGGACGCGGGTGGAATAAGAGTCAAACATTGAGTTCTTATTGATGTTATTCATCAGAAATTATTCAGAGGGCATTTATTAAATCAACTGGCCGAAAATGAATTGTTTGATGTTAAATGTTTCCGGGTCGAGTGGCATTAAATTGGATTTTTGTGCATTTACAGGGATTTCTCTTTACGTAATCTTTTTTGTCTTGAACAAGCACTGCCTAAAAATCTCATCGCTGTAATTAATTTGATCATTCCCGAATAAATGAGAAGTACAGTCTATACTGTCAAATTCCAGTAAACAATTTTCAGCATCGTATAGAGTTCCATTAATGTCTGTATACATATAAAGACAACATAAAAATTAGTAAAGTATTAGCCACGGAATTAAGATGTAGGTAAATGGTAAAAACAAAATGAAGATAAAAATTTGTCTTGACTAAATGACAAATATGAGGAAAGAAGAATTATCTTATTCGCTGCAGTTTTTCTAAAGTTCGAAGATTCCTTTTTATTTGTATAGATCATCTTTCAATCATTCTATAGTGCTTTCACTATAATATTGATGGAATTCAACAATAAAAAAATCTGTTTCTACTAGACTACGTCTTTGTCAACAATAACAATTATCAAAAATAACGTATTGATCACTTTTTGTACACTTGGTCAATACAATTTATTACTGACAAAAGTGCACAAATTATATTTAATGGCAATACTATAACGACAATAGCGACACTGCCACCGGAACAGATAAGTTTGTCGCACAAATGTATATTTTACGGATCTCTAAAACCTGTCATGTCCATAGATTATGTTTCGCTTTTCACATGCATTATGATTATTACATTTATTTCCTAAAGGTTTTTGACGCTTTCATTGAACGTCGAACGGAATATTAAATGAATGTGGTTCCAAAGGTGACAGGATAATGGGAATAAAGGAACGAAATGTTCCCTCAATTTCGACACGATGAAGCATAAAGCGGCAGTTGTGTGACGTCACAGTGATAAAAGGGGTTTGGTAACTACAAAGGATATTTGGTTGTAGTATGCCCATTGACTTGTGTGGTATATATAACTTATTTTTTATAATTATATAAATTTAGGGTTAGAAGACGTCTATGACCTTAGATTCATGTGTCGTTACATTCCGTATTCGTGGTTGTGTGAAACGATGGCTGACAGATACTTTATACTTGTAATACAGAAACCACCTTTAGGCACTGGTCACTTTCTGGAATAAAGTCTTATTAAATTTTATTTGTAAATTGTTATTATTTTTATTAGTTATTTATTATGAGTTTCGTAATAAATAAATTAATGAACCTAATTTATGAGCCTCGTAAACCATTATTTGTACATCTTAATATGCATACTATTATATTTATTTTACTGATTAGTGATTTACTATTAGAAATAATAAAAATTATTAAAAAAATCACAACCAATGAACATAATATTGAAATTACCTTTTCTATAATTTTTTATACTTTACCTGAATTTTAGAACATTGATAAAAAAGTATTGCAGTGCATATCGTACGAGCTATAAATAAAAAGTTAAGAGCCATTCCACCGTGCACTAGCGCCGCTAAATGAAAATAAATCATTACTCGTAAATATAATAATAAATGCAAAATGCCCTATAAATATTCCAAAGGCAATAATGAATTTTTATAACACATTCTTGTAACTTGAAATGTTGTTGTTTTGCTAGGACGTGCAATAATAAATTATGGACTTTTTTGAACACACGATTTAGTTACACATTTAAAATTGAAAAATTAAAATACAAAAATTACCTTTTATTGTTAATTAACCGATCACATTCTGCATTTTTGATTATATTTACGAGCGATTATTTAATTTTAGTTGTACTAGAGTGCGGTGAAAGTATTCAAATATAAAACAAACAAACCATTTCAAAATCATTTATCCATTACTTAAACCAACTGTTTTCATTGAAAATGGCTTTGACATGCTTAAACATCGTAAAATGTACATTTTAGAAAATATCACTTAAATTAGTTTTTCTTAAAACTCAAAAATAATTTGAAATGTGTTATGCTTCAAAATAAACTAAAAAGTGCGTGCACGTCTAAGCTTTGAATTAATAATGATCCATTTTTCATAACTAAACATATTTTACACAACGATAACTTAACAATGCTAAGATTTACGATAAATTTATTGCATGGTAAAAGTCTTTGCCGAGAATTCTTAAGACCAAAGGTTAAAACCTGTAACTTATAATAAAATGCCTATCTATTAAAACTACCTACTTTAAAGTTAAGTATCGGCCTATTTATCTCCCACTGCACACTTTATAGTAAATTATTATAAATAATAAATATTCTATATTGAACATAAAACAGACAAAATACAATAAAAAAAGAATAAAAACGCACAATATAGGCGGTCTTATCGCTATGAGCAATCTCTACCAGACAACCCCGAAGTAAGTGTGTATAATAAATTAAAATGTAATGAAAAAGTAAAGCTAATACGTATTTTTATACCATAAATTGTTGAAAATAAGTATAGTCAGCCACTTAATATGTAAAAATGGATTATTCTAATAAGTCAGTTTCGTAAACTTTACATAAACATTTTGGTCATTTTTACTTCTATAGGAAAAATGACCAAAACTATTTCACTAATATTTAATTATTATTTTTTGAAAACATAGATAATAAATATTTAAAATAAAAAATTCTGATGAATATATAGATGACATAAGTGTTAATGAGTTTCAAATCAAAAAATATCTTTTGTGTGTTACCAGATTTTTTATTTATCTTTAGTACAAAAAGCCGTTTTTCATGTAAAAGATAAAAATGTTCCATGTTTCATTTATAAATTCCAATATTTTATAAAAGTTTATTTTAAATCCCTTGTTTGCAGTTGAACAATGAAAATTGTTATACTGTGAAAAATATACGACAAAATTGTCGACTCTGTAGAAATAGCTATTTCAAAATGGTCAAGTCGAAATCGATATTATACTAAAAGGACTTCTCTTTAATAGTTAAGAGGCTTTTATCTACCTGATGTTAGTACAAAGCATGCAAGTTAATTAAATAATCAAAAGAGTACTTAGGTATCTTTGAAACTACGGCATTAAAAAGATAATGAACATAATCAATAAAAAAAACATTATTTGCTTACAGTTACCACACTATCTCACACTTGAAATAAGGCCCCAGCAGTGGGATGGCCTAAGGTAATAAAACAATACTTGTCATTTTTGAAAACAGCAAAATAATTAATTATTTTAGTAATGTGTTTACCAACACACATCTGTTCCTTGTCAAAGTAACAATAAAAAAAATTAAATCAAAATAACCGGACAAAAATTTAAAATTTATAACCACAGGACTGGAAAGCTATCGAGTCTATTTGGAGCATTCGTGTACAGAATCCTAAAAAAGAGAAAAGTCGGCACGCCAATAAATCACAGTGGACGCAATGAGATTAAATTTCTCGATGAGACAGCGCAGCGGTAAACTATTGCGAAATGATTGGGGTTCGCAGAAAAACGCTATTGGAAGTTATCTGGAAATGACATTTTTTATGCTAGATCTGTTGGCAGACAGGCACGTAGCGCAAATGATGGAAAGCGATCACTGCCGTATATTCAATTGAGGGTCACTTAACCTCGAGCCTTTGTGTTCAAGTGTGCTGGCTCTCACATTCATTTTGCCTTGCCACTGTTCCAAGGAGGCAGGCAATATTTTATGACCAGCGCAGATTGTTTATTATTGAGACCACTGGGACGGTAAACCGTCTATGAACCATTACTAACTCGGTCCGGCACGTGTACTGTTGATTTCAACTCGAGCGTTCCGTATCTGCGTTTGAAATGTCCCTCAATTATAACAGAACCTTTCTTATTCAAACTATTGACAGCAACGAAACCATAGTAAGAAGAGTCGAAAGTACGCTATATTTATACAAATGCATCGTGCGTGGTATGTGTGCGCCATTATCCGTACAAAATGACGACACGTTTCAATTCATAAGTCTGGGCTAACACCGCACAAGGTTGGCGTGTCACGGGTTTTTAGCACCGCTTACGCAGCACTGAATAAAAATTTTAGCTAACAGTGATAACCCTGAGACAGGCAAGTATGGTGGGCAATTTATAATATCTTACAGTTTATCGAAATGATTGAATGTTTATTTACATGCAATTAGTATCCTTTATCTGTCCTATAAGTGTGTGTCTAATCAAGAATTCAAATCAAGAATTTATCTATCTATCTATCTATCTTATGTCACGGATTGGGCCTGAGAAAGCCTATTGTACACTTTTTATACTATGACGAAACTGATACGGCGCACAGAAACAATAAATAGCCCTCGCTTATTAAATCCAGTGACAAGTTCCCCGGATGATTCATTGCCGGGACTGATTCGACGAGTGGTCACGGGCCAGAATATTAATATTAGTGACAATCAGCTTTCAGACCCTTCTCAAAATATTATAGCGTCTTAGATAAATTACGCGTTGGGGTCAAATTTTCGACCGAATCAAAGCATGATCAAGGCGATTTTAATGTTGATTTTGTTAGATAGTCCTTTTGATATTCATGGGTTCTAATCATGGTGTTTGCTACTTGTCAAGTAAAAATTTCAAACAGGGTCATGCAAATAAATGTTAGCATGATTTTCTTGTAGAAGAATATTTTATTTTTTAATCTGGGGTAAGACTTGTCCTCACAAAATATAAAGATTTTGATGAACATACATACTTGTTACTCAGTAATCGTGAGTCAGTTTGTAATGGTAGAGCCATGCTGTTTTACAGTATGAATGGGCCGGCTCGTCCGGAGAAATACCAACCTCTCACATAACACCAGCGTGAAATACTAGTGATTACTATTGTGTTTCGTCTGGTTTGTGAAAGTGCCGGAGGCCCACATCCACATAGGCCGGCAACGCATCAGCAAACGTTCTGGTGTTGCAGATTTCCATGGGCGGCGATGATTGCTTATTATCAGACGACCCACCTGGCTCGTTTGCCGACTCTGACATAAAAAAAAACTGAGGGTGTTCGTCTCCCTTCCTAAATTCTCGCGGCTTCCTCTTGCATACCCGAAGAAGGGTGAGCCAGTACCCGTTTCGTGGCGATTGACGGGCTCACTTTAAAAATACAAACGATTGGTAAATAAAATTGTTTTTTTTTTGCAATTTACTAAAAATAAACTACTTTTCAATATTTTAACCACATATAATAGCGACGTGATGTCAAACGAAAGAATCTTTTTGCGAACGTTTTCTCACCAAGTAAATGAAACCACATTCTGAAATAGCTCAGCCATACTCTCGGAAAGCAAACAGAACAAACTAAACACTATTTAATAAAGGCGATGGAGATTGGTATCGAACAATAAGTCCATTCGGCGAAAGTAATTAGAGATATTCGTTCACCCATTTTATTCGTTAAAGAGGAACAAATTAGAACAATAGGAAAGTTCATAGTTTGTGTTATATTGCTTGACTGTTTGGCTAATTGTGTCCAGTGATTTGAAATACTTCTTCTTTGGAAAGGCTAATTTGATATAAGTATTTTTTTTTATTTTAGCGATATTGAGTTATTTACATCATTCTGAATCAGCAAACTTTTCTGTATCGTTTAAGCTAGGCTTGGAATTTTTTTAAGCACTTTTTGATGCTACGCCCCCTCGGTAAAATGAGTCCGATTTTGGAGATTAAGGATCCAAGCGACAAAAGATGAGCAATTAAAGATTGAAATTTTTTGAAGTAACTATTGTGACATTACTAACATTTAACGAGCCATTCATTTGGTGTAATTATTGAGAAGTCAGCTATTACACCAGAAGTCGCGGGAAGAACATGTCTGTTTGTTCGGTCTGGGTGTTTCTTTGTATATGTAATTATGTATGTATTTACAAAAAAAATAATTAAGTAATGTTTATTCGAGGCTTTGGTCAACTCAGCCCACTCAATCTCATCCCGCGGGATGAGTTGTCCTAGTTTATTTTTGAATCGGACAACTCATCTTCGACGTCTGGCACTCATAGCACAAGCTAACCTTAGTTGGGGGCTTGATAACGCTGTGTGAATAATGTCCAGAGAGAGATATACATATTTACTTAGTGAAAATACATCAACACTTTTTCACATAAATTGTAACAATGAAATGACGAAGCAGTGTTCCTAAACAACGCGAACCGGATAGATATTGACGCGGCAAAATACGGCAGACAGGATATGATACCCCGACGCGGCCATGCCTGCTCTCTCCCGATACATACCAGTAAGGCGATATTATTTACATTTCCGAAGAAACTACAGACACAACAGCAACAACAGTGGCACAGAGTCTGCTTGCTGATTCCTTGAAATCAAATTAAAATAATATATTCATAATAATTTTGTTTCACTATGTATAAGACCTGAATAATATTCGCAATAGTACTCTTAAACCCAAAATATGAAAGATCCAATAATTTTATCATATCAACTGTAGACCACAGCCATTATTTCGCAAATTCCCAAATAAATAATTATACTAGAACTGACTATAAAAAATCCAAAGAATTTGAACCACACGTCTCAATTGAAATAGAAATCTCTGCGATGGACATAATGCTGTTAGGGTAGGCCAGTTTTGGAGAAAAGTGGTAACAAACGTATGCATTTATAGTTGCGTGGTTCCTTTACTGACATTCGTTTTGTCTGTGTTTCCGCTTCCGATCGAATATCGCCGCTTGAGTTAATGGCACAAAGCCAGGGCTTTGTCGTCAATATCCAGCGAGTGCTAGACTAAGGCAACGGAAACATACTCTTAGTAAAATACTTTACCTGCTTTATGTAAGCTGATTGAGCTCTTGCCAAAGAATTTGCAAGGTCAAACAATGTTGTGTATATCGATATTGCCTGTCTTGATGGCGCAGTGCCTGGTAATGGGAACTCAACGGCTTATTTCAGGGTCAAAGTTAAGAGAGGTTAGGTTTCCAAACTCTACTCTGTCTGTATGCAATCCATGCATTGGAATAACTACAATTTTTTTAGTAACTTGGCAAACTGTGACTAAATCCCAGTTTAGATTTTGTCTGTGAAAGTTGGTAGTGTATATAGCCTGAAAAAACTTAATATAAACTTTTTTGTTGCACTTGATTTCTCCTATTGTGTTTGCTATTCGACGGTTATTTAGTTAAATGTCGTCAATCTACTGTCTAAAAAATGGCTGAGCATTTGAAATTGCTTAACTGCCATATTTTAATGGCGATATGAGTATGGACATAAAGCGATCCAGTAATATCAAGACGTGGGTAAGTTCAGCTAAGTTTATTCCTTGTAGCGGTCGTCTCCTCGGTTACACCGCGCATAATTTCTTTTGTCAATTATCTTCCCCTTCCTCCTACATTTCCGGATTCAAAAGTACTCTATGTCACCCGCGGGTAGTGTAACTTTCCAACACAGTGAAAGAATTTTTTAAATCGGTTCGGTACTTTCGGAGCCATCAAATCTTCCCTTTTTATAATATTAGTATACTCGTAGATATATTGCTCTATTGCTCTTTATGACATAAAAATGTGCAGCCCCTTTTACTGGCATATTGCACATTTTCCATTTCAAGATATCAAAGTTACGAACTACATAATAATATTCCAGGAATATGTATCGCAAAGGGAAAATTCTGTAATTTTTTCTCATAACATGATGGAAAGCAATAAGAAGCGTGCAAACATACTACTCGTAAGAGTAGTGGAAGGGATTTCCTCCGTTCTCTGTTTATTTTATGCCCCCCTACACATGGAGAGGAACTAAAATAAACTATATTCCAAGATAATAAGGAATCCTTGGACTTTGTTTACTTTCTCTATTTACGAGATGGTCAGTTAATAATAATGGATTATATAGGTTCATTCATATATATTGTTCCGAGGTATAACGTGGACATCTTTTACCTACGTTTATTGAATACCGTTTTTTTTTGGAGGAGAATGCGTTTATGTACCATAACCGCAGGCTAGCTACAACTGCGGCCGTGTGTGGGACTCGAAACTAAAGCGTCCACTACCCACTAAACTCCCCCGGTTTCCCCTTCACATCCAATTGGGACGAGCCGGTGCCAGCCTTGTGGCTATTGACGGCAATTGAACCTACTGTACTGAGATATTGATAGGAAAGTAAAAGTACAGTACACTTTTACACTGTTGGTTTCCACGTTAATATTGCTGTAACATACACGACAATGTTATGAGTTCACAAGCAAATACATATGTGACGTCAATCTGCCGACAGCTCAAACACGACCTTATTTTCAGGGGAGATGAAAATATCAGCATATTACAACGGTATGTTGACCGTGACATTTCTATACGATTCCCCCGAGATATATCCATTTACCGCTTTGTTGCCCGTAAAACTAATTAACTCGCAGTAATTTACTTTACACGCGTCCAATGTAAATTTAGCGGTGTAAACAATTACTGGCGAAAGATAGGGGCTTTCAATTGTTTTTCTGTGGTCGAGGTGTTTTTCTTCATTGGAAATTCTGTTCAAATATGTAAACAAGCAAAATAATAACAGTATCCTGACAAGGTACACTTCGTATCGTCAAAACAAATAAGTAATTACTTCTTTTGGTCAGCTTGCGTAAAATGAATTGTGTATATTGTAAGTTAGATCATGTGGTTAACAATCGACCAACTGCGACTATTATTTCTAAGGATAAATTTTATCTGTCAATGTTTTGCCTACAAACAGCTTTGCGGCAAGAAATTATTGATATTTTTGGCAAATATCTAGTCAGTTTTAAAAAGGGAACAAATTAAATGACCACCAAAAAACACAATCGTTACCCAAACAGCCTCATTCAAAATAAATATTATATGTACAAATAAACGAAACCTGTACCAAAATATTTCGGGATATTTAAGTCATGCCTGCACTACAAAAACTTTTCGTAACCCAAAAAGGCCACGCGTGCACCAAATTTTAACTAGCAAAGTTTTGTGTCATTCTTACCCAAATATATCATTACGTTTGCCATAAAATGTATTCATATAACCAAGTATTTTAAATTGATTGATAAGATTTGTGTTAGGTTAGGTTAGAACTGCGACCACTAAAAACGAACTGAATTCTACCCATTTTACTTGGTCGGGACAGAGAGAAAAAGATTTTGTTAATTTACTATCAATCGTCAAGTGGTTTAAAGTATCGGTAAATCTTTAGAACTTCATTTATATTTTTTGGGTATACAATGATTTTTGTACGCATTACTTTAATTTATTAGGATAAAAATATGTAACATATTTGGATGAAGTTTTTAAATACAATGCGAGTACAAATTTGGTGCACGCGTGGCCTTTTTGGGTAGCTCAGCGATTATTCTGACGATACTTACGTTTTTTAGGTTAGCAGACTTAACGTTTATTGGTGATCATTTCATAATAAAATGGGGATTAAATTCTGGTAAGTACTTAGGATTTTTTGGGCGTTATATTTCATTATATCTGGTGGTTGCTTAAACCTAAGCCTTTTAAAAATATTCGAAGATAAACGCGTGAAATCCTAGCTTTAGCCTCAGAATTGAACATTAAGGGTCAGTTTTAACATAAACGGATAAGTTCGTTAAAATTCAGATAACTAAGATGCTGGGCTGGTCAATAGCAACAGGGCTGTGGCACCAGCTCGTACCAATATCGGGTGAAAAGGGGAAACCAGGAGAGTTTAGCGGGTAGTGGGGTGAAATAGTCTGTAGTCCTACACACGGCCGTAGGTCTAGCTAGCCTGCGGTTAAGGTGCATCAACGCATTTCCCTTCGCAAAAAAAAAGAAATTTTATATTTATGGCTAATATATTTATGTATTGAACATAAAATAAAACGAATACATCACTGTTAATCTAACTGTCTAAATTAGGGAACTAAATGACAAATCGTGTATTAAAGAAGCGTATTTCACCCTACACAAGATAATCTGCTTCAAATGTGTCAATACTGGTAATGGATTGAGTTTTTGTTCCATTTCACTGGACTAGACATTCGCAATACATGTATGTTAGTAATACCCGTGACATTAGGCAAAATGCATCCAAATCAAAGTGGGACATCTGATATAAACCCGTACTATGCTTAATAAAATTGGGACCAAAGTTTTGTGCAGAGTTTTTTGTGAATTTGCTCACACAAAGTTTCAATTTAGCAGTTGGACAGCTGTACGCCTGTATTTGACATAAACCGTACCCGTGTAACTCATGGTATCCAGAATATTATATTACCTACATCGTATTTTAAAAGATTTTTAAGCATTTACCTGAAATATGAAAATGAAAAAAGAAAATATTTATTTACCAACTTAATTAAGTACATTCATGTTTGCAATGATACTGAGCTCTGGGTTTGTGTTGCAGTGATCCGTCTACTTGACAAGACACACGTTTGTACTTCGTGTTTGAGACACAGTTTGGATAACTTAAAGTTTTTTAAATAATAAGTATGGCTAAAATAAAACTATTAATCTAGGAGGCACCAACATTAGTGTGTATGGTGTGTGTTTGAGTGCGTGTGTGATTGTGTAAGTAAGTATGTGTATGTAAGTGTGAACGATTAGTTAGTATATTATATAAGAAAAATAATCTACTCGTTTCTGTGAGGATGAAAATACTAGGTGGATTACACCGCAAGTTGTGGCGTGGAGGGAGTGCTAGGGACCAACGGGCCTCCCATACGCCAACCAAGCAAAACCATGCCCTTGACTGCTGAGACCAGTCCCTGTTAAGTAGACTTGATGTTAAGGGTATGCCGATTTCTGTGACACTGACACCAAGACGCTCTTGGTGTGTTATATGGAGTTTATTGAATGGGTAGTCCCACATAACACTCAACTGGGCAATATTGTCGTTAACAACACTAAAAAAAAAAAAAAAAACCTACTCAATTTGATTCTGATAACAACAATAGCATTTGTGTAATTTATTTTGTTGTTTGAGAATGCACTTTAACTTACATACATACATACATACCGCCACGCCTTTTTCCCGTAGGGGTAGGCAGAGACCAACTCCTTCCACTTGCTACGATCCTGGCACACAACTATTGCTTCCTCCACATTCATAAGTCTTTTCATGCATGCCCGTCGGTTTAGGGTACTCTTGACCTGACCTTTCCTCAGGACGTCACCTATCTGGTCCTGGAATGTCCTTCTAGGCCTTCCCCTTCCAACGATTCCATTCACACTCCCCTTTTAAATTTCTTTTGTTAACCTACTTTCATCCATCCTCTCTATATGACCACTTAACTTAACTTATATGACTTTAACTTGTGCGCATATAATAAATAAAACGAGTATCATGGACTCTCAGTTGACTGTTGAAATTAAAAAGCCTGCTCGTAAGCATTTCTTATAATTTTCCTCATAACAAGAAATTAGATTTATATAAAATACAACGTATTTCCGTAGTTCCAGTTAATTAGAATGCAAAACCAACCGCTTACACGGAATTCCAGGAAGATGTTGATTAAAAGCAAGATTAGTATTGCTGAGAGTTTGCAGAAACATAATATAAATGGAAAATTAAACCTGTACATTGGTGTAGCATTTATAATTAAACATGTTTGGTAACGTACTGGGAAACACAGCCGTGGTAAGCCTCTCACAAGGTGGACCGATGATCTTATAGGTAAAGGTCGCCGGAATCCACTGGATGCGGGTGGCGCAGGACCGATCGGTATAAAGATTCTTGGGGGAGGCCTATGTCCAGCAGTGGACGTCTTTCGGCTAAAATGATGATGATGATGATGTTTAGTAAGGCAAAATCAAACAAAACTTACAGAACAAAATTAATAGTAATATTTTTGTCTTCCTAGACGAGTTTCGAGGCAAGGGGTGTTTTACATCGACTCCAGCCTGTGACTGAATATTTTCTAAACATAAAAACCAAATCAAAAGTTCACCCGACCCTGGAATCTGAAGCCAGGAAGCTGTGATCAACAATCGTAAAAATTTTACCGTGATCGTGGCTAACCTACGAGTACTAGACCATAATTAGACCAACGAGGTCTATTGAAGTGTGAAAGAATAATAGACGTTCGGACTTAAACTTTAACATCTTTAAAAAAAACAAGAGACAAAAACAACGCGCTACGTTCTTCGTTCAAAAATGTGCCAATCATCTACTCCATACAAAGATGGTTTTTCTAACACAAAGTCCCCAAAAGTTTATTCAAAACAATGTATTTATTCTTCTATACTTGTTTTTATTCTCAATCCCTTATCTTGTGGTTTACATTGAATTATTTGAAGCTAAACAGTTTTTACGGTTTTAGTATACAATGGCTCGCCTAAAACACGAAAATGCGGAAGCATTTTGTGATTTTGTCTTGTATTCTTCGGAGAATCATCAACTGTGGTGCAAGTAATAAGTAGATTACCTACTAACGGTTTATTTATAACATGATCACTAAATTAGTTATTTGCTTAACTTGATGCCGCGACTGGTAGTAACCTGCTGCGTTACGCATGTGTGGCGTGGTGTGGTGGGTTCCAATGCCACCATGCAAGGTGGCATTGGAACCCACCACGCCTAGCGCACAGGGATGGTTTGTGTTTATTCTGTTTTCACTTTTTTTTGTATCTGGTTTTTTTACAATAAATAAAATTAATTCATTTTACGGATCAAGATGAATTTGTAACAGTTTGTAATGTTATGACAGAGACTTTTATTTTGAAGATTTAACACTTAAACTAAGCTGAGTCGTTGGTTATATTTGATGTACTTAAATAAGTGAAAGATGTATAACGTCTTCTGCCATATTAAATAATCACACAGTCCTATACAATTAACAAGAATATTTTTTTCTTAGACCACGTGCCAAATGTCATGTCATTTAGCGGATATTTCACGAATGAGTGTATTTCATTTGTCTGCAGCTTTGTGGTCGACAGCCATCGTCCGCTAAAGCTTATGCTTTGGCCCATACTCGCCGCCACGGAAGTATATCGCGGCTTTATTTCCGACGCCCCATAAAAAAGGCCGCGCGGCAAAGGCACGGAATTCGTTCGCGGCTTGTTTGCGCTCCTCGTTTGTTTGAGCCTGTCTCTTTGGCTGTATCTGAGCTACTTTATTTCGGATGTCGCCTGATGCCGTTGTATCAACAATTTTACGGAGAACTGTAAAGAGATACGACGTATCGTTAGCTCCACTGTTGATGTTTTGGTTTCAATTTCGCTGCAGAGTCAAGATGTTCTATATCCATATTCAGACTTTTTAAAACTTGTTGGTTTCTGGATTATTTTGTTTAAGCTTTAGGTATTACGCCGTGATTTCAGGGTCCGGATAGTGACGAATTTTGTTAAACACATTTCGCGTTTGTGTCCGCCAAAAATGATAGCTGGAAATCGGAAATGTATCCGTTTTAGTCTGTGTATTTTATGATTGACAATAGTTAAAAGTATTGTCAAGTAGAGCATTATAATATAACACACTTCACAGATTGTGTCAAGAAATACTAATAAAAAGAAAACTCTTCTTATTTCTTGTGGGAGTATAATCTTACCGACTTTTTTAATTCATGGTAATGTTATTATTGCACTTTGTCTCGATCTTTCATACGCTTTGACCATGATAGTATATTTGGAAAGTTTAGTTATTACGTTGAAGAGACTGACGTCTTAGCTCAAAGAGGAAGATTAATTGAAATATATAATGTAAAATCACGACCAAATCTTTCTAACTCTCTCAAATGTAAAACGTTATATCGTCACAATAAAAGCCATCCGTAAAAATTGCCTGTAACTTAATATTTAGGAATACATTAGACTTTTACTACATACAATACGTTACATCGTAACTTAAGTCGGATTGAACCAAAACCAGTGACCCGATTGCGAGTGGCAATCGCTCCCCGCTCGAATGAACTTCATTAACTCTGGCCCCGATTTAATTTAATTTGCGCATGTGAAGTTTGTTCCCAACCGATTGATTTGTTTGTCTTAAGTTTTCCTTTGGTATTGTTCTTAATTCCTAATAAATAATTTGTAGTTGAATAAGGGCCAGTTTCATTATGATCAGATAATGTCTATAATGGTCCTTGGCCAGATGACTGTCTTTGTTTTAGTGACAAAAGCATTTAAGTGGTCTGACAAATATCTGATCAGCAAAACTGGACCTTACAATAACTTATATATAGAATGTTGAACTAAAATTTGTTCGACCCGGGAATTGAATCCAGGACCCCGATATCACGTCCATGCACAACCACTAAGTCATCGAACATTTTTGAAATGAGTTTGGTCTGCAAACAGCTTGAATAAGGTTAACGATTGAGTCTGCTAAAGTGACCCACTACCCGTTACTAGGTACCAGCCGATGAGGGTAGATACCATAAAGGTCATCAAAATACTCGTGCATACATCCCTCATACACAAACCTAAACCTAATAAGCTCTGTTAAGTATCGATACAGTATACACTCGATCATTACTGCCTGCCCATAAACAATGGGGCAGTTTCGCCGGGCTGATTTATTAAAGGCAAATTGCGGGCCGCGCAATAATAGCCGGAAGTGACGTCGTTTACCTCCGCTACGGTGAAACCTGGCCCGGAGGGATGTTGGTTTGGATGTGGTATTTTATTATATCAATATCGTATGACAGCCAATTAAGAGATTAGTTACTTTGAATTGAAATAATACTAGAAATTAAATTAAGATTAGATTTGATCACTTGACAAAACAAGAATGACCATAGCGATGACATTTGACACAATGTCTTCTATCTTTATTTATGTGGCACCCAGTACACTGGAAATCAAAAGGCTTGAAGATCAGAGGAGCCTACCCTACAGTGTGGTGTAGCACCTTGAGCGAAGTAATCCATAATAGAATATGCCGTAGTGGCTGCTTACCTTTGGGTGGGTTGCTTACCTGTCTGCCAACAACATAACCCGAAAAAAAGTCCCGAGTCACACATCTTTTTATTTTAATGTAGCTCTATGTACGCTAGTTTTTTTTTTATATAGAGGTAGTCAGGATGACCTCATTCCACCTAATGGTAAGCGGAAGTGAGGTCCAAATATAAGGTTGACTGGCTCAATAGATCATAGTACCCATTGAGCCAGTCACCCTCACCCAGAAGGCCTGCATAGATGCCGCTTCACGCCCCGCCTGAAAAGCCCAGGATTATAGGAGGAAGGAAACAAAGAAAGAAGAAAGAAAGAAAGCTCACCATTTTCATTGCGGAAATAAATTGGAACTAATTTCTTCAAGTGGCAACAATCAAATAAAAAAAAAATAAGATGTCATTCAATAGTTCTGTCTGTCAAAGTGTGATGTCAATTGTGGTTCGTTGACACTAGTTTCATGATACAGTTCCATGATGTAACTACTGTTATTTTTTTTTTATCACTAGTTCCATTATTTTCGAAATTTGAAATAATGGAACTAGCGTCAACGAACCTCAATAAAATTGTCAACCGTGCCTTGTTATTTGTGAGTATAACCATATCAACCAAGTGTTGCTATAACCATAGCTAATGTGGTGCCTCCAGAGCAGGTTTTTTATTTTCTTGGTCAGGCTATAATTATTTGTAACTTTTGTAAGCAATTAAGACTTTTGACCCAACAATGCATAGATACCTTCTCCAATACTATTAGTTCCATGATCGCGGCTCTGCCGCGCCTCGCTTAACCGCGCGGCTTGTTTACACCGCTCCACGATTCCAGCACTTCTGCTGAACCAGTTGAAATATTGATAATTATGTAATATAGCCTAATTTACCAGCATTTTGCCTAACCTATGTATCAGTAAAGTATGTTGTGATAACACTCTAACTAACGGGGTTATAGACTGGTCAATCGCCGTAAGGCAGGCCAAAGGTTTCGGGTGGAAAGAGGAGGGGAGTTTAGTGGCTAGTGAAATAAACGCCTTTAGTGCCGAGCCTGACATATGGCCGCAAGCGTTCCTAGCTTGAGGCTACGGAGCGTTTTCTCGTGCTCCCCCAAAAAGAATGGATGTCATTGTATATTTTAATATATTTAGTACGAACTGATCTGACTTCATAGTAAGTAGCTCAAACAACGGTGTTATAAACATGAATAAAAGCTTGTAGTGAAATGCCTTAAAAGCATATAAATAACAATCTTCAGTCCAGTTTTTCCATTCTTCACAAAACCAAATTTGTTTCTAATTATATGACCACCACTGTAGTATATAAGGAGTTCGAACAATACATTTTGACTAGGTATCAAAGAGTTGGTTTGAATAATCCAACCTTTAATATTTTCAAATTCTATTTTCAAGGTAGTCAAGTTTAATAAGCATGTACTTTGCTTAGAAGTGCTAATAAGTTTAACAAACGAGATTGAGATAGTTCCTTGCTCCAAGAGTCAATACCAGTATCCGATATGCAAGATGTGCCGCGGTGTAGTGTTATTAAATTAATAACGTCTTGAGATAGGAAATCTTATCAAGGATGAGAGTTTGAAACGGAAATTTCAGTTCTCTTTAATACTTTGCTATCATTTATACGGGCGAAAGTGCATGAGGATACAATTGATAGGTTAATATTAGTTTCAATTTCAAGTAATATCAAAAATTATATTTAAATTAAGTAAATAATAGAAAAAAGGTGAAAGTTTATGACGGTGGATACATTTTTAAAGCGAAAAAGAAGCTACTGGCTTGATTGAATTGTTATAAATTAGCAAATATGATAAAACGAATAGTCCATTGGTTATATTTTATTTTCCTGTGTAGTCAGATTCTTTTAAGAATGCTAATTTGGTAGTCAATATCATCCTGTAACTTTTTCTTTTGTCCCTAAATAATAAAGAAAAACATTTACTAAATAAATAATAAATAAATAAATATCTCTGGACATTATTCACACAGCGCCATATAGCCCCAAACTAAGCATTAGCTTGTGCTATGGGTGCTAGACAACGGATAAACATTTTTTTTTTTGTAAATAAATACATATTATACGTCATAGAAACACCCAGACCGATACAAACAGACATGTTCATGCACACAAATGTTTGTACCGTGCGAGGATCGAACCCGCGACCTCTGGTGTAATAGCCCACTTCTCGACCATTACACCAAATGGCTCGTCAAAATAATTTCACTAGTAAAATTAACAAATCTTAATGTTAAGATTAGATATTGGTCAAGGTGTAATAAAAAAATAATCGTAGCCAATCACATCCCTAGCAAACTGGCTGCTCACTTTGAGCAATATTATCTGTCCAATAACCTGTCCAGTCTGGGTTTACGTTTTGCCTTTGAGAGGAACTTATTTCCTACGTGTATGTAGTTTGAAATATGTATGATATTGATAGCTATATCAGTTACTTTATGTTTAGTATCTCAAAGGATTAATGCGGATTAGACACACACAGAATACATTATATACATATTATGTACCCCACACAAAATACAGTACAGAATACAGTATACGCTTCTAGCCCAGATAATGTTTATTTCGAAATGTATATTTTCGTAAAACGTTCTGAATGTTAAGTATACAAAGCATATAATTTACTCGTAACTGTAACACTCAGTTTTGCTAGCTGCGCTATCCTAGTTAGATATCATTTTAGATACCTAGTATTTTTATTCCAGAACAAAGTTTTAATTAAATCTCCCTCATTAGTAACTGAGTATACGACATTAATAAAGTACCTAATTTTTATTGTACGGAGAGACTTAAAATGTACTTTAAGATTAAAGTCAAAAGGTAAAAAGAATAGAATTAAATAAGACAAAAAAAGCAAACATTTTTCATAACAAAACTGTTTAATTTAAATAAAAATAATAAAGTTTTCAGACCTAGATGTCTTAAAGTAAAACTTGCTTACGACTTTTAAGGACAGATATAATATTTATCCCTTACACAAGTATCAAATATAATATGACAGACATAGCAATACTGAAAAGGTTAGGAACTACTGGTCTATTTCCCATAAGAAATTCATGACATTTTACCAACCGACTCCGATAGCCGCCGATTTCCCATCCTCAGCGTATTGCTTACTCGTGGTTAAGTTATTACGTTCATCCATTTTATGGCTGCGACATATAATATTAATATAATGTTTACGCATGACTATGTTTACGTATGTACGATAACTATAACGAATAAAAGTGGGATCTATGAAACGTGATTTAAAAGCATTGAACATGATTGAGTTCAGAAAAAAATATCAATAGTATAATCATTAGAATATTCGACTAAGCTAATTAAATAATAATAAAAATATTAAGGTTTTTTTACTATTTGTGAGTTCGAAAGCAATACAAAGAGCGGTTTGTTTGTTACAAAAATAATAATTGTAGGTAGTAAACTTACAATTAATAGCAACAAACATAAAAAATAAGGGCCATGGGAGACTATTAAGATAAATTCAGCACTGACCTGATCTCCACGTTCTTTTCCGTAGCCCGATTTTAGGTCATCAAAATCAGTTCCCTGGGCACAGGGTATTGGCAGGATCACGTCACTCACGAAATTTTATTCAAAGAATAGTTCACAAGCACATTCGGTCACTAGAATTCTCAAGCATATCATAGCGATCATTTAAAAGGGCGCATAACAATCGAATAATTTTAATAACGCGTGCAAAATAATGTCCGGCGCCGCTCACGTCACTAACGTTAAATGTGACAGATAAAAGAATAGTAACAGTGCATGAATGAAAGGGATAGAAGATACGGTGAAGGAATTTTTATGCAAATGTTATTTTACTATAAAAGAATTCAAATTACATAAAATATATTCTTTTTAAATAATAAATCTTACTTATTCACATGGTTATATATTGAACCATTTTGCCTGCATGCCTGCATCAATTCATGGAGTTTTCTAATACATTCTCCAAAATCGAACCAAATTAACTTAAATATACAACTGTTGTTGGATGTTTCACGAATTACAAATCCTGTAGGTACCGACAATAAAGCGAAACAGCAAGCCAAAGCTAGAATTAAAAAATGGAGCGATTATAAATTGAGTTAACAAATTCTACCTTTTTTTTTTTTTTATTATTAATAGCGGCTTAGTGTTTCCACAGTCACTGCGACCAATTCTGATCTATTGTGAACGCCACTTAGATTACAGTTCCTCTCCAAGCCCAACCTCTTCTACGAAGAGGAGGATATTCTTGGGGAGGATATCTTTAGCCTCGTCTGGTTGTAGAATGTGCTTCCCCAGAATAAGGCTACGTTTGTGCATCAATGGCTCGCAGTCCGTGAGTATATGCAGAGGTGTTTCGTCGCTAGTGTGACAGAATCTGCATTTCCTCGACTCGCGTAGACCCATTACAGTCATGTGCTTGTTAAGACAACAGTGTCCTGTAATGATTCTAACTATGATGCGTACCTGTCGCTTACTCAGTCCTAAGATCCGTTTGGATGTTTTCGGATCAAAGGCTTTTGTAAGTGATTTTGCGTGTTTAAGTCCTGGCATGTTTAACCATCCCTTTTTTGACTTTTCTGTGTATAGGTTTTCCAGGGTGGTACGGGCTAGGCTTTTGGGGATTCCACAGATTGGCTCTGGGCCATGTTGTGTTGCCTCCGCGCCTGCTTTTGCGAGTTCATCGGCCCTCTCGTTGCCTATTATTCCCTCGTGTCCCGGAACCCACCTAAGTGTTACCCTATTATACTTTCCGAGAGAGTTTAGTCGGGTCATACAGTCTGCCACCAGTTTTGACGTTACCTGGTTAGCGGCGAGTGCGAGTATCGCCGCTTGACTGTCTGAGTTAATGTATATTCCACGATTCACGTGGTTACTTTGCAGGTTGATTTCCGCACATTCGATGATGGCGTAGATCTCTGCTTGAAAAATGGAGGCGAATGTGCCCAGATTTTGTGAGTGTTCATATCTTGGTCGCTCTCCATATACTCCATAGCCCACCTTTGGGCCCATTTTAGAGCCATCGGTGAACCAGTTTAGGCTTCCCCGGTCACAGGTAACTTGGTTGTTTAACCAGTTCTCCCTGTCCGGTATCTCAACCTTGAATGTTTTGTTGAAAACATGGACCGGTGTCATGACATCGGGGGTCATCCTCAGAGTTGGTGTCTCATGAACTGAGTCCAGTAAGGTCCTCAATTTTTGAGAGATAGGTCTGAGTCCTCCCTGGGCGTTGAGTCTGTATACGCTAGCTTCCGCCTCTTTGATGATGTGTAGGTCAAGAGGCATGATGTTTAGTAGCGCATTCAGAGCCGCTCCAGGAGTGGTAGACATGGCCCCCGTTGCCATTGCACAGGCAGTCCTTTGCAGACTGCCTAATTTGTCTGATGCGGATTTCTGGCTGGCTTTATTGTACCACACCACCGAGGCGTATGTTATTATCGGCCTCACAATGGTTGTGTACAGCCATAAAACTGCTTTGGGTTTTAACCCCCATGAGCTTCCTACCATACGTCCGCATGATCCTAAAGCTATTTTAGCTTTTTGTATTATGTTGTTTAAATGAGTGTTCCACGTAAGTCTCTGGTCTATGGTAACTCCCAGATACTTGACCTCTGTGGAAAACTCAATTTCATTCCCATTCAGCCGAGGTTTGATAGAAGATACGGTGAAGGAATTTTTATGCAAATGTTATTTTACTATAAAAGAATTCAAATTACATAAAATATATTCTTTTTAAATAATAAATCTTACTTATTCACATGGTTATATATTGAACCATTTTGCCTGCATGCCTGCATCAATTCATGGAGTTTTCTAATACATTCTCCAAAATCGAACCAAATTAACTTAAATATACAACTGTTGTTGGATGTTTCACGAATTACAAATCCTGTAGGTACCGACAATAAAGCGAAACAGCAAGCCAAAGCTAGAATTAAAAAATGGAGCGATTATAAATTGAGTTAACAAATTTTACCTTATAAGGTGAAATTATGCCTAGGTGATGTAACAACCAATCCCAAAGTACTCACTAGTAAAAGGGATATTTTGTGAACTACAAAATCCGAGCTCGTTTGACAAAGTAATTTTCGCAAAATAATTTCCATGTCAGTTTTGCCTCCAGGGACGTTATTTTAATATACCTCTGGCAAATTGAGAGCTTTTTGACTAATTGCTGGCGGATTTTCCGAGCAGAAGTGAGATTTTAAAATAAGTAAGCCCCGATTAATTGATAACCTGTTTGGATATTGAAGTTTATACATTACATGACACAAACTCGAACCGTTATACTTCGAGTCCATTGAAATCTATATAGCTTCACTCGAATGAAATCGTCATAATTGAAACATTTTAAGCGTTTCATATTAGGCATTCCCTTAGCCTAATGCCTTATATTTGTGGTTTGTTAATTCTTGAACCTAAGACACAAATACTTAGAAGTTAACTTTAGAATTTTATCAAATAATAATTCTATCATACTCCTACATTATGATTAATTCGTAAGTCTGTAACGCTGTTTCTTTAGTAGATTTTGACAACATATTATTATAAGCTGCGAAGATTCCGATTATATTAATATTAAATTGATAGCAACAGATCTGAAGAATTATTATCATCTTACAATATTGGTCTGGTTTAGGCAGCAAAATAGCCCGCACAATTAAAAAGTAATAAGAAATTTTATAAAAATGCCTACTATATTATTTATTATTGTAAGAAACCAATCGTTCATTTAGAGCCTAAACAGTGAAATATTAAAGCTATACAAACTTATCAGTATTAATACATACGAATAATAAATTATGAACTATTATTTATGAAGTATAACACAATACATATCGAAAACTTCTTTAATTTACTTCGTATCTTAATAAAGCGAATAATAATCAGAATATAAAAAGGATGTATTTCTAGCCAGACAATATCATGGATCTCTTTACGAAAATAATATTTATTGACTTAACTATTCTCGATCAAATATTTGGTTAATATTTTGCGATACATTTCAATTTGTTTTCTTTCCAGTAAAAGTATGGTTATTTTTATTATACGTTTATTAGTTTATGATAATACGTATATTTGGTAGCTTTGGGCTTTATTGCTCTAGGCCAGATTTATTGTGTAATATTTGAAGAGTACTAGAGCAAATCATGTTCAGAATCTTTAGTACATACATCAAACTTTGTAACCCTAGAAAGATAATCATATTCTGTAGTACGGAAAAGATAATCATGCGTAAAATTGACGCATGTTTTTTAGTTAGCCCTTATTTGAGGTATATTAATTTATTTCAATCAATTTTAGGTTAATAAATATTTACACGTATATTAGAATTAATTAATACTGCAGTTCATTAATTAATAATTATTTATTTATATAAAAAAACAAAAACTTTAAACTTCTGCTTTAAATTTTAAAAAAAGTTAACACTTATTGTTTCTAATGAAAACTTATATTTTTTACTACATTATTAAGCTTTTTAGTACAAAATCAACAATTAGAATATCTTATATATATTAGTAACATATAGTTATATAAAAAATAGTTAAAAACAACTTTGGCACACATCAATGTTATGCTCTCATTTTGCTCTACAATCCTAAAAGAGGCTAATGTGGAGACTAGTTGTTCAGTACCGCTTTGCCCGGCTAGGATTACATTTCCACTTGGCTTTGTCGCCTGTTCATCTAGAAAAGCTTCTTCTGTGTCGCTTTGCACGATATTTTCAATTTCGTGGTCCTGTACTTCACAGTTGGTATCTTCACAGGGAACCTCGTCGTTGCTTTGTATAAGAGCGGCCAGGATACGATCTTAGTCCAATTTTCTACTCCTCACTGTTTTCTATATTTGCTTTAATACCTTTTAAATTAATTCATACGATATACAGTAATAATAAGCTATAAAAAAATTAAACTACCATACAAGTCAAACTCATAAAAGTCACGTAAAAGATAATCATGCGTAATTTTGACTCACATGGTCGTCATATTTTAAAATCGGTTACAAATCTATGCACTTACCTTATTGACACGTACGCCATACGGCAGTTCTCGGTGACAAATGAAACGTCCTAAACGCACAGCTATGAATTCGCGCTATTTAGAAAGAAAGAGCTGTATTTCGAAAACGCATGCGTCATTTTGACGCAGACTATCTTTCTAGGGGTAATTGTGGGTTAAGGGCATAATATGATTTTTAGGTTATATTCTTGAAGCCTGGTGGTGGACACCAGCTCGTCCTACTTCGGGTCTGAAGAGGAACCGAAAGAGTTTAGTGGGTAAGTAGGACAAAGATGTTTCGAATCCCACACACGGGCGCTGACCTCTCCAGCCTGCAGTAGCGGTGCCAAAAGCATTTTACTCCAAAATAAATGTCGGGTGAGAGTTCCCTGATACGTTTGTAAGCTTTTCGGGGTTTTTCCGATGACTGATCAAGCTCAGACCTGGATGGGTCACTGGAAACAAACAATCCCATACACCTCCTGTACTGTTTATGGAGGTTTATGGTATGGTAGTAAAACACAAAGTATAAGTATCCAACCGTAGACGCTCCTACTCGCACGGCGGCCGGATCGAGAGTGCGCGGCGAGCTCCCGCTCCCCGCACCCCCACCACCGCACGCCCCGCCAGCAAGCGTGCCCACTACATTTATTTATTAGCTATACATCACACCTCCAAGGGTCGTATGTGTATTCTCCCAGTATTAAAAGAGAAACAGAAGATCATCAGATATAAATCGCTTTTCAGTAGTTGTGCAGTTAAAATGCCTACTGACATTTTCTGAAGAATGTCAAGAAGGGGTTTAAGCATATATTACTCCATCATTGCATTTAGATAATTGAAACGTTGATCTTAGTATTGTAAAGCCGTTCAACTTACACAACTCTATCTCAAAGAGTTAGTAAATTAATTTCTAAGTATCTTCTCAGAAACAGCGAATGAATAATGCTGTCAGGACTTAAAGCGAAAACTAATTTACATGCTAGCGTTAGTAAATCTCAGTGACTTCATTATTGTTGTCACGAAATACCGGATCAACGTGTCTTATTCCCGCGTCACTGTAAAACCAATTTAACCTGAGCTCTTTAGTGTACACTGTTTGTTTGCCAATCAAAGGTTTTGTGTAGAACCCTTCAAATAGTCTACGTCTTTTGAGAACAAATTTTAGTACATTTGGTAAAAGCTTTTTCCTATATGAAAGTAATATAAGTTTATTCTCTCTTGTATCAGAGAAAGATTCTATTAGAATCAGTTCTAAGTTGGTTTTAAGTCAGCATGACATGACTTCACTCGTTCGATTGCGATCATGGAGCAAGTGGTCACGATCTGACTGTTTGTAAGTTAATATGTGAAAACAAAAAGCCGAAAAGATATTAAGAACATTGAAACATCCGTCCTGGTTGGGTCACATAGATAATGATTTTAACCCACGACCCCTAGCGTGTAATGCTGGGTTACTAACAAAGGCGCCCCATTCCAACAGTCATAATTATAGTACGAGTATGAACTGTCTAAAGTTATTATTTCATAGCGTTTCTAAATTTATTTCCGCGAATAATTTTTATGAACACGAAAAACAACTTTACTTAACTTTACCGAAGCAATTTTACAACTGGCCGTGTGACGCTATCATCGGATTCATCTACAAACACAGCTCTTACACTGCGATATGGCACAGTTCCCAGGAAGTGCATTTGTAGAAATCGTTAATTTATGTATGAGGACTGCTCCGGACGCCCTCTGGACCTGAGCCAATAGTAGATGCATAACTGGCCCCATCTTTGTATAAATAGCTTTTAATTTGCGCGAAACAATGTTTCGATATTGTTTGCTTTGGCTTTAAAGTTTTATAGGCGTGATAACCTTTTAAGCGTAAAGTGAATGTGACAATTACTATGTACAGTGTTCTCTGTTATTTTTATTCACCTTAACTACGTATAACGGGCTCTTTATTGACAGTAAATAAGTTGATGCATTGAGTATGTATGTGAAAATGTTTTTATTAGAAGATCGCATGATAATGTCATCAATAGCTTTTCTAAACCACAATTTATTTTTTACATTTTTCCGAGTGGTTGTCAGCTAATCAGGGTATAACTCGCGGCACGAAAGTTTAGCGCTGACCGTTACGGCTGCGCATTTTAGTGGTATGGCGCAAGGTCCAAAATAACTTATTTTTGACTTCTGCGCATAACGGTCAGCGCTCAACTTTCGTGCCGCGAGTTATACGAATGTATGTGTCATGATCCAGGATTTAGCAAAATTATTGAATTTTAATAATTTTTCGCCAAAATGAGGGAGAGAAAATACATTTTTGTTAAGATTCGGGCTGTATCTTAGCAAAGATGTATTTTCTCCCTCTTTAGAAAAAATATCTCAGATTCAGCACAACCTTAACTTGATAATATTATGTATACTTTTAAAAACTAAAATACTGAACTAGATAGAACCAACTAATAACTAATGGATATTTAAAAGCATACAAAATCTCCCGTATCCAAACTAGAATACTTAATTATGTAAACAGGCTCTGAAGCTAGAATTTAATCGTATTCACCCTCCAATAGCAGTTTTCTAATTTGAAAAAATAAGGTCAGGCCATACCTTAATAAACAAACTTAATATTTAAATACTTGTTAGTAAAGCCGCATGTTTTGCCGTGGAACAGGATGAGAACTTTTCTAATTTTGTGTCGGCAACTTACGGACCCATTGGGTGTATTAAATAAACAACAGTCTTCTTTCGGCAGGGATGTTTGGTCCCGTAAAACAATCTTTTTAACGTTAAATGGACTTTGTTTGTTGTTCTATTGTTTAGAACAGGAAATGTGTAATGTGCAATGAGCTTTATTCGGTGGAAAACAGGTTGTTACGGTCTTCGTAATTGGCTAAAGATATTTTCTTTCCGGGATCTTGAGAGTAAATTTCTAAGGGCGACCTTTGTCCTTTACTGTGTAATGTTGTGTATTTATGCTTATTTTTTATTATCAATGAAATGTTAGGAACTTATAATTTTTATTCAAGGGTAATAAAACGTGTCTTTGATCTTTGTATTGTTTATATAGAAGCGTAATGCAGAAAAAACTTATTAATAAACTACAATATAAGGCTATACACTTTGAATTACCTATATAAACAATAAAACAATTTAAAATTTACATTAAAGAAGAACCGATGACTTCTTTATAGCAAAGTAAACAACTATTGTCAGGCAACATGACACTTTTTAAATGTGACATAATAAATACGCTTGACTTACTTAATACTTAGTATTAAGAAAAATTTGGGCTATTCCACTTATCCCACCTAGCCATCCCACCTGGGTGGGAAAAGTGGAATTTTTTTTCCACTCTTCCCACCCGGGTGGGATAAGTGGAATAAAAGGTCATGCGATTTTTCCACTTATCCCACCCGGGTGGTAAAAGTGAATTTTAATTTTACTTAATAGGTACTTACCAACCACCATGGATATAAAATACAAAGCTAAAAATAAACCCTATAAAAACCCTTAAGTAACTTCACCGCTGAACCAAATCCCTGTACAGCCCATATCAAAATACGAGTATCAATAACTTGTAGCGAAACCAACGGGAAGTTATTGACTAATATAATATTTATGCGCTAGTCACGTCTTGATTGAAGGGAACCTCCCTTAGCGACTTCCGAACTAAAATGCTTCGGGTCGAAGCAATCAACAAGTGTATTCATTTTGATTGGCTAATCCCTTCACTATAGTGGAAAGTGAAAGTTATTGAACATTGATATTATCGTAAAATATTATTGCATATTTTGACTGATCAAATTGTGCAATTGTTAGCAGTCTAGTCTTAAGTGTTTTGGCTACTATTGACTTTCTTAGGGCAGAAAATGATATTTTGGGTCTCTACCACTCGCACTCACCATCACCAAACAAAATAACAAAGCAACTAATAACACATCGGTCTTTAATTGTGGTTCTTCTGCGATCGAGCCTGCTCAATTCAACTAACAGAAAGAACCTCTCTGCAAACACAGAGTTCTTTTTCCATATTCTATGTTTATTAAGTAAGTATGTTTAAAAAATAATAATATCATAAGTCATGTTTAGGTATCCTTCGTCTGGCACCCATATCACAAACTAATGCTTAGTTTGGGACTAGATGGCGCTGTGGAAATAATATGTCCAGAGATATTTACGAGTATTTATATACGGAGCTGAGGATGTTTGTGGGACACGGGACTAAAGCGTTTCACTACCCACGAAACCCCCCCGGAAAGGGACGAGCCGGAATCTGGCGAAAACAGAACTGTTTATACTTCCAGACTTCAGACTGTAACAGAAAGTTTAAAAAAATCCTGCGGTCTTTTTTTTTGTTGTGATGTCCTGTTTTTTTTCTCTTACTCAATGATCCTGTTAGGCGGTATTCGAGAACAATAACTCTATGGCCCTTGAGATTAAAAAAAGGTCTAAAATAAAATATGTTTTTACAATATCCAGACCGCATTATTGCAGACTATGATGAAACTGAAGTCGGAACTAAACTTGCCTCAGCTGCATATTACGCGCACCGTTTCTACTTTAAACTTTCATCAAACAACCTGCTTTCTAAACACGAAATGAGCAAATACGCAAGCAATTCCAGAAGCATCTCGATGCAACAGCAAACGCTCAAGACCTAAGGAACATTTTGTTCCACCCCTAATGAGTGACTCGGGGACATCATTTTGTGTTTACGATGGCCCGGAAAGTTTTCGCGATGAGTTTTTTATTTGTTCCGTTGTGACTTGCTGGGGTCTTGTTTGGTGTACAAGTAATTTGTGATGTAATACTGAGATCAGGCTTATATTTTGGCACCGTTTCATTTGACTGTTTTAGACTAAGACTGGTAAGCTGCCACCCCCGCAGGTGAAATCTGGCGCCCTGGGCTGTGTTTCGTGTGTGAGCCAATAAACTTCAAATCAAAGTTTTAAAGGTCAATGCAGCCTTGACTTTGGCAGATAATTTTGTTGAAGTATTTTTCAATAGAATAGGCTGCAAAAGCAGTTGAACTTAAGTTGCCTATTTACAGACTGAAGTGTGCAACTTCAACAACAACAGAAACTTTTTTATCACCAATTCATCACGTGGCTGTTTACAGTTGAGTCACATTTGCTCAATTTGAAATAACTGGTGTGAGCGTGATGGATCGATGGGATAAGTTTTGTTTATATATTTGGTGCAAATGCAAAGAAAACTATGAAGAGCGGTGACACATCAGAACTAAATTAGAAAAGTTTTGTTTGGACAGTGATGGAGTGAGCATGTAAAAATAACTTGTATTCAAAATCAACCCAAAAGATGTATTTATTATATTTGAAATTGTTGAAGATTTCAAGTCGAAGACTTTTTTTTTTCTGTCTCAAGAGACAGAATAAGAGAAAAAACTTTGTGGCACTTGATTTCCATGATGGCCTTTTTCCCTGCAGTGGGACACATATAATTAATAAGAACAACAAGTGTTTATGTAATGTAGATAAAACCAAGCTTTATTACTTAGATATTTTTATTTACTTGTGCTCAAATTATCTAACTAATATAAAAATCATTGCATGCATTTTCTATTATCCGATTCCAATCTTAAGAAAACTGCACGTACAGTAAATGTACCTTTCGTTAAGCAATCCACACTCACAATGAATTTCGAAGGATCTCAATAAGTAAACCGATAGCCAGGCATTCGAAGTGTACCAATAAATCTTTCAGATAAGACGGGTTCTATCAGAGCTTCTAGGATGACGGGCAGAGTCCGTTTTTATAGCGCTTGTGGTAAGGGTAATACACATGGACGAATCGTTTGGTGCTCTTGTTAGATATTGCCTTCCGCAATGTTAATAAAAAGTAATAATACCTATTATGCTTTCAATATTCTCATAAAAATCGCGGGAATCAGGAATTAGAAGCTCACAAATACAAGTGTAATACATAATATAATATGTTTTATAGTGGTGTTCTAATGACATCACAAATCCATATTTAGATCATGAAATTATCTAAAATCAGACTTGTGAACGATAGATAAAAGTGCAGCGTCAGGTTTTGCTTTAGAGTATTTAATTTTATGCTCTAAATGGTGATATTATCACCATTAAAGCCTTTCAGTTGTGTATATACGAGAATTTAGTGGAAATTTGTAAAAAAATATTTTCCAATACTTAAAATAAACGGCTTAAAGATCATGGAAGCCGGCGAGGAGTCCCTCAGTGGATTAAGCCACAATGCATCAGGTAGTCTTGTCTGTCAACTAAAGTCACACAAAATAAAAGAGAACATGTTCGTTTAACACAAGAACCGTGTGTCCCTTTTAAAATAATATATAGTAACATATTAGTTGTCCAGAACGATGTATGTTCCTCGATATATTTTACGGACTGCAAGCAAGAGGTGCATGTAGCCAAATATGATAAGGCTACTGTTGGCATCGAGCGTAGAGATTTGCTCTTTGTTTTCCGAAAGTGTTGGAGTCTTGCCTAATTTTATTTCTTTGCAAGCCGTTGGGGGTAAAACATTCTTTTCTCAGAAAGTGGGGTAAGATTTATAACGGTTTTCACTTAGGAAATTATTAAGGAGCGCGAATATTCACATTGATTGATGCTTAAAAAATTAAGACTGAAAGCCTGCCTCACTAAAAGTTAATTCTAATGGTGGATAATGTTAAATTGCTATAAATTACGGTTATTTGCTATTCAAAGTTGTGTTAAAGTTAACAACATTTTTAAATTTAATCGAAATTTAATTAATGCAATTACTGCGACTAATAAATAGGTCGGAAACCGTAATTCTTTATCTTTGCCGGATCATGTATTCCCTTCCCATTACCCATAAGAAAGCTTCTTTTAAATGAAGCGTTTGAAGCATCTTGCGGGCCAGTAGAACGCCTCAGTGTTGCGTCCGTTGTCATGGTAATTTGTGCTCTCCTTTTGCTTACCATCAGGCTAAATGGAGCCAATGTACTGAGGTAGTATATAAAAAGTGCTGGGAGATTATCTGGTATTAAATATTAGTCTAACTGACACATTCAGCGACGCTTCCCGATGAAGTGTCTCTCAACGGAATAGGCCGCAGAGACCGCTTACTACTGGGTGGGCAGCGAGTCTGTCTGCCAACTGATTTCGTATAAAAAATCTGGAATACTTAATTCAGATTGTTCAAATCTTTGATCCTAGTCCAGGCGTTTTCCGTTAATTGGGGTAAAGCCCAAGGGGAAAATATATTCAATATTAATACAGCCATTTATAGTGGCAGCTCTATTAAAGTATTTAAAAATGGGCCAGACTTAAATGAAGTAATGTGGATGACCAATAAAAAGGTTAATTTATGTGCCGTAGCATATTAAGTGCTTAATTAAAACTAGATTTCTCACTTAAATTTTTAACTGAGAGGTCCCGAAAGGCTTATTGAACTAGTCTTTTTGGCTTTTAGGTTTTTTAATTACCTATGTAAATTTATAAGTTACTGCGCAATTAGATTAGCTCATCTGTATAGGCCATTGAAGTTGAAGTGCTGGTAGGGAAGAAATATTGACGTGACGTGACGACACAAAAGTTATTTTTATTTTTGCAGAATAGATTCTTCATTTCGTTTCGTTTCATTTCATTTCACAATAGAAAGAATACAGACTGCTGATCAAACAAGTTTTAACTAAATTAAATGCCTAAGTATGTACACTATTTATGCTGTGTTTCATTTTCCCGTCTTTTTTTCTACCCTTCTCTCGACATATCGCCAAGCTAATTTTGGACTTCTCATACATTACGGAAGGCTTATGCCCGCGTCGTACGTCGTATCTTTATCCATTTCGTGGAACCGATACCTACATTATGAGTTATTTTTGTTTTATTTTCCCCTTACTAGATAAGTCGTAAATGTCATTTTGGTAACCTATTACTATTATAGGATCGGTATTGTGAGCCGTTGTGTATATAAAGTAAATAATATAAATACATTTTTTTATGAAAATGGGTGGCAAATAACCGGTACATACCGCCCTTGTTTGTACATCTCAGACTAGAGTCAAATGGTGGAAGATGCACATTTGAATAACTGAATCAGAATTCAAAGGCTCGACAATCAGAGGAGTCTACAGTATGGCAGAACATCCTGGTTAAGAGACTCTCAATGGTAAACTTCTCTTCATACATCCTTCTTTTAATAGTTATAGAGGGGGGGGTTATAAAGTTACATTTTTACACAATCAGAATTTTATTCGAAAATGTAAAATAGTTATTTATGTGACTGTTGCATAATGAGGGTCATTAAAATACGAATGTGATTTTATGAAACGAACGAAGTGAGTTTCATAAAATGATCACATGAGTATTTTATTGCCTAATTATGTACAGTCACATACATAACTTTATCTCCATTCATACGATAAATGTCTATTTTAAAGTCAGGATCGATGTGAAACCGCGTGGAATATAATCCGTAGTACCAGGAGAGCAGAGAAGAACAAGAAGCTAGGCTAGCTCGCGTCTTTCAAACTCTTCGATTTAAAGAATAGTTACGCTGCGGTTATGCTCTCCTGGTACCTTTGAAAATACATCAAGATGTTTTGCTTACATAATATGTTAGCTTCGAATCCATTAATTTTTACTTTTTAAGAAGACGTTCGAAATTTGAACGTAATTAAAGTATCGGTTACCGATACTAAAATGTAAACATTACGATGCAGCCACAGATACTTATATCTAAATGTAGGGCGTTTGCTCATCGCTCCTGACTATAAAATAGACAAATTAGGTATGGATGTAGATAAAATATATTATAACATCCATTCATATCAAATAACTTTCGTAGTACCTCAATAATATGTCGTATGATACTTTTGTTCGCTAGTTACACGCAAAGCCTTACAAATAACGACCTTTTTTCCGCTCCTCCCTCCAGATTTAGGAACCAACATAAAAAGCCCGTTTAATTAACTGCTACGGTGTACTTGTTTGCCAAACAAAATATTATGGTACCCTTTATTTTTTCAAAGCGGATCTTAAATAAAAACGAGAGCCTTTCTAATCCATATTTACATAACTCCATATTGCATGATCAGCCATTACACACACGAGGGGCCTGTTATACTAAGATGATACCTAAAGGTTTTAGAATTTTTAAAGTAAATGAGAGACAGAAAAAGTGTGTGAGTGTGTTGGATTTTGTGGGATCGAATCTCACTTACATTAACATAAATGTGATGAACATTTGTCTTCATTCTGTCTTTATTTTTGTAGGTGTCAATTTATAGGGACGTAACGACCGATTTTATTTGTAAGGTTTAAGAAAATGGTTTTTGTACAAAAGAATATTTGTGTGCAGATAAAAAAAATATACATAATATTTACTCGTATTGTTTTTTTGAAGCCATAGCTTGTACAACATATATTATAGCCCTGCTTGTGCTGCGCTTTATTTTGGGTTAGATGGCACTGTGTGAATAAAGTCCAAGGATATTTATTTATGTTACTTATTTGTGTCTAAAGTTGATTCGAATGCCCATAATTACAGTTATTATTAATCTAATTATTATAACATAAACTAACGAAAAGGCGTGCAGTCATGAATATATAGAGCTTAGAACTATAGAACTTTATTACAAATTCTAACAAAAAACCCAATGAAATAGAACTTAATAAATAAGTTTTAAAAGTATAGGTACACACTACACTACTACTACACCACAGTAACAGGCTATTTTACTGTTTTCAAGAGCTACTCATATAATCACTTCACTATGATATATTATTATGCAAAGTGGACAAGTGAGCGTCATTTTGTTTATTTTATTTTCTGAATACTATTTTGTCAAAACTATTAGATTAAATGAATTTGATAGTAAACTTCAAATCTCACCCATTCAGAGCCTTGTGACATGCAATCATATTTTGCCTTACTCAAAAAAAAAATGTGATGAATATGTGTAGGTTCTTTTGTCTAGTTATTTAATTTATATTAAGTATAAATGGTGGTATCTTCGTTGTTAAGTAACTTCGAGGGCAGGTGAATATTGTAATGTTGTCTTATATTTCTATTTATTTATAAATTCAAAACAAAACATTAATATTAAAGGAAGACAAAGCAATAATATTTTAATTACTTCTAAAGCCAGCTTAAAATACACTCCACAATTCGAAAATGAACGTCTCAATTAATTAAAACCTACGTCCTTTTGTGAGTGTTTAATATCAGAAACTGAGTATATTATTATGCGCACTAATTTATCGTAATTTTACTTTTTTTATGTAAATGTTGTGTAGTCAGCTACTACACCAGAGGTCACGGGTTCAATCCCCGCACTGAACAAATATGGTGTGCTTGCATACCTAAAGCGCGATACAGCGGCTTTTTTATACTACATCACTTGGCAGACAGACACGCAGCGCAGCCCACCTGATGGTAAGTGGTCACTGCGGCCTATTCCATTGAGGGACACTTCACCAGGAAGCGTCGCTCAATGTGCTGCCAGATTGTAGGCTCATATGATCTTCGAGCCATAGATGTCAAGTGTACTTTTTTTTTTTTTTTTTCGGAGGAGAATGAGTTTATGCACCATAACCGCAGGCTAGCTAGACCCACGGCCGTGTGTGGGACTCGAGACTAAAAAGCGTCCACTACCCACTAAACTCCCCCGGTTTCCCCTTCACACCCGATTGGGACGAGCCGGTGCCAGCTTTGCTATTGACCGGCCCATCCACGGGTACCCCGACTTAAGAGGCCTCAAGTCAGGGTGGCGCCTAGGGAGGGCCAAGTGGTACAAGTGTACTGGCTCCCACATTAATGTTGCCGGAACACAGTCAGAGGTGTTGGCAGATTTCGACGTCAGGGTGGTAGCTAGCCAGTAGCGGTGTTTATAAAGCTATAAATGTCTGTATCAGTCTGAGTGTTTTTACTCAATATTAATAAATAAATATGTTTTTACAAAAAAAGTAAAACCGTAAGTTATTATTAATTTTTATCCGTTGGCTGTGGCTAGATAATGCTGTGTAAATAATGTCCAAAGACAAAAGATATAAATAAATAATATGAGTTCTTTTTCTTTTATAGTAATTATTTTTGTGTCATGCGTGTTCTGATACTGAGAGAGATTGCCACAATGGTAACTGCATTGCTGCTATACATTGCATTGTATCCAAATGAATAACATTTAGGAGCTTATGTTTCTGTTGCTAGCTCTCTTTCACACTCATCTCCCTGTCTTTACCGTACCCCGATGAAATAGGGCCCTACGGCCTACCTAATTGAATTAATTCTATACAAGCCAGTTGCCGTGTCGAAAACATAAACGTTTTGACGTAAAATTATAGGTATGATAATATTTACTTGGGCCGTAGATTTATTTTAATTACCGCCGGATTACTCATAATTTTGTGTTTGTTTTTATTACGATTAGGACTTTATAAAATGAAATGGGAGCAAAAATTAAGGTCCTTGTCTTTTGCAATATGTATGAGGAACGATTGTAACATACTTACATGCGTAAATAAGTATAATTAGTGCGTTTTATAAGTAAGGTAGTATACGTTTGGTAACTACTCATATTTCAAATTCATGATTTAAAAACTATAATCACGCGTGGCATTGTTCTACAAAAAATAAATAAGTTTTAAATAGAATCATTCTTAAAATGTTGCTAAAGCAAAAATATCTTTTTCTCTTAAAAGAGAAGAAGATATTTTTGATTTGGGTGCATATTGGTAATTGCAAATGCAAACTGTGGTCGAAGACTCTAACACGGATTTTGCCTGACACGGGAATTGAACGCAGGAATGTAGTCACTTACACCACTAAATGAATTCTTAATCCTTACTACGAGCATAGTGAATTTTTAAAAATCTTGTAAAATTAATACATTTAAAAAAAATTGATGAACTGAAAGATTAAGTGTTATTCATTGTGACGCGCCGCCTACATTATGTATTTGTTTTCAATTTTATAAGTTTTTTTTCAGCGATCTAAGCAAAGTATAAGGCCTCGGCCTCGAATTTTGCGGACAGCGGGGCGGCAGCCGCAGCGGGAGCACTGCGGTTTATCGCTTGACAGCATTGTACCGCTCTTGACGGCCCGTGTCAAGGGGTGACCGCAGTGCGCCTGCGTGCGCCGCCGCTCCCGCTGCCGCCTAAGGTGCAGCAATAAGGGACGCAAACGATCCGATATCCGCTCTCAGCCAAATAAAACTAGCGCGCGATCACTAATGCTTTGAGCTCTGAGGTAAATTAAAACTTAGATTTATTACTGTTTTAAAAGTCCACTACAACTATCTTTTAATTAATTAATTGAGTCATCAAAGCCCTATTGTGTAGGCTTACATTATAATTAATGCTTAAGAACTAGTCCTTAGCTTAAATGTAAACGTAAAATATAACCAAGGCCTTATTGTAAGAACACTAGTTCCTCTTTTGAGCAGAATTAATATTCCAAGCGTATGTATTTGCAATTGCGCTATTATTTATAGCTTTGCTGCTCGGCGAATAAATGGTCGAAACGGCAATTTGGTCTTGCAGTTATTATTGAAACAGGAAGCCTACAAATGATTTGAGCTGCAACAAATATCTTAAACTGCAATGGAATACAAAACATTTACAAATACATAATTTACTTATGTAATTAATACCTGTAATTCATTTGTCTCTAATTGCTTTTTATTGGTATATTATAATTACTGCTATAATATTAATTGTCAATCCGAACTTGCTACCAATTATTGTTATGGTGCTATCGTAATTTCAGTACCTGAAATACAGGCATTGAGCTGAGTGCAATGGTCACTGTTAAACAACTAAAGTTTCTTACATTGCAATTTGTAATTTCATTTTAAGCACTGTTTAAATGTAACTTGGAAAATTAATTTAATAATGAATGTATTTGAGTTTGTCATGAACATTCCAAGTGTTCAGTTGTATTTAAGTCAAAATAATTATCTAATGTGAATAATATTTTTTGTTTAGTCTGTGTCTGGATGTTTTTTTTATGTAAATATATATAAGTATATTTAAGTACATATAAGTATATACCTTCGTTGATTCTCGCACCCATAACACAAGTACTTATGTAACTTAGTTTGGAGTCAGATCAATATAAGTGATGTTGTCTAATATTTATTTATTTTTCATCCCGTAATCTGTCAGGCCATAATCGGCCAGTTTTTGAAAAAACGCACCATATCGCCACAAAAATCTATTAAATAATTTGAAGAAGAACTAGAACCTAGATTTAAAAGTAAAAACGATCTTTTACTCTGCTTTTATCAGCAGCTTGTAAACTGAAAGTTTCAGAACGATTCAGGAGTTGCAAACGCATCGTTTTCACTTTAAAGTTGTCCTTGTTCTATTCGTCTAGATGACCGGTGCGTTTTCTCAGATATCCGTGTTATTTCTAAGTTACTTAGATTACTTTCTAATAATGAGGGTTGTCGTATTAAGTAAATATATAGGATGATTAGGTAAAGTAGTTATTGATGGACATTATAACATTTTTCCCGTATGTCCACCAGTGGAGGACAAATGGTAGTGCACATGGTAAAATGGGCTGGTCAATAGTCATAAGGCTGGCACCGGCTCGTCTTAGTCGGGAGTTAAGGGGAAACGGGAGAAGTCTGGAGGTAGTTGACGCTTTAGTCTCGAGTCCCACGCACGGCCGCAGGTTTAACTAGCCTGCGGTTATGGTGCATAAACACATTCTCTTCCGAATAAAAAGGAGAACATGGTAGTTAGTAGGTACCTTACGTCCGATATTACTAGAAATAAGCTACTGCAGCACACTTTATTGATCCAAAAATCAACGTACATTTTAAATACTCGAACAAATTATTACACGAAAATATCCGGTAAATAATAAATAAATCAAGGCTCATCCAACACCGACATTTTATTCATAAATAATTTAACGAGGGATATAAAAAGCAGTTTAAACTGACGTAAGTGTTAAATAATTCAGAATGGAGTGATATAGCCTAGTAGATAAATGTATCATCGTTTTAATGCTGGCTGGGTTCATATTGGAATAATTTTATGAATTTTATCTTTTAATCTGTATTAATCACGTGGAATAATAATGAGACAAATATTTATATTTGTATCGAATAATTAATGTGAGCATGTGCACATCAAATTCATTTATAGGTTTTAAAATCAATGAAGGACGTTGAAAAGTTAAGTCATAATCACAATGATACTAAATTATTCACCACGCTTACCAAGCCGCGCGCGCAGGACCAACGGCTTAACGTGCCTTCTAAAGCACGGAATCATAATTCTTTTCAGACATTCAGGTGATTCCAGCCCATCATCATCAGCTTGTGACAGTCCACTGCTGGACATAGGCCTCTCCAAATGCCCGCCACGCTGATCAGTCCTCGGCCACTAGCATCCAGCTTCTGCCAGCCATCTTGCGCAGATCATCGCTCCACCTGGCCTGAGGGCGTCCTACACTACGTTTACCGAGACGCGGTCTCCACTCAAGAACCCGTTTACTCCAACGGTTATCGGTTCTACGGCTGATATGGCCAGCCCACTGCCACTTCAGGTGACTTTGGTTCTTTGCCGAATCACATCATTTCGGATGCGATCCTGCAGAGAGACGCCGAGCATATTAGCTCTTTCCATAGCCCGCTGAGCGACTTTAAACTTGTGGACTAGCCGTGCCTTAAGTGTCCACGTTTCGGCTCCGTATGTCATGACGCCCGCCCGTATGTCATGATGATTCCAGCCCGCAATGTCCTAACCAAACTGGAAAAATTGACACAAAGTGATGGTTCCCGCGGGATCCTAATCCACGACCTCCGGGTATTAGAGCCCAACGCTCTAACCACTAGGAGGTACAGAACTCGGAGGAGGTTAAAATACAAAATGCTCATTAAATAAACGTTTGTCCTGAGTGAGATTCCATCCCACGACTCCATCAGGCCAGGTTCACTACCAAATACGCCGTGAGCCGTCAAAGTCAGCTTATAACAATATAAAATCATAAAATATGTGCAAGCCAACATACTAGTTATTTTATTCCAAGCATCTTATTCCTGAGATGCTAATAACATTTTTATAGATGGATAAATGGGGAAAACCATAAAATAAAGAATACTTTATGATCACTTAGATCAATACCGACGCAAAAAAAAAGGTTGGCAAAAGTTCAAAGAAAAGTAAGTGGTCTTAAAATGTGACATTGATCTAAATACTGGAAGAATCTGGCGCAAAACAGAAGTCCTTGAACGATTGTGGTAGACATTTATTCTGTAGAAAACCATGATAATGTTACAATAAGATATCAATGCCATCATCAAAAATATATTTGATATTTTTGTCTTTTTTGTTTAAAATTGTAAAAAGCAACAAAAACAAATATCAGAATCCAATCCAAACTCACAGGAAGAACAGACTTGTTATTAAAAACTGAAAAATAATAAGGTTCATATTAAGTATTCTGGCCCCATCTTCATCTTCCCTCGCCCATCAGGTGAGGTGGAGGTCAAATGCAAGCCCATCAAGAAAAAAAGAGGAAAAACCTCCTGCATATATTTCAAGATCCGTTACTTCTTTAATGTACACTTTTATCGCCCAGTGCTCCACCACAAACATCTGTGCTGCCTACACCAAACTGCCCGAAATACACAAAACAAGCGAGCATCAATCGTAAGGCGGAGTTTACAACGGCAGTTATTACGTCCGTGCGAAATGCTCCCAAAAGTTTCTTGCTATTTGCAAGATTAACTTTCGTACCGTTGAGTTGCGCTGTTCAGTACCGGCCTTATTCCGTAGTCAGTCGTGCTACAAGCCTCGCTGCGGACGCTACGCGGCTCGCGACTACGACTCATAGCAGCCATGCCGTGTGCTACGTACTAGCAACTTCGTAGCTCTCAACTTTTTTTACCGTGAATGATTTTTTGTGGTTGTGTTTTTTGTGGAAGTGCTGTGTTTGTTTTCACGATTATGGCCGGTACACACTGTCCAATTTGGCGAAACAACCGACGATGACCTTTCCATTTTGCAGGTTAGTTGGGTTTTTCCTAATTAATTCGGGTGTCTGTGGTCGTGTAAAATATTGTGCTGAATTTAAATTAGGTGTTTTCAGTGTGGGGAGTGTTGTTAAAAATTGTGGTTTTGAATTTATTTACTTTAAAGTCTTTAGCGTTTGTTTTTACTGAGACCACGAACATTTGGGTTATTCTCATATTTTTAAATATTCAATGACGGTAGTTGCTAAAGAAAATTGATTTAGCTACCAAATAAATATAAAACAATTTATAAGCGAAGTTAAAGTAGGTTTAAAACATAACTACTGCTGTTTTAAATTATTTTTGCATTGAACTGGTACCTTATAGGAATTGAACTTATTTATGAACTAAATTAACATCAGGATCTGCAAATACAGAAGTAACCGTACGATTTTTATATCCGTTTTCTATTTTTTTTTAATGTGTACCTCTACGAAATTTTGGAGCCTCCGGATCAGATGGGTCACGTGTTTTTTTTTCACGGGTTTCGATGATTACTCGTAAAAAAAATCTTGTAAAATTCTCATGAACCACATCACAACTTCTGCTTTTTTTAAATTGATCGTATCAAAATAACAAGGATTAGTTTGCTTTTCAACATTAGGGCGTCATTTTAAGACCTAAATTTCTTGGACGCTTTCCAATTTTTTTTAGTTCTTATTCGTATCAGAGGGATTTAGTTTTCCTTTTTTATCGAATAATACACTCATGGATAGATGATTAAGTGAAATAGCACATGCAATATTATGAAATAATATTTAAATAGGATTTTATATCTTGATATAAGTAAAATAATATAATCAAACATTTTTTTAATTTTGTTTTAAGTTTAATTATACCTATAAATTAATTAGATTTTATTATTATGCACTAAAATAATGCCATGCAAGCATTTAAATGAAAATACAAATTTTGACTTAATTTTTACAGTTAATTAACAATGTTGATTTAATCAATAACTTTTAATTAAAATAAAATAATGTTCATGTGTTAAGTAAAATCTATCATTGAAATAAAGCTACCATTCAATAGTGAAAGCTGATAACCAACAATTGAAGAATGTTTTGAATGTTCAATAGCAAATTAAGCACAATAGCTTTGTATACCTTTCGTAAATGGAAAGATTATGTTTATTTACGTAATTTAAAGGCAATGATACTTACTTCAGCATATTTGTCGTTAATATATTCGTCAGTTTTATACGTATCTATATACTAATATTAAAAAAAGGAAAAATTTGGTTGTTTGTTTTTTTTTTTGTATTCAATAGGCTCCGAAACTACTGAAACGATTTGAATAATTCTTTCACTGTTGGAAAGCTAAACTTCTCTTTACTACTATACTTTTGATCCCGGAAATGTGGGGGGAAGGTGGAGATATTTAAACAAGAAATTACGCGCGGGTGAAACTGCGGGCGGAAGGCAATATAACAGTAAAATCAATAAAATATACGTAAAAAAAAGGCTTCAGAATTAGAAGTGCCGTTGTCGATATTGAGCGATGCCTCCTAGTGAAGTGTTCTTCAATGGATGCGGCATGCATGGCTTTCGCACTGGCGACCAGCGAAATTCATGCAATCTATAAAAAATATGTATTGGCCATCGCCACTGGCCGCTGCGGTTAATGAGATCGTTGCAAAGTATCTGGCCGCCTCCTCTGCCGCGCCCTTTTTTTCGAAGCAGAATGCGTTGATATACCTTAACCACCTAGCTAGCTTAACCTTAGCTAGCTAGTCCTGCGGCCGTGTTTGGGACTCGGGACTATTTCACCCCACTACCAACTAAACTCCCGTTTTCACCCGATTGGGACGAGATGGTACCAGCTTTGTGGCTATTGACCAGCCCTGGTGGTGCGGCCTGGCTGCTAGTTAAGTGCGCGGTTGCCCTAAGTAGCCATACTCGTTTGTCGCTGACCGAAGCGGTTTAAAAAATACATACTCCTCCCTTTAACCGCGGCACATTTTCAATTCTCTATCAAAATGGCGATAACAGTGCAGATAAATATACTGGACTGGTATGTACGGTCAACGGCACATCACGGTATACACTTGCAGTTCGATAATAGCACTTATACCCCCGACATAAGTGTGGTACAAAGTTCAAAGTGTCTGACGTGCTTTTGGCTGTTTATTTTTTGCATGGCAAGGAGAAATCCGCCGGAGGGGATCACAAAACTCAACGTAAAAACAAAACCTAAAATTAATGTGCTAGATTTAATGTATTACAATAAAATGTTTGATTTGATTTCACAAGTTCAACATTATATTTTTTCCTTACCTAAATAGGACCAACGAACTCTAAGGTATAACGTTTCTAAAATAGAAATGATACTTTAAACTATGCTCTTTCTTGTTATATTGTACTTATATGATAAAATTACCGTAATTAATGGACTAAGACTCTTTGTGTTGTTTCAAACACGAACAGAAATAACTTGTTACCGCAGAAATTGAAATCCAACGGAAAATTTAGATTAATTCCTTTTGAGAATTAACTGCAGAAGCACTTTTGTTTATATTCGTTTTAGAGATTAAAATGTAAATTAGTATGCTTTCCAACCTTTGAAATATGAATATTGTATAATTTAAAGTACCTATAAATTTTGTTGCTTTGTTTTGTAGTTAAATATAAGCTCGGTGGTAAAGAAAAACATAGTAAAAACTTTGGTTGTTCAATCATATTGAAAAAAATTATTGTAAAAAATATTTTTGGACATTAATTTATGCACGCAGCAACTCTAGCTCCAAACAAATCCTGTACAAGTAGCTCCAGGCTACGGATAATTGCTGAAATAATATTACACCTTATGAACTTATCTTGGAAAAATCCAACAAATCGACACCAGCAATTAAGACTACGCTAACTTAGAAAAGTCATATTTACACCAGAGCGGATTGAAAGGAAACTTGTGATAACTTTTTTATTTATCTACAGATTTTTATGAAATTTTATACACTTACGTATCTTTTAATGCATAAGGGAATGTTGTTATTTAATTTTAATAATCATTATTAGTTTAAGTTTTAGCTCGAGTTAGCTTAGTGTTCACAAGAAACCCTGATTAAGTAATGCTTTAAAGATTAAGCCAACTTATACTTAGCTTACTTTAGTATGAAATGTACAAAATCATAATACTAATAATTTTAAATAGAATTGTGGACAAATTGCATAAATAAAGAATGCCAATTATGAAAACATTAACTTTATTATTAACTTAAAGATATACAAAGTTAAATAATTAAATGTAAATCATATTTTTAGGAGTTAGCTTAGTATTTCAGAAAAATGTAATGACTACGTAAATCATATTAAATGGCGCTAAATTACACATAGCATAGTTTTTTATCGTCTTGGCTAGCTCATTCACCTGGTTTAACGTAATTTTAAATATATAGGAAGATACTAATCTATATATATAAAAGAAAGTCGTGTTTGTTACAACACTTATAACTCGAGAACGGCTGGACCGATTGCCATGGTTTTTGATTTGTTGGATTTGTTTCCGTCCCGAATAGCAGAATACATCTTAAAAAAGAAAGGATTTTGATTCCCACGGGAACGGGAACCACGCGGGTGAAACCGCGGGCGGCCGCTAGTATGACATAAAAACACATTTATTTTATTTATATTTTAATTTATTTGGTACCTATAACAACCAATCATTATTATAGCTAAGTAGTAAAAACAACTTAGTAGGGAAATATGTACACAAGCCCCGGACGTATTAGCTATAAAATACGATTTGGAAAAATATTTAAATAAATTCGCGCGCATCTTCGGGCAGCACGCGCAGCGTGCACACCCGGCTGTTAATTAGAGATTGCAAATATTCGATGTTTTTTCTTTTCGAATGTTCGAATGTTTTTTCAGTGATATTCAAATATTATTCGTATATTCGAATATTTTCAAAAACTACTTAAATTATATTTTTATTGTTTTAAAAACTATATTTTTAACAATAGTCCGGTTTAATTGCTATGAACTATATTTTTAACAGTAGAGAGAGCCTGTAACTTTACCTATGTCTCGATCGAATTAAAGGACTTTTCATAGTCCACTAACGCTAAGCACTACTTTTCGGAAACTGGTTTGTTAGTTTGGCTGGAAATCAGCAAATCTGCGTGCGAGACGATTCGTGATGACCCTTGCACAAGCTGTTCTCAAACAGCTTGTATATGATGCACTACCACACATCTGATCCATACCTGTGGCGTGACACTCCCGAGCAAGACGAAATTAAAAAGCTTCTGAAGTAACTTCAGCACGGGTTTTTTTACCTGCTTTCAGGAACTCGGAAGTAATACCGTTTTCATTCGGCGCCATGTTCTTAAAGGCCATCCAAATCTCATACAGACTGATGCCCAAAATGTCTTAAATGTAGTGACGGGTAAGCTTGGCTCTTAGGGCTTTAGCCAAGTTACTGACAGGGTTTTGATACCGAGGTATAAAACTGTCCATAGAACCTCTCGATCTCCTTCAAAACCTCAGACTTTGGAGCCACCATCAGCAGTCCCCAGTTGTTAGCTTTCTCAGCTGACTTAGCTCAATAGATAAGACTCTTGTAAATGCTTTGGAACCTTTATTCCGCTTTTTCGCGTCTGTAATACGACTTGTATTCAAGTCTCGGATATCATGTCGCAGAGACTTACCAATCCGTGTATTGAGCTACCGATATGCCTCAGCGTCATCAGGACTTTGCAGCATCATAGTACAACGCACAGCCATGAGCCCATGAGGTTAAAGGGTGTGATCAGTTAGTTTCCGAGGTCTATACAGTTCCCACCGAGTGGACAGTTTTTACAAACCTGTCGTTTATATCGTCCACCGTAACGCAATTGTCAAGGCTAGCAAAGCGATTCGTTAATTCGGGTTTGAAGTTTTCAGAGTTCTGTATGTGGACCACTGTAGGCCGGAGTCAGTCGGAGGGCATTAAGCAGTGTTGCGAACAACAATTAGTTGGCGTAGTTTTTTTGGTAATATTCGAATATTCTAATTAATTTACTATTTGAATACTTTGGATTATAGATTAAAATAATTCGAATATTCGATTGCAACCTCTACCGCTAATAAATTAATTTATAATGTAACATTCCAAATTGTTACGATCATCTGTTAAAACTATTTACTATTTTATTACATTCCTACATTAGCAAGAATAAAAAAAATTAAAAACTACAAAATAGTAACAAATCAACAATATTGGGCGTTTTGGACCATTTCTATGCCATTAAGACAGACAGGATGAAATTTCAATTGTTCATTATTTGGCACTTGACAATGAAACTCTAAAAATACAACATTATCAGTTAAACTAACGATTTTCGGAACTATGTGATAAGCTAAGTTGTACGTGTTAGAACACGTACGCGGCATTTGAACGAATAAAACAACGCTAAGTAAGCATAGCGTAGTGTTACGCGGACAAGATGCCGAGCGCCTAAATTTTTTTTAATTTATTATTATGACTACTTAAAAGTATTTGCATTCATTAATTCGTTTCAAATGTAAATATTCAATATCAACACTTACCTCTCTCATCATTCCTACTTGACTTTTCAATTATTTCTTCACGAGTCGTCAATTGGCAATTATTGTTTTTGCTTAATTCCACTATAAAATGAGCTCGATATTGAGACATTATTGTTTTATGATTAACTCACTTATAAATACTTTTATCAATGCATCACCACCAATCCCGTGAATGTGAATATTTAATTTTCGGATTCTTAAGGCGCGATTCCCGACAAGACGCCTCCAACCAGTGTTAGCGTAGTCTTTATCGGGTGATTTTAAAAAGTACATTTACTTAGCGCTTTCTTTAATTTGTAACTTTGTTATTTTTTAGAATTTCTTTATGAATTTTATGTGGTAGATTCTACTCCATATATTAAGCAGTACGGTGTAAAAAAGTGAAATTTGCAAAATTTCGAGTTAGCGTAGTCTAATTTGCTGGTGTCGAAATACTTCAGTACCATTTTTGATACCTACATCATGCATATTATGCACCTGACGGCCAGTTAAAATTTTTGTTTATGTAATAAATGTATGTTTATTTGTTGAATCTTAAATCATGATCTTACTGTAATCTCTGTCTTTCAGCACCTTGTGTTTTTAAGTCAAGTTTGTATATAGAAGAATGAAAAACTTCTATAAAAGCAAATCTTTAGGCGTTAAGTCTACCTATTAAGAATTTTACTCAAAGGCCTTTTTTAAAATAATATTAAGTTCTTTGCAGAATTTTGAGAAAAAAATATTTGAAAGGACATCATCCACTTTGTATGGAGATTTGGGATAAAAAAAAAAGTTAGCGGCCAGAAATAAATTATGTTTTGTTGGAATGGGGACAGGTGTAGAATAATTTTTTTGTATGGCGACAATACTCTATATACCTTAGATAACGATCTATAAGTGAAATAAATAACATCGTCTTACCATTTTATGTAAGATCTGGTATGATTATTACTATACAATTTTCACCTGAACTACTACTATTTTGATCGCCTCCGCAAAGCCGCTAAGTGGCTACGCCGCTCGGGTATAAAACCCGGAGGTAGTGGGTTCGATTCCCACCTAAGGTCTGGTTGGTGGTAGGGCTTTTTCAGAGTCCGACTGGCTAGCTACCACAGGCGAAATCTGCCGCCATAATAGCTCTGGCTGTGTTACGGCAGTATTAATGTGGGAGCCAGTACACTTGAAATCAAGGGCTCGTCAATAGCCACAAGACTGGCACCGGCTTGTCCCCTTCACACCATTTTTTTTTTTTTTTTTTTTATGTAATAGGGGGCAAACGAGCCAGTGGGTCACCTGATGATAAGTGATCACCGCCGCCCATAAGCACCCGAGACCCCGTTAGGGTCACAGGCGCGTTGCCCGCCTTTAAGGGTGGAATATGCTCGCTTCTTAAAGGTATGCATGTCGTATCGGCTTGGAAACACCGCTGCGGGAAGCTGGTTCCATAGAACAGTCGTGCGCGGCAGAAAGTGTCTGCAGAAACGTACGGTAGTTGATCGCCACTCGTCCAGGTGGTTTGGATGAAACTGCATTTTGTGGCGGGTTGTACGGTGGTGGAATTTAGCAGCAGGAATCAAGCCAAATAATTCCTCGGAACACTCCCCATGATATAGGCGGTAGAAGATGCACAGGGACGCAATGTCTCTACGCAATGCCAGAGGATCTAAGCAACCGGCAAGACTCTCGGCACCGACAATCCGGGTTGCTCGACGTTGGATACGGTCAAAAGGAAGAAGTTGGTACTGTGGTGCTCCGGCCCAGAGATGACAGCAGTACTCCATGTGAGGCCGAACTTGGGCTTTATAGAGTTGGAGGCGATGAGTCGGAGTAATTAATAAATTGGGTGTGAAGGGGAAAACGCGGGAGTTTAGTGGGTAGTGGGACTTAGTCTCGAGTCCCACACACGATCGCTAGCCTGCGGCTATGGTGCGCAAATGCGTTCTCCTCCTCAAAAAAAAGTACACTTGAAATCAAAGGCTCGAAGATCAGATGAGTCTACAGTCTGGCAGCACATTGAGCGACGCTTCGTGGTGAAGTGTCCCTCAATGGAATAGGTCGCAGTGGCCGCTAACCATCAGGTGGGCTGCGTGTGTGTCTGTCAACTGACTTAGTATAGTACTGATTATTATAAAACAAAGATGATACCTATTAAGATTAAGGAATTGACATGACGAGCACAGGGAAAAAGGGGGCGGGGGGAGGGGGCGGAGGGCGGAGGTGACTGCTATATTAAGACAAGTTTTGACTTGAGTGAACCGCGTATTGTACAACTAAAATCCTGAAAACGGCTACTTCCCATTTTGTAAACTTCCCATTTGTTAAACCTTAATCTGTGCCTACTCAAAAGTTGCGTTTGATAAACATTTTATTTACTTCATACATTTAGTCCCATTTCGATTGTTTACCAAATGGGACTAAATGTATGAAAAACGTATGTAGTAAATAAATGTTTACCAAACGCAACTATTGAGTAGGCACTGATTGAGGTTTATCAAATGGGAAGTTTACCAAATGGGAAGTAGCCCTGAAAACAAATTGTTTTCGGTCTAAGGGCGGAAACTGTGTGAAGCGGGACCCGCGCGCGGTTCATACAAAAGTCTCCCGCGCGGTCGCGGCACGGGTCACTTTTGTATGAAATGAAACCGCGCGGGTGCCCGCTTTACGCAGTTTCAGCCCTTATGTCTTACTTGGTATCATATCTCCGAAACCAAATAGATTTCGACTTTGACGCCATAGTAAAAAATAATGGGGTTTATGTGTACTATACACTTTTGTAATTAAAATTGATGGCCGCTAAAAAAAAAATTTATCCCAAAATGGATGATGTCCTTTCCAAAGATCAACATTGTTCAATTTATTAAATGTGCAATTCTAAAAGTATGTATTATAATATATTTAGTCAGTACGATTTATGTATATCAGTTACTTGAAGGCTTCTGCGATATATTATTATTATAAATATAATTCAGCAATTTAAGCCATTCATATTAAATTATACAATAACTTGAACTACAAATAAAATAACGCAAGTTATGCTTGGTTTTATACGAAAAGGTCGAATAAAAATATTGAGTTGAGTATAAATATTATGGTAATCTTTTTTCGCCATCAGAAAATAAAAATTAAATGTATTCTTATTCGTTTCATTCCAAAAATAATAAATCTCAACAAAAAGCATACATGTAAAACAAAGATAACGAAACAATCAAAACCTTTTGTTCAGTATATGTACATAGGTACATGTGTGTTATGTGAATATCATGAAACATTAATATTTGCTTAAAATAGAAGACTATCAGACGTTAAAAAAACTGTGTGGGCTAAAATCCCGCTTAGACTAACCTTTGTGTGATAAACGTGTGTTTTCTCTGTGTCTGGAATTCTGGATGTTTATTGTTATTTAAGTAGTAGCTTTCGAACAGTGAAATCCAGTGAAATCATAATATTTAAATCGGTTTCGGAACCTATTAAATACAAACAAACAATGAAATCTTTTCTATTTATAATATTAGGATAGATATTTTACTAAATCTACTCTCGATGCTGCCTTTGGGCGTGGGATCCAATCCCAACGCCGGCAAACATTTGTATTTGTTCTAAGTTTAGATTCTGTAAGTTTAAAATATGTATTTATAAATGTATATAAGTGGTACTTTTATTGATTGTGATATTCATCACAAGTACCTACTTATACCTACTCAATGGACGTTACATCCAATAGTTATTTAGGCTATTGTATACTAGTCCCTTACCTCATCTTTCAATTATACATACAACTGTCACAAATTGCTTTGAAGTTCCTAACATTTTATAATAAAGGGAATAAAAACGATCATGATTTAAGTACGAAGTAGTACCGTGGGAATAGTAACCGGTGACTTACGCTACAATTTATAATTGATTGGAAAAGCCCTATTAATAAACACGAACAAACAACCACCGCCATTTTAACCACCCCAGAGAAACAGTGGTGAAGATACGTAGGTCAGTTCGTTGGTTCGATTACCGATTTGGATTATTTTGGTGGTAGGACATTTTCAGAGTCCAACTGGTAGATAAAATTGATCGCCATAACGGGCTTGGCTTTGTTCTGGTAATATGAATTAGGGAGCAATACATTGAAACGAAAGGCTTAAAAATCAGAGAAACATACAGTGCTGCAACACATTAAGTGGTGCTTCCTTGTAAAGTATCCTTTAATGGTCATCTATGGCCGCTTACCATCAAGTCAGTATAATATCATCGGTTTAGAGGTAAAACTCATTAAATGGAAATTTCTAGTATTAGGTTTAGAAGCTATTTTAAATATTTATTGCAACAGATTATATAATGCTCGTAGTTCTGAAGTGCAATCCCATTAAGTTAATTTTTTGTTATTAGATTATTAGATTGCTTTTGTAATAGATTTGTTTTTTTTTTTAAAAAAAGCTTGTAGTTTTTTTTATTTTTAATAAAACATGTTTTAATGAGTTTTACCTTTTTGACTTTTGCTTATCAAAGGCAAATAATGAACTCTCATACCCAAAATTAAATACTGTAAGTAAATGAAATCAGCCTTTTTATTGAAAAAAAAAATTTAACAATTTTTTTTATACTTTTACAATTTATACTAACATTGTAAACATTGGGGGGGGGGGGGGTGAGGGGTCCCAAACAACATCTTGTGGGACCCAAGCCAACCTCACCTGCACGTAGTTCACCCTGCTGTATTACAGACGAGGCTCTGGCGGTCCCCCACCAAACCGCACAGGGCCAGCGTGGTGGGTGTAGGCCAAAATCCCCCCCCTATGTATTATTCACAAAACACGAGGCCCCACGTGCCCGGCGGTACCGCAGGCCGTGCCCCAAAGACGGACGTTGGCTAGGCGCCTGGACCAGCGGTGCAAAGTTATGGTTCATTCCCGTACGACGAGGACATCCCGTCAGACAACCTTGGCCCTGGCAACGTACAACACACGTACACTGCGGACCGAGGAAAAGCTGCTGGAATTGGAGGAAGAATTCAGCAGGATTCTTTGGAGTGTAGTGGGGTTATCCGAAGTCCGAAGACAGGGCAAGGACACGGTGATCCTTAAATCCGGAAACCTGCTCAATTTCCGAGAGGGCGAAAAGCTGTCCCGAGGTGGTGTCGGGTTTATTGTCCAAGTCTCTGGTGAACAACATTGTTCAGATCGGAAGTGTGTCGAACAGGGTAGCGTACCTTATACTCAGATTTACCAGTCGGTATTCGTTGAAGGTCATACAGGTATACGCACCGACCTCGACACACCCCGACGAGGAAGTGGACGCAATGTTATGAGGATATCTCTCGGGCTATACATGCTTCCACGACCCACGCTGTTGTCATGGGAGACTTCACAAAAGGCTGGGCAAATGTCGCGATGACGAGCGGAAAGTGGGGCAATTTGGATCTGGTAACCGGAACTACCGTGGTCAGATGCTAGCCGAATACATGAAGAGGGAGGGACTCTATATGATGATCTCCTTCTTTAAAAAGAGGCAGCATCGCAAGTGGACCTAGGAAAGTCCGGACGGCGTAACAAGGAATGAGATTGACTTCATCATTATTACAGACTGAGTTTTTCCTGACAAAAATATTTTATTGCGTCGCACCTGCGGATTTCTTTAAATCATTATCTCGGTATTGAGTAACAGTACGCACATAATGATTTTTTCTTGGTGTAGATTTTGCCCTTGTAAGACCGTTTAATGAATTTAATGAATTTCGTCAATAATGTCACTTAATGAGTTTTACCTTTAAACCGACGTATGTCCGTATGTCATCTGCAAACTGAAATAACATAAAATAAATGAAAAAGGTATTTTTAAAGTCTACCAAGGAGACTTTTTTATGTCAGAGGCGGCAAACGAGCCAGCGGGTCGCGGTCAATGGTAAGCAATGACCGCCGCCCATGGACATCTGCAGCACCAGAGGGATCGCTAATGCATTGCCGGACTTATAAGGGGGGTGTGGGCCTCCGGCACTCTCATAAACTTAGTGCAGTAATCGAAATTAATGTTTTAATGTTAGATACTTTACACAAATTACAATAATTATAAGATTCCTTACATTCATTTACTTTAACGCTAGTCAAAATGGGGTTTTATTTCTTCTTCGCAAAAAATACAAAAATTGACAAAACCGTCGATTTTAAATCTAAAGCAATGTTCATAAAAGCCGTCATGTTATTATTTTATTCAAACACATTTTACACTTCAGACTAAAATTCGTTTCAACATTGTTTGCTTTCTACGATAACGTTGAACACTGTTGTATTCTTTGAATAGAAACCCTTTACTTTTGTTTCACAATTGTTAATATTTTGAGATTTTATCTCATCAATAATAGAATATTCAAATCTCGAGCAATAGCATTGAACAATAGATAACTTCTTTTCTTTTTAGGTTAAAAGGCTAAAGAGAAAATGCATATTAGTTTTGTATTTAGAACTTAAAGTCACTCTTTGACATTACAACTTTAGTCTATATAGCGGCCGCCCGCGGTTTCAACCGCGTAGTTTCCGTTCTCGTGGGAATTGATCAAAATCTTTTCTTAGCGGATGCCTACGTCATAACATCTACCTGCATGCAAAATTTCGTCCAGTGATTTGGGCTGTGCGTTGATAGATATCTATGTCAGTCAGTCAGTCATTTAGTCACCTTTGAGTTTTATATATATAGATGATGATGATTAATGATTAATATTATAAAAAGAAAATATTAAATTGTTTGTATTGAATAGACACCGAAACTACTGAACTGATTTTAATAGTTCTTTCACTGTTGGAAAGCTACATTAATCCCGTGTGACATAGGGTACTTTTGATCCCGGAAATGTGCGGGGAAAGAGGGAATAATTGACAAAAGATACTGCGCGCAGGTGAAACCGCGGGGGCAGCCGCTATCTTTGAATAAAGTAATATATTAATAAGATCATTATCTTATAATAATAATGTTCCTTAACATTTACCACAAACACTTACAAAAAAGATCAACCATGACACCCGTTTTTTAACTAAGGACTTAATTTATTTGTTGGGTTCTCACATAGTTCGGGGATGGGCTGGTCAATAGCCATAAGGCTAGCACCGGCTCGTCCTAATCGGGTGTGAAGGAGAAACCGGGGTTAGTGGGTAGTAGACGTTTAATCTTTCAAGCCCCGGATCACCAGACACAATAGAAAATCTATTGTTACGCGGCACCCGAGTGCCGGTTCGGGATTGAGTGGTTAAGTCTTGAGTCCTACACACGGCCGCGGGTCTAGCTAGCCTATGATTATGGTGCATAAACGCATTCTCCTCCAAAAACAATTAATTAATAATTATATTTTGGGCGGCTTGGACCCACTAAACTTCACTTCCAAAGAGAGAATAGACAATATATACTATAGACAATAGACGAATGTAATATATTTCAGTCGAACTTGTTTAACTACAAGGACTTTTTATCTAAACTGGTGACAAATAATGAAAACCCGTTCATCTCGTCATTACAAGCTTAAATTTAAATGCAAATTGAAAGTTTGGAAGTCTTGAATTAATTTACATTTTGTTAACCAAGTTGGAATAGTTATCACAAAGGAGTTGTTTTAGTTTATAACTTAATTATAATAAATTGAGACACGAACTAAAAAACTGTAAAATTAAAATGCAAATGCAAAGTGAGGAATCTTAAATATTTGGTCCCGTAGTCAAAACTCAGTTATGAAGACTTTATTATCCCATCAATTTTTAGAGCTAATTACAAAAATGTTTATCATAACCACATCATAACTAAAATAATATTTGCAGAGTACTAAACTGACATAAGCATCAAATGTTTTATTATTTAAGCCTCACCAAAATTTCCTCACGCACCGCTTTCACCTAAGTTTATCCACCCACCCGTCGGCTGACGACTCTATTTACAATTCTTAGCAACGGTACCCCATCAATATAATACAAATCGACATATATCAGATAACAAATGGTCCGCTTGGTACCTCGTAGAAGATATTTGTATTCCAAGCGAGCGTGAGGACGCCCGAACACGAGATACATTGATGTAAGGAAGCAGTCTCTATGAGAGCGGTTGGAACATTTTTATTGGCATATTAATTTTATGTGGTGTGGTGTGGAGTAGTTTTAATAATATCCGCTTTTTATCTGGTCAGTGTTTAATATGTCTCTTTAATGTCAGTTGTTGCGACACTGCGAATGCATTATTGTTTTAATGATGAACTATGCACCTACTGTAGTAGTGAATTGCATTAATTATCTCTTTTAAATAAAGAGATTAAATCCAATTGTAAAAGCCTGGAGCTTACATCGTACATTGAGATGAATAGTAGTTATCAAAATATTACTGTTCATTTTCACCTTCCTTTCTTTGTGATGGTTAGCTAGTTACTTTAAATATGGCTAAGCTGGCAGGTACATGTCTAGAAGATACCCTGATGATAAAGGTTTAAATCGACAGACTTGATTAGGAAACACAAACACTTACCTTTTCATTCCAATTTGTCACAAGTTCACAACCAATCAACACGCACACGCACAACAATAAAAAAAAAAAAACATTGTCTTAAGAAAAAACTAAATTTATCCTAAACATGTGACACAGATGTACGGTCAACAGCACATCACGGTTAACACTGGCAGTTCGATAATAGCACTTATGCCCCTGACATAAGAGTGGTACAAAGTCCAAAGTGTTACGTCTGACGTGCTTTTGACTGTACCTCAGCAAAAATTTAAACAAAAAATTACATCAGTGGGTCACAAGATTTGCTGAATTGCTTATTGCAAAAGTAGGAAAAGTATGAGAAATGAAAGGGATAAAAGTACTCGTATGTACAAGTCTCTTACCCTTTAGCACAAAATACGAAAGTTATCATCAGTAGCAAAAGTAAAAAAGAAACCTTTTTAATTTTACATTTCACAAGCCAGTGTTAATCTCTAGAAAACTGTCCAGACGTCTTAATAATTCCGCTGGAATAACTTTAAAGAAACTTTCAAAGTGAGTTCATCTTCAACGGCACGAATTTTTAATTTTGAGAGACGAGTGCAAATAATTATAAATTTGTTTTTTGACAAACAAGTAAATAGCTTCTTAGTAACCAAAACGTGTTTACTTGTATTTGGTGTTACCTTTGAATAACTTATTGATAATAACTAGGAACTTTGTAACTTTGCGAATTATTAATTTGATTGGAATATTAATGATGTTTTGTAGATTTATGAAGCGGTTTAATAGGTCAATCTAACAAAATATTAATAAACTGTGGTGGCGCTTTTGCTTCAACGACTATTTTTAGTCGGTAGTTCTAAACTATCGTACATCGTGAATGGGTAAAGGAACCGAACGCTCATCAATAGTATTTGGGTCCTGACTTCAACTACAATTTAAATACACACAATATATTTTTAAAGTCTTAACATACTCGTAAATTCATAGTATTATTATTTTACTCGCAAAATGAAACTAAACCACAAAACAAAAACATAATATTTCTTCATATCCTACCACCAAGTAGAGACATCTTCCTTCGTAACTAATAAAACCGAACCTTTAAGACCTCGTTAAGTGAATCCAGTCAATCTCACAACTGTTCACATCTCTTTAGCTACTGTTTGTCTAATCCTCCTGCCTGTTAGTCTCACAGACCGGTACTGTCGCTTCTGAGATAAGTAGACGCCGGACCGATGAAATTACCCCATTAGTATGCTACCCCGCCTTCAAGGACAAGCGCTTTTAACACGATGCGAGATACATGGATGTAAGGCTGGGGTGTGTATAACAGCGAATTAATGAGGTCGATGGATGGATTAGATGTATTAGTCTATTGATTAGTGTCTGATTGCATAGAAAAGGGAAGGAATTTCTTCAATGGAAGCAATCAAATAAGTGGATAAGGCCGTAGTGGCCGCTTACCATCAGGTGGTCTTTGTCTTTGTCAGCGTCTTTGTCTGCTAACGAATTTAATATAAAAATAAAAATAAACAGATGGGTTTATACTTATAGTATTGTATAATAATTTATCACTAACTTCGCTTTAAAAAATAAAGTTAAATCCTTAAGTATTGTAGCAGTTTTGTGGTCCATTGTAACTGGACTTAACAGGTTTTAAATCATAGTCAAGATATAACCTAATCAAAATTAAGCAAAAAGCGTCGCTTATTTTTGAATAATAATGAAAAATATATTATTATGTTTTATTAGCACATCTATATTATTTTATATTTACACAAAAAGTAAGATCCGACAAGAATACAACTGTTAATTTTAGTATATGAGTAACTGTATTATTCTAAAGTATTTTTCTAGAATCTATTTGCAGAATTTGTAGAATAAATTATTTTTGATAACAACATTTAAACACGTAACTTAGCCTTTCTACTTTTGTTTTCACTATTTATCCCCCGAGATATGTCACAGTTACCATTAAGTATGAGCAAACAATAACTGGTATATCTACTGATGTTCAGTTGTCAGGCGCAGATAAATGGACATTAGGATTTTGCTATTAGTATTCTGTGCGCGTTCGGGAGGACAAACGCCACATTAAACATGACGCGAGATACACATTTGTAAGGATGCGGCTTGATTAATAGCGGGTTAAGACGAGACGTGGAAGAACTAAAAATTGGTTCTAAATAGTTGTCTCTGCGATTATTGTTATACGTAAGTGGGAGTTTTATTATGCTTCTTTGTCACTGCTGTTCTATGAAAATATTTTTTTTGTATGCTGAATAATTTTGGAGACTGTATTGTGTAACTGTGTAAGATAATAAAGTGTATTTAAATATATTTACATATTACTGCTTTGAAACACACAACGCGAAGCAAAGTTATTATCATGAACCAAAAATTGGAGTTTGACGTTAATAACTAAATGAATAATTTATGTTATTGAATATATTCTAATTTAATCTGATTTAAGTACGAACTAACTCATTTAGATTAAATTCACGTGCGCAAAGCGTTGGAAGTTAGGTCAACAGACAGAATTGATTTCACATTTACCATAACTTAAGCATTAATTATTCTCTAATTCTCGCGCCTACTAAAACCACATCTTTACAACAAACGATGGTTTGATACACGATACCCAGTATCGTTCTTCTTAATCTGTTTTTGTTATACCTATCCGTTTACGCTGTTCATCATATTTAAACGAGGTAGATAGGGTAAGGATATAAAAAAGGGTCAGTAAACAGTTTTGTTTTGGATAAAAAGGATTTTGTACGCACCATTGCTCAGTGTGTAGGATTCGAGGATTTACCAGAAATGAGAAAAAGAATGAATAGCGCAATGGACGTTTGAAAAATGAGGTGCGCTGTGGGAAATAAACATTATTATGTTTATGTTTACAGGCGGGACAAGTCGAAGGGAATACGTACAAACGTACATGCCTCTGTTTTTATTAGATGTTTATCTTATTTGTATGATATATTGTGTTTTTATTTTGCAAATATGTATTATACTCTTTATTATTAGGAATGGCTTTTGATTTCACTGAAAAAAATTTGCTTTAGCAAAGTACCAATTTAGCTCTGTTAAAAATTACTCGGCTGCATTCAACCAAGACATATTTAAAATGGGCAATAGAGCTTTGCTAATATTATAGAAGCAAGTATTGCTAAAAATGATTGGTTGTTATTTACAAAGTACTTATTTATTTCTAAATAACCGACTCGTTAAATTTTACCCCTAACAAAAACTAGCAAAAATAGACAAGCTAACGTTATTATTTCATAATAAGTAAGTTATTTAATTTTAGACATAATCATAGTTGGCTAGAAATTGACACCGAGTTCGGGTAAAAATAGACAGATTACATTGCTATTTCATGATAAGTAAGTTATTTGATTTTAGACAATCATACTTGGTTAATAATAAACATGAAGTTCGGTAAAAAATAGACGAGCATACTTATCTATTTATTGATAAGTAAGTTATTTGATTTTAGACAATCATACTTGGTTAAAAATGAACATGTAGTTCGGTAAAAAATAGACGAGCATACTTATCTATTTATTGTTAAGTAAGTTATTTAATTTTAAACAATCATAGTTGGCTAGAATGGCCGCCGCGCCACTCCAGTCTTTTTACTTGCTCAGTGCAGCCAGTCAGCCACGAATCGATTACTCAATGTGTCGCTCCTACTCTCGTGCTGCGTTCGCGAGCTGTGAATCTATCATAATTTTTCACTAATATTGCCATTATCTGATAGTGTATACGTGTTTGGTTGAATAAACGCATTAGTGAACATTATACAAGTTAATTATCTATTCGTAAATAAGCACAGCTCGGCAATTAACATTGGAAATATTTAGTGAAGCTTAATTTAAAAATGGCGTTCCTTAGAATATGTTATTAATATTATTCTAAGCGTATTTCAATCCCGCCGTAGTCTGAATCTACTGTATTTGGATTGGTTACCAAAAAGAATTACTTTGTAAGTATTTTCACGGTTTATTTTATATGTGGATTTTATAATTTAAGCTTAATAGTGTGAGTGTGAGTTACCTTACCTAAAAATATTTCCAAGCGTAAAGATTGTTGTAAATTAAAGTATTTTAATAAAGATCTTTGCTTTGATTTTTAAAACAAAACGTAAAGGTTCGTTTTCTGTTTCAGAATACTATGGATACACCCAAAAAAAGAAGTCCTAACTTCACAATTATGTTGGAAGTTTTACAAAAAATATGTATCACATATTTTAAAATTATTGAAAATAAAAAGAGTGATGCGGTATCCTGGCAAAACAAGCGCAATGGGATAAGATTGCATTAGAATTCAATTCCCAGAACACAAATAACAGGTATTTATAATGTTATTTTGCACTTCTAATATAAGCAAACATTAATAAAATGTTTATTTCTTGCTAAGCAATATGGAGTATTATTAATTATTAATCTAGGTGCAGCAAAGTATTAAAAAAGAAATGGGAAAATATGAAGAAAACTGTAAAAGATTAAGTTGCTGGCCATAGGAAACATGAATAGTCATTTAAATATATTTATCACCTATCATTTATATCACAGTGATTAGCATAACTGGTTAAAATTGTGTTCACATGAAAGTACTCAATTTTTGGGTAGAATGTGCTTTAAGTTATATTCGATTCTTTAAAATTATAATAATAAAGACTATAAACATAAACATGTTATATAGCAATAATTATAATGATATTCATAGGAGTTATGTATGTTTCGCAGTCTGTTTTCTCTGCCTATCCCACAAGTGACACAGTATGAAAATCAAATCATAATAGTAACAAATTTTAATTTTTACAGGATAATGAAAGCCAAAATGTGGTGGTGGTATGTGGTACAGACACATTGAAGGTGCATATTGATTTATATTGATTGATATTAGATAAGTGTTACAATATACTTTAATAGATTGATTTGCATTGTTTTGCAGGATTTACAGTACAAAGAAGATATTGAGAGTCCAGCTATTATTAAAAAGGTAAAAATGATTGTTACATTAATATGCCACCCCTTAAATATATTAATTTTTATTTTTAGGCTAATGACAGTTTACAAATGGAAGAATTCGACCGTCCTAGGAAGGATAACAATCTCAAAAATTGGGATACATACACTCCAGCTATGTTGCGAAGTCCCTTGACAGAGACGTTACAGGTACTTATCTGACTATCCCTTTATATGATATATGAACCTATTTTCATAAATATCTTCAATGTACAGTACAGACTTTAATTATTCCTGTTTTATTATGTGTATAGATATGATGTGACTTTATGTATGTACTCCACATTTATTTGTTTTTTAATGCGAACAATATTGTATTATAGGATAAACAAGGTACATCCGAAGTGAGGCGGTATCGTAAAAGAACGTACACTGGCACTACAACAAACAAAACATGGACTGAATTAGGGGAGGTGAAGACCAAGGTAGCCCATTTGAAGGCCAAAAAATTGGAAAACGAGATAAAACTGCAAGATGCCCTTTTGGAAGGAAGTAGGCTAAGATGTGAAGAAATGAAATTAAAAATTGAGTTGTAACTTGATAAAACTAAACAAGGAATTGGCTGCATAGCCTGTGAATTCGGCCATTTCTCTTAAATCATAGTTGAGTGACGAACGTCTTTTGAAGCGCTGCTGCCTCACACCTACAAGGTTGTTCCAATTTTCACATAAAAACCACTTTTAAACATTATTATGAATTTTGCCTTGTTTATTTTATAACAGTGATGTGACAAAAATAAACAATTACCTACTTTTTTGCAGATATTTCACCGCGCGAGTGTTAAGTGAAAACAGGATTTTAGATATATCTAAAAGATGGATGAAGAGGTTAAAAATCTTCTCACAGCATGGAGTTTGGAAGAATATATTGAAGTTATCAAACGTAAGTAGACATACACAACAACTTTTTTTAATTAAATAAAAGTAGGAAGGATATCTTCTGGAGAGTTCAGTTTTTAGATTTTTTTACTGATTTAGTTTAAATATTTGTATACTTACTTTTGTTTCATTTATTTGTTCACAGCTAGAAAATGATTTTGTCAACCTGTACAAAGGACAATAATTTACCGAAATAACTGAAAAATTCCCCACAATCAAGCCAAAAATATTTGAACTGGCAAAGGCGCGCAAGAAAAGCAGCAAAGATAAAAATATTGAGCCATATTTTTAAGACTAAGTACAATTTAAGAGGAGTATACGAGTCTAACCAGTAATGTTACCTGAAATGTTAAATGTTACCTTTGATCTGTGACGACAGACATACTATGTATCGTGTAAGAAAGAATAAAACAAACATTAATGTATATCATTTTCTTTCAGTTCCTTTACGGTTGGTCTGTCGGCAAAATATGTATCTGTTGTTTTACTACAGACGCAGAACGTTTCATTGGTTTTTTCCCGACATGCCAAATTTTTGCCTACTGCACAGTGAGTAACAATGGTATAAACGACAACATATCGAACTACACATTTTCAGTATGAGCTGACCTCTATGACGCTATGAGTCACAGGTCAGTTGTTTTTTTTGTATCCCATAATTCTAGGTGAAACTGAACAACTTTTACTATGGGACCAACTCTGAAATCGCGAAATAAATCAGCTGTTTCATACATTGTGATTTTTTTGTTATTAATTTTTGTATGAAACAGCAGATTTTTTCCGCGATTTCAGAGTTTGTCCCATAGTAAAAGACGTTCAGCTTTACAGTCTCATCAACCATAGATTATGGGATATAAAAAAACACGCTAGCTTAATATGTGTCGTTTAAATTGGTACTTACTTGCAACAAAGTATTTTAGCTGCGGTTACCCAATAAACACGATTGATAATACCAAGTAACTCGGTTAAATATACCAATTTTAATTGACTAGAAATAGCCGAGTATATTAATTGTAGTTACCCAATAAACACGATTGATAATACCAAGTAACTCGGTTAAATATACCAATTTTAATTGACTAGAAATAGCCGAGTATATTAATTGTAGTTACCCAATAAACACGATTGATAATACCAAGTAACTCGGTTAAATATACCAATTTTAATTGACTAGAAATAGCCGAGTATATTAATTGTAGTTACCCAATGAACACGATTGATAATACCAAGTAACTTTGCTATATATACCAATTTGAATTGAGTAGAAATAACAAAGTAGGTTGGCTGTCCCTACCCAATATACATGATTAAAAATATTCAAGCTACTTAGCTAGTTTTACGAAGTAAAATAATTGATTCTACTGAATTACTTTGTTAAACACAACAAAGCACGTTGGCTGTGACGACAGTTGTGTTTATTCTTTAACCAAGTTAGTTGTTGCAGTGACCGATTGAATTTGCTATTGTTAACAGAGTGACTCGATTCACTATAGATAATAGGTTTGCTAAGTTTACTGAGTGAATAGGTTAGAAGCAACCAACCTTGGATATCTATTTTTTGACCAACTTACTGGGTTTATATTACCAACAACGTTAACAAAGTTGACTTGTGTAATTTTAGCAACAAACTTTGCAGGCTCCCTCCGAAGCGAGTTACTCGGCTGTAAATAGCAACAACTTGTTTATTTATAGCCGTGTAGTTTTTTCAGTGTTGAAACCAAAGAGAGGCTTTTATCATCATGGCAATGAATCTTTATTTTTAGGAAAAGCACTTGATTTGAAACCAATTGTGTTTGCAATATTGTCATGACTACAAAACGAAATCGTGACCTTCTGTCCGTCGGCGTTGGGATGGCTATTCTGCCACAGAAATCATTAGCTTATTCACGCTTCATTTAAACAAATTTTAACGAGTTTTACTTCTTTATAGTTTGGCTGAGTTGCTAATCTTTTTGGTACGCGAAAGTTTTCTTCACAGTTTCATAATTTCATCTTTACTTACTTCCAGGTCGTGGCTAGTTTAGGATGCTAAATATTTGCTGTATTAATGTTAAAAAATATGCATAAGAGTTTGTACATAGGTATTATGTTATTCCAAGCCTGCTATTTTAGTTAGTTATGATAGCCAACAATATAAACTTTGGTTTGAAATAATTTCAATAATAATAACAATGTACCTACTTAGTCTAAGATCCCGTTAAAAACGACCTTCACCGAGATGTTTATTTCACGAAACGTATTTTATATTTAATTTAATATGTCAATAAATAAATTGCATATGGGTTGCCTAACAAATTTTAGTCAAGGGTATTTTTAATTAATAATTGAAAAAAAATTTTTTTTTAAACATTCCACCGGTGTGATTATTAGATAAACTATATACCAATCGAAAGTATGAAGCCCATAGAACATGCAAACGTTAGGTTGCCCTTTTTTTTCCGGTCACAACTATCGGGTAGCAAGGTATAAACAGGTAAATCTATACTAGCATTTTGCAACAGTCTGCTTATTGAATTGAACTTAAATAAAAATTAAAGATTATTTAATTATAAACACGGTGGTATAGGGTTGCCTGCGAAAAATCAGTCCCTAATTCCGGTTGTCGAATTTTAAAAAGTAAAATATCGCTGAGGTAAATCTATACTAGCATTTTGCAACGGTCTGCTTATTGCATTGAACTTAAATAAAAATTAAAGATTATTTAATTATAAACACGGTGGTATAGGGTTGCCTGCGAAAAATCAGTCCCTTATTCCGGTTGTCGAATTTTAAAAAGTAAAATATCGCTGCCGGTGAATGTCAACTTTAATATACAGTTTTTAAAAGTTTCATCATTAAAATCAATTATTTCGTCATCCGAATCACACAAAAAACACTTTTTGACCATGTTTTCCAACAATAAATAGGAGCACGTTTTTTCACTTGTATCTATAGCAACAATCTATTCCAAAATGATGCGCAGCCTATACGCGTCTTCGTCTATCGCTATCCCTTTCATTTTCAAGCACAAATAGCATGCGCACTCTCTTTCTTTAAATGGGCGGACCTTAGGGCCGGTATTTCAATATATACTTATCTTGATCTTAATCCGGGATTGATAATAAGTATGACTTAAGTGTATTTCATTATAGGATTAAAGTTAAGCGGCACTAAAGTCATACACTTTTACCTGTCAAAACAAAAGTAATACTTATCTTAAATGTTATACTTAACTTAAGCAATAAGATAAGGTTACATTGAAATACCGGCCCTTAATCAGCTGCTATGCTATGTCCTCTTCTATCGCATGGGATGGTTGGTTGGGACCTCTCAGTCGCAGACATTCACCCGCAGCGATATTTTACTTTTTAAAATTCGACAACCGGAATTAGGGACTGATTTTTCGCAGGCAACCCTATACCACCGTGTTTATAATTAAATAATCTTTAATTTTTATTTAAGTTCAATTCAATAAGCAGACCGTTGCAAAATGCTAGTATAGATTTACCTGTTTATACCTTGCTACCCGATAGTTGTGACCGGAAAAAAAAGGGCAACCTAACGTTTGCATGTTCTATGGGCTTCATACTATCGATTGGTATATAGTTTATCTAATAATCACACCGGTGGAATGTTTAAAAAAAAATTTTTTTTCAATTATTAATTAAAAATACCCTTGACTAAAATTTGTTAGGCAACCCATATGCAATTTATTTATTGACATATTAAATTAAATATAAAATACGTTTCGTGAAATAAACATCTCGGTGAAGGTCGTCTTATATCGGGATCTTATGCGTAAAAGTAGCTGAAAAAAAATTCAATAATTTACATAATTATTTTTTTTAAAATTAGAATGGCAATTCCTTTCCTTCCGACGCGATGTATTTTATTAAACATATAATATGAATATTATAAAATATTTATACCCAGGCGCTCATTGCGCAGCTGTGAGAGGCGCTCGTGGCGCAGCTGTGACGACTTAGTCGTCAACTCGCGGACGCGAAACTCGCGGACGTCCGCGAGTTGGCACCTTTAAATTTTACCTACTTTTTTTGTCTTTAACTCGCGGGTCTATATAAAGTACAGTCAAATAAAAACAGGTTGAAACCAAAGGATAATTTACAATGTACTAGGGCAACATGACCTTATTGGAGATGTATTAATTTTTTAAGGATTTTTTACGAGTTGATTACTAAGACGAACCAAGCGTATAGAAGAAAAAAAAAAGATTTAAAGCTGCAGTATTTATAACCTTGATGAAAAAAAAATGCATTACAAATAAATACATCTCCAATAAGGTTATGTTGCCCTAGTACAATAATACCAGTATCCGTATTATCAACCTTATTACTAAAGTAATATTACACATTATATACCTACATTAAGAAAAAGTATATATTACATATTTAGTTGGCCTTATTTTAATATGGAATTTGTTGTAACGTTTTTGTAGCTGACTATACATTAATACGTCAGATTTCATGATCGCGCGAGTTGACGACGAAAAAAGTAGGTAAAATCGAAAGGTGCCAACTCGCGGATGTCCGCGAGATTCACGTCCGCGAGTTGACGACTAAGTCGCTGTGACAGTGGTTCGTTAGAGATAACGAAAGTCAAGCTACCCACGCCGCGGTCGGTTAATGGATGGGTGACCGTTCTGACCACATTTAGTGACATTTATTTCGAGCGTCTCCGTGCTTCGGAAGGCACGTTAAGCTGTTGGTCCCGGCTGATATTTACTATATGTAGATATTAGTCGTCAAGCCTAGTCAGAGGCCATTTGGCGGCTTGATAACATCTGACATTAAGGTTGGTCACTTGCCTTACGCACCCCTCCACCAACCCGCACTAGGCCAGCGTGGTGGAGTATGGCCCACACTATCCCACAATTGAGATAAGGCCTGTGTCCCAGCAGTGGGAACGTATTTAAGCTGATGATGATGATGAAAATATTTATAAAAAAATAGAAGTGTTACAACAATTTAAATTGATGCATATTATAGAAAGCTAAAGTCTTAAGTCACCAAGTAGAATCTCGATTTAGCATTCAAGCAATCTCAACAATACCAGTAAAAATGTTCAGAAGTTTCAATAACTCGCGAATCCTTTCGGCTTCGCTTTGTTTAAATATTTTATTCTAATTAAATCCATTTCATTCCAAGTGTACTTCTTAGTATTTAAAGCTGGACTGTAAATAATACGTTTCTCGGAAGTCGCGAAACAATTAAGGAACATTAAGGAATGAGAAATATAACTTTTTTGAGGTTGATGACCGTTTATTATAAAATATTAGCAGAAATTAAGGACTCGGTACCCCATTGAACATTTCCTCGAATGAGTTACTGAGCTCCATTTTTATATTAATTGTAAATCATAATTTCTGATTGACAGGGTTTTTTTCTTCGAGCCATCGATGTTGTTTAATTTTTTGTGCCCAAGGCAGTTACTATCGACAGTTTAGTGTAATTTTTAAGACTTCTTTTAACCGCCTAGCTAACGCAGCCAGATACACATTAAACACAAAATTAAAAATTAATGCATCAGACTTGATCGAACAATACTCAAACTTGCAGGTAAGTTATCACAGCTAACACTTATCACAACTAGTTGCATATTTTTTGACGTTATAGAAATTAATTAATAAAAGTGGTCACAGTAAAGTAGCACTTCAAACTGTTTTATTTCATGTGTTGTCGAGGACAAGAACATAAATGTTCCTGTTGGTTTTAGTTCAAAGATGCCAAACTATGACTATACACTCTTTCACTATACACTAAGAGATTTTGTTAAAACAGAAATAGAGACAATATTAAGAAAACTGATGTCACATGAAAAAGGAGTTATTGAAGTTTGAAATTGCATTTTAAATAATAAAATAAATGCCTTAAACAAACTGTTACTTGGTCCAATAAGCGTGCTTAATGCATTCTTGATGAGCGTCGTTCGTTTAGAATATTTAAAGTAACGCTTATATTGAAAATAAGCTTGGTAGCGCATAATAAAAAGGCATATAAATTCGCGCAGAATGTTCCTACTAGCAAAATTTTTGCTGAAAAATTGTCTGAAGTTTTAAATTTAGGATTCAAGCTTTGTTTCAACTAGAATAACTAATTTCAGCCAACTTCAAGACTCAGGAGTAAAACTAAAATGTTAAACATTCAAATAGAATACATAGTTTTGGTGTGACCCGGGGTACAAAGCCGCAATTTTCTCATCAAAGTGGATTATACAAATACCACTTCGTAGCTAGATAAACTGAATGTCAATCATCAAGAAGATCAGATTAGATAATATTACACACAACACTGAAAGCTTGTGTCGGAAAAAGAATACTCAGAACGACTGAAATTTAAATAAAAACCGAAACATATAAACTCAACGATAACGCAAACGTTATCTCGCGCCCTAATGTAAAAATATACACTCGTAAAAACGCATGGTACACGCATTCCCAAACACCAAGGTTGGGGCACCATAAACGTTCACCTTTTTATCGAAAGAACCTCAAACATTACGCAATAAAACCTATGAACACGGAACATTACGTTCGACTCCGAAACATCAACGATGATTACGCAACTACAAATCTTAGTACACGGCTCTCGCGTCATTATGACGGCTTTTATATCCAATGGCGGTACCATAAAAGGGAGTTTAGTATCAATCGGGTGCGGAACTTGGCTCGGGTCGTTAGGCAATCGGCTCAGGTAGGGCGCAGTACCTTTATTATTGCGTTTACGTCGGCTACCCGGGAATATGACAACTTGTATGTTGCTTTTTGTTTTTGTTTTGCAGGTGCTTAGCATAAGCGGGCTGAATTGATTATAATGGTATCAGTAGCAGATTTGGGTTATTTCACGGGACAGAAAGTACCTGTGTTAATTGAATGTGTGCTAGTTAATTGATACAAGGCAGGTATCGGCTTACTCTTATCTAGTGGAACCAGTAGAATTTTAGTGAGATAAACACTGAATAAATGCGTCAACGAGCGAGTAAAAATAATCGTGCGAGCATAGTTTTGACATAGTGTGTGTTTGCAAACCCGCATTTGGCATACTTATTTATTTTAATTTATTTTATTTGGGAAATCAACAGCAATATAATGTGTACATATAAATTACAAATGTAAAAATTGTAACTTGACTTAAACAAACAGCTAAATAGAATCCACCAATCCCCATAATCGTGACCTAATTTTAATGACCCTTACTTACTTACTTTTACATTTCGTTTCGTAATATTCGTAATTTCATTGCTTGTGTGCCTCCGAGAAAAAAATACAAAGTCTGTTTATTACCTTACTCCACTCATCTCCAATTTATTAATGCTCTTTATTTTTCCCGAAAAGCCTTCGTAATGTTAAAAATGCGAAATTCCGTCACTCAATTTTTTCCCTCCCAATCTTTTTATTTGGAGGTTCTATTTAGGTAAATTTATTAGTGAGCATAAACAAAATTCACAAGCTTCGAAGGTCCCTTAAAAGCTAAAAAATGTTTGAGATTTTTCTCACAGGTGTTTGTAATTACAGAGGTTTATTTTTGACGTGGCAGCTCGTTAACTTTTTCACTGAGTGCCGATATTTCATGGCGGGGCATCAATCGTCGCCACTGTAGAGAAAATTGCTCTTAAAAGTTCAATTTAGGTATGGCCTTTTAAAATTATATTTCTTTTTATGAAACTTTGAAGTAAATGCGCAGGTTAATATTCGGCCATTTGTATACCTATGACATTAAAAGTACAGGAAAATTGGAAAGCTAAAAATTGGTTAGACCATCGATTCGGCATCATGTTGAGAATCTTTTACTTCAGAGTTCGCGGGTTCGATTCTCGAGTACATTTTATTTGCAACTTGTTTTTATATTGATCTGACTTTTTAGTATTTTAAATATACCATTTTAAATATATAAAAATACCGTGGCAGTAGGTACATTTATTTTCCTTGGTTTTATAAATGCGCTGTAGGCAGATTCTGTTTTTGCGAAGTCCAAAGATTTTATTCCAAAGATATCAGGTGACCAATCCTCACAGGTACATACTTTTCAAATAGAATATTTTGTGTTGAAACGTAAAAGGACGAAATAAGCTACTTGTGTAACGAATAAAAGTATTCTTACTAATTAATATTACAGTTAATTAAAAGCCTTAATTGTGTATAAGAGGTCCCCTTGATGAGCTTCCCTAGATTTGAGGGCAAACCTGTCTGTATTCAAACAGGACTTTATAAACAGGGCATGTAATTACTATTTCTGGTATTACATTAGTTCTCACACGGTGCCGTGTAAACATAATACGGGTTAGAGATCAAACACTTCTATGTCAGGCATGTAGAGCAGGAATTAACTTGATACTACTGAGCAGGGATGATAAGGAGCTTCGTAACCGAAACCGAAACTACCGGATATCCGATATAAAAAATATCCGTAACTGAATCCGAAATAAAAGTGTCAGATAGTATCGGATAGGGGCCTAATTAAGACACGTTATGGCAAGTCGTTTTTGGCAGTGTATGTGGCTGACACAATATAAGCCGTGCGCATTGTTTGTTTACTTCTGTTGTCTTATCTATCAGTTTTTACATGCAAGAATGGTTCGACAAATTGAAACGAAGGTGATGGGTTACAGAATTTTACTTTTGAAAGTCCTTTAAAATCTAATATCCGTTTCTGAATTATTCGGACCTAACGGATAATACGAAATAATTTCATGTCCATAATCGTATCCGTATTTATCAAATATTTATAAAAAGTACAAAAACACGAATAATGTGCCGTCGATAATTTTTTTTTTGGTTCATTTACATATCACAGCACTAATTACATTTTATGAAAAGTTGACAACACAGTTAACGTCAGATTTGGTCGTATAGTTAAAAATCCGACCATAATAATTATGTTATTTATTTTAAATAAGAAAACTAGCGTTTTGATGGGAATCAAGTATTTTCAATCGCACTTTATTATTTTATTAGGAAATGATAGGCAACACTAACCTAATGAAATATGTTAACTTTTGATGAACTATATATATGTTACGGGCAACTTGATTAACTGGGCATTATTAATAAGGACCGGCCATTATTAATAATGCCCGAGTGCGACGGGCAAAGTGATTAATTTATCACTTTGACCGGCCCTTATTAATAATGCCCGACGGCCCGTGGTCCATGTAATAAATCAGTGTTTAAGATAACTTTAATTTATCACTTGGACCGGGCAGTATGAATAATTCCCTACTTGTAGCCGGGCAATGTGATAAATTGGACCGCGGCCGTGCCTTACGTGCGGCGGAAAGCGACTCGGATGGATATAGGTTAGAAGGCTAAGGCGGGAGCGGAGCGTAGCGGAGCTCCTGCCTTAGCCTTCGTGGTTATTTTTTTTGTAACACCTATTCCCCAAATTAACGATTTAACAACTTAACGACGAAACTAGTTTGGCCTAGGCTAAACTAATTTAAGTCAACATAGAATATATTATTATAGCAAAAACAAAAAAGGTTTTCAGGGTTTAAAAAAAAATAACCACGAAGGCTATTAGCCTTCTAACCTATATCCATCCGAGTCGATTTCCCCCTTAGTAAGAACTAGTTTAGCCTAGGCCAAACTAGTTTGTCCTGAAATCGGCTTTGGCCGGTAATATATACATGCCGCTTATTTTTTGGTAACTTTTCATGAAAACATTGTAAGTTTTTTGTCTTTTAATAAACAAAAACACTACTGTTCACCTATTTTATTACTTGGCCCGAGATAGGGCGGGCATTATTTATAATGGCCGGGAAAAGTGATAAATCATGCTGTTTTAATCACATGGCCCAATTGAGTCGGGCATTATTAATACAGACCGGCCCTTATGAATAATGCCCGGACTTATCAAATGGCCCGTAACATATATACATATCAAGACTTTGATCCTCAGTTGGTTTTCACAAATTAATTCTGCTTACAGTTAATTGATATAATTTCTAAAATGGCTGCCATTCAAACGCTAACCAAACCCATCACTTGAGTAAATAGGCTTAAGGAAAACGTGAATTTCGCAACTGAGACTTTTTAATGAATTCGTAACTTATTAGGAGCGGTAAACTTAGCTCAGGAGTATTAGTGAGAGTGGGGAAGTTTGAGTTTACATAACATAATGTGGAACAAACTGAGAGTGAGCAACTCTGTCGATACAGTGAAAGTGTTCGCGGATTACCCGTGCCATGGGTAAAGTGAAGTTTTAGTCATTTCGAAATATTGCTAATACAAGTTTCTCAAATAACGGTATTGCCGTAAGGGGGGCTGCGTGCCTTTCTGCTAATTAAAAAGAAAAAAATAAGCTGCCAAAAAATAAGAGCTTATGCGTAATCAACAGTGACGTATTATTAATCGTTTTTTAGGTAAATTGTTTTGATAATTATTATATAATTTTATTAGAGGCCACACTATCATAAACAATACAATATGCTAAGACAATAAAACAATTTATTTTAAAATATATTGACATTTTAAAATAAATAATGTTCTACACATACACGTATTTCTATGTGTAACAATCGGCTTATTCAAATATCCCTCTACAACGGTTTTGTTATTACAAAACCTGAGACCTAAGACTTAGTTTCCAGTTAGATGTTGTGACAATTTGAAATATAGATACAGTTACTTTTTTGGCCAGCTTTCAGACAAAATACTGCCACACAGTTTTTTGTCTGAAAATGTCTTCTAAAGTAAAATTCAGCATTCAAGAAGCCAAAGTTCCACATATCCTACGTAATATTTACGTAATGTGTACATAGTTACGACGAAGCTAATATCCGAGTGAGTCGTTTGACCTACTCTAAGATCTTAGACGGCAGGCTGAACATTAATTCTGTCTTGTAAATGCAAAAATGGCGCACGTCAAAGAAAATGGTAGCTGGCTAGCCGTGACTTTGTTGAAAGTCATACAAAGAGGTTTAGATTTTTCCTAAGAGCCTAACTTTGACTCGGGATTAAGGTCAACCTACAGGAACATGTGACAGACGCTTGATCCTAATATGAAATGAAATGAAATAATTTATTCCGCAAATAGATTTTAGAAAAATACTTTTGCACGTCAATCTTTTTTTCCCTACCAGCACTTCGACGTCAATGGCCTGTTGAGGAAAGAAAATTCGACGTCAATGGCCTAAAAAAGCATCTTTCAATAGAGTGTTTTACATAAGAATCGACTATGATTGTAATTTAGACCCTATTGTTAAATATTAGGAGCAGCTATTGATAAACAGCAAACAATCTGCTTGTATGAGGCTTCTAAAAAACAATGCCTTTTTGCTTTATAGAAACCCTTAGCGTGACTATACAGTGTACTGTGTTCCCATTTTACGAACGGTCTGTCCGTTGACTGGCGTATCGCTCGCCAACTTTGGCATCGTTCAAACCAACTTATTGTCCACCATTGACTGTGTGTTGGCAGCGTCTTCCCTTGTGTCAGTTGTCGGTTCGGTGTGAACGAGAAATTGAATATTGTAGGAAAGTGTCTTAACAGTGGTCATTCTCCATGCGCCAGTTCGTGGGTTCAATTCCCTACCAAACCTAGGACAAACTTTTATGTGATGAACACTTCTGTGTATCCTGTGGCTGAATTTTTCATTTATTTAATAATAAATAATAAAAAAGTTTATTTTCTCATCACAAAGGTAAGTGATACAACCATACTCTTACTTCTAGACAATAAACATTAGCCTTTGTGAGAGACTGGTGTCCAAACTAGGGTATTCCCTGTGTGATGGATCACCAGGCCCTCAACCCAGAATGTAACAGGTATTAAATAAATAAAAATATTTCTGGACATTATTCACACAGCGCCATCTCGCCCCAAACTAAGCATTAGCTTGTGCTATGGGTGCCAGACAACGGATAAACATTACTTATATACTTTTTTTTTTTTGTAAATACATACATATTATACATACAAACACCCAGACCGATACAAACAGACATGTTCATGCACACAAATGTTTGTACCGTGCGGGGATCGAACCCGCGACCTCTGGTGTAATAGCCGACTTCTCGACCATTACACCAAATGGCTCGTCTAATTGTTTAATGTAAGATTAAATTACAATGGTCGTACTTATTATTATGACTGATGGTGATGGATGATTAAGATTAAAATCCTTAAAGTAAACCTAAATAATTATACAGTAATAAAATAATGTGTGTGTGTGTGTGTGTGAGTGTGAGTGTGTGTGTGTGTGTGTGTGTATGTGAATGAGTGAGTTTGAGTATGTGTGACTGAGTTAGTGTAGTGTGCTATGCCCGCTTGTTTATATTTAGATATTATGCTCATTTTATTACAGTCAGAATGTTTTCGGCTTCCTCGTAATCAATACCCAATAGCCACTTCCTTACTCGGTTTTTACATTCAAATTTTGACAATGGGTAAAATGACAAAATTTTATTTAATTTATTATATAGGTAAGCACCAAGAAAGTAGAAAAACCTATTTGAAAATTGTGTGCGTAGTTTTTTAATGTAACAAACAGAGTACTCTCGTCTTTTGGACTTGTGGGAAATGTCATATATTGAGTGAGAATGCTGCAGAAGTATTTTATGGAGAATGAACAATTTACGGACGGACAATACATTACAATGCTCAAAAAGGTCATTTGTTGGGTACAGAAATGGAAGAGACCAACCAACTTTTAAGACTGCTCTCTGTGCTCTTTCTAACTGTAACATGGTCGTTTTGGGTGCCCCTCCCCAAGAGGTTATACAGTATGTCAATAGCGATTGACATAATGCAAAGTATACCATTTTTATAACATTAGTATCAGCAACGTGACGTAAGTTTTTGAAAATGTATATCAACTTGCGTATTCTTGCTGTTAAGAGTTCTATATCGACACCAGCAATTAAGACTACGCTAACTTAGAAAAATCATATTTACACCAGAGCGGATTGAAAGGAAACTTGTGATAACTTTTTTATTTATCTACAGATTTTTATGAAATTTTATACACTTACGTATCTTTTAATGCTTAAGGGTATGTTGTTACTTAATTTTAATAATCATTATTAGTTTAAGTTTTAGCTCGAGTTAGCTTAGTGTTCACAAGAAACCCTGATTAAGTACCTAATGCTTTAAAGATTAAGCCAACTTATACTTAGCTTACTTTTGTATGAAATGTAAAAAATCATAATACTAATAATTTTAAATAGAACTGTGGACAAATTGCATAAATAAAGAATGTCAATTATGAAAACATTAACTTAATTATTAACTTAAAGTTATACAAAGTTAAATAATTAAATGTAAATCATATTTTTACGAGTTAGCTTAGTCTTTCAGAAAAATGTAATGACTACGTAAATCATATTAAATGGCGCTAAATTACACATAGCATAGTTTTTTATCGTCTTGGCTACCTTATTCACCTGGTTTAACGTAATTTAAAATATATAGGAAGATACTAATATGATATAAAAACACATTTATTTTATTTATTGTATTTTAATTTATTTGGTACCTATAACAACCAATCATTATTATTGCTAGGTACTTAATAGAAACAACTTAGTAGGGAAATATGTACACAAGCCCCAGACGTATTAGCTATAAAATACGATTTGGAAAAATATTTGAATAAATTCGCGCGCATCTTCGGGCAGCACGCGCAGCGTGCACACCCGGCTGTTAATTAGAGATTGCAAATATTCGATGATTTTTCTTTTCGAATGTTCGAATATTTTTTTAGTGATATTCAAATATGATTTTCAAAACTACTTAAATTATACTTTTTATTTATTTATTTATTTAAGCTTCATTGCACAAATCAAGTACAAAAGGCGGACTTAATGCCTCATGGCATTCTCTCCCAGTCAACCTTTAGGCCAAGCAGAAAGAAACAGTGGGTAGTGCCAATTAACCTAAAACTTAAAAAGAAAAAGAAATAAACGAAATAAAATATGATAAATAAATACTTATATATATAAAATATAAAATTACAAAAGATAAAATAAGATATATATATATATACTTATTACATGATATTAATATATAAAATATATACATACTTTTATTATATATACTTAAATATATACTTTTATTGTTTTAAAAACTATATTTTTAACAATTGCCGGTTTAATTGCTATGAACTATTTTTTTAACAGTAGAGAGAGCCTGTAACTTTACCTATGTCTCGATCGAATTAAAAGACTTGTCATAGTCCACAAACGCTAAGCACAACTTTTCGGAAACTTACTTGTTAGTTTGGCTGGAAATCAGCAAATCTGCGTGCGAGACGATTCGTGATGACCCTTGCACAAGCTGTTCTCAAACAGCTTGTATATGATGCACTACCACACATCTGATCCATACCTGTGGCGTAAAACTCCCGAGCAAGACGAAATTAAAAAGCTTCTGAAGTAACTTCAGCACGGGTTTTTTTACCTGCTTTCAGGAGCTCGGAAGTAATACCGTTTTCATTCGGCGCCATGTTCTTAAAGGCCATCCAAATCTCATACAGACTGATGCCCAAAATGCCTTTAGTGTAGTGACGGGTAAGCTTGGCTCTTAGTTCTTTGGCCTAGTTACTGACTGGTTTTGACACCGAGGTATAAAGCTGTCCATAGAACCTCTCGATCTCCTTCAAAACCTCAGACTTTGTAGCCACCATCAGCCGTCCCCAGTTGTTAGCTTTCTCAGCTGACTTAGCTCAATAGATAAGACTTTTGTAAATGCTTTGGAACCTTTATTCCGCTCTATCGCGTCTGTAATACTACTTGTATTCAAGTCTCGGATATCATGTCGCAGAGACTTATCAATCCGTGTATTGAGCTACCGATATGCCTCAGCGTCATCAAGAGTATGCAGCATCATAGTACAACGCTCAGCCATGAGCCCATGAGGTTAAAGGGTACGATCAGTTAGTTTCTGAGGTTTATACAGTTCCCACCGAGTGGACAGTTTTTACAAACCTGTCGTTTATATCGTCCACCGTAACGCAATTGTCAAGGCTAGCAAAGCGATTCGTTAATTCGGGTTGGAAGTTTTGAGGGTTCTATATGTGGAACACTGTAGGCCCGAGTCAGTCGGAGGGCGTCAAGCAGTGTTGCCAACAACAATTAGTTGGCGTAGTTTTTCTGGTAATATTCGAATATTCGTATTTGTATTAATTTACTATTCGAATACAAATTTGGAATGAAGATTAAAATAATTCGAGTATTGTAACGTGGATTTCTTGTTACAAAAATTTAGAAATGAGAAAAAGGTGTATGTCACCTTTAGCCGCTCGACGGTGATGGGTGTGCCGTCGAACCACCAAAGGGACTATGGTGACAAATCAAAGAAAGTTTTCTTATCATGTAATTTATTTTCATTGAACTAATACAAGTTATTTTCTTATTTATATTGAGGTAGGCAACCCGTACCTCGCTTACTCAAACACGGACTCTAATTACACACAGGGCGTGTTGTCGGTTCGTCAGACATCAAATGCTCAAATGATTCTACCCAATTACTCTAGGTACTAAAATTACAACCTTGACATCCCGGCAGGAAGGATCCTAACCAGACGAGTGGAGACTCGGTCTACGGCTAAAAGAACATGGATGTTACCTCGAGGTGGCTTCGGTTACCGACCCATGAAGCTACGCTGTCCTTAGTGTTTAAGCAACCACGCTCCTCATTCCGGGATGGGTTCAGCTACTTCAGTCTGCCCAGATCCTCCAGCAGGATATATCCAAGTCGCCAGCGACCGGAGACGTAGATGAATGATAAACGTGGAAAATATATATTATTTCATTTCAGAATGAAATAACAATTACAAGATTACAATCGATGAAACGATGATTATTTAAACCCTGAAACAAAAGACTCTTATTAGTAACTTTATCGTCACGACCACGAGGCGTTACGGAATTCCTCTCAGGATATTCCCACTGGTTTTTCGGCTTACCTAGGAAATCCATGATCAGCTCCTTGCTGGATCATTGCAGGATTCCACCCACCAAGCCCAGGGGTACAATTCAGCGTGCTGGAAAGACAATACCATGGTAAGCACGTGTCGACATAAAACCAAAACTCGAAATCCTCGGAATTGAACTTACCAGGGTACTTTACGGATGATGATCACTTTATCACTCCATGAATTAGGCCGCACATGGCCAAGTTTCCTGAGAAACCTTCTTCTCCTACCTAGGAGTCTACCACCACGCGTCTCGAGAGGAAGTGGAAATCATCTCAATGTCAAAATCATAGCCATCAGGCAAAGACAAAAACGCACCTCTATGCCCATCAATGGAACGTGACTCGCCGATTTCAATGTTGGAATTACCAAAACAAATATCTACTAAATAAATATGTATGGTTAATCACCATAATATTTATAAGAAATAAATTTAGATTTTTAATTTAATAATATTATTTTTGTAAAACCGGCAGATTCAGTGCCTCCTCCACTAACTTTATAAACGCAATATCGATGTGTGGTATCTGTCGGCGAGCTAATAACTCGCTCCTGATCAGCTAGATGGCGTTACCCGTCCACACCGTTTCCAAGCAGTACAAATTATAAATTTGCTTTGTTACAATTCCCCCCTTCCCGCGAAAAACACCGCCCCGGTGTTTAAACTATCGGTATTACAATACTAATTCTGTTGAAGAAGGAAACTACTTAAACAAGTAACTTATATAAAAAACAAACTTGTCCACCATTAAGACGAAGTTCAAAAATAAAACCTTATAAGGAAACTAAAACAAATTGATTGTTTACTAAAAACAACAGCCTCATCATTCCAATAAAATCCAACTGTCAGGAAATCCAAACCAACTTAACTTCCAACATTCCAGACTTAAAACCCACTCTTGCATGCATCATCATTCAAACTGCAGTACTTGACCTTTCATAATCACCTTCCATACCACTGTAGTATCAAGCTTCTAGCTTTAAACCACTCCATTCATACAAACCCATTTGAGATTCCTCCTGTGAACCAGTGGAACTCGTACTAACCCCTTGAGATTCCTTCTGTATATCAGTGGAACTCTTATAATATATTTCCTTTCCCATGTCAATCGTTCAGCGGAGAAATCCTTTCCCATGACGATCGTTCAGCGGAGAAATGTTTTCTCATGACGTCGTTCAGCGGGGAAAACGTGCTATACAGTTATATGGCTTATTTAGCGAGTTACTATCCGCTCGATGTACAGCACAAAACGGCGAATGCCAAAAGTAAGAGAGAATTTCTCACTATAAACTTTTGCTTAGCTAGAGCAAAAGGAACTTATCACAATTATGTGAACTAAAGTTTTATAACTAACAAGGTAGCTACCTATTTCTAAAAATCTTATTACCTGTACAGGATTTTCTAACAATGATGTTACTAAACATAAACTATAGGCTAAACCTAATTGTAACCTAAGTTATACTTAAGACCTAAGTCTAATACAACGCTAAACGCTAGCACATAATTGTGTGTCTCGTCATCGTAGGAGAGGTGATCCGTCTTCCTACGCGTCATAAACGGACTACGACACAACAATAAAAGAAAATCCTCCATAAAAAGGTAGGAAAATGACATGCCTTGTCTTTGTTGGTGGTGTGTTTAACACCAACCAACACGTATTACCATGGACTACGGCAATCAGGAACCCAAAACCTATGAAGGTTATGCCAATAACAAAAGACTCTTTGCCATCATACCCTATGAGTTCGTATACCAAAGGAGAAAGAACCTTCTTGACAATGCATTTCATATATTTGGGGGCTAATTTGGAGGCTTTAAACTTATTAGCATCGCTCAAAACGTAGGTCTTTCGCCAAACCTCTTGACCTTCCCTTAAGGTGACCTGTCTTCTTCGCAAGTTGTAGTGTTTTGAGTTTGCTTCATGAGCCTGCACAATATTTTTGCGAACTTTCTCAAAAACATCTTTTAGCACCCCAAATTCTCCTGCGTATTCTTCTCGTGGCATCGCTATCTCATAATCGACGTCGTCAGCGTCTTTATAAAACGAGCCGTTTATTATGGGTTCCCTTCCGTGTACCAAAAAGAAAGGACTAAATCCTGTTGTTTCATTCACTGCACTGTTTATTGCAAACTGGATCTTGAACAAATTCAGATCCCAGGTTCGGTGATCGTCCTTAACATAAGAGGACACTGCTGTCATTACCGTTTTGTTATACCTCTCGACCATATTAATTTGCGGTGTATACCTTGGGCCATAATGCACTCGAGGAATATTATACCTTCTCAAAACGCTACGAAACTCTGATCCCGTGAATTGAACCCCATTATCGGTAATTACGGTTTCCGGAATTCCGTGGCTAAGTAAAATATAATTCTCGAAGCATTTTGCAACTAAAGCGCTTGTTGCGCGGCGTAGAGGAAACAGCATGGTATATTTCGAAAAACAGCATGTTACCACAAGTAAAAAAGTATATCCCGAACGCGATTTTGGTAGAGGACCTACCAAATCCATTGACAAAACTTGGAATGGTCTATAACATTGTTTCGGTTGTCCCATTTGGCCAGGTGTTAGAGTAGTTCTATGTTTATACGCTGAACAGGTATCACAATTTTTGATGAAATCAACCACGTCGCGATACATTCCCGGCCAGAAATACCGTAAGCTTATTCTTCTATGCGTCTTAAACACTCCTAAATGTGCCGAAGTTGGAGGCTCATGGTTTTCATTGATGACCTGTAATCGTTTTGATCTGGGGATGACCTCTTTCCAATCAAATTCTTGGGTCAGCGTATATTTCCCTTTACTAAACCTGTAAAGTGTGTTATTTTCTACTCTAAAGTTAGGGTAATTCCTCGGACAAGTCGTACAGCCATTATAAATCCTGTTGTACCAATCGTCATCAGTTGATGCAACATTAGGTGTGTTTACCACTTCTACCCTCATCAACCTAGACAATGTGTCAGGTACGACGTTGTCTTTCCCCTTTCTATGCTCGATGGTGCAATTGAACTGCGACAAACGGCATCCCCAACGAGCTAGTCTACCAGTGGGATTCTCCAAGTTTTTAAACCACTTGAGCGAAGCGTGATCAGTGATTACTGTAAAATGCCTGGTACCTAAATATGGTTCAAATTTCTCCAGAGCATAAATTACGGCTAACGCTTCTCGCTCAGTTGCGCTATAATTGCGTTCATTTTTGTTTAGGGATCTACTTATAAAAGCTATTGGGTGGTCGTACCCATCGATGTTTTGAGTTAACATCCCCCCAATTCCATAGCTAGATGCATCGCAGTGAACTGAGAATGGCAATTCAAAATTAGGGCAAGCTAAAACGGGAGCTGTGACAAGGGTATTTTTTAATTTATTGAAAGCTGCTTCAGCGTCTTGGTTCCATTTAAATTTAGTTTTTGTGCTGGTGAGTGCGTTTAAAGGTGCAGCGATAGAAGCGAAATTACGAATGAACCTCCTGTACCATGAGCAAGTCCCTAGAAACATTTTTACTTCCTTTGCGTTTTTAGGTATCGGGAATTCCAGGATTGCGCGTACTTTTTCCGGGTCAGTCCTTAGACCGCACTCGTCAACCACATAACCCAGATATTTAAGAGATTTTCTGAAGAACTTACTCTTTTCGAAGTTAATAGTCAGGTTTGCACTCTTAATTTTTTCGTAAATTCGCTTCAGTATCAAGATGTGCGTATCTAGATCCTCGCTGACTACGCAAATATCGTCCACATAACAGAAAGCTAATCCTTTAGTTACGTCGCAGCAGAATGGATGGCCGAACAATTTATCCATTAGTCTCTGCTGTCGAGCTGGAGCACCGCACAAACCAAAAGGCATGACTTTAAATTTATAAAATCCTCTACCAGGAACAGTGAAGCTAGTTTTCTCCTGAGAGTCCTCATGTAAGCCAATTTGCCAAAAAGAAGCTTTAAAATCGATGGTACTGATGTATTTTGCGTTTTTTAGACTGTCCAGAATCTGTGGGATGTAGGGTATTGCATAGGCATCGCCTTTGCTGACCGCATTCAGCTTGCGACAATCAAGGCAGAACCGCAATGTGCCATCCGGTTTTGGTACCATGAGAACTGGATTGTTCCACGGACCCTCGCTTGGTGCAACCACGTCGAGCTCTAGCATCTTGTCTAGCTCCTTATGAAGTTGTTTCAGCTTCTCGGGTGACATAGGATAAGGCTTGCACTTGATTGGTGGTGAATCACCAGTATCTATGATATGCTGCGTCAGATGTGTCCTACCCAAACCCTTCCTCTCAAATGAGATGTCATAAAACTGTTGGACTACTTGTTCCGCCAATCTCTTGTTTTCAGAGGACATGTCATCAAAAGATTCAATACCATATACAGGTTTATCCAAAGAATTCGCGTTCTTTAGGAAATGCTTTGGCGTCTGCTGATAAGAAACATTTTTGAAGATTGAAGGCATTAAATTAAATGACTTCCAAAAGTCAACGCCAAATATAATATTAGAAGTTATTGAGGGTATAACGAAAAATTTTATTACATTTGTGACCCCTCCAAAAGTGATAGGTAATGATAATACACCTATAGCTTCACACTCGGAACCATCAGCGACACAAACCTTACAATTACCAGAATTGTCCATTGAGTAACCCAATGACATTAACTTTTCATGAGCTCCATTTCCTACAATTGAAACAGCAGCTCCCGAATCCAATAAACCACACAATGTCACGTCATAAATGTTTACGTCTAAATATGGCCGTATATCATTATTATCTGGCCTGAACAAAACCGAAACCATGTTGTTATTCTTAAAAAACCTGGAAACCACGTTTAACCATTTGTTTTTTCCCTCCGCTACGACCTTTTCGGACGGGCGGTGTCGGTTAGGCCTATTTAGTTTTTTGGCGCTATTTTACACTTTGGACAAGTGTTGATTGTGAACCCATCATTTCCACAACCAAAACACCGTATTTTATTTTTAAATTTACTGTCTGCATGAGCATTTGACTTCCTGTAATAAGAAGTACATTTTTGTTCACCTTGCTCTTTATGTGATTTTGTCGAAGAATGACCCACATCTGCATTCCTAAACTGATGTGAAGAACGACCCATATCAGCTTTCCTAGGGTAGTGTGAAGAATGACCCTCGTCAGCTTTCCTAGGGTAGTGTGAAGAATGACCCTCCGTTCTTGTTTGGGTGTTATGTTGTTTTCCCTTAAAATGAAAAGCTGCGGAAACCTGTGTTTTCTTGTTACCCTGGTAGTCATACTCAGGTGCAAGTAATGATTTGCTGGTAGGATCGTTAAATAATTTCGACTTCAAACGAGCAGACTCAATTTTCCTACATTTGTCCTTAAAATCGGACATTGACGTAATATCTAATAGCGCCAGTTGTTCCGTGTACACGGGCCTAACATTGTGCATTAAAATCTCAAGTTTGTCTTCCTCAGACAATGGTTTTTTAAGACGTGAAAACATACAGTTCATAACTGCAAAATAAATGTGTATCGGTTCTTCTTTGTGTTGTGTGCGTGAACGAATTTCGCCTAACAAACGATAGTCAAAATCTACAGGAGCAAACTCCTCCAACAACAGTTCACTTAACTCCTTCCAGGAAGAAACTTGTGCCTTGACCCCCCTGTACCATAACAATGCCTGATCCTTAAACAAGGCGAACGCTGTGTCGAACAAAACGGTGTCACTTACCTTGTAAGCTGTAGCCCGCTCTGCTACCATTTCCAAAAAAGAATGAGGGCTGCCACTACCATCAAAAGCTATGTTCCATTTGGCAATGTTTTTAATACCCGAACTGGCTAATACGCTGTCCGTAGTGACCTCCGTATTGTCCTGTTCCCCTTTTAGGACTGGTTTGCTAAAAAACTTCTCTATCTTGGTACCTATACTGGTGAGATGTGCTAGGAGCTTCTCCTGGGTCACCCTATCTCCGGAATCTTCACAAACTAAACGTTTCAGTCTATGATACACATGACAGTACAGTGCCCTAATGCGAGATAAACAATAGTTGTCGCGAGATTTTTCAAAGTTGTCAATCTTCGAGACCAGTTCTTCTATTTTATTTTTTATTATTTTAATCTCTGGTCCTGGATCAACATCCTCACTAACATACTCAGCCGGACCAAAACTTGACAAAGATTTCAACTGTTTTCTAAGTTTTTGCACTGTAGTCTCAGGTGTCTCTGAACGTGTGGTCACCTCATAAATCAACTCATCCCGGAGCAAGGAGTGATAATAAACTGTGTCAATATCCATTTTTGCACTTAATTATTTATGCAATAAATATTTGAAAAAAAAAACTATATAAGTATTTTGATTTAAGCATTTGACCTCCGATCACAAAATTGTATTTACAAATTTAAAAACTAACAGTTTATAATTACTTAATTAAAACTTTTGTTAGGCAATATTGTTTTATCACTTATAATATTATGTAATATCTTTGTATTATTTTTATTACACACAACACTATTTATGACCTTTTGTAAACATACAATTCAAAATAACAATGATTGTAACATAGGAAACCAATATTATTATTATATATGCTCCCTATGTACAATGGCACTGTATTAAATATGCAAATGTACTGCAACAACAACAATACTTGTTGATATTCACTTTCTTAAAACAAGGAAATATTATTCCTATTTATAAATGCTTACTGCCTGTTTGTATGAACAAGCTTATGAATAACCTAACTAAAGGTATAACCTTAAACCTTAGTACACAACAAAAGATACATAATATAAACACAGTGTTTTCCAAAATAAATATTTGGTACCCTGTTACCAAATAAACAAAACAAGTGCTATAAATTAATAAGTAGGCATTTCCAGACAAACTCCTCCAGAGATTTGATCTGTTTTTATAAAAACATAACCTAACTTATACAGGAAACTTAAATAAGTTTATTTAACTTTTACACAAAATTGTAACCACTGCACGCTGTTACTGTAGTATAAATATGTAATAAAATATAATTGTACCCCTACAAATAAAATATTTAATTTAAAATTGTTTTTAAAATCATTTGAGCAAGATCCGTCACAATTTCAGTTCTTATTTACTGAAATTTCCTTATGGGCGCCATTTGTAACGTGGATTTCTTGTTACAAAAATTTAGAAATGAGAAAAAGGTGTATGTCACCTTTAGCCGCTCGACGGTGATGGGTGTGCCGTCGAACCACCAAAGGGACTATGGTGACAAATCAAAGAAAGTTTTCTTATCATGTAATTTATTTTCATTGAACTAATACAAGTTATTTTCTTATTTATATTGAGGTAGGAAACCCGTACCTCGCTTACTCAAACACGGACTCTAATTACACACAGGGCGTGATGTCGGTTCGTCAGACATCAAATGCTCAAATGATTCTACCCAATTACTCTAGGTACTAAAATTACAACCTTGACATCCCGGCAGGAAGGATCCTAACCAGACGAGTGGAGACTCGGTCTACGGCTAAAAGAACATGGATGTTACCTCGAGGTGGCTTCGGTTACCGACCCATGAAGCTACGCTGTCCTTAGTGTTTAAGCAACCACGCTCCTCATTCCGGGATGGGTTCAGCTACTTCAGTCTGCCCAGATCCTCCAGCAGGATATATCCAAGTCGCCAGCGACCGGAGACGTAGATGAATGATAAACGTGGAAAATATATATTATTTCATTTCAGAATGAAATAACAATTACAAGATTACAATCGATGAAACGATGATTATTTAAACCCTGAAACAAAAGACTCTTATTAGTAACTTTATCGTCACGACCACGAGGCGTTACGGAATTCCTCTCAGGATATTCCCACTGGTTTTTCGGCTTACCTAGGAAATCCATGATCAGCTCCTTGCTGGATCATTGCAGGATTCCACCCACCAAGCCCAGGGGTACAATTCAGCGTGCTGGAAAGACAATACCATGGTAAGCACGTGTCGACATAAAACCAAAACTCGAAATCCTCGGAATTGAACTTACCAGGGTACTTTACGGATGATGATCACTTTATCACTCCATGAATTAGGCCGCACATGGCCAAGTTTCCTGAGAAACCTTCTTCTCCTACCTAGGAGTCTACCACCACGCGTCTCGAGAGGAAGTGGAAATCATCTCAATGTCAAAATCATAGCCATCAGGCAAAGACAAAAACGCACCTCTATGCCCATCAATGGAACGTGACTCGCCGATTTCAATGTTGTTAATCACCATAATATTTATAAGAAATAAATTTAGATTTTTAATTTAATAATATTATTTTTGTAAAACCGGCAGATTCAGTGCCTCCTCCACTAACTTTATAAACGCAATATCGATGTGTGGTATCTGTCGGCGAGCTAATAACTCGCTCCTGATCAGCTAGATGGCGTTACCCGTCCACACCGTTTCCAAGCAGTACAAATTATAAATTTGCTTTGTTACAGTATTCGATTGCAACCTCTACTGCTAATAAATTAATTTATAATGTATCATTCCAAATTGTTACGATCATCTGTTAAAACTGGGTTCACTATTCCATTAAAACTATTTACTATTTTATTACATTCTTACATTATCAACAATAAAAAAAAATTAAAAACTTTACAAAATAGTAACAAATCAACAAAATTGGGCGTTTTGGACCATTTCTATGCCATTATGACAGACAGGATAAAATTTCAATTGTTCATTATTTGGCACTTGACAATGAAACCCTAAAAATATAACATTATCAGTTATACTAACGATTTTCGGAACTATACGATAAGCTAAGTTGTACGTGTTAGAACACGTACGCGGCATTTGAACGAATAAAACAACGCTAAGTAAGCATAGCGTAGTGTTACGCGGACAAGATGCCAAGCGCCTAAATTTTTCTTAATTTATTATTATGGCTACTTAAAAGTATTTGCATTCATTAATTCGTTTCAAATGTAAATATTCAATATCAATACTTACCTCTCTCATCATTCCTACTTGACTTTTCAGTTATTTCTTCACGAGTCGTCAATTGGCAATTATTGTTTTTGCTTAATTCCACTATAAAATAAGCTCGATATTGAGACATTATTGTTTTATGATTAACTCACTTATAAATACTTTTATCAATGCATCACCACTAATCCCGTGAATATGAATATTTAATTTTCGGATACTTAAGGCGCGATTCCCGACAAGACGCCTCCAACCAGTGTTAGCGTAGTCTATGTCGGGTGATTTTAAAAAGTACATTTCGACGGTGGAAAGGCAAAACTTACCAAACGCCAAAATGGCCCATATAGAGTTATATATACCGTTGGATTCGTCTTTTTTTTCTGCGTCGATTGGTCTCACTTTCATCCTTCTAGGATCAACTTTTTGGCGCTTGGTAAATTCAAAATTCCCTCCATTCGTGTGTTTTTCCAAAACCTAGCGACATCATTTTGGGCAGTTTATGAAAATTTTGTACTTAGGAAGCACTTTCAGATTACACCGCGGACTAAGTAAATTTTACCTTACCGTCTTTTTCACACAATCAGTATTAAGTAGTTTTTGCTTTCCTCTAAAAACTTGCTCGAAGTTATTTGGTTATCTTTGCCAGCCAAAATTTCTATAAACAGTTTGATTTAGTATGTTATTCCCCGACGAGTTTTCTGAACGTTTGTGATTTGGACATTTTTACCCTACCATAAAAATACGCTCGAGTGGCGTTTGGTAAAATTTTACCTGCCCAAATCATGAAATTTATTGGCATTTGGATAAGTTTACACGAAAATAATCAAGTGCTGATTGGCGTTTAGATAACTCACGATGTCTTAGTTTTGTCGGTTGTCCGAACCAAGAATTGCTCCGGCGTCGTTGCTTGGTAAAAAACAAAGCGTCGAGTGCCCGACAAGTCGTCGGTTAGGACGCACGCGCATTCAGGGAATGGCGAGGTAAGTACTAATTTTGTGTTGCTGATATTTAGATCACGTATTTTGTTAAGTAATTTGGTTCTGTTTGTCTGTTAACATTGCTTTTTGTTTTAGATAACAATGGATAGAAGAAAGCGTATTGATAACATTATCGGTCAAGCGTTGACCGCCGCTGGAATTGCTAGTCCTGGGTCAGAGACTTCAGTGCAACCATTGTTGGTGACTATTACCACTGTTGTTGACCACTGTTTATGTAAAACGCGTTTCATTTATATAAGATTTTAATTTAATCTTTTGATAGAAAAATTAGTTATGTTTAAAAATGACTGTTCAATATGGCTATCACCTCATCATCATCATCAGCCTGTGATAATCCACTGCTAGACATAGGCCGCTCTAAATGCTTGCCACGCTGATCTATCCTCGGCCACTCACATCCAGCTCCTGCCAGCCATCTTGCGCAGATCATCGCTCCACTTGGCCTGAGGGCGTCTGACACTACGTTTACCGAGACGCGGTCTCCACTCTTGAACCCGTTTACCCTAACGGTTATCGGTTCTACGGCTGATATGGCCAGCCCACTGCCACTTCAGCTGGCTAATCCGGCGAGCTATGTCGGTGACTTTGGTTTTCTGCCGAATTAACTCATTCGGATGCAGTCCCGCAGAGAAACGCCGAGCATAGCTCTTTCCGCTGAGCGATTTTAAACTTGTTAACTAGCCGTGCCGTAAGTGTCCACGTTTCAGCTTCGTATGTCATGACGGGTAGGACGCACTAAAAACCTACCTTTAGGCATTGTGGAATCGACGATGAGAAGACTCGACGTTGTTTTCCAAACGCTGCTCAAGCCAACTGTATTCTTCTATTCATCTCGTCATCAAAGTTGTTTTGACACAACTGCAACGACTGCCCAAGGTACCCACACATATTTTTGAACAACTGCAAGGACGGCGCCGTGAATAGCAATCGGTTCTGGTAGAACTTATTCATTGAACATGACCTTGGTTTTGTCCAAGTTCGTCCGTATGCCGATGCGTAAAGAAGAATCAGCCAGGTCATTCAGCATCTGTTGTTGGTCATCTGCAAATCGTAAGTGAGACATACATATATTCGCCATTTATGTTGATGCCACTTCCTATCCTCCATTGCATTTGTGAACAATTTCGGGGAGATGACGTCCCCTTGTCTCACTCCTCGATGCAATGGTCTAGAATTTTTCTGCTGATTATGTACTTGGACGGACATGGTGGCTGCTTTGTACAGACATCTCATCACTCGGATATATCGCCAGTCTACTTGGCAACGCTGCAGGGACTCCAGAACGGACCAGATTTCAACCGAGTCGAAGGCCTTCTCATAGTTCACGAATGCTAGACACACTGGCTGATTATACACTTCGGTCTTCTGTATAATCTGCCGCACAGTGTGGATGTGGTCTATGGTGCCGTATCCGCTCCGAAACTCGTCGAGTCTTCGCGCAAGACGGTTCGTGATCACTCTTGAGAATAGCTTATAGACGTGGCTTAGAAGGGTATAATAGTCGATAGTTCTTCAACAGGCGTTTGTCACTTTTTTTGAAGACCAGGACTACCACACTTTTGGAGCTTCCTCAGTACTAGTTTACCTCCAGCCTTTAGCAGCTCTGTAGGAACGCCGTCCTCTTTTCCATTTTTAAGCTGCCCATGAGCAATTTCGATTTCGCCAACGCTGACTTCTGGCATGTCTTCAGTGTAATAGCGAGTTAACGTGGCCCTAGACTCCTCATTTTCGGTATCAGGTCGAGATGCATGCGAAACGTATAACCGGCGATATAGAAGTCCTGTACCTCCGAAAGGACTGCCGGCTTTGAGGCAACAACTTCTCCACTCGCTGTGGTCGGCTTCGTCAGGTGGTTTCTTCCGAGAGATTGTACGAACAGCTTAGACAGCTGATTTTGCTCTATAGCACTTTAGATCGAAAGCACCGGAGATCGTGACGCACACGTTTATTTATCTCCCGGTTAAGAGCTCTTCTTCCGAACGAAGAAGCGGGTGGGTCTTCACGTTGTTACCTCATTAGCCCTAGAGTCCCTCCGGAAATTTTCGAGTTCCTGCCTTTGCACCTGAGGACTCGAACCACATTTTCATGGTTTCGGTCAACATCAATTGTGGTTTTCAAGGCAGCAAATTCGTTCTTCAGGTTCGTCTGGAACGTTTCAAATCCTATCATGGTTTGGAGCAGGGTTCGCCAGAGTCTGGACTTCAATCAAACGGACGCGTCCGGCTTTAAAGTCGATATTCGGAGTGCCTCGGACAAGTCTGTGATCGCTGCCGGTTTTAAACCCTTTTGATCAAGAAGACATATCTGCATATGTGCCGCCTGTCCGCCAAGTTGAAGCCGATCTCGTTTTTCGTCATAGTGTCGGGGCTCTGCCACGTCCACTTCCTTTAGGGCTGCTTTTTGAAGGAACAGTTCATCAAGAAGAGCCCCTCCCGTTCGAGAAAGTTGACGAGCATCTGCCTCTTATGATTCCTGGCTCAAAATCCATGGGATTCTTCTACCGATTCGCTGCAATTTGGAACTCTCAGTTTAGCGTTGAAGTCCCCCTGGGATCCTAATATCGATTCACTGCAATTTTGTACTCCCACTTTTGCGTTGGAGGCTATTATCTAATTACACAGATATTACCTAATTACAAAGACTGTCTAAGGTTTCATTATCGAGGCTAGGTTTATTCATAATGTTGTTAAGTTGAATTTGTTATGTTACGATTACGATTGTGACCTAATTACCTATTGAGAAAAACTTTTAAGACTTACCTACAAGACTGATTTCACAATCCTTAACAGTACGTATCTATAATATTATGACTGTATGGTGTGCTAAATGAAACCAAATATACAATAACTAAGAACATTATTCTTTTATTTATATTATTATGAAACACAAAAGGATCAAAGCATTATTATGGTGAAGTAGGATTAATATAATAAAATTGAAAATAATCAAGGGAATACTACTTATTACAACTTTTAATTCACAAAGTTTTGAGGAAATATGGGTCAACGTTATGTCATATTACGGATATGGTAAAAAATCATGGTCCATTGCTAACTTGACAGATGAGCTTGGTAATTTTTGCCCGAACCGGAAAACTGATTTTTTTTTCTTTAGTGCTTTGTTCCCGTATCCAGTTATAAAACATTTTATATTTAGTAGGTTTTACCCTACGTCATATTTATTTTAGTTGTCGTTTAGTAATTTTTACCTGCACATGATTTTAGGTAGTTTTTTACCAAACGACACTAAATTCTAAATCAAAAGAGTTATCGCTATAATATTTAAACAGTTGTATAGATAAATTAAATACCTTTTCAATGTAGTGACTCAAATCTTTTTCTGATTAATACGGGATTTTCTATGATTTTTTTTCCAAATTTCAAAACTTTAAACAGCTCTACTGTAAAGTTAGGTTAATGGCGTTTGGTAAGTTTTGCCTTTCCACCGTCGAATTTTACTTAGCGCTTTCTTTAATTTGTAACTTAGTTATTTTTTAGAATTTCTATATGAATTTTATGTGGTAGATTCTACTATATTAAGCAGTATGGTGTAAAAAAGTGAAATTTGCAAAATTTCGAGTTAGCGTAGTCTAATTTGCTGGTGTCGATATGAGGGTGGAAGTTCAAGTTGTTGTCAATCATCACACCCAGATATTTTATAGAACTAGTTTTGTCAAGTTTTGGACACGAGCATAAACCCTCTTCAACTAGCGAGCAGCAGTGTGCAGTGATGGATAAGGAATCCATGTTTGGTACGTTGATGTTACGGGTTGTAAATGCCAAGTATTTTGACTTATTGATATTTAAGGTCAGTTTATTGTTGTTCAACCAACCCGTAACCATATTCAAACCCTTTTGAGCATTGCTAAATACATCAGACCACGAATCGCCTTGAAAAAGAAGTGCTGTGTCATCTGCAAACGCAATAATTTCCCCATCAGGCAATTTTAACTCACAGAGGTCATTTATATAGGTGAGGAACAGTGTAGGACCAAGTACACTGCCTTGTGGGACTCCATATGTTATTGGTAGGTCACTACTAGAGTGACCACCAATCCTTACTCTCTGATATCTGTCCGATAAATAATCTGAGAACAGATCAAGTTGAACTCCTCTTACCCCTTATCTCTCCAGTTTATTCAGCAAGAGTGGAACAGAGACTGTGTCGAATGCCTTGGTCAAATCGAGACATATCAATATAACTTTCTTATTATTATCAAGGTTTTTTACTATATAATTAGTTAACATGTGGACCGCATCATTTGTGGAACGTTTCGATCTGAAACCGTACTGGAAGGGTGATAATAAATTGTTATTTTCTAGATAGTTAATAAGACGTTTGTTCAATACCCTTTCCAGAATTTTTGATTTAATTATATATTTGTGGTATCTTTCTTGTTTCTAATGCCAATAACACAAGTACTAAAGTGACTTACGTTGGTTTCAGATCAATTTATGTGCGTAGATTCTATGTTATTTATTTTATAAAGTAAAAAGTCTTCTAGAGACCTTGTAGATATACCCAATGTTATTCAAGTACTTGTAGGTTAATAACGAAAATAACACAATTTGTACTTCGCCAACAACACAACATAAATGTTTATGTACATTATGTTACATGCGAGTATTTTGATAAGACGCTCGCGGCTGGCACAGTCAACTAAATATCCCAGTAGAGAAATTCCTTTGAGCGGTCCGGGAGGCGCCCCAACACCAAACCGACTTAAGAGACAATTATCAAGCGCTCAAAATTGTGACAAAGTTTAAATAGCCATTTTAGAGAATAACGCAATGCCGTAAGACTCCCCACATGCACGAGAGGAAATGTAAATTCAACTAAATTGGCTTACGAGATGATGTTTCAGGTAAATTATGAAGTTACGTTCCTAGTTTGAAGTAACTGTTAGTATGAGAGACACGTATGAAATTATCGTCTTTTAAGTCCTTGTTTAGTTTTACTTGTATTTGATTGAGTTACTGAGTGAGCGTAATCTTTCGAAGTATAACTCATAGAACATTTGAGAACTAAGGCAATGTATTTTATTACATATTTCGGAGATATTAAGTACTTAGTCTATGTCTAAATTCGTTTCGAGATAATGGCATGAAAACGTAGCAGATGAAGAGCCAGGAAAAAGAAGGCGTTACCATCACATTTATAATCTAAAATATGGGGCAGATGAGCTTTAAAATCTTTAGTTATTAATATAATGATAATATTATAAAGAGGAAAGATTTGTTAGTTTGTATTAAATAGGCTCCGAAACTATTGAACCGAATAGAAAAAAAAATTCACTGTTGGAGAGTTACATTCTTCCCGAGTAATATAGGGTACTTTTGATCCCGGAAATGTGGATCAAAGGGGGGGATGATCGACAAAAGAAATTGCGCGTGGATGAAACCGCGGAGACGACCGCTAGTGGTTGATAATAATTTGGTTACTGTTAAAAATTCAATAAAGTCTCTTGTGTTTAAGACTTTATTTCAATGTTGTTACATTGCTCTGCTGCATAGATAGATTACACCTATTTTACATTACTTTATTACGTTGTAAGTTCTTACAAAAAAGAAATAACACATTAACGCAACGACAAAGTTTTCAAGGTACCCAGTGCTGTCAGCCTGTGACAGTATAATGTATGCCTTTATTTCCCCTTTGTGCTCCCTTGTCAATCCATCTATTAAATAAAAAGAACCTGTCGAATACATGGGTGTTTTTTACCATGACTTTTACTCGTATGTCTACGTATTTGCTTGTTTTTGAGCTGGCCAGTTCTGTATTATACTCTAAATAATTTAATTTATGTACAGCCACATGTGGTATGCAAATTGATTTAAATGTACGAAGAAAAAGAAAGAGAGAGATTTAAATAAATAAAGATAGATGATTCTGCGTTAATCAAACTGTCAAAACCTTGTGTTTTGTAGCGCTTCCGTGGAACAGTTGCTAGTGGCTCGGGTATAAAACCCATAGGTTTCGATTCCCACCATGGGTCTGATTGGTGGTAGAACTTTTTCTAGAGTCCGACTGGCTAACTACTACCCCTGATGTAGATCAGATGTAGGCTCAGTCTGACAGCAAATTGAGCGACGCTTCCTGATGAAGTATGTGGAATAGGCCGCAGTGACCGCTTACCATCGGGTGAGCTGCGTATCTGTCTGCCAACTGATGTGGTATAAAAAAAATCGTTTCTATTTGAAGTAAGAAATCTACATATTAAAAAATAAATACCGTCCGGATTAAGAAAAAAAGGAGGACCTTTGTAAAATCGGTTAAAAAACTTCGATACAAAATTACTAAGTAGCAATCGTTTACTCAAAAGCTGTTCAGAATTGAGTACATCAAAACCCTCTCTATAAGGCATTTGGAAAAAGAAATAACAAGCCAAAAAGGAATAAAAGTAGCCATTAATAGAAAAACTTTTGCCATGAGAGAAAGTTTGAAATCGATGTGACCTTGGGCATTAAGCGAGCGAGTTGATAACATTAGTATGTGTTTTTTGTTACAGTTTTTACATCTTATTCTTTTCCTCATTTTTAGTACTTTTGTCACTATGGCGGTTTAGGTATAAGGCCTATTCGCGGCAGTGGGTCTGGAGCGGCAGCGGCAGCGGCGAGATGTTTTGTATGGAATCCCATAGACCCGTTCTAGAACACAGCACCGCTTGACAGCATCTTACCGCTCTTGACGGCCAGCGTTAAGCGGTGACCGCAGTGCCGCCGCTGCCGCGAAATTCAAGGCCGAGGCCTAAGGCCGCTTCCTGACTTTGCGGTGCGGTATCGGTATGCAGTAATTTATATTTTACCGCGACTTTACTAATGTCGCTCAGATCTCCTCACTAGGCGGTATACTGTCGGTATGCTTTCGGTATAAAACAGTAGGATCTTGGCAGAATCGTTTGTGCCGTCGCATCGCTAGAATGGTCGTCGTGGTCGTGAGATGAAGAAGATGCTTTAGCGTGTTACGTGTATTTGCGATTGCGTAAAAAAAGAAAGAAGTATTGGATACATCCCTACATTTTACTGGCTGTCCGACCCGCGACGCGTTATGCCGCTCGCTTACCGCCCCGCTTCCGCGCAGCCCGCGCCAATCAGGAAGCGTCCATTCAAAATATAGGCGCTCGGTAAGCTTTCGGTACCGATGCGGTATACCGAAACGAAATCGTACCGATACCGCACCGCCAAGTCAGAAAGCGGCCTAAGGGGTGTGGCTCGATAAAGTCCGAGATAGTAACTCAACTCAACGCAATTCATACTGCAACTTAGGTGAAAATCTCTCGCTGTCTTCCTAAATGCTTTTTTCTAATTTAATTTATTTTATAGCGTAGACAGCTAAGGGCTTAAACGATGAGCTGGTTAATAGCCACAAGACTGGAACAAGCTCGTTCCAGTCGGGTGGAAAGGGGAAACCGGGTAGTTTAGTAGCTAGTGGGACGCTTTTGTCCAGTGACAGTCCCAAACATGATCGCAGGTGTAGCTGGCGGTTATGGTATCTAAACGCATTTTACTCCGAATAAAAAACGGGGACCTGGATCTCGCCTAAGAACTTAACTTTATTATTCACTATTATATTGTAGTGTATAGAGTTACTGTAAAACAGGAAATCATTTTCTTTAAATGTTTATTTTTATTTTTTATTTTACAAAAACAAACTAGCTTTCTATATTTGTAGAGTTTTCGACGTCACTGTATAAATAACTATGTATTACTAGATTATTTCCCAAGTCCATAGCAAACGACCCCTTAAGGTAAAAGCTCAGTGCTGAAACAAACACTACTCCAGAGGACTCGAGAAAACATTTGCGCGACTAGAAAATGTACACATTGAAACGGTCTGGGGACTTAGAAGCTGAGGTTATGAAATAAGCGGCGAAACGGTGACAATAGGATTTAATTTAACAAAGCGCAGTGGCTTTACTAACGGCAAAAAGTATTCCAAGAACTAAAATGGTTTTTTCTTAAAGGCGAGCAACGTATTTGTGATCCTGGTGGCGCTGTAGCAATCCAAGGGAAGCGCTGATCACTCGCCATCAAGTGACCCACTTGCTCATTATTTCCTTCTTCAAAATAACATCCTATTAAATATTTCACAGCAGGTCAAAGGTCTCCCACCTGCGGCGGGCGGGGGTAGCCCCCCAACGCCCGCATTGCACAGGTCACTCGAGCCAAGTCTGAGGGCCACCTAGTTTCTCGGGTGGCCCTCCCTAGGCGCCACCCTGACTTGAGGCCTCTCAAGTCGGGGTACCCGTGGATGGGCCGGTCAATAGCAAAGCTGGCACCGGCTCGTCCCAATCGGGTGTGAAGGGGAAACCGGGGGAGTTTAGTGGGTAGTGGACGCTTTTTTAGTCTCGAGTCCCACACACGGCCGTAGGTCTAGCTAGCCTGCGGTTATGGTGCATAAACGCATTCTCCTCCGAAAAAAAAAAAAAAAAAAAAAAAAAAAAAAAAAAAAAAAAAAAAGTCAAAGGTCTCCCCCCCTCAATCTTTGAAATTAAGTCTTTGGTATAACAATGGGTACTGTTTTAATTATTGCTTGTTTAATAAGCTGGTACCTATTATTTTATATTATTGAGCATCAACGATCCCTTTTGCTTAGTTTATTTTTCACTCCGCTTAGCTCGTCCCGCTCATTTAACTCCGCTCACTATCCCACCTCAGTCCAAGCATTACATGTGTGAGCACAGCATTATTGTTTAACCAAATAACCGAAAACGCAAGCAAGCGTTCAAAATTGCGGTCCAAATGTTCTTAACTAAACAGAGCAAAAGAAACGCTTTACCCCGGGCCCCGCTCCGCTCGCTCTTCCCGCTAATTTAACTCCGCTTACTATCCCACCTCAGCCCAAGCATTCCATGTGTGAGCGCAGCATTGTTGTTTGTCCAAATAACCAACATCTCGCTCCAGCTTACGTGACATTGTTAACGCTAACGCAAGCTCGTGAAATGTTGCCAACAGTGAAATGTTTGACGGTAATTTCGAAACAAATCTGACATTGTTCGACGCATTGGGTGGAAAATCATTACGAGTATTTCGGTAGCTAACCTCGATTTATTACCACATCTATTCGCAGTAAATTTGGAGGCTGCGCCGTGTCCCAGATACTACGAGTAGTTAAATTTACGCTACTCCGTATAGGTACATCAGTTTAGCGCACACCTTTTTGTGTACTGTAAGCTTAGCTTTAATTTTTTAATAATAAGATTGTATTTCACAAGCAAGTTTTTTACAAAAAGTATCTACCTACTCCTCCTATAAAAATGCTAAGCTTCAGTCTTAAGGTTACAATTGTGACATAAAAATCCTGAATAACTGTTCGCAGCCTTTACCTTGCGTAGTAAAAACTTAACGGCATTTGCTGCGTTTAAATAAGGAAACTTGAGCTTTATTAAAATCAGAAAAAATCTTATTAAGTAAGCAAGCATAATTCTTGTAAAGTTGTTATTTCTTCAAAAAAAAAATTGAGATCTTTTTGTAACTAATCAAGTGAGTTGTGTTGTTGTGTGAAATCATCGAACGGCTCGATTTTATTCGTGCTTTGGATGCATGTAAGAATAGTTTTCGTCGTCAAATTGCTATTGCTTTGAATTGGAATCCCATATACCCGTTCTCGAACACAGCGGGGCGGCACGGCACAGCGAGAGCGGCAGCGCACGTAGGCGCAACGCGGTTCACCGCTTCACAGCATCGTACCGCTATTGACGGCACGCGTCTATTTTAATTAAACAAGCCTCCAAAATATTCGTTTCTGAACTACAGCCGGAATTAATAAAATGAATAGAATGCAATTTTTTTTTTGTTCCTCGATTAAAATAAAAAATCAACGATGTGAACCAAAGATACGATAAAACACGCAAAAGAAAGAGCTATTCTAATGGTAGTTGGATATAAAACGACATTGTTTCGTGATTGCATAAAATTCGTACTGATCTATGCTTGGAAGAGATCGCTACTATCGATAAGACTGTCTTTATAGTATAGTACAGAACCATTAACTTCTGTGCTATTTGTTATTTGCAATAGAGAGTATTTATGTTTGTTGGTTATATATCTAATTCTTTTTTGAATATTACTAGCGGGCGCCCGCGGTTTCACCCGCGTGGTTCCCGTTCCCGTGGGAATTAATCAAAATCCTTTCTTAGCGGATGCCTACGTCATAACATCTACCTGCATGCCAAATTTCAGCCCGATCCGTCCAGTGGTTTGGGCTGTGCGTTGATATCTATCTATGTCAGTTAGTCAGTCACCTTTGAGTTTTATATAATATAGATTCCCTGCTTGTCTTTTGTTGGTTTTGTCTACCTCTGTCCGACTTTGTCCGCCATCTAGAGAAACACTGAAATGATAACGACATTGTCAATCATTTAACTGCAGTTTGTCATTTGTGTGAATGCTACCTAAATTGGTTATAAACCGACAAAGTGCGACAGTGATTTGGCAGCAATTTGGCAGTCAAATTGGCCAGTACCAGTTGGCTGGATTACTGCTATTCAGAGATCCTAGCTTGATTAACTTGCAGAAGGTTTATTGCTCTGTTACGGTAGATAAGATTTGATATATCTACTGTCTTTTATGTCAAACCCGGTCACAAGCAATTACTGAGTAAACAGAAAACAGTAAACATGTTTTAATGATGTCCACAATTATTGCAAAACGAGTAAAAATATATATTGTTCCAGAATATTTTAGAAATCACTTAACAAATACATGAAAACTAATAATATAGGCTTTTGTACAATGGGACTGATATATAATAATTTAATAATAAGACATTCAAAAGCAATAAATGAATTATAATCTATTATTAAGTGAGCTGCACTCAGGAATTGAACCCAGGAACCGAGACCATGGCCAGGTACTTAAACTACTAAACCAACAAGACAATAATACATACCAAACAAAAAAACTGTAGTTTCCATGAAATAGAGTAACTTTCAAATTTTATTAATATTTTATAAAATGGTTTTTATCTTACAAAAAACAGCACCTTTTGTTCATTAAGTTGCTTGTTAAAAAATTAAATACAAATATTTATACTAAAAAATCCCTTTCAGGGGCCAGTGAATAAAAGAGCAATTCCATAGAAGCCTTTTAAAACTATTTCTCAAACAAAACACTCAAAGCCGCCGGAACTTTTAGCTTGAAATTCCAAGCGTTTTAATTCAGCCGTCTAGAGTAAACCCACGTTAAATGAACAGTTACGAGTTATTAGTTCATTTCAAGTTATTGGTTCAGGCCCGTAGACTTGTCTATCGAGTGAGAGCTATCAATCGTTGGTTAAGTGGTTACCGCAAAACTTTGCGATAGGGTTGTCAACTATTTAGAGTTTTTCGAGTCTCTTTTGGAGATTAAAATTGAAGAGTTTTATCTTTATACTAGCCCACCCGCGGTTTCACTCGCGCGTAATTTCTTATTCCAAATATCCTCCCCTTTCCCCCACATTTCCGGGATCAAAATACCCAATGCCACCCGGGGATAGTGTACGTAGCTTTCCAACAGTGAAAGCCTATTCAATACAAACGAATAAACTAATTCAAACAAACAATCAAATCTTTCCTCTTTATAATATTAGTATAGATTGATTAAATAAAGTAAAAAAGAAAGAACTTAAGGAACAAAGAAATCAACCGTCACAATCATGGACTAATCCGTATCACAAACTCGCGCTGTGTTCAAATATTTTACCAATACCAAAAAAATCACCAGATATTCGAAGCGTTAATAAAAAAGGCGGTTTAATTTTGATAAATACTTAATGATATGTATAAAATAAACAGCTTAGTCCTGTGCTTATGTGGATAAGTGATCTGAACCAAAAGGATAGGTACCCTCGTCTGGATACGAGAAACTAAATACTCTCTGAAACTATTTGTTCAGCAGAAGGTTACTGGGTAAGACGGAAAATTAACGGGCCGGTTTTTAATTTAGGTAAAGATAATAAAAAAAACTTTACACATGTTCGATAACATATTGTTGACAATTTTTAATCGTATCGGTTTTTATTATTCAGTGCATACATTTTGGGTATCTAGTCTTTACTCGTAATGCTGATGCAATATCTAATAACAAGGTAAATGGTAAATTAAAATGAAGATTTAGCAGTTTTGATTCTTCGCTAGAGCATTTAATAGAAAATCAGCGTAAGATGAGCTCAATAGTTCGTCTTCTAGATTGAAACTCGAGGACTCGAGTCTTCACACAACTTCGGGCTCTCATTATAGTAATGCGCGGAGGCAAATGTTTGGCTGCGGTGTTGACTCGCCACTTAGTGATTTGGTGAACAAAACTATTAAGGGTTGGACCCCAAAACTTTGGCCCCCTTGACTTGCACGATGAGAGATAAGCGAGAATAATAGATCTATTGTTTCAAACATACACACAACTTGGAAGTTTCTTACGGGAATTTACATCTTAATACAATTAGTTTAGTGAATGTTTTCCTTAATTTTATCACAAGTTTCAAAAACCAAAAATAATATAATTAATGGTATACAACTATACACGCTTTATTAGCTTATTTTACAAAACTGATAAAAAAAAACGACAAAAACTATTTAGTGCTATTCAAATAGGGAAAAGTCTGTCCTGTGACGAAAAGATTATATTATGAAGGTTGTAAAATATACATTATTTGATATTAATTTCATCGTTTCAATAAGGAAATAATACTTTATACAATCAAATTCACTGAACCATAATCCAAGAAACTAATATCATGGAAAATTATATTAAGGAAGTTCAGTGAATCTTAGTTTTAGAGAATATACCTATTAAATTGAGGTCAGGAAATATTAATGTTATTACCTTATTACTTAAAAGAAGCTAGAAACTTAGGAAAAGTGTTTTGAGACAGTCCGTTGGGACGAAATTCTTTCACTTTAATCATAGTTGATGCGCACGAAAAAATTTCACTTAGCTCTAAGTGGTTGTTAAGGTAATAAATAAAATGAAAATGATAATGCGGTTTTTAAAATTGTTCGATCTATATATATTTTACTGAATTTGATGAGTAAAACGAAAGATAGTCATCACGCAAGATGACGAGACAGCTATTAATTTATTGATTGTTGAATTGTCATAGCATTGAGTATAGCATGGCATTGTAAACATTACCAACCGGAATGCAAATGCAAATTTCCGAGTCTTCAGCAGTTTTAATTAGTTTTTTATCAGTTCTAATATTCTTTAAGGTAAAATAATATAAGTACAAATAATGCGTGTATAGGTACTATGAATTTTATAGGTTTTTCTGAGATGTTATTATTACTCAGATAGCATTGAGTAAAACACTATGAATTTGTCTATGAATTCTTCTAATTACATTTAGATTTTTATTAGGTACGATTTTTTTAAGTATGTGGGACAAGTATTAAGACGTACACCCATAGTATAATTATGGTACACCTTCCGTAATGCTTCCGTAAAATTGGCAGCGCAAGAAACTGTTTAGCATCGTTGACGTCTGTTAGAAAACCTATCATTATTACGTTATTTGTGAGTACCGGAATTAGCTAAAGTTACACACAGGTAAACAGCACAAGGACTGTAATTAAAAAGAAGAAAAGTAAATTATAACAAAACGCATGAGCAAATAATGGAACAGAGCAGACATTGACATCATTAAAAGTTCTCAAAGGGCAAGGCTCTCGTGTTTTATTGTGATAGTTTCTAACTACCTTCGTTAGATGATCACAATTGAGTTTGACCAACGATAATTTTGGGTTGGCGCGTGTGGATAGTTTTACTGTTTTATCGGTTATCTAGGGTTTTCGAACTGTAACTTTAGTTTATAAATATTTTTTTATTAATTCAAAATTATTTAATTAAACTGATATTTTTTCTTAATTTTTTTAACATTTGTTATGGGCAATATAAAGATCAAGCAGCAAATCTTCATAAGTATTGGAGTGTACTACCGCGGGGAAATGGCCGCCATTATTTAAATTAAAAGATCCAATTTAATAGTAGAAGATCCGAACTAAGGTCGATCTTCACCGAGTTGATAATAGAATGAAACTTATTTTATCATGAATTTAGCATATTAGCAAACATATTAAAAATGGGTTGCCTAAAAAAATCTTGGACCGACCAATTTTTCTTTTTTTTTAATGATTTTAAACAAAATTTTGCAATAACAAGATAATAAGAAAATTATGTCCTGACTTAAAGTACAAAACGTATAGAATATGCAACCGTTGGGTTTTCTATTATTTACGTGGGGGGACAACTGGGTTGTCAGGTATAAACTCGTATTGTGTCGATACCAGTTAATTTCACCTAATTGGATAATAGATTTTTTTTAATATCATCATAAGCGCTGTTTTATTATGAACACGTTGATATATGGTTGTCTGCAAAAAATTGGGATTTTGTTAAAAAAAAAATTAAAATACAATTAAACATACTCGGTCCAGGATTTTTTTAGGCAACCCATTTTTAATATGTTTTCTAATATGCTAAATTCATAATAAAATAGGTTTCATTCTATTATCAACTCGGTGAAGATCGACCTTAGTTCGGATCTTAGACTATAAAAGGCATATCAGACACATCTTGATGCATTGTTGACAAGTAGACAAGATACTAAAAAGTGATTCAGTAAGAAATTCGTTGTAAGATAGCAAATATCGAACTTGGCTCTAGTTTTTCCTCCTGCGCAAGTGATCGCAAACACAGGTGCACTCTGAAAGCAATCTGATATCATCGGAGAGAGATTAAAGGAACAAAGACTTCGTCCGTGTGCTTTCACGTTAATAAGTTCACATCAGGCACAGAGACATTTACTCTTTATTTTGTTAACGTCAGGCAATAACTGTGATCTTGGGAGAGAAAAAGATATTAAGCACTTAGATATCTATACTAAATATCTATATCTATACCTATGTATTATAAAGAGGAAAGATTTGTTTGTACTTTTTATCCTGGAAATGTGAAAAAAGAGAACAAGAAAAAAATTTTTGTAAAAAAAAAAAAAAACGCGCTGGTAATACCGCGGAGCCGGCGGCTAGAAAATTATAGGAAAAACAATGATATTATATAAAATTGAGGAAAAATAAAATGAATACAAACCAAACAAAAATAACCCATTTCCAAAGAGTAAAAATTGTGACTGAAATGATTTAAGTAGCTAAGAGGATTTAGATATAATCTAACAGGATTATAGAGAGGGGCAAATACAAACCTAAAAAAAAATAGATATGTAAGTACAAACTCATTCAAAAATGAACCTTATCGCAGTACAACAAGACCTCCGTATTCACATTTCATTTCACGATACATGTTTTTCGTTCTGATTCTGCACACGGCAATCAAATCCCGTGCCCATGATAGTAATCTGTGTTATGTTTGCAAAGAAAAATACTTCAGTAAAACCTTTAAACAATGACAAAGGTTCAAGTAAGACTTATGTTTTCTTGAGATTTGAAGATTAGTTAATCTGTACGGAAAAGGTGGAGATTATGTCTACAAGGGAGGTATTTCAAATTGAACGATCTATTTCTTCCTCGAACCTTTGACGATCCAGGCAGACGTTTGAACTAAAGCGAATCCCATTTTTATCATCTTGAATGCAAAGAGAGATCTTGTGTGTCATTAGGATGCGTTTACAAAGGATTTAAATCCGGGTCTTATGTTTAACGAATTACATAGTTACTTTTGAGACTTGTATTTACTTTATTGCGCAAAATTAAACATCTTAAATACAGTAGAAACGACGCTGCATACTACATAGTACAAGGGTAGGTAATCAAAGAAACACTTATTTAAATAACGATTCGTACTGGAAGTTTTGTATCTTCTTAGATAATTTCTATAGAGTAAGCAGCACATCAACTTACCCTAATCTGTCAATTTAGTATAATGTCTACTGCTGCCAAAATAGCTTTAGTAGTGTGCTACGAGCTGGTTTTCTACTAAAATTAGAAAAAAATAACACTTCATCCTATAAATCGGTATGCTATAAGGCCTCGGACTCGAATTTCGCGGCAGCGGGGCGGGAGCGGCAGCGGCGTCGGCAAGATGTTTTGTATGGACTCCCATAGACCCGTTCTCGAACACAGCGGGGTGGCAGCGGGAGCGGCGGCGCACGCAGGCGCCGTTCACCGCTTGACAGCATCGTACCGCTTGACGGCCCGCATCCAGCGGTGACCGCAGTGCGCCTGCGTGCACCTGCTCCCGCTGCCGCTCCGCTGCCTCGAAAATCGATTCGATTAATTTGTAAGTATTTCATACAAAAGCATAAGTATTACCACCGTAGGCATAACTTTATAATTCCGGTTTTAAGATCTTTATCAATGAGGATAAAGTTTTATCTCTTAAAGGCCAGACAACGGTAAAACTAAAGTTCGTATCAAGCCTTCCTAGAAAATGACCGTTCTTTTAAACAAAGGATACCTTCTTGGAAAAGTCATGCGAAGGGAGAGAAGGTATTCCTTGCTTTTTTATCTTTTGCCGTTTTAAGAAGAAATGTTCCTATGCAATCCCTTTGATAGTCCTTACCAGTACTTACTAAATAAACTAGTTTGATTAGATCGTATAAAAGAGAATATAAATATTTTTTAAATTTAGTTCACTAGTGGCGGTCTAGTGGTTTAAGTTTAAGGCCATCATCTCAGTACAAATTGTGGCTGAAAATTTAATTTATGTTGGATTTTCCGAACACAACTCGGTTTAAGATAACCAATCTGCATTTTGTGCGCTGTTTGAATTATTGAATCCTAAATGTATGAATAATAAATAATCTATTCGTCAAAAAATTACGGTTCATGAATCAAAAAAGGTTCGGTTGGTCTGTTTGGAAAAGTAACTAGTCTTACAAATTAGAACATAATTAATACTCCGATACAAAGCGCTCTGTAAAGTAAATAAATGATGCTAATGGTAAACAACTTTCCATTACTAACATTATTCCATCCACTTGAATCTGGCAGCAATGTAATGAGAATCACCTAAATTCAAACCGAGTCAGTCTGACGTAATTACTTCAAAATACGTACAGATTACTACATAACGCTATTACACTCCTTACGGGATTGCGTTATACGCCTCGATTGAAGCGAATTGTTTGAGCGCTTCGTGATTAGGTTGTGGGGAGTTATTAAGAACAATTAAGTTTCTGTTCTCGTAACGGTGGTTTTTACATTTTATTATATGACGTCTGGTTTGCACTTGGTAGGGCCAGTTTTACCACTATCAGATCAGTTACTAGAAATCTATACTTAATATTATAAAAAGGAAAGCTTTGTTTGTTTGTTTGTATTGAATAGCTCAGAAACTACAAAAACGATTTGGAAAATTCATTCACTATTGGAAAGCTACACTATCCCCGGGTGTCATAGGGTACTTTTGATCCCAGAAATGTGGTGGAAAGAGGGGATAATTGACAAAAGAAAGACGCGCGGGTGAAACCGCGGGCGGAAGGCTAGTGTAGTTAATAGTTTACCAAAACTTATCTGATAGGGGTTACACGTAGTATCTCTTAGTAGTCTGTGGGGGTTACTGGCCCCAAATATCTATATGAAAATAGTGTTTTTTTTCTTGTTTTTTTTTTTTAAATCTACAATTCAAGTTTTAAGATAGTTACAGAAAGGGTCATATTTAGCAATTTGCTATATAAGACATCAGATCTTTTTTCATCAGTTAAAAAAAAACCGACCGATAAATTGTCATAAGGTATTTATGATAGCAGTGGAAGTAGCCAATAGTAGGTATACCAAATCATACCAACCAAAACCTTTTTTCTTTATGTGAAAAACAATGACATAAACTGATTAGTCGCCCGCCTAACAAAACTGGTTTTATTTCCAAATTAATACCTCAAAGAAAAACGTAGGTAGGATTTATCCCTACCAGGTAAGACGGATCTCCCCATTCATCACTGCTTAGCCCAAGGGTCCACGGCGTTCATTAATAGATACAATCGGACAAACACACAAGCGATTCAGGTGGTTTTTGTAAGATATTTCACGGTATTAGTTCCGGAAATAGGGATTGTATTTACGACGTGGTACGAGTGTTACTGGACTACGCCGATTTGATTATACATAAAATATCTTTATATAAGTCATTCTTTTGTATACGTAATATTTCTCACCTTACTTTTTCTTCTGTCTTCACTAATTTAGTTAACATTTTGTATGTATATTTTGATGGGTTTCTGGGTGGTTTATCATCATCACAATTGACAATTGGACTCGGTATGGGCGCTGTTTTCCGTATGTCACTGAAGTTTGCCGGTTCATCTTGTTTCTTTAACAACTCAAAAACACAAACACTTGTTTCACTTTTTATTATTCTTCAATCATATAATCAATCAAATATAATATTACCAAAACCAGTAATTTTAATCAAAGTCAATAACTTTGAAAGCCTAACGGCCAGTTTACCCCTTGAGAGATAATTTCAATATAATTCATCTGTCAATAATTTAAATGACTTACGCCCTGTTGCAGAAAGCTCCATTAAAGTTAATGCTTCATTAAATCTAATGCTGTCACTTTTCGTTGTCATGAAATAAAAAGTGACAGCAATAGCTTTAATGAAACATTAACTTTAATGGACGTTTCTGCAACTGAGTGTTTGTCAAATATATTTTTTAATGATATTAATAGTTTTCAAAAAGAGAAGAAAACATCACTGTTATCTGAGAGATAAACAATTACTTGTCAGATGTGATACTATCCCATAATACTAAACAACATAATCTTATCTTCGAGTTATTTTAAGATACAACTGAACTTTCTAGACACAAGATAAATCTTTTCCACACAATCTTCTTGCCGAAAGAGAATTCAGCGATAGAGTTTGCGAGTGAACCTTTGTGCTAAAATATGATTAAAACACGTGCGAAGAATGACGTGTCACCTCCCGACGTGTGGGCATAAATCCTTGTGAGTAAAATTTTTTAAATCTTGTGGCAGAGATGTAGAAATCTCTTTATTTTACGTCAACAACGTTTTGCAAATGAATCGAAAGAAAAGTCTTTCAACCAGTTTCTTAAAATACAATTCTTCTTTGAATAAACATGTTTTGATGCAAATGCTTAGTGCAAATGTAAAACAACGAAAATAATTGTAAATTGAATGTATTTGAAATTAATGCTATCAGATATGTAAAATTGGCCTTTTGTACCTAAAATGAATTTAATATGAAATGACCTCTATACAATTTTTATTAAATTAAACGTGTATGTATAAGATACGAAATAATACTACCTTTACATTTGAAATACATTACAAACAATCTAACTACGCCAAAACCGATCTTAGGCAAACAACGAATAACATTCTAGCTGTGTATTTATTTAATAGAATGCTGATACCCTTCGTGATATATTACATACTCGTAGCATAAAGCACCTAAATGTTACAAGCTCATATCATACATAATAACAACTAGTTAATTTATCATAAATAACAGTTACTTGCTTCGTATCTAATAGGTTGTAGTTATGAAACATGACTGTAGTTTAGATGACGAACAGTAAGGCGGCATAAATATTATAGAGAATTAATAAATCATTTTTAGTAACCTAGGCTAATTTCGTGGTTTTGTTTTTCTGTTTGACTGCTTAAAAAGGGATTTTTGAATCTTAAAGGAATTTCGAAACCCTTGTCTTTTAAGTAAATAAAAAATCGTTAATTTCTGAAAACCTACTAAAACATGACACTCTAAAGATTTATTATTATTTAAAATTAATTTTTATTATTCAAAGCTACATTCCCCCCCACATACAAACCCCTTCATGTAAACTGTATACGCAAACAGAAAACAACCAAAAATTTAACGCCTTATGATAATCGTGGTCGTGATCATGGGGTTCTTCAAAAAAGGCGTGAAAGGTTTTACAGAGTCGGCGACACGCGAGAGAATGAGCCGAGAAATGAGCCACTGCACTGTTACAACATTTTGTTAAATTTTAAATTCAAGCATATACATAATATTACGGTCGACGGGAGTGCGAGTAAGAACCGCCGAGGGTTCTCTATAAAAAAGCGCCATCTATCGACTAAATGACGAAAACATGTTACACAGATGCAAAGATTTATCACCATCAGTTGGTTTACTGTTGCAAATTGAGTTGTGCAGTTGTTCCACGATTGTATCTATTAATGAGAGCGCTGAGGTTAAGGGGCTTACGGGTGATGAATGAACAGGCTATCTATCTGAGATAGTGTTAAACAGACTTACAAATAACAAACGATTGGTTTGTTTTGTCTTTGATAAATGAACTGCGGGACAAATGAGGGTTAACTTGACGACAAACTTTTTGTTGATTTAGGAAACTTTTGAAAATCTTTTTCGTGTTTAAGCAAAAAGGCAATGCTTTGTGGCTGAATTGCTAACTAGTTAAAGCAGAGCTGCAGAGCGGACTTAAGTTTAAAAATTTGTGTTTAATGGTTATCTTTTATGTATTATTGATAGAAGGTAGACGAAACTATTTCAGCTGTGAAATCCTCCGTAAAAGCCGTGGCCATATTCCACCAATTTTGAAGTCAGTCTACATGAAATCAAAGGCTCGAAAATTCGAGAAGCCTGCAGTACGGCAGCATATTAACGGTTATGGCAAGCAAAACGTGTTTACGTGTCCCTCAATAGAATAGGCCGCAGTGGCAGGGTACGAACAGGAGGCTTTAGTCTCGAGTCCCACACACGATGCGGGGTGCATAAACGCATACTCCTCCAAAAAAAAGGTACCAACAGGTTATTTTTGTTTGTTTTTTCTCTCTGGTACGAGTAAGATGGATCCAGAAAAACTGCTATAGAAGTTTTTATCTATTTGAATTAAGTTGTACGAGATTTAGTCATGACTATACATCGTTATCGCGCGGGCAGTTTCGGGGCGACGAGTGGATACTGATGAATAGGGTTGCCACGCATGGATCTTTTATTTTAATTATATTTGACCAATAAAAATATCGATTTTTAAATCGATATTATGCATTGAATCTATTTGTAATCCTAAATCGACCACTGACACAACAATGTTAACTTACGATTTTTTTCGGTTTCGATAACTTAACCAATTTTATGAAAATTTTATTTTTATCCTAATTACTCATTTATCAGCTATAAATGAGTAATTAGGATAAAAATGATGTCAATTTCTGACTTACTGGACTGAATCAACCCTCAGAGAAAGTGTTGCTAACTTAAACAAACGCTTCTACACTACTTTGTCCCAATTTTAAATACAATATCAAAATATAAATAATATTCTATTTATCCTCATAAGGTATTCATCCTCATAAGGAATATACATAACATGAAAGGCTTTAATTTAAAGAATAAAAAATAATAATAAAAATAATAATAAAAATAAAAATTTCGTTTATTATCTCAATTTTTTGTTGTTAACAGCAGTTGTCGAAGCCTCCTTTTAAGCATATTAATGCCTGTACCAGGAGAAAAAACATGCAAATATTCTAATACTCGTTATATTCGTGTGACAGCCCTTCGGTCATCTATGCGTCGCCCCCAAACTGCCCGCGCGATAACGATGTATAGTCATGACTGAAAGTGGTGTTGTTGTTTGGTTGATACTTACTATCAATTAGGTTGCGGTCTCGTAGATAGTTTACTAATAAATTATTTTCTTTATTTATTGTTGACCATATCTTATTTTAGATAAAAAAAAAAATCACTGTGCCACGGTAACAAAACGAAATTCGATTTCATAATCTGGGTTTATTATGTCCATATTAGTGACAATCTAGACTTTGGTACCAAGAAGAAGTTTCTTAATTTGTAGCCTTTTGTCACTATTACATTTGTTACTAAACAAAAGATACAATTTGCTATATATAAGAATCAGATCGAAAACAATTACGCTTAGTTTTCTTATAACTAAAAGGGCAATCTCTTTCTCGTGAATCCTTAATTATAATATTATTAACTTGGTTTCATGACTAACACTGTGTTGGTTACTTCGAGATGTTTTCCTTCCAACTTTGACTAGACTTAACTCTCCAGCCACGGGTTCGAACTTTAAACTTTTCGCATACAAGGTGTTTTGTCTACTAAGCTTGTTTCTAACTTATATTACTACCCACTTTGAAAGTCAGAGTATACCTGGATGTAATAAACTTATTAAAGTATACCATGTAGTTTGTGAGTTTGTTGAGAACTGAGCTATAACCTGTGCCCTGTGGCTTTAGCGCATCTAAAAGACATATTTTTCAATGGAAGTTTTTTTTATTATTATTTTTTATTACTCAGTCAGTTGGCAGACAGACACGCAGCCCACCTGATGGTAAGCGGCCACTGCGGCCTATTCCATTGAGGGACACTTCACCAGGAAGCGTCGCTTAATGTGCTGCCAGACTGTAGACTCATCTGATCTTCGAGCCTTTGATTTCAAGTGTACTGGCTCCCACATTAATACTGCCGGAACACAGCCAGAGCTATTATGGCGGCAGATTTCAACTGTGGGGGTGGTAGCTAGCCAGTCGGACTCTGAAAAAGCCCTACCACCAACCTGACCCTAGGCGGGAATCGAACCCACGACCTCCGGGTTTTATACCCGAGCGGCTTAGCCACTGTACCACGGAGGCGGTCAACAAAATAAGTTTCCACAAAATAGTAAAAACGTTTCATTTTGAATGGTAATCATCAAAATCTATTAATTTTAATTTAAGGGCATGGCCTAATAATTCGCGACGGATGGGCTGGTATATTTTACAGAACATGATTATAACAAAATTTGGCTATGTTAAATAGCCAGGTATAGTTTTCTGTGTTTTGAGGAATTAATAAGCTATCCCATATCTAAATACTGTATTTTAAAGCATTATTTTGACTAGCCATTTGGTGTTATGGTCGAGAAGTCGGCTATTACATTAGAGGTCGCGGGTTCAATCCTCGCACGGTACAAAAATTGTCTGGCATCCATAGCACAAGCTAATGATTATTTTGGGGCTAGATGGCGCTGTGTGAATAATGTCCGGAGATGTATTTATTTATTTTATTATTTATACGAGTATGTCACGCGTCTATCAAGGTGATTATGACTTTCGTGCAGACTTTATAGTAAACAACTTAATTTGTCCGTGTGTTTGAAATAAGTAATCTTAGTAATTTTGGAACGTAAGATTTAAAAATTCACATTTGATAGAAATAAACATCATTCTGTTGAAAAAAGTCACGAAAACTGCTTGTTAATTACAAGTAACAAAACTCAATTGTACTTTCTATTCTTGCCTTCCTCTCGTCCTCATTATAACAACTTTACCTACGACGGTAGTACTCTGAATAAGTGATGGAGAAAACCCTACACCTCGTATTGATCGAACTGAAACTCTGTGAGCTAAATCTCAGTATTAAGGATTGGTATGAAACGAAAATATTAATATGTTGTTCGGGAACGCATGAGATCGTTACTCTCTTGAAACACTTGTTTTGAGTTAAATCGTGAATAAAGTTTGTAAATTTTTTAGAACAAAATATTTAAAACTAGCGGGCGCCTGCGGTTTCACCCGCGTGGTTTCTGTTCCCGTGGGAATTGATCAAAATCCTTTCTTAGCGGATGCCTACGTCATAACATCTACCTACATGCCAAATTTCAGCCCGATCCGTCCAGTGGTTTGGGCTGTGCGTTGATATCTATCTATGTCAGTCAGTCAGTCAGTCAGTCAGTCAGTCAGTCACCTTTGAGTTTTATATATATATGTAGATATTTATTTCATAGCTGTCAGTCTCGGCTATCAGTGCGTAGTGAAAAAGGCGATACCTTCTCCTGGCCTTCGATGCGCAGTGGAGTCGTCTCATACATTTCAGCGACCATTTTCATATCGGTCCGTAATAAATTTAAAAAAAAAAATACGTCTACGCCAAAAAACTCAAAGAAAATTGTGATATACATTTATTGCATTTCTAGTAGCAAAAGAGATTTTCTTAAGTATTTCAAAAATGTTGTCTGTGTAAAGTCTGTGAGAGTAAAATTCGTACTAACTCTACCCGAGACAGTTGATGTATTTCAAAGCTAAACCAACCACACGGGATATAATAAACTGCACAAGTATGGTCTGGTGAAACATGTGTCTGAAATCTTGTATATGAAGGGAGATGATGCGTAAAATGTTATGATTTTCAACACTGCACTGTCCGGCCCAATGTTAGATAAAGGTATGGTAAAGCTTTTTTTTTTTTTGTTCTGTGTCAGATTGTGTATTTTTATTTTAGTATAGGTAGTACTCGTCAAATAGATATATTTTTTTTTATAAAGAGGCAGTCAAGATGACCTCACTCCACCTGATGGTAAGCGGAAGTAAGGTCCAAATAAAAGGTTGACTGGCTCAATAGATCAAAGTACACATTGAGTCAGTCACCCTCACCCTGCATAGATGCCGCTTCACGCCCCGCCTGAAAAGCCCAGGATTATAGGAGGAATTTGGTGTTGTCCAATATTTTATTTATTAATGATAATGTATTAATACCTATTAACTGTTTCAGTGTTCACAAATAAGCACACAATAAGCAGATAGCTACTATGCCCACGAGGCAGTAAAAAATAACAAGTTATAAAATAATACATTCCATAAATACATCTTCGAACTGTCAAATATTTCTTCCGACCTTTTCGATTGAAGAATTTAAATCCCGAATTGATTAACCAGTTCGAATTCCACTCCCTTCGATTCGATAACCGATCAACGTAACTCTTCGAATTTATCGATAAAATACGACATCTAACGTTACAAATTGAATTCCCTGGACCCATTTATTAAAATATCAGGGGTTGTATCGCCGAGTTCTATCTCCATCATTCATCTAAAAACTTGCTGAGTTTAAACTTCGCCCACAAAGCCGCATTCAGGAATAGTTGTAAGGCGGCGAAATTGTTCGATTATAGAAGATTGTGTTGAGTTTCTCGGAAGAAATTTTGATAGAATTAGATTGTGGTGTGAAAAGGCTAATTTCTTTTTTTTGTTGCCGATTTTTCAAAAAGCCTTTTCCTGTTTGATACATGGAAAAGGTTATTTAATAGTCAGCAAAGTCGAAGTAAGGTTATATTGTGTATTTAACTAAATATTACAAAGCAAAACGAATAAAATCAATAAAGATTATATCAAAAATCTGAAGCAGTCATCTACTTGAGTGAGCGAATAACTAATGGTAACACACACACACACTTTTTACCAGTAGGGCATCGATCTATCTAGCCGCAGTTAAAGGGTTAACCCTTCGTAGAATAAAAGATGAAGCAAAAATCTTCAAGCAGGCAAAGCAAGAATACATTGCCCAACGTTTTATACCTTTCCACATGAATACATTATTGTCCGGCTCGTTCGATGCAAGAATACCATATAGACCAGCCATAAACATGTGGCCTCTATAATCTAAGTACCTACCAATAAACTCCATAAAACGTAACATGATTAGAATGACAGCTGTCAAAGTGTTGTGGCTCTCTCTCTCGCTCTCAATAAACCTCTATCGATGTGTCTCATCTCTAAGATTTTTTTTTGTAGAGTGAGACAAATCGATAGGGGTTTATTGAGAGCGAGCGAGAGAGCCACAACACTTTGACAGCTGTCATTCTAATCATGTTACGTTTTAAGGAGTATAACCGCGTCTTGCTGTCTTTTTCTCCGAGTTTGTCCCGAACTAGTCTACGCATGCACCATGATCCAGAATTAAGCAAGTCCAATTTTAACATTGGACTGGGTAACCCGTTACAGGGATCTCGATAAAATCATAGCTACACAACAATTTGGCTGCCTGTCCACTAAAGCGGAGCGAGGCAGCGGAGCGGAGTAACGAAGAAATATTAACCAATACGATTGCAACTCCCTGTCTGAGCGGAGATGGTTAATATTACACTGTTTCTCCGCTCCGCTGCCTCGCTCCGCTTCGGTGGACAGGCAGCCTTTGACTGTATTTTTCCTCACCATGTTTTCAGTTATCGACGAGCTACATGTAAAGCGCCATTTGAAACTATTCGGCCACTATTATTCCATAATTCACTCTTGCCACTGTTTTATGTTTTTATAGGTATATTGTTGTAGTCTATCAATGAGCCAGTGCGTTTCCAAATGAGAGGGTCACACAACCAGTCTTAGGAAGAAATTTCTACATGAATGCATACATTTGTACATTATCCTTGTACATTTCTACTCGAGTGCGTACATTTCTAGACAGTCTGGTCTAGCGTACTGAATACCGGATTGGCTCGCCATAAACATGTTGTTGCCTCGGTAATCCAAGCCACACTATCTCCTAGACAGGAGCTACCGTAATTGATGCCAGTAAGATGCTTCTACCATATACTACTTTCTACTTTTGTTCTTGTTCAAATTCTGAAATGTGATAGTAATAAGGAAGGAAGATAAGGTACAGAATTAAATAAAAATAAAACAAAAATACATGAAACAAACTTTTTATGATTTAAATAATGCCAAAATATCAATAAATAAAAATTAATAATTCAGTTTTTGAAATTCCTATAACTTGCTAATTTATCTGAATAGTTGGAGTGTAGATACCGTTATCAAAGAAATAATAATAATAAAAAACAAGTGAATAAAACATTTTATAAAAAACATAAAGTTCAAGTCGAAGAAAGGATAGTTACTGGCCAATACCATAATTCTATTTTATTAAGGAATTACTTTACTGTTATATTTCTAATCTGCACTGTGGCATCTCTGAGCGTTATTTTATATGTGTAATATACAGGACCCTTTATCTTGGACCTCCGTAACTACTCTTAGTACTTATTGCCACTCCCGTTATCCGATAGCACCTTAATATTTTTTCCTTTCGTATTTTCAAGATTTGAACATTTTGTTGCAATATTTCAGACAAATATTTAACCGATTTTTTAAAGTCAATTTCACTATGTGTAACACTTGTATTAAACATGAAAACAACTAGGCGTGTCTCATAATAGAATAGAGATAGCTTAATGTTAGCCCTGCTATAGGCATGCTAACAGAAGATGAATAGGAAAACGCCAAAATATAAAAATAATTTCAAAAGTATAAATGAGAGTTTTTTGAAGCCTACAAGCGTCATGGTTTCAAATTGGTACGACATAAATATAATATTCGAGTATATTGAATTAAAACAAATTCTTCCTACTGAAATAGTTTTTAAATCTGCCGTCCGACTGAACTGTATTAAAATGTTAAGAAACACAAAACTGGTTTTGAAAAAAAAATCCCTCATGTTTTATTTTTATGCCTATTATTTTGTCGTTATCCCTCATTCATGGTCCCCCATCAATCTATCGTGTCATACTCCGGCCGGCATTGTCCGATTCGCATTGGTTTGTCATAAATAGGGGTTTATCTATATTTTGTGCGGACTGGGATTGCATACGTAATACCCTTTAGCGGCGGATTCACGTGGGAAAGATATTTTAGGGTATTCGGCCGACGGTCAATAATCAAATCGCTATTTTCGCCGATAGTCCATATGGACGTTCTAACAAAATGTTTTGTCACAGTGATGTACTCTTGTACATTTGTTTTCGGCTGACAAATGGCCAAAGATCAGGTTTTGTAACGCCAATAGAGGCTAAATTCGTTTATTTTTCGATTTTTACCGTTATTCGAAATAGTAACATTTTTGTTCAACATACGACAAAACACTCTCTGCCAAACCCAAACCTGCTATTTGTGTACCAAACTTAAAATGTTTGAGTTGAAAAAAGAAAAGAAATAACGTCTTAGTCAGGACAAAGAGAGATAAATTAAATGAATGACATCAGGCAAATTAATAAAGATTTTTATGCCAATCTATCATATTTTCGCTAAGTAAATATAATCAGTCACTCAAAGTTGCTTGGCATGAATGATGTATTATTTCCACCTTCTTTGGTTGCAAAAAAGACAATTAATTTTCTTTATTGTTTGTGAATTTACTGATTTTGTTGGTTTGTTTTAAGGGTCTTCGAAGAATGTCGCACCGTGAAATTCTCAATGTATAGATTACTTATTAATAACAGTAAACAATAGTAAACCAATTTTTAATTGAGAAGTAGGTACAGTTGTACTTTCGACTAAAGTTTTGGGGTGCATGATTTTTCCTCATTGCAGTGACCGTGAGGTGGAGCCTTGCTGTAGACTTGACTGGGGAGGTACCACCCTTTCACAGAAGATCAACTTAAAAAAAACTACATTTTCTACTATTTAAAACGACATTACTACACTTTTAATCATTGGAACGGGTGTGTATTATTAGGTGAACCACAAGCTCGTTTACCTCTCACTTACTTTAATAGTAAGAAGTAAAAATATACACTGCTTACAAATGCTGCTTTGCTATTCGGCCGTGTTTTACTAGTTCCCTAACGAGGTTTTTATTGTTCTGAAGCTTTTAAACAAGCAATTACATTGAAAATGTTACGAGTAAAAAGCAACTGCTCACTTTCATTTCAAATTTCAGTATTTAAACAGGGTTTCTAAACAACAAAATGGCCGCGAAGTAAGCCTCGCCATTATAAGAGTAATTTGCTTTTTACTGGGTTTCACTGCTCAAGAATTCTTTTTTGCTGTCACCGCAAACGTGTGGTTTAATAAAACCTAGTTAGGTATACATGGCATTTACGCCAGAGTTAATTTCAGGTTAGAATTTTAATGTTGGTTTAATGATGGCAGGAACAATGTTAGACTGCTTACTTTTGGACAATAAAACATTTTTGCAAAATTTCTTTTTAATGTTTTACACATCACATTCGTTATTTACTACCAGAACTTTGTCATCAATGGCTTTTTAAAAATACGCGATATTCTATTATGACCATTGTCAAGACAAGACTGTGACTGAATAAATCTAATATAAAACTCAAAGGTGACTGACTGACTGACTGACTGACTGACTGACTGACTGACTGATATAGATAGCTATCAACGCACAGCCCAAACTACTGGACGGATCGAGCTGAAATTTGGCATGCAGGTAGATGTTATGACGTAGGCATCCGCTAAGAAAGGATTTTGATCAATTCCCACGGGAACTGGAACCACGCGGGTGAAACCGCTGGCGGCCGCTAGTGTAATCATATACACAAAGTCAAAATTTAGTATCTAACTGTGCTGGTTTCCGCGCGATGTTTTAATAATTTTATGCGCAAGTATGTATTTGTTGTGCATTCATTAATTCGAATACCCACAACACAAGTGCTAAGCTAAATATGTAGTTACTTTGGGGTCAGATATTGATCTGACCACAAAGTAACTACAAAATCTCAAACCGGTTCATTGAAACCTGACATTTTCCGCTAAATATAATCTTATAAAAAACTTAAAGGTGTTGACTGACTGACATAGATAGATATCAACGCACAGCCCAAACCACTGGACGGATCGGGCTGAAATTTGGCATGCAGGTAGATGTTATGACGTAGGCATCCGCTAAGAAAGGATTTTGATCAATTCCCACGGGAACGGGAACCACGCGGGTGAAACCGCACGCTAGTATAATATATTTTATGATTGTATCTAGCAAGTGGTTTCTGATACTTATAACATAGGGGCTCAAGCAGCTTACTTTGATATCAAATCAAGGTATGTTATGAGTTTCAACCGGCATAAATTATGATGTGAAAACTAAATAAACACAATAATTGTATTTACTGTTTAATCTAAAATTGACGGTTAATTTACCGCTATACTTTAAACAACCACCAATTCATTATGCACGGTTGCAGATACATTAATACAGGAGTAATTTGTTTTTTGCTCGTTTCGGTATCCAGTAAAGTTTTTGCAAGCCGCAAACACGGGTTTGCTCCCAAAATCAACCTGATGTTACAGGCTGTTTTGTTAAACAGAAGTTTGCTTTTGCAAAGCGCAATTTCCCATTTCAGTTGTCGTCAGAGGTCTAAATGAAAATTGCGGGAGTTTGACTGTTAGTATAACAGCTGTTTTGGACTTTTTATGACTTGGCGGAATGAACCACGCATGTGTTTCCGTTTTATTTATTTAAAGTTATTTACCGGAGCTTTGTAATTTTAAACTTCGCTTGTTAGTTTAGGCTTTTTAATGCTTAGTACCCATATATTTTATGCAGACTATACTGTTACATGACTAACAACGAAAAACAAAATTGCCACAATTGATTTTCAACTGATGTGAGAACTTTGTCAGCCATTTTGTCTAGTTACCCTGGCAAGGGTTGTGGAGAACTGACGACAGTCGCTTCAATATCCTGGATTTGCCAAATCCTGGATCTTGATCGAAGCGTTTTAGATGGGGATAAAACTCTAGGAGAAAATAAAGACTTTATAAGAGTACGATTAGCTAGCTACAGATGATTTTTTTGCCAATATAGGTAATTTTTTATTTGTAAAATCGTAAACAGATTCATTATTTTCTTATTACATATTAGAATAATTTTAAACAGCACTAAATAGAATCACGAGTAAGAGCTCAAATCTAAACGCTTAATGAGTTGAAAATAATTAATTTATATTTCGTAATGGAATTATTTGATCCGGAATAAATTTTCTTTGTAGCTAAATGTATCTCGTTAATTTGAGAAAATTAAATTCAAAACAAGAATATCAAAACAATTTTAGAGGTACTCGCTTTGGATAATATTACCTTGAGTTTTTATTGAGTGCCTATAATTTTAATTAGTTTTCACTAAACATGAATAAAGATTATAATTATAATGTTCAAGTATAACTTCAAGGTCCGTTTCTTACGATTTAACGGCCTTTAGTGTTAATTTAATTTTATTATTAAAATTATAATTATGACCACTCTTAAGTCATTAGAAGCAACTGATGGCCGATTTTTCCCAAAAACCCTTTTAAAAAGAGACTCATATGCGTCCTAATGCAATAGGTATATAGGCATAGATTTGACCGTTATGCTTAAGAGGGCTATTACAAATTTTCACTCTGCGAGAATAGGCATTTGACATGTTTTGACAACTCATTGGTCACGTGACCACAATACTGTGTTGAAATAACGACCAAACCATTATGATACTTTTCCCAAGTTTTGTTGTTTTGTTTCTATGGAATAATCGTTATCGCTATACCCGCACATTTGTGCCATGGATCTAGTAGGTGAAGAAACAGATTATAATATGAAGATGATATCATAAATGAGACAGATAATATTTGTTAAAAATTAAATTTATTTTATTACCTTGTCATTTATCTAGCAAAGGACGTATTTCGTTTTAGATAAAAGTTATAGCTTAGATTAGAATAAAACTTATGACAATTTACATGGTTAGTATAAAACACCATAAAGTAACTAGGTATTTTGGTGTGAAAAAGCATTAAAAAGACAGTGTTTTTATTACAGAGTCAAACGAGGCCAAACATTTGTTTAGATTAGAATACTATATGCCTAATTGGCATCGATTTTCGAGAGTTGACTATTTCTGGGAGCAGACACTCTCGTAGTAAAAGCGTGTCAATTTGGGTAACATCTCGATGTTACAAAAGTTATCGTTCCGTGGAACTCTAACTACTTTCATTAATAGTCCGGACCAGTCCAAACTGCAAAAAGGCAGAACTACGTAATCTGTCACCTGAAACAATTATATTTATTAATAAAATATGAAAATAGAATAACAGCTTCAAAATTCTTGGGTTCATTCATACTTACATTCTCAGATTCTGTTTCTATCGTCCTAGCATTTATCTCCTCAAGTTCTGCTATTGGCGGTTCGTCTATATTAATTGATTTTTTTTTGTGTTTTGTGTTTTTCGACCCATGCTGAAAATAACGAAATGAATATTAAGAATAATTTAACAACATAAAAAGCTTTGTAAACTCAAATAATTTTGACAAAACAACCGACCTCAAATTGCACATCTGGCACAAAAAAAAAACTTTTGGACTTCTACTACAATAATAATATTAACTGGTAAATGCTTGAATAGTTATTAAAATTACCGAAAGCGGTATTTGTTTTTCCAAATCAGTCATCAAATAATATCTGCCTATATTGCCGAATATGTTCGGATAGCCATCTGCGGTCTTCTTATTTAGTTCTACCACACCAAATGATACTTTCTGAATGCAAATGCTTGATTTGTAGCTAAAAATATTAAAATCTTTGTAGGTATGTGCCCCTATAATGTTTGAGAAGTTCCCTTAGTTCCTCGGGGATCCCGTCATCATAACTGGATTGTAATGACAACGGGACCAATATGGACTTAAATGTTTCTAAATGAAAAAAAAAGAAAAGAAAACGGTTTATAATTACAGAGTTCTGAGGTAACAACAGACGCGACCAGACGCGACGACGCGACGTGACGATTTGAAGAGTAGCTGTCCAATTATTATTATTTTCAGAGATCAACTCTTCCTTATTATTATTTCAAAAAAGAGCAATCCATTTAATACAATGTGTGAAAATTTCGGAAAACCAATGAATGTCGGGAAAACGTTGTTTATTGATCTGAAGAAAGAAAAAACAGGTGCAAGCGATTTTCGACCTTATCGTCATTTACCAAAATAACGGATTTTAATGAACCAGCAAAGATAGTCAACAAGCGGTTGCGAAAAAGCTACAAAATTTTAAATGTCAATAAGGTTGAAAATCGCTTGCACCTGTTTTTTTTACTTCAAATAAATAGACAAACAAGAAAAACAGATGCAAGCGATTTTCAACCTTATTGACATTTAAAATTTTGTTGCTTTTTCGCAACCGCTTGTTGACTACCTTTGCTGGTTCATTAAAATCCATTATTTTGGTAAATGTCGATAAGGTCGAAAATCGCTTGCACCTGTTTTTCTTACTTCAGATCAATAAACAATGTTTTCCCGACATTCATTTGTTTTCCCGACATGCATTTGTTTTCCGAAATTTTTGAAATAATAATGATAATATAATTGGACAGCTACTCTTCAAATCGTCGCGTCGTCGCGTCTTGTCGCGCAAAAAAATACTCTCAAAAACAAGTCCGCATTCGTACGGTACATAATATAGGCATCTACTGGGGTAGCCCTTCCTACCTATCTAAATAACCAGTAGGGGCAGTCGAAACTTTGCCTCTACTAGGGGCAGACGGAACTAAAAAGTTTCGACTGCCCCTACTGGTGGCAGACTTAGTAGAGGCAGTCCGGAATAATCCCTACTAAGTGATAGTGGGTACTTTATTTTGTCAGTGATCAACTTACGAGTTGTTTATAAATCAACATTTGAGAAAAACTTTATGGAGGCCCTTATTTTGTTTTGAGTAGGAGATTCAATATAAAACAAACACTAAAAATAATTATACTTACGTTATGAAAACTTGGTAGTCGCAGTATACACTGACGCTCGCTCGATCGTACTGGCGCGAAAAAATTCGACATAGGTCCAACGCCGAGAGCGCTCCGCGCAGTACTGAGTTCGGACGGCCAGCGCATCGCATTTTGTAGTAATTTTGCAGTTATATGAATGTTATTATCAAAATAGGATAATAAATGAATGGTTTAAAATTATAAAATCTTCATTCCTCATGATGTAACAATTATTTTGGTATATATTTTGCCTAATTGTGTTGTCGTAGAAAGGAGAAATTCACAGTTAACTTAAAGCGATTTTCGAAGATTTTTGCTTTAGGACTAGATGTTTTTTTATATATAAAACCAAAGATATTTAAAAATCCCAGGCCGCTAAGAACTATACGACTATATAAGAGATAACATTCTATTTTTTTTATTTAATTTGCTCAGAACAGTAGTTCAATCCAGGAGCTTAAAAATGTGCCTTCGCGCATTTTATGAAAATCTTTCTCTGCAATTTTGGGTTCAATTAAAAAGTTAAGCAAAATTTCGAAAAAGCAAGGCCGCTACAAACTATTCCAATAGATACTCTACACTATTTAATAAGTCATTATTGTTAATGTATTTTTGTTTCTGAGATCGATAACGCCAAAGTTGGCCATTTTATGCAAAAATCACAGTCGAGATGTCATATGACTCTTAAAGATCTTTTCATCCCACCATCTCGGAAAGAGTATTTTTAATCTTCAATATCTGAGTGGAAAAGCCGTTTTTATTCTCTAGAGGATAAAGTAAATTGAATTTAGAACATCGTGTGCACATAGTTTGTGAATTAAAAAAAACATTAAACCTATTTACTGCTACCTCTATGGTGCCGAATATATCATACAACTTTTTTTTAATTTGTTAAAGGTTTTTTTTGCATTTAGTCATTTCCTCGCTAAGGTGGAATGAAAAGTTACGTGTTGCACTCAAGTGCAAAGATTTTTCACCTCGTGCTCTTTTGATTCCCTCGCTAACGCTCAGAATTCTAATTTTGAATCACTCGCTGCGCTCATGATTCAATTTTAGAATCCTTCGCTTGCTCGGTCATCAAAATTGAACACGCGGTTAAAAAACAACTTTGCACTCTTGTATAACAAATAACTATTATTCTCTTAAGAAATTTACACTTCACTTATAATGAGATACAAAGGTTATCATAATATAATAATAATATGTGTGATTTGATTGTTAAAAATGTGTTTCATGCATGCAATAATGTAATAAACCGACTTCAAAAAAAAAAGAAACAAAAAAAACTACCTAAAAAACTGAAAAGCAAAAAATAATTTTAATAAGACATTCATCAAATGCGCTTATTGTCTAAGCCTATTAATTAAATTGTATTTTACGTGCTAGGTAGGTACCTACTAATCTGTTTGAAGTCGGTGCCAAGCCAAATAGTAGGTACCCAGATTACGTACCTACGTCCGCGGATTAATAAGTAACCCTTTATAATACATAATATTATTATATATTATCATTTTTTATTACCTTTGGCTTGGCACCGACTTCAAACAGATTAGTAGGTACCTACCTAGCACGTAAAATACAATTTAATTAATAGGCTTAGACAATAAGCGCATTTGATGAATGTCTTATTAAAATTATTTTTTGCTTTTCAGTTTTTTAGGTAGTTTTTTTTGTTTCTTTTTTTTTTGAAGTCGGTTTAATTTTTTTTTAAAAAAGTTTGTTTATTTTTCTATTTTTAGTGTTAATAACACGTAGGTAGTGAGTAAAACTCTTTCATAATAATGATAGCGAAAATACGAGTAGAATTGTATTATTTGATAATAATATTAGGTATTCATTAAGTGTTCAGCACCATGGGTAGGAGGAGAATGCGTTTATGCACCATAACCGCAGGCTAGCTAGACCCGCGGCCGTGTGTGGGGCTCGAGACAGAAGCGTCCGCTACCCACTACACTCCCCCGGTTTCTCCTTCACACCCGATTAGGACGAGCCGGTGCTAACCTTATTGGCTAGTGACCAGCCCATCCCCGGGTAATCATCAGCTTAGCTGCAAAAGTACATGAAATACAACTAACGTTCCACATATTCCTACAACACTGAAAGAATTATCCCCTAACTCCTAACCGTTAAGGAGTTGTACTTTCCATCATCACCTTAGCTGCAAAAGTACATGAAATACAACTAACGGTCCACATATTCCTACAATACTGAAAGAATTATCCCCTAACTCCTAACCGTTAAGGAGTTGTACCTTCCATCATCAGCTCATCAACATAAAATGATGTCTATCGGACGCAAAAACTTGAATGGCTTCAGAAAAAACAAGTAACGCGTAGGCGCAGCCTATAAAATTTGAGGTTTTCCCTTGATTTTTCCGGGATCCCATCATCAGATCCTGACATGGTGACAATGGGACCACCTCGGAACTATGCACTTTCAAATAAAAAAAGAATTATTTAAATCGGTCCACAATTGACGGAGAAATCGACGGACATACATAAAAAAAAAAAAAAAAAAAAAAAAAAAAAAAAAAAAAATACAAACAGTCGAACATATAACCTCCTCCTTTTTTGAAGTCGGTTAAAAAATATGCAATTCTCAGTTACAGTTACAGTACAATTCTGAAATGATGCACTTCGCAATACAAGTACTTGTGTGACGATAGGATAGAAAATTGGTCTTAAAATAGAAAGAAACCAATCTTTTACTACCGCTCTCTCAACTATATCAAGAAACTCAATATACGCAATATTGGTTGTGAATAGTTCAAAGGCATTCTAACTAAATACTCTCTGTGTGATGGACGAATTATCAAACAGCGGATGTGGCCTCTATTTGATCTGAACAGGAACTAATCTAGCGAAAGTGTTCCCAAACTAATTAGATTGAGAAATTAAATTGTAAACTAATTTATTACTGTAGAGTATAACAAAGGATTGTGGTAAGACAAATAGAATTTTGTTAGGTAATAAATGTTTTGATTTATGAGGTTAGAGCTAAGAGCACAGAATATATAGTACTAACGTATAATCCTATTAATCCTACTAATATTATAAATGCGAAAGTCTGGATGTTTGGATGTTTCGATGGTTGGATGTTTGTTACTCAATCACGCCTAAACGGCTGAACGGATTTAGATGAAATTTGGCACACGAATAGTTTATAACCCGGAATAGGACACAAGCTGTAAAATTCCTACGGGAAACGTCTCATTCCCGCGGGAATAACAATTTTAAAACTACTGAACCGATTTGAATAATTCTTTCACTGTTGGAAAGCTACACTATCCCCGCTGAACAAAGGGTACTTTTGATCCTGGAAACGTGGGGGGAAGGGGGGATATTTGAAAAAAAGATATTACGCGCGGGTAAAACCGCGGGCGGAAGGCTAGTAGTACTAATAAATTGTTTCTTACTTGGTTCAGAGATGCCTTCAAAGAGATGAATTACGAGACGACGGATGTTGCCTCCATTGATTCCTACGAACTAATCTAACGAATGTACGGAACTCGTGACCTAATTAGGTTCAGGCATTGCTTTTTCAATTACTCATTCCTATTTGAATTAGGGTTAATTTTGTTCTTAGTTCTTTGTCATATTAACGCGATTACATACCTAAATAATAGACGTATCAAAGCGGATAAATTGAGCTTATTATACATAACGAATCATGGATGGTATACTACTTGTCCTTGTCAAAGGATGCCTTAACGAAAGTGTAATTTTTGTTTTTATTTTAACTTTTATAAATATTTTAACGCTAATCAGGAACATGAAACCTACATCCAATATTTTAACTCCAATCTAACTTAAATTGAACATAATATCATAGTTATCGAATATGATCTTTGTTCCTGTTTAAATTGTTGAACGAATTTAATTTGATAAACTCGAGCTCTGATTATAAATTAATTCGATTATTATACAGTAATTGCCATTCCGTGATCAGAGATGCCATGATAGTAATTTGGCCGAATATATTTATTCGGCTATGCTCTCGTACGATACGCTTAACAATTTTCTTATTATCGAATGATCGTCAATAGATAATATAATTAGCGTGGACAAAGATAGATTTTTATTAGACGAGCCATTTGGTGTAATGGTCGAGAAGGCTATTACACCAGAGGTTGCGGGTTCGATCCCCGCACGGTACAAACATTTGTGTGCATGAACATGATTGTCTGTTTGTATTGGTCTTGGTGTTTCTATGTATAATATGTATGTATTAAAAAAAAAATAGTATATAAGTAGGTAATGTTTATTTATCCGTTGTCTGGCACCCATAGCACAAGCTAATGCTTAGTTTGGGGCTAGATGGCGCTATGTGAGTAATATCCAGAGGCATTTATTTATTTATTTGAAAAGTGTTCGCCTCAATCAATGCGTCAGACCCTTACAAGTCAGTAAATATAAAAGCGTATTCAATGTTGATAAAAATCAGCAATGTATATAGTGATTAAACACTTTTTATCGCATAACAAAGACTAAAAGTTAAAGTTAATACAGTAGTACTTAAAAAATTCATGCTTGAACATTTAGGCCCTTCGTACACAAAGCTACGCAAATCTTCGATATTCGACGATTTTAGACTCCAAGCGACTACCACCATACAAACGCGAGTCGCGAGACGAATGTCGGCGACGCACCTAGTGTACGAGCCTCAATGAATTTGTATGGCGGTAGTCGCTTGGAAACTAAAATCGTCGAGTATCAATGATTTGCGTAGCCTTGTGTACGAAGGGCCTTACACGCAACTTTGTGTTAACTGATTATTTCCGCCAAGATTCCTTTTGAAGTTGTAAATCAACAATGTTGTTTATTATTTTCTGTTTCAATTCAAACTTCACAGCTTATTTTACAAAGTCAGTTGTGTAAGCAGGTGGTGAAGTGACTCAACGATGAATAGAAGTAGAAGTATGAATAATATTTACTTACATTGTTTTACGTCATTGGGTTAAGAACTCGTCATGCGTATATTCATATTAATTGTGTTTACTACCATATACTACGCCTCCATTTGGCAAGGGTGGTGATTAAGTAGGTATTATGTAAGATTAGTTCGTACTAATTATTAATATTATGACATAAGCTTATTTTAATAATGAAATCAAGTTGTCGTCATTATAATAAGGTAGTTGAAAGCATCCAATTGATGACAATTAATATCCTGTAATGGGACAACAAACATGCTGATACTTACACTATAAATTCGACACAACAAGACGGTTTATATTGGTGCTTCGAGAAAGTTGTTTTGTTTTCACTGATGTTATATTCTGAGCCTTACAACGTCACAATGTTTAAAAAACTAAATCAAAATCTAAAAGGCACAACCCTTAAGTGTCAATATCTGTGTAGGAAATAAACCCGTCAAGATGCAGCGAGGTAATCGCTGTATTATCGCTGACGTTTTGTCACTAATAAAATTTATATTAGGGTCTGAGCGACTGAATGCGGTCCCACATGAATTGAGTTTGATTTGTTTAAGTCAGCATTTTAGGGTTATCAAACGAAGCATCCAATCTTGCGAAGTTACGAATTGTTAGTAGACTGATTAAAGCTGTTGAACATCCATTTATCTTACTAAACTCAACCTAATCTTACATTCCTTGCAATATTCACAGCTTAATTGAAACCCACCTAAATCTAATTCAGGATTTTATTTATAATACATCTTCAAACGATCTTGTTAATATCAAAAGTGTTCTTAAAGTTTTCGAACTACTCTTGTACCTCTTTTATGTAGTAACTTAATTAAAAGACTTTCTTAAAATATACAAAGTTTTGGTATATCCAATTACGTAGTTAAAAAATATAATTTTTTTATCTTATCTTTTTTCTTATTTACTTTAGATATCCATTTTATACATACGAACTGTAAAAACAGAATTATGTAGTGTTCATTTTTTTTAGGTTTTCATTTTAATTCCGTAAGTTATGGTTTAGTTTCGATTAGTTATTAAAATGAGTAAGCGGTATAAATCATCTAGATAATGTGTTAATAACACAATATTGTTACTGCGATATTATTAAGACGTGACTTTAAGTATCGAGTGAAATCATTTAAACCCCGGATGAAATACGAAACGAGGCTATTTTTATTTAAAATGGAAATGATTAATTAACTTAGATCAACGTTCAATATTTTCCCGGCGTAATAAGTTAAATATTTATAAAGAGAGATAATTGGATACAGTCGAACCGGATATAAACACAGTAAGGTTTCTTACGTATGATTTAAATGTAAGACGACTGAGTAGTGGTGCCACACGGGTGCGCTGCCTCGTCCGTCACACGCAACGCAATTATTTTAAACGCAGTGAATGCCACATGAGCGCTGCGTCGGCGTTGCGTCAACCTATGCCGCTCCGTCATTTCAACGCATCGTGTGGCAGTCAGTGGCACGTCGTTCAGATTTATATGAATTGTCGTTATCCTGATACTTACTACTTACTTACTATACTGGCGCAGCGACCCGAAGTAAGTCTTGGCCTCCGATAATAAGCGTCTCTATCTTGGTCTATCCTGCGCCACCTTCTGCCAGTTATCCTGATACTCTATAAAAATTCAATTATCAGCTAGAGACAAATCAAAACGGAATTGAACCCACAACAAAAAAGTAGCCAAACTCTTGTTACACAGAGGCGATTTAAACATTTTCCAAGCATGATAAGTATAAAAAAAATCTCAGTAATGGAGGATTATATTTTGTCTTGAGGATAGATTATATTGAACCATAATATTACATAGCTTTCAGCTTGTTTTCTAAATAAATTTTAGTTGATGAAAAATAACTTTGTACTTAGGTCTGGGGCATATTTTTCATTAGGTCCCCTTTTTTTCGCAAAACAATTTTCAGACTATTCCCTAAGCCAGTGATTTGCTAAGCTTAATTTACAACAAAAAGGTTTCATCCCTAGCCTAAATAAGAATGTTATGTTACGTGGGTTGGGTGTATAAATATTGGCCTATGTAATGCTGGTATAAAATAATAAATAAAACACGTCAAGTCAATGTTATTGTTTTGAGTCGTGAAGTAAGTTAAGAACTCGTGAATAACCACAAAGCAATTGTGCGTATAACAGTAACTATTTAATAATCGGTGGTATAAATGAGAATAAAGACGTGTGTGACGAAACGTCTCAGAAAGAAATCGGCGCGTCGCGTGATACTTGTCAAATACGATAGAGAAAAATTAACGAGCAATTTGACCAAAATTCTTCGCAAACATAGCACAACAGTTTTGAAGTTCTGCTTCAAGGTCTTCTGAAAGGTGACTATCCTCAGCCCAGTGGCTCATTTGAGTGGAAGAAAGGAAAACCGAGAACTCTAGAAACCCGCTTAATTCCTGGACTACTTTTTATATGACTATGTCTATCCTGATATGAACTGGAATTACTTTTGGTGACCGGTAAGGTGGATAGGAAACGACTCTTACTTGAGAGGTCTTAGCCCAAGAAGTTGGTCTGACCAGGCCCGCACAACACTCAATACAAAACTGTATGACGCACTTCACATTAGGTACCAAAGTCAGGAACATAATTATGGAGAGATACTAGTATTTCACGGGTCAGTAAGGTTAAATAAGTACCAAGATAAGCCCAACTTGACGTTTTACAAGTGATAACCTAAACACGAAAAATCGACATCGAAATAATCAATCTTCAAAACAAAGGCAGTCACGTACCAAGAAAATATTCTCTTTCACTCCTAAAACGTTGGACAAACGGAAATGAAAGGGTATTTTTACTTTTTTATTTCCAATTGTTTCCCTAAAGTGTCGATGTGACTGGGGTGAAGTGAAAAAGGTATACATCATCAGATCGAGCCGCCAATATTACTGTATTACTGCTTCCTGACAGCTGTGTGGACGTGACCTGTGTACCAGTCATGTACCTACTGTTCGCAGAAGTGTCCATTTTTCATTTCTTAAGCTTTTTGTCCACAATTCAATCAGCATGCAATTAGGTCGATGGATTTTTTGTTCAAACAAAAATTAAAATTCATTGTTTTTATATTCAGCATTAAGATAATGACCTGAAAGTAAATGTACATGTATGGTATTATACCATGAAACAAGAAAGTTTTGGTTATTTGAGTTGTAATTTTACATGTACTCTCAGTCTCAGTTTTGGTCAAAATCACTTCTTAAAAACATATTTTATTTTAAAGATATACTTTAACTTTGGTACATTTTCTGTCTTGTGTTGCCAAAAGCGAACTAAAGCTTTTTACTATGTACAAGTTTCTTACGTCTTTTGTAATTTATGGCTAATTTAAAACTTTGCTTAAATAAAATATTACACATAAAACACACAATACATTATGCTGCGACCTTTAGAGTAATAGGTAGGTCGTCTAGATAATTGCAATAATTATCTTTTCAAAGACACGACGAAACGGCGAACCACCTAAAAGAAGTCTTTGTTCAGTAAAGCAGTTTTTTAGAGTTTCAAAGACTAATTAAAAAGGGTTAGGTGACAGAGTGAACTTAAAGACTATCTTGGGTATAATATTTAATATTATTAAAAAATGTAGATAAAAACATTTTATCTGACGGTACAATCCTAAAAAAAGTTAGGGCACTATTGGACAATTCGGGCGTAGGCCGCACAATGCTTTTGAATTATTGAGCGCGTTCGTGCGGTGAGGTTAAAATTAAGGCCTGAGATTTTCATTTATTAAAGGAGTAATTTTGACCTAATTGGACGCAGAGATGTAACTACCTTGCCACACTCGACTTGTAGTTACATTTCCATGTTTAATTTTCCGAGTTAAGATTTAGGAGCAGCGCGACTTGATTTATAGGAAGCTTGGTGTAATTGCTCTCCAGGGGCCTGTGGTTACGCGAAAGTGTTTCTGAGATAATTTTAATGTTCAGTTTATTTTACAGGGAAACTTTTCTGGGAAAATTTGTCATCTTTTTATGTGCATAATTTTATGCCTAAGGGATTTATCTGTCATATGCGCATGTATTTTCTTTTGTCAACTATCCCCCCTTTCCCCCCACATTTCTCGGATCAAAAGTACCCTATGTCACCCGGGGATCGTGTAGCTTTCCAACAGTGAAAGAATTTTCCAAATCAGTTCAGTAGTTTTGGAGCTTATTCAAAATAAAAAAAGTATAGATAACATAATGCAACAAATGTTACCAATAATTTTTAATAAAATAAGTGTGTAGTTACTTTAAAATATAGTCTTAATCCTGGCTTTAGTATGCGGAGTGCTAGCTTAACTCTAACTGACGTTATCTGAAAAAATAAAGCTCAAAAAACACCAGAAAACAGGCATAAATAATCGGATAATTTCGTTAACATTATGTAGCTGTAATACACGTATACACGCTTACATTAAGTACTCATAGTACTTTGTACGAGTACAAAAACATCCGTGAAGCCTCACGTACTAAATACGTGCCGGAGCGGCTCCTAGCGGCAATATTGTTCAAACAATAACACATTAAGATTAGTATAGTGCTTTTTAATTTTATTTTTCATTTTGGCTGTTTTTTTTTTTTTTTTATAATTTTAAAGAATTTTGCCTGCTTAATGGCGATATAAATATTAAGTGGTGGAGAGTTAGTGCAACCGCCCGGACAGCGAGGGGTTCGAGTCCCGCCTGATACCTGCACAAGATGATTTTTTTCTTATAAATTAATATTGGTTTTGTTTTGACTAGCTAGATTGCGCATTTAGGCCTACTGTCCAGTGTAGCTTCATAGACGCTTCAAAATACGCTATGCAGCTTGTGCAGCCCAGCGTACTCAACTCTGTCCACGAGGCATATTGCTATCGTACTGTCTGAACAAATTTCCCTTTACGGGGAGTTTCTGGGTAGTAGGAAGTATGCTCTTTGACTTGAGTCCTGCACATAGCCGCAGGCCTATTGTAGTTCTTAAGCGCATTGTCAAAATCAGGATACATTGATTCAATTAGTTTGTCTCGTTAATATGAGCGCAAAAGTTAACCAATCTCAATGTGTATAGCGTTATTGGTAAGATCCTTCATTTCCAATATCTCTTAACGAGAAATTGATTTAGGTCTTCGTGAATCAATTTCCCGTTCCCCGTCGCGTCACGTAATACAATGATAACTATCAACTACCGCCCTAAGCACAGTTGTTTAGTTTCGACGGAGTTGTTATCTAAATACTCCGTTTTTGCTATATTTACAACAGCATAAATAATAAGCTCATTATTTCACTTGGCCTTTGATCGTTAATAATATTTCAGTAACAAGCGTAACGATTGTCTTATTTGTACTTTCTTTCTATGACAATGTATATAATTATGTATCTTTAGAAGAAATAGGAATAGGATATTTTTACATAAAAATGTTATATTTAGACAAAAAGATACAGGTTTGTAAAATAAAATTATTAAAGGAATCGCTTTTCAATCACACCAGGAAGAGTTTACAAAAGTTAAATCTATACTAGTATCTATCTATCTATTGTATTATAAAGAGAAAGATTTGTTTGCTCCGAAACTACTGATTCGATTTGAATAATTCTTTTGTTAAAAAGCTACACTATCCCCGGTTGACATAGAATACTTTTGATCCCGGAAATGTGGGGGGAAGGGAGGGATATTTGAGAAAAAGAAATTAAGCGTGGGTGTAACCGCTTGCGGAAGGCTAGTCTTACCATGAAAGTGTAAAATAGGGGTAAATGTCCGTAATGAAAGTCAGTTTGAAAATAAGACAGCTAAAAACAAACAGAAAAAAATGGAACAATGAAGTTGGATTAAATACACAAAAAATTTGTGTATTGGCTTGTAAATACTCCATCCCGTTAAACAAAATTTGCGACAAAAGTTTGTATGATAGTTAGGTATTCTCGTGAACGAGTAAAATGTGTAAGAAGCTTTGAGCAGAAACCTAGTAACTTTAAAAAATAAAAATGCAATAAGATACAAGAATATGTATCGTGAATCTTTGACTTCTCAGTTATCTCTCAAAAGATTTCCGAATAATATAAATCGCAGTCTCAACACTCGGTCGATTTCAATTTTATTAAAAATTGGACTACTTTAAAATCCTGGACTGACTCCAAGAATTTATCCAGCTGCCTAGAAAAGTGGGACACGCCTCGTAAAAGTTTTTACTAAGTGCTCAGGGTCACTACGTCCTCTTTGATGTTTCGCGACCATTGAATTGTACAATACTTTGAGAACCAACATTTTCTTGGAATAATATCAAATCTTGTATTATATCTTTGTAGGAAGTAATCAAGGTACTATCTAGGTCACACGCGCGTGATCACCCTTAAGGCTAAAATCCTGTGCAGTATTTTCACGTTTACAAGCGCCGCTCCTAAGAAGTCACGATGCGCGTGCACGGTATATTTTTCCAAAAGTGATCACGCGTGGTAGACCTCGTTCCTACGTTAATGTGATTTTAGCTTATTGTTATAGTTAATACCAAAAGATGTATTGTGGTTTGACGTGGAAACAAAGTTATGTGGGTATGTTATGTTAGTATGAAAGGCGCCACCCAGACTTGAGGCCTCTCAAATCGATGCATTAGTCTCGAGTCCCACACACGGCTGTAGGCCTAGCGAGCCTGCGGTTATGGTGCATTAAAGCATTCACCTCCAAAAAAAAGTGGAAAAAAAGTTATATTTTTTAACACACCTACATAAAATTGGCGAGAACCACCGGATTGTTAACATGAATTTACAGAGCTCTAAAAACTAAAAAGTTTCTTTTACGACTAACCATTTTTTCCAATATTACACAAAAATACGACATTGATTAAAGTAAAATTTAGGTATTGATATCGCTATCTCTCAAATACTTTTTTAAAGTTTGAAGATTTTTTGAGGAATCTGTCAAAAATTGTATATAATGAACATAGAATTATGATTGATGACTATAATCTATTGATTTTTTATGTTCTATCTTACACGTATTATCCATTGTCTTATTTCTAAAAATGCTAATTTTGAGCCTGCATACTTTTTCAATCTATTTACATTTTATCTATAACAAAAAAGTAAAAATTACTGGTTTTCTGTCCCGGCCTTTTCTATCGTTGTTCTGCAGAAATGTAACAACCTTTTCCGGGTAAAAATGTAGCCTTTGTCACTTTCCAGCTACTATCCTCATACCAATAATCTTTTTATATTGAGTGGCCCGATGGCGCATTTGGTAGTGATCCTGCCCTATGACCCAGGGGTCGTGGGTTCGAATCCCACCCAGGACAAACACTTATGTGATGAACATTTGAGTTTGTTTTGTGTCTAGATGTTTATTTGTATTTAAGTTGTATATTAGTGGTACCTTTGTTGTTTCTGACACCCATAACCCACTTGGGTTATGGTAAGTACTTACTTACGCTGCTTACTTTGGGGTCAGATCAATGTATGTGATGTTGTCCAATCACGTCGATCCAAATGGTTCCGTTCTTATCTGAAACTGGTATCACAAACGAAACACTACCTATATCAGAGTATGAATTTGATATAAGTTAGTCTACTAATACGAGTTTCTTTATTACCTACACAACTTGTAGTAAAGAAACATCTTATGGCGCATGGCAAGTTTCAGTTATTAAACTTAGTGAAGTGACGTCGTTTTAAGTCCTCCGGCTAAGCTATTGAAATCCACTTAAATTTATTGCAGCCGAGGCGAAAGCACAATATGGACGCAGTTGCACCAAGCATATTTTATCCAAAGTTCCCTTTATTATTTATTTTTGACATTAATATTAATTAATGTCAAGAATAAATCTGATTATGAAACCGCCAAAAACTTTCAGAATCAAAAACGTGACATTTTGGTAATTAAATATAATTTGGAAGTTCAAAGCATACGGCCATAAGTCATAACGGATCTTCAAAGATGTACAAAGTGTTAGGCAGCCTCGTGGCTCGTCTGCCTAGCGACTAATAAATGATGGCTGTGACATTGGTCACGCTAATCTGGAGTCTGAACCGACAATTTTTTTTAAAGTAGTTTTTAGAAAAACTCAAGTCAGCTACCGCCCGGAATTTGGATCTTAGCGGTGATGTGAAAGCACGTCAAGTCAAGCCTGCGTCTTCCTAGCAAAAACTGGCTAGGATAAAATATTTTCCATTCTATAACCAACATACTGCTCACAGATTATATACCTACCCGGTTTGGATAGGGTTGGTTACTTGGGCTTTACTGTCAGTAAATTCTCTGGAGTTTCATAATTGTATGATACATTATTGTCCCCCATTATATAATAGATAATATTCTATGCCCCTGGGCTATTCTTTACTGTAGTGCGAATTTTATTCCTTTCCAACATTGATGAATAACATTGAATATTATTGAAAATTGTCTTATTTCTTGTTTCAGGTAATAAGTAATCCTATAAGCATTAGTATTTAAGTAAGTAATAGAAGTACGAGTATTAGTCATTCATCCTGCATGTAGCGGTGCTCATACAATCAAATGCACATTATGATTGTAATCGGTCTGATGTTTGGCTGTTTGCTAATTTAGAAGTAGAATATTTTTGCGTTTAAACTATTACTATAAGAAAACTTGCCATTCATTGATTAATTTCAAGTAAAAACAATTTTTTATTCTATAATTATAAAACGGGCTGACGAAATTTTGTGTTTATCGAAGTCCAATATACCGCCACTACCGTATAGAAAAATGTCGACACTTTGATTTTACTACGTTAACTACCACGGGGGTACAGTGGCTAGTTGGTTGCACTTTAAAGCGACTGCGCTAGGGGTAGAGTTGCCCAACTATCGATAGTTTCGCTATCGATAGTTGACCTTGATAAATAGTAACAATATCGATAGTGCTATCGATACTATCGATACTATCGATATTACAAATGAACCAATACTATTGATCGGAAGCAATACTATCGATAGTATCGATACTATTACATTACAATACTATCGATAGTATCGATAGTATCGATAGTTTTTTATCAATACTATCGATACTATCGATACTATCGATAGTATTGATGTAAAAAATCATAAAAACTATCGATACTATCGATAGTTTGAAAAACTATCGATAGTATTACACTATCGATAGTTGAATAAACGCCAATAGTATCGTTTCTCATTTATAGCGTAGTTACACTTTTTATAACTCAAGAACGGATGAACCGATTTGGCTGAAAATTGGTGGAGGGGTAGCTTAGACCCAGGAGACTGACATAGGGCATTTTAATGGGGGAAGGGGATAGGAGGGGGGAAGGGGGATAGGATTGACAAATGGGGGATAGGACGGGGAAGGGGGATAGGAGGGGGAAGGGGGATAGGAGGGGAGGGGAAGGGGTGTAGGAGGGGGAAGATCCTATCCCCGTCCTATCGCCCCATATCAATCTTATCACCCTTCTCCCCTCCTATCCCCCTTCCTCCATCAAAGTATCCTATGTAAGTCTCCTGGGTCTAAACTACCCCTCCACCAATTTGCAGCCAAATCGGTTCATCCGTTTTTGAGTTATAAAAAGTGTAACTACGCTATAATTGAGAAACGATACTATTGGCGTTTATTCAACTATCGATAGTGTAATACTATCGATAGTTTTTTAAACTATCGATAGTATCGATAGTTTTTATGATTTAATACATCAATACTATCGATAGTATCGATAGTATTGATAAAAAACAATCGATACTATCGATACTATCGATAGTATTGTAATGTAATAGTATCGATACTATCGATAGTATTGCTTCCGATCAATAGTATTGGTTAATTTGTAATATCGATAGTATCGATAGTATCGATACTATCGATACTATCGATAGACTATCGATACTATTGTTATGACGTCAACTATCGATAGACTATCGATAGACTATCGATAGTGGACTATCGTTGGGCAACTCTAGCTAGGGGTTCTGGGTTCAACTCCTAGGCCAGTTCGAAAATATGTGTATCTAGGAGAGCCTAACTGTAGCGAGGAACTACAAACATTATATATTTTACCTATGACAATATATTAAATCTACTGCATAATTTTCTTCTCTGCCTCAGAATGCACGAACATAAAACTCTCAACCATTTTCTAACAGGAAACCATCTTAATACAAGCCTTCACGAAAAAAATATCTTCATATGCACTATCTTTCACATAATAAAACTATTCTTGATATGAATAAGGGAACATAAAAAAAGAAAATTAATATACATAAAGATATAGCTTTCTTTGATATACGTTTTCCTTATTTACGAGATTTTTATGTTTGCCATAGTTTATGTTTGACCCAAGACAGTTTGGTTTCGAGAGAGGGAAAATAGTTAATATTTGGCAGGAAGCCACAACATGTTTCCTTAGTTAATAATAAGCTTATTTGGTATTTAAATAAAAAAATATATATTTCTGGATATTATTCACACAGCGCCATCTTGCCCCAAACTAAGCATTAGTTTGTGCTATGGGTGCCAGACAACGGATAAACATTACTTATTATACTTTCTTTGTAAATACATATTGTACATAGAAACACCTAGACGTATAGAAACTGACAATATAAACAGACAAATCAATAATGAAGATACAATTCGAAACTTGCTAAAAACTCAGAAGAACTACGAGGAGTAGGTATATTTTTTTACCTATTTTATGATTTTCTCAAAAGTACATTGTTTTAGATGTTGGTCTGAGACCTCGAGATCCTCGATTCGATTCCCGAATCGGGAAAACTTGCATCGAATTTTCCGAACACAACACGGTTATGTTATTACCAACCCAAAGGTTAGCTTGGTGATTGTGATAGTACCTGTTTTTGTGACGATAACTTAATTTTAATGATTGAAGCCCCTTAATAGACTGACACTTAAATATTATTTCCCATTTTTTAAATATTTTAAACAAAATACTACCAATATTTTAATTAGTGTTTTGCCCTCATCAGTAGATACGAAACGAACAAAGGACATCCACATGTTACTTCAAAACGTACCAAAACTTTAAATCACCGTGCACACTCAAGCATTGTGTCCCAAAATTTGCCGCGATTTATTCAACAAACAACGAACTGTCTAATAGCTTAAACTCTATTAAAATCAGAACAGTACTTGAGATTAACTGCACTGTGGTTTCATTCAGTGGTACGTTTGCCTGCGTAATTCCCTTCCACCATATTGTGTTTATGCTGTAGGGAAGAGCGAGATAACAAATAACTAAAACCTAAAGCTTGTTTATCAGCGTGGAGCGTTTTATCGCAAGGATGTTTTCCTGAACTATTTTAATGCCATATTGTGTTTGTTTTTTTATATATAATATATAAGTTTAATACAAAATAAGATACAGTTTACTTGCAGCAACCTATATGAGCTTGAGAACTTGAGGTATAAGAAATAACGAAATCACCTTAAAAAATATACATACTTTAATACAAATAAACATTTAAAGACAGAACTAATACAACCCAGGACAAAACCATTTTGTGGTAAAGAAATAAATTGTTTATCACATAATGGTTTGTTCTGAGTGGGATTCGACGACCCAATATCACTGACGCATAGAGTAGACCACTACCAAATGCGCCATCAGGCCAACCCATAACTTCACATTGCGTTTTAATTTTCCAACAATATCGGAAGAATCCAATGATCTTTATTGAACAGTTTGTCTCTTTATTGTATTTAAATTGTGATTTAATATCCAAAAATATGTACAGTTTAGTTCACTGACCGTTGAATAAAACTTTCTGGGAACATTTGGATTATGATTATCGCTAATCTCAATACTGGAAGTGCAACATTAACCCAGAGCCATTAACTTGCCCTCGGGGCGGTCAAGGACGCTTGACACATTTGATGGTTTATTGGTTTATCCGCATTACGCTGTCACTGGGCCAAGACTTGGCAAACATGATGGAATCTTAGTGCTGCTGATGTAACGTATTCTGGACTATTGATTCGTAGGCATATACTATAAAAAAGATCAGCATTTTTGTTTTGCTTGTATGTAAATTACTAGAATTTAGTCGTTTTATGTCATCATACTGTACATATAACTTTTTCTGTTGCCTTGTTTCCAAGTGACTATTTTTTTGCCAGCAAAACGTTTCTTTTTTCAAAGTCGGCTACCATACCCATTTGTGACCCGAAAGGCGCTGCAGTTCATAGGCAGCAGTGATAATATTCCATCAAATGATTAATTGCTAGTTTTACTTAATCCAATAGCGCATTAACCTTAGTAAGTTTTACAAATCTTTCATTAAAAAAAAAACGATTGTTCGTAACTAAAATTACCAAATACTTAAATTATTTTTAAACATTAAAACAATGACTTCATCATTAAAACAAACACTTAAGTGAAACAATAACAAAATTGGCAATGGACATGGAGGTCTTACTCCATTACACAAAAACTGATGTGTTTCAAGTCTCCCGTGTAAATAGTTCTGCACAACTGCAATTCGGACACATCTGGACAAAAAGTACAAGGCAGTAAATTCGAACGTGGGACGACCATGACCACATAAACTTGCTCTTGGGAATTTATAGATTACAGAGCAGAACACTAAAAGAAAGTCCTTTTGGTTAGGAGTGAATTTCATAAGACACCAATAATAATGATGAGAAAGACGAAATACTATGAAGATTAAATTTCTTCTCAATATTAAATGAGAAAATTTATGTTCACAATTTAAGAAAGTACAAATATTTTAGAATAAGAAAGATTTTGTTAATAAATAAATAATAAAACAGTATCTATACAAATGTTCAAAAATTTAAATCCATATAGCCGCCTAACCCAACAAAAGTTTTCCCATGAAGTATTCGAACGAGTGTATTTTAATGCAAACGTAACTAATACCACTCACTTTGCATTTCGCTCTTAAAAATAACATAAAAACAGAACTGCGAAGCTACTTAAGTCGACAAGTAACATCCAGTCAAAGCTCTCGGCGCGTTTCCGCGCTGACAACCAATCTCCATTACCTCGGCTCGTACAAGGAGCAGTGCTGGGGCCGCTACTTTAAAAGGTGCCGTAATTCTTGCTTCCTTTAAAAAATACTTCCTCATTCATAAATAGTCTCTGCAGTTCTATTGATGGCTCTGTCATATGCCTAAACATAATGTTCTGCATACTTTTATTGCACAACATTTACATCAACACCGGCCAAAAGTATATTCACTTTACATTACGCACTTAAAAATTACACAAAAACGGAACTGCAAAGAAAAAAAACCTCAATTTATCCCAGATCAGATGGGTAGTTGATTTTTTGTAGTATAACAAATATAATATTGATCGTTTTTCCGGCTTAAAATATTTGGTCTAGTTTGCGACTTGCATGGGTTTGATGAATCTAACCTCTAGACATAATATAATAATAAATGTCGATAAATAAAGGACTTTGCCTTTTTGTACCTCAAGGGGAAGACATCCACGTGCCGAGTTTCCCATGGGGATGCCTTAATAATATAAATTTAGAAACAGGAAAAAGTCTTTTTCACTATGTACACAGGTCACTCTGACTTTAAAAAATACCCCTTGGCCTTAACTTGCAGTTTCAAAATGGGTCTGATTTAAACCCAAACTTCTTGGTTAGACGTAGTTACGATACAGATAAAACTACATCATAGTTGGTACATTATAATTCACCCATAACCATTATGGAAAATCTTTATTCTCCTACGTGATTGAACGACGTCATTACACTACCGTATTCACGTTAATATTCCCTTAATTCCACTCCCGCCAGCAATGCCAAGGTTAATAGAAATAATACCAGGCTCTACGCGATCAAACGTTTAATGTTTCACTCGACTTAAACAGTTCAGAATTTACCGGTAAAATCTTACGCGACCGGTTAATACCGGTTCTGTTAATCTGGGAAGGTGGGGGGCCTTTATTGGGTCATTATTGTCTGGTGATCCCTTTATTGTTCTGCGAGTTGGAAAGAGAGAGGGCCTGACTTGTGAAGACTATTCAGTGATGATCGCATTCAGGAAGAATTTAGGTAACACACCAACTTTTTAAGAATAAAAAGTTGATGCTTAAGAGTATTAATTAAAACTAACACGTACACGTAATACATAATAAGAAAATTTCGTCAATCTGTAATAAAATCCAGAATACAAAATACCAAAATTATTAAAATTTTCGTTTGAGAATAGTGTTTGATGTTACATTATTGTGTCAATATTCTAAAGTTCAGCTTTCTAATTTGGCTTAGATTATTTGATTCCAATAGACAGGATATAGGTATGCAGCCTACCTGATAGTAAACAGTATGGTTAATTACAATATACCAAGCCTTTGATTAATTTAATTGTACTGGCTTCCACATTAATTAACGACTATAATTGTAAACGACTAATATAGCCTGTTGCAAAATGTTATTAGAATATACATATTATGGTAATTTATATAACATGGAATATCGAGCATTTCCTATGGGGGTCTATAGGGAGTCTATTATCGTGTAATTTAGAGCCGACAGGTTTGCTCAAGTAAAATCCGCTGCCGTAAGAGCTTTGGCTATGTTCCGGCAATTCCAATGAGTTAGCCAGAAAATTAGAAATAAAACAACACAGCTATTTTTTCTTTACACAATAATAAATTCTACGGCCTCGATATAATACTTAAACCTTCACAAGGATGCGGAACCATCTATCTATTCACCGAGGCGTGTACATAGTGATTAGAGGACGGTAGTAAAGTTTTTACTGCCGTCATATCGATTACTTGAATGCGAGTTGGCCCATCACTACGAAGATAATAAGCTCAAGGATAAAAATAATCCAAAGGAAACGGTGAAACTTTTAGAACAAATAGCTTAGTGGTTTACGTTGCCAGTTCCAGATGGTGCACGTAATGTAATAGAATGTAATGTAATGGAATGGAATGTAATGTTACCTACAAAATATATAAAGTACTTTATTATGAATAAGCTTGAACTCAGGAATAAAGATGTTTTAAGAAATCTATACTAATATTATAAAGAGGAAAGATTTGATTGTTTGTTTGTATTGAATAGGCTCCGAAACTACTGAACCGATTTGAATAATTCTTTCACTGTTGGAAAGCTACACTATCCCCGGTGAACATAGGGTACTTTTGATCCCGGCAATATGGGGGGATGGGATATTTGAAAAAAGAAATTACGCGCGTGTGAAACCGCGGGCGGAAGGCTAGATAAATATATTTGTATACCAATAAATGTATCAATTTAAATTTATTTATATGAGAAATTTACAGAATGTCGTGTTGAATCATTTCTTTTTTAATTAATTTCATTAAATTAGCCGCTGAAGATTAATTGTGAAATCTGACTTCGATTACTACATAATCGAAGTCAGATTTCACAATTAATCTTCTAAAAGTTGCAAATAACAGTTTATTCTCATTAATTTACCAAGCAACTAGGATCAATTCGTTTGTAATTGACATTCAGGGATCTGGGTTCGTCTTTTGCTAGTGTAAACAGCTCGGGCACAATTGAAAGCAAACAGTCTGATTCAATTCCAGAATACTCCAGGCATCCTCAAGGACCGCTTGTTTGGTTATCATCTTGACTCGACGTAATTTGAATTGATTATTGATGAGCACATTCATGACTTAGCGTGGTGTAACCAATGTTGAAAGTAAAGATTCTATTTGCTTTATCTTGTGACACATTCTTTCGATTGTACCTTTGTAGCATTTTGGTCCTTGTAATTTTGACATAAAAAGGAAGTCAAATCTGAGGGGAACCCTGTACTACAAGAGGTAGTCACAATCGACTTGACTTAATGAATTTTGATGTGATGTACATTATGTTCTTTTTTATATTATACTAGTTCAGTTGGCAGACAGGCGCACAGCCCACCTGATGGTAAGCGGCCACTGCGGCCTATTCCATTGAGGGACGCTTCACCAGGGAGCGTCCCTCAATGTGCTGCCAGACTGTAGACTCATCTGATCTTCGAGCCTCTGATTTTAAGTGTACTGGCTCCCACATTAATGTTGCCGGAACATAGCCACAGCTGTTATGGCGGCAGATTTTACCTGTGGGGGTTAAAAAAGCCCTACCAACCAGAACCAAGCAGGAATCGAACCCACGTCCTCCGAGTTTTTATACCCGAGCGGCTTAGCCACTGTTCCATGTAGGCGGTCAAATGTTTGTCTTGTGTCTAGACACATACCTCTAGAGGTAACACAAGTGCTTAAGCTACGTGATGATAATGTGTTCGTGGATCGAATCCTTTTAACCAATATAAAAGTCTTTCAAAAACTACGTCTATTCCTCACATACGCGTAACATTAATGATGCACCTCACGTTAATCTGAAAGACGTAATCTCACAATCTCACCTCTTCTATAATTCAAGAGCAATGGCCGCGTTTCTGACTGGAATAGTGAAAAACTTTTCCTCAATCAGGTTAATGGTGTCATCAGCACTCCGAAGTGTAAATTGAATAGAAAATCGTTACTTCTTAGTCCCGAAGAAAACACATCAATCAAACGCCTATCGACGATTATTATGATTGATACAGTTTTTGTGGGACAGCTTGTATACATGATGGCGTTACTCACTAGTATAATGTACAATTGCGTAGAAGACAATATAGGCATGTTTGTATTTCGTCACGTTTGTGTTACCGGTATCTTTTACGAGTAATATATAAATTTTTGTTGGATTTTCTATGTCTAGTGTTATAGGCTGGACTTGGGCGTTGAATCTCACGCAAGTGAAATTATTTGATCTTTCATATTTATTTTTAATTCCTAATTAATTACTAGCCTTATAAACAAAATAAAAAAAAGTTATAGAAAACAGCCAAACTTTAATTTATGGCAAAATATAAAGTAAGATAAACTTATGTCGTGAGAGAAAATTTGAATTTGGAACTTTGGCACTTCAGCAATTAAGAAAATTTTCAATGAGATGTGTTTTGGTACAAGTTCTTGTAAGTCTGTAAAGAGGTTGTTGTCTTCAAAAGTTTCTCAGATTTTCTCAGTAATAGGCGAGGGACAATTTTTAATTGGCCAATAATTACGAACGGCGTGAATTTGAGTCTCAAAGTCAACAGCTGTAATATAATCGTAAAATTAAATCATTATCCACCACTGGGCCAAAAAGGTTAAGAATTGGAAAGTAATTTGACAAACAAAATTTTCTTTTCAATGTTTTTTTTTAAATCGTTTTAACTTTGTTGTCATGGTCAATTGAAATGACAGTTTAGCATTGTTTAAAAAGTACCTAAATATATATTAAATCATTATGTATATTATTATTTTTTGCACTATTTGAAGGAGGCCTACATCCACGCGATAGAAAACGTCTGAAGAAGAAGAAAATTCAATATAAGTCGTAACAATAATTTATATTTTATTATCTTAAAAAAGTATTACTTAGGATGGAATAAGAAGATGCTAAGAATTGTATACATTCTGTCCCAAAAGTACCCGGAAATTATTATTTCAAGGACCTGTGTTAGAGATATTAAAATAAATCTTTTTGCGTTAGATTGGTACAACTGTTATTGGTTGGCGGTGAAAAATAATCTTACCTCTGTCGAGTATTTTGTGAGTAATTAACATTTGTAACAAACAACTTTTATGGTCGCGTCGTTTTTTTACTATGGCCGATTTTGTTGACCAACAAACTTATGTTAAATTTTTGTGTTGTTAATAAAATTTCTTGTGCCTTAACGCTTTAAATGTTACAATAGGTGTTTATCAATTAGTGTAAGTCGAAATCTCAGGCATAGGAGAGGTATAAATCATTCATAGTGGCCTCTCTCAGTGGTCAGGCGTTTACCACGAACTGGAAGGCCATTCACTTCAACTGACGACGATCATATTACACCGCATATTGACCGACTTGTGGGTGGGGAACACGTGGATTGCGCGCCACGACAAACGCGCTAGCTCAAACAGTAATGATTATTCGTAGCTTTTTGGCCAAACATTTAATTAATATCGCTACGTATGCACTCTACTCACCAGATATGGCACCATATGGCTATTTTCTCTCGCCTAAACTAAACTAAACTTAAATTACCATTTCGTGGATTGCATTTTGGACCATTGACAGTGGTGAAAGAAAATACGACGAAGGTGCTGCAGGCCATCCTGATTTCTGCGTATGAAAAGTGTTTTGAAGACTGGTTGAAGCTCTGGCATATGTTTATTTCCTTTAATGGAAGTTACTTTAAAAGGGACCAAATAAATTTTGATGAATAAAACTACCACTTGAATTTTATTTACAATTTCCGGGTACTTTTGGGACATAGTAGTAAATAACGACACAATACAAATAAGTACCTAACATTAATAATGTTTTGTTTAATTGTCACTAAACAAAATATTGAGTCCAAACAAAAGACAATATCAGAATTTTCAAAATGGAATTCATAGCATATTTTCAAATCTTTTAAGTCTTACCTCAAGAAGGTTTTACTCCTTTAACATTGTTCACAATTGTAGCCTGTACATTCGTTTTACATAAAGGTTCACATATTTTCTTGCTCTCCGAACCAGTGAAATGGAAGAATAAAGAACAGAGAAACGTTCGAGAGAACAATAAACTAAAAGGGTTTAGTCCTAATACAGTTTTATGTTATAAAATCACGCAAGATGCCCATTTCAGACATTCCAATTTATTGCTATAGGCTTAAAGCACACTAGATTTGAGATGTGGGGTACAGTTGTGGCCATTCAACATTTACAAGCTTCCTAAATAACATTTTTTGATATCACTTAACTCTCTACTATCACGAAGCCCACCTAAATTTAAGCAATTTAAGTATATTTATGTATTTGGTGGTAATTGTGGTCTAAGATGATACACACATGAGCACACATGACTTTTTTTTCGGAGGTGAATGCGTTTATGCACTATAACCGCAGGCTAGCTAGACCCGCGGCCGTGTGTGGGACTCGAGACTAAAGCGTCCCACTACCCACTTAACTCCCCCGGTTTCCCCTTCACACCCGATTGGGACGAACCGGTGCCAGCCTTGCTATTGACCAGCCCATCCCCGGGTACCATGAGCACATATGACTGGCTCGATGGCGCATTTTTATTGTTACCCTGCCCTTTGTGCCAGAGCAGAGGTCTTGGTTTCGAATCCCAAACAAAAGTATTATTAAAAGTAAAAAAAATGTGTTTGTCCTGTGTCTGGATGCTCATTTTAATTTAAGTATATTTATTACCTATTTGATGTCCGACTGATCAACATTTATTTTTTATTTACTGATGTTTCAAATATCCAATGTTCTTTAGATACCTTATAATATTGTTACGTAGGATACCAACTACTAATGTGGGACACTACAGGCTCCTAATAATAATAAAATAATAAAGTACTAAGTGTTAGAACTTATAAAAAACTTTTCTGGCTTAGACTGTACGAGCACATTTAGGCCATGAAATATTACAAAGAATATATAACCAACACGCAATTTTCCAAACTTTCCTTCATATTCACGCTGAATGGTGAATTGTGGGTTTTGTTTCTTTTTCTAAACTATGTGAAACTAGCAACACGTCATCATATAAGGCAAGTTTGCTCCTGATAACAAAATATTAAGTAGCAGCCTATTAATGTCCCACTGCAGGTCAGAGACTTATTATTGAATTTAAGTCATCTCCACAAAAATAGTTACTACGTTAATCACCACTGTTGCTAAGTGACCTATTTTGCACTTTCTGCCTCTCTGACTTTGCTGCCTCTTTCTGCGAGATAACTGCCTTGCACAAGAATGTGGCCTCCTCCCATGCTCTTCTGTTGGCAAATATGGCTCTGATCATAATTACCAACGAAAGACGTCCACCACTTAACGCCAGGCAGAGTTTGCAACGGGAAATATTTAAATGTACATACATACATACCGTCACGCCTTTTTCCCGTAGGGGTAGCCAGAGACCAACTCCTTCCACTTGCTACGATCCTGGCACACAACTATTGCTTCCTCCACATTCATAAGTCTTTTCATGCATGCCCGTCGGTTAAGGGTACTCTTGACCTGACCTTTCCTCTGGACATCACCTATCTGGTCCTGGAATGTCCTTCTAGGCCTTCCCCTTCCAACGATTCCATTCACACTCCCCTTATATATTTCTTTTGTTAACCTACTTTCATCCATCCTCTCTATATGACCAAACCTCTAGCATACCTTTTTCGATTTTTGTCACTACGTCTTCTTTTATGCCGCATAGTTCTCTTATTTTTTCGTTCTTTATTCTATCACTCAATTTTACTCCTTGCATACTTCTCAATGCTCGCATCTCCACTGCATTTATTCTGCTTTCATGCTTCTTCTGCCATACCCAACTTTCACTTCCATACCACTACACCACTGTGAACCGCAAGACGTGCCTTTTTAGACACTTTTTGACTGTTCACAAAGGTGTGTAGAGCACCGTTTACCATATTACCGGCATTTACTCTCCTTTCAACATCGCTATCGTACTTTCCATCACTTGTAAACTTAGATCCTAAATAAACAAACTCTCTTACTTGTTCTACTTTTTCACTTCCGATCACAATATCACAAACTATCATATCTTCATCCCTTTCAAATACCATAACTTTTGTCTTACTAGCGTTCACCTTCATCCCTTTCTCTTTCAAAGCCTCATCCAACACAGTCATCATCTCCTGCAAATCTTCAGCAGACGAAGCAAGCAGAACTTGATCATCTGCATAAAGGAGACACTGAACAACTGACTCATTCATTCGCAAACCTTTGTTACATTCTTTCAATCTCCTTAAGCATTTATCCAAGAATAGGTTAAACAGCCACGGGGACGCAACACATCCCTGTCTAACACCCTTTTCGATGTTAAACCAGTCAGTGCACATCCCGTTAACTCTGACACAAGCACTTGATCCCTCATAGAGAGACTTTAGCCCTCGTATCAGACTACCGTTCACCCCATGCTCAGACAATGCCAACCACAATTCATTCCTCACCACTCTCATAGGCCTTTTCCAAATCCACGAATATGCAATACTTTCTGATTTTTGGCCAGAAATTTTTCGGCTATGCATCGTAAGGAAAAGACCTGATCCGTACATCCTCTACCCTTTCGAAATCCGCCTTGTACATCCCACATTTTTCCATCTGTAACTTCCATAACCCTTTCAATCAATATCCTTGCATACAACTTTCCGACAACACTGAGAAGGCTAATCCCACGGTAATTTTTGCAGTCCTGTTGCGACCCTTTTCCTTTATACAGTGGTACTATCACCGCCTTGCACCAATCTTGCGGTACTCGGCCACTAGCCCAACACATATTAAAAAGGCGGTGCAACTGACTAGCTACTACTCCCTGTCCAGTCCTCAGCATCTCTACATATATTTTATCATAACCTGCAGCTTTCCCTAATTTCATTCTTTTCAAAGCATTTATAATCTCATTCATACTTATGCTAACATCATCTACTCTGTCACTCTCGCTTTCTTGATCAGATCCAGTCAATTGTACGGGCACATCATCTTTTTCAAATAGACTTTCAAAATGTAATGTATTTAAATGTACACCCAAAAAATACTGAAATGTACATCAAAATAACTAATTGCACAGGTTCCAAAGGTTAGGTTAGGTTAGCAATTCAATTTTTTTGATGTACATTTCAGTATCTTTTGATGTGCGGATAAGTACTACCCGTTTGCAACCCGTCTTGGCAGGTAGAGCAGCTTAACCAAAGTTTTATTAAAAAAGGTCACAAAAAGAATATAACTTGACTATAGATTATTCTATTAGAGCAATCGTAAAACACTTAGCAGTATGTTATTCGTCTGCGATAGAGCAGTGAATTGTCAAGTACCCACGCCTACTCGTTTGTCCTAATAGGAGGACATACGTGATCAGACTATGGATGTACTTCAGTTTATCGCCGTATTGTTTCGAAGAAATAGAAAAAGTGGAAATTGATATTCACGAATGCGGGTATAATTCGAAAGTTTTACAATAATATTAAACTCGAAACAAGAAAAAAAGATTCCAGCCAGTTTGTGTTTTGAATTCTGACTTAGACTACTAAAATTACCTATAATTATAATCCCGACTGTTCAAGTTTTGTTTAATGTAACTAGTGAGAGTGACTGTTGGATTGCACTATAATAAGCAGTCTGTCTGAAACATTAACGCAATATTGCAGTCAGCAGAATATAGGGTTTACACGTATATAGGATGAATATAGGATATACTTGGACCGCGTGGACTAAACGACGCTATTCCTCAGGAATGTAAATTTTTCAAAAATGAATATTAGCTTATTCTCCAGCTCTCAAATCAAATCAAATCAAATCAAATAATTTATTTGTCAGACATAGGTAGTATAGGTGACATATAAAATAATACAATGTAACACTATGTCTTGCCATTGGCAGGCATACAAATTTTTACAAATTAACATACTTATTAATACATTTTATTTAAATCGCAAACTATCCCCATTCTAAAAATCACGTGGATTTATTGTTCTGTTGCAACCGATGTCTAGGCCGTACCAATAATATAGGAAGAGTAAAGGAAAATCAAAAAATTAAAATATTCTTTATGTAATATCGTGAGATATCGCTGGAGGGACGAAGTCGCCAAGGACCTCAAGGCACTAAACGTGCATGATTGGGCGGAATCGGCACAGGACCGAAAGAAATGGCGAGCTTTGACGTCGGAGGCCAAGACCCATTTCGGATCGCTGAGCCAGCGTAGTAAGTAAGTATTCTTTATGTAAACTTGTATAAAGTATTTATGAATCTTCAATTACACAGAGTGACTCTGCCACTCTGCTGGTGGCAGTGCCACCACCGGATTCGGAATGTCGTTCTCTGTCGAGAAGAACCGGCAAGAAATTGTAAGAAAGTATGGTTGATACGTATCTTTTTGCATTCACTTGTGCACTGCAATAAATTACATTACATCTATGTATAATCGTTACCATTAGGCACAGCCAAAAACCCAAGTAAGAAAAAGTCCCCAAGTATTTCCCTACCAATTTGTAAACGTCCTTTACAATTTTACAAATCTTTCCGCAAATACAGTCAGCTAATTTAAAAACGAGGTTTATCTCACATTCAGGATATGTCGCGGCATTCGTTCCATTGACAAATTGCGTCGTTCCACGACATCATCCAGTTGATTGATGACGTTGTTGCGTCGAGATGTTGTGAAATGTTGCTGCGTTAACAAAATGACTTGAATCAACAATTTTTATCAGAGTTGTGTCTGAGAGTGAGAGATAGAGGGACGTAACGAGATAAGTTTTTACGTTTAAGACTAATAAACTATATATCCTCGCAACCATTTGCCTTTTAAAATTACCTACATTCATAAAAGAAAAGCAAAAATTAAAAGAGAAAAATTGCGTTAAAATAGTACCTTTAAAATATGCATTACAATAAAATGCTGTTATTTTGGCAATAATAGAATAACTTTATTTTTTATGTTTTGTCATAGGCTTAAATTATTTGATCCCAAGCATATGCTGGATTTAAGTGAGAAGTCATCATTTATAATAAGATTAACACGTAATGACAGAACACAAAACAAATTTTCAAGCACAACATTAAAACCAAACACAAAATAGCGATTGTAATATAGTGTGTAATTACACGAACAACATAATATTTTATAACTTATAAATAAGTAACACGACTGTGAGTCACCAAAAGTCCTCACAATGCTTAAAAAGTATAGTTTCATTTAACTTTCCAAGCTTTTCTTTTCTCATTTCTCGTTTACATTTCAAAGACAATTCACGCGTAGTCGCTTAATTTTCTCCGACACTAAACCCCGCTTTCACGCCCTTCATTACGATAGATAGCTCAAATGTAGGTGCTTAGACTGAAATTTTAAAATTCCAGAGACGTGGTTGAATTTGCTATTCATAGAAACGACTAGAAATAAGACTGGAGCGGTCTAGTTTGTCATAGAACAGGACATCAGACGTTCGAGCCTGAATAATTTATGAAGGAAGTAAGCCATGTCGGATACGCTTTCTTAAAGGCAACAATGTGCTTGTGATATTCATTTGTGAGCGCAGTGGCCTGGATACTGTTTTGACTTGAGCATTATAAAAAGATGAAACAGGTTTCGCTCACCTAAGGCTGACCCCACATTTGGCGGGCGCGGTCCTGGAGCGGGCTCCCGACATGTTCGCCGCGTGCACGCTCGCTGCCCCCTCACCCGCCACCTCCGCCGCCGCCCGCCTCGACCGCTCAAAGATCGCGGCGGGCGGCCAGCGGGCGGCCAGCGTGCACGCGGCGAACACGTTGGGAGCCCGCTCCAGGACCGCGCCCGCCAAATGTGGGGCATAGAGTATATTGAATATACCAATGTGGGGTTAGCCTTACAGTGGGAAATTGATAATTTATTTTATATAAAGACTCTATAGCTAGTACACCCACAAATGACATTGTAGTCATAATAAAATGACAGCAGATCTCATAATGTTAAAGTATTGAAGGAGATTTTAAGCTCCACAAGCGAAGCATAGTGAGAGCTGCGGCCATATGACGAAACGGACGGACTTGGGACTAACCCATTACCCACGTTTATAAGTCAGAGTCATGTTAAAATAGCTGCTTATTTCTTAATAATAGAACTTTAATTAAATAGCAATAAAGATGACGACCAATTATTGAAACGAGTGAGAACTTATTCCAGAGGTGGCGGTTTTGATCCTCGCATGGGACAAACACCTGTGTACATGGGACAAAATAGCTTGTTTGAGTGTAAACTTGTAGTCTATTATGTCCCTAACACAATAATATACACGGAAGGGAATCGTGTAAGGGAAGGAAATAGCAGATTTTTTACCCGGAAAAACGTGTAACGTCGTGCTCTGACAAAATCACTTCCGAATGTACCGACGCGCCACGAAGTTATTTTTCTTCAGCGGTAATTTTGTTATTCTATTTCGCTCGCTTCCTCCTCAGTTTTATGCAGCTCTCTTTATGCACCGCATAAAATAACAAATAGAAAATAAGATAGCCTTTCTAATTATGTGACAGCTGGCATACTACGCAGTAAAACTCAGAATGTTAGTCGTTCGCTATCTTGCAAATAGTCACAGATGTTTCGTTTTAACTAAATAACCACTAATAAATAAATCTCAGCTGGCTGGTTCAGTCACTTGTTATTCTCGCAATGTATTCTGACACTTTCAACACATATCCCATTTAGTTTCCCACAGTAAGGCAAATGTATTATTAAAATCAATCCATCTGCCTAATCATTCACTGACTTAATCATCGCTTTTGCCAAAAGCAGATTGGTGTACACAAGCCTGAGCTATGTTCGAACAATTCGAGAAACATACATTTTTACCGACCCGGGAATTAAACCCAGGGCCCCTAGATCATGCTTGGGTTTTTAAATTACTAGAACATCGAGGCGTTCTGCGGCGAAGTATTATTAAAAATATCCAATAATATTATGATAAATATGTCTGTCGAAATATAAGTACTTATGCTTTAAACTTATAAAACGCATTACTTTTTAGTATCAGAGACAATTTGCAATTAATAAAAACAACGCAACATTACGAAAGAAGCTGTTTTTTATCCGAAGAAATAGTTCTCGTAAGGATGGTAGTTAAGAAAACTCCACAAAGTTTTCCGGCTCCTTTATAAATTACACAATCCTAGTTATAATGATTCAGTATTATGAGCGTGTCTGCTGCATTCTTAGTTCTACAATTTACAGCAGGAAGAGAATTTTATTTTGGATTTTCCTTTACATTCTGTGGTAGTTTGTTCATTGCTTTCAAAATGTTTCCTCGTTTATGTTTCTTATAAACCGTATTTAGAGGAATCAGAGTTCAAAGATCTCGACTTTCTACGAATCCAAAAACTTCACTCATATATTTTAGTCTCGTGGAGTCCCTGAATGAGATTTGAATTCCTAGAATTGCGAATATTGCGATATAACCTAGCTATAAAAGGTTTTGGCGATCTGTTTAAATTTTACATTCTTGTTTCTAGGAAGGACAGTTGTGAAAACTTAGGTGGACTTTACCCTAGGAGCAGTATTACCTTAGTTTTTGATGCACTATAAGTTGATTTCACTTTAACTGCTGAAAAGGTGAATGATATAAAAGACCTACAAAAATTCTTTTAATTGTATTGAGAAATCACATAATTTAGGCATAGAAATATTATGTACTGACGTACTAATAGTAGCTCAATTAATTTAAGCTCAAAACAATAGAAAAAATCTGTGCGGCTATCCAACCCACTAAATGACTTAAAAAATTTCATACTTTGACTATACCACATAAAAAGGTGTCGCTTAACCCCTCGAGCAAGAAAAATGAAAACTTTTCAAGGAACTCCCTAGTTTCCGAAGTCCAATTTCAAAATAACAAATGATTGAACCAAATCGAATGGTAAATGATGGTGATATTCTCGTAAAATACACCGTTCTGTCTCTAGGAAATATTTTAAAGGACTAAGGTAAAAATCTTTATTAATGGTTCCGAAAAATATCCAAGACGGAACGAGTCTTGCGTAGGGAGAAGCTGTTATTATCTGGAGGATATAAATGGGATCTCCGTGCGGGAGACAGGGCATGGATGACAAAAGGCCAAGTTCAAAACTTTTGGTAGGAGTTATTCGGCACGAGTTTTACCCGACAACCGTGCTATGAGATAAAACGGATTGTTTGAATACATTAGCCTTTTATAACGTAACTTTTGTATTTTTACTGTGGCTTGTTACTTCAGTTTGGCAAAAGAGAATTGTTCCATGATTTTGGAAACCGAATTTAAATATTTGTGAAAGTCCTTTAAATAAGCATTTTTTATTTTACAAAACATGGCAACTACTCGTAAAGTTAGCCTATTAATATCCAAATGCAGGGCAAATCAATCAGGATCATAGTGGTATTGGTTTTCGAGCAGTGTTTAAAAATGTCAACAGGCCAATTTACTCAAACTATAAGACCATTATGGCATTATTTTAGTGAAAAAGATTTTCCCCATCGAGATGCTGCTTAAACGAAACAGTGGCAAATGAGTCAGTATTAACCACCTACCACTTAACTTCAGACCAAACATAAGTGATAATTCACTCCAGTAAAAGTGGCAGTAGTATGTATTACAGCTTTCTATTCTAAGTGTGGTAAAGTCATGCTACTGACAGATCCATTTGTAAGAGAACACCCTCTCTTAAAACGTAAAGAGCAAGCAATGCTATTGCACTTCCATTGATGGGCGAACACCCTCTTTTTCTCTTTTCCCCCTATCTCCTGCAAAAACTACATAATTAAGGTGCTTGTGTTGTTTCCAGGGTCTTATTAATTATTAAAATGCTACATTATTAAATAAACGTAATTCTTGTTTCAGGTAATATTCGTCGATTTCTCACCGCAACAGGAATCCGTTTGTACCGTATTTCCGGATATGGAAATTCAACCGACGCCGCGTCGAATGACCGGTAATAATATCCGACCCTGTTCGTCCGGAGACACCTGGATTTATTTGTTAACCTTATTCAATAAATAAGGGTCGAGTTTGCGGTTCCTCGAAATTCCGCTTTCAAGCCTTCTCAATAATAATTCATTTGTGTAATCCGTTACTATTTGTAGATACAAAGTAAATTGGCAGGTAGACGTTTAATTTGTTAGGAAGCGTTGGAAAGACACGTGATTTCATTATAAAATACGTGTATGTGTATGTATACATCAGTCATTATAATAGTATATTATATAAATAGTCCGCGCGCAACTGCTATTCACCTCCTGAGGTATGTGCGGGGCAGGACGGGGGAGGTAAACAATAAACAAGCGTCGTCATTCCACGTCTCCTATATTAAACTGTTTATCTTGCCCTGCTATGCGAGAAATTTAACAATCACTTAGCAAAAATTAACTAAATAATATTTTTTATACGACCAATGTGATGAGAAATACTTCCCCCAGTCAGTCTCATCAAAAGAAACTAACCTCAGTAAGTCCGGTTAGCGAGGTAACAAATCCGAGGCAAGAGAAGTATCTATACGCCGGAGATCATTATTCCAAACACGCTTCTGGAATTTTCGAACAGATCTCGGTTTTAGTGCTTTCGAATTGCATGTGAATTTAAAACCCAGGGCAAGTGCCAAAGGAGGTAAATCACATTTTATTCCCGGCGACGAATAACATGATTTTAAATTTAGAATTTATGTTTTGAAAAATCTGTTGAAGTAGTTAATACATTTTTATTACTTGCACAGTTTATCAGTACTTGTATTTGGCGAAGGTCATTGCCCTGTATTAGATATAAAGGAGAGTAATGAAAGGAAATTAAATAATGTTACATTACATTACATAGTATCATTTGTTAAGAATGTGAATTTTGAAGACTCAAAAATTCACCAATGCTTGCACCATGATCCAAATTAATAAATGTCTGGACAATATAAATCTCTGGTCATTATTACGAGTAACACAGCGCCATATATCCCTAAAGTAAGCATTAGTTTGTGCTATAGATGCCAGACAACGGATAAACATTCCATATATTATACTTTTTTGTACATACATACATAGGTACATTTAATACATAGAAACACCCAAAACTGTCCTTGCTGACTGTTCATGCACACAAATGTTTGAACGAACCCGCGGCCTCTGGTGTAATAGCCGACTTCTCGACCATTACACCAAATGGCTCGTCAAATAATGTATAACATACTAATGCGAGCAATATTCAGCTTAATTTTCCACCTTATAGAGTTTCAACTTCATTTGAGACTCTTTGACAGATAAGGGTAGGTTGATGTTGCTGCTTCCTTTTTTTTTCTTTTTTTTCGGAGGAGAATGCGTTTATGCACCATAACCGCAGGCTAGCTAAACTTAATCACATGAACAAGATCACCAACACTGAATTTATTTTTTTTGTTCTGCGGACGATTTATTCCAATAGTTATATTCTAGTATTTAACCTATAGCAGATAAATGCAACATGCAAGAATAAGGTACAAAATAAAACGCTCAAACCCCAACCCTCTACAAGGGTAACGCCACGTCGACCGAAACTGAATCATTATTCAAAACACGTTTGTGGAATTTTCGAACAGATCTCGGTTTTAGTGCTTTCAAACGCATATGAATTCGGAAACGTTTATCGAAGCGTTTTATTACTGTTCCTGTGTATTTAGAAGAATTTAAACGAGTTTTTACTACTTTCTCTTCTTAAATAATTAATCGACACATTTAAGGAACACTTTTCGTTTTCAGTTTGAATGGAGTACGTGTTCGTAAAATTGTAACAATTATTGTTTTTCTTGGCATTATTGAGAGTAATGTTACCGCAACCATTGGAATTAAAATTAAATCATAATTCGAAAATATAATTAAATTTGTGCTCTATTCATTCCCGATAAAAGGAAATGAAGTTCATAAACTGTTCATCAGGTGTTATTACGAGTAGTCCTTCTGGATTGCCGGTGAAAACAGGCAGTATTGAAGTTTACTAACACGCTAGTCCATCCGGCGCGAAGGACCAATCAATGAACGAGCTTGAAAAACCCCTTAGTTAGGATTGAATGTGTAAATAAAATTCAAAATCCAAGAGTTAGTCTATTCATATTTTTAACCTTTGCATTTGCTGGTAATATAATATAATAGTAAAATACCTATTTTTTCGGTGGAGAATGCGTTTATGCACCATAACCGCAGGCTAGCCACACCTGCGGCCGTGTATGGGAGTCGAGACTAAAGCGTCCACTACCCACTAAACTCCCCCGGTTTCTCCTTCACACCCGATTGGGACGAGCCGGTGCCAGCCTAGTGGCTATTGACCAGCCCAATAGTAAAATACCTAATTACTGCCGGTAAGTCGGTGACGGAAAAAAGATGTGACACAAAATAAGCGATTATTCATATAACCAGAAATATCAATGCAATTATCAACGTCATATTTAAATCAAAGCATAATTATGTCTAACATCTTATGTTTATAAATTGTCTTCAAGGAAATTTCCCACAAAACCTTAAATCTGAGGATAAAATCAACAGCTCCAGTATTCGCAGAAGTCAATTTACGTGCGTCTGTTACGTATAAACTATAAAACCCGTGTCCTATCTACGATCACCCAGTTCTCCTGTCCTCGATGACTTAAGGGCTGGCTCGCATTTGTTTGTGAATATTTATGTTATACTCCGTACCGTCTTTCATGACTACTCGTAGGGATAAGTAAACGATATTAAAAGAAATCTTACAGGATATCATAGTGATTCCGACTACTCAATTCTACAGGTCAGTATGTCATGAATATATTGACGACCGATTTAGTAAAACGGCCGAGAATTCGCCCACGGTATAAAGATGTATGAGCGTGCATTACTTGTCTGTTTGCATCAGTTTCACTGTTTCTAGTGTAAGTTTGTGATAACACCATAAAGTATTGTAATGTTCCTCAGTTTTATGGAACCTATACTACAAGTTAACAGTTCTTAACGTTGCCCAGATAACAACCGCACAATTTAAGACGCCTATGAAAACTAAAAGAAAAATAAATCTTAAAACAGGCACCTCAATATGGGTTCACTATTCCATTTCGAAAATCATCTCGTCGAATTACAATTCGTCGATGACGCCTCGTCGAATTTATGATAAGTCGAACGTTAAATTAATCGACTGCTCATTATTTCGAAAAACATTTGATAGATGCAACACTTCATTAAAATACTCTCTACCGATGGTATATTTCATCGAAAAATACTTTATCGAATGACAATAAGTCGATGCCTCATTTGATCGAAAGCCAACAAGTCGATGCCTCATTTGATCGAAAGCCAACAAGGCGATGCTTCATTTGATCGAATGCCAATAAATCGACGCCTTATTTTTTTTATGTCACATCATTTGGCAGACAGACATGCAGGTAAGCGGTCACTGCGGCCTATTTCATTGATTGACACTTCATCAGGAAGCGTCGCTCAATGTGCTGTCAGATTGTAGGCTCATCTGATCTCGATGAAATGAACCGTCGAATAAAAGATATTTGATGAAATGAACCATCGGCGAAAATAAATTCGATGACATGAACCATCGACAAAAAGACATTCGATGAAATGAACCATCGACGAAATATCATGTCGGCCTACAGTATTCCGATCATTTAAACTGTCGAATATAAGACATTCGATGAAATGAATCATCGACGTAACAACTTTCGGGTAAATAACGCATCGTTCAAACAAATAATCGACTAGTTGTCATCGACGAATTGTAATTCGACGAGATGATTTTCGAAATGGAATAGTGAACCCCCTCAATATTACTATCCCACAAAATGGGACAAAGAAATTTACACACAGCCCTACCAAGGCTGTGTTTCTCAGAAAATTTGGCGTAACATACGTTAAAGGACTCTTTGCATGGGAGTCAGGTAGTTTTATAGCAAGTGCGAGTTGGTAAATGAGGACCTCTCGGGAGCTAAGAAGTTAAGTACTCGGTACAGATGTACTTACAAGATTACTTAGTAAGTTATGGAGATGAAAGCACTTAAGTTGTAGTTAGGAAATTTTGCTTCAGAAGAATTTAAGGCTTTGCTTTTCGTAGAACATCAGATCAAGTTACTTATAGTTATAGTTATTCTCATGAATAATTAATTGGGATCACTGTTTGAGGTTTCTACATACTCCATTAGAATTTTACTTTAGGTACAATGTTTTAAAAATAATTTAAATTTTTCCATCAAACAATCACTTCAGACATAAAAAATAGGGCAAAAAATTATATTTCATAACTTTATTTTTATGAAAAAATGAGACGAGTACAGTGACTCCTGATGGCAAATGAATAAAATTACCGTCCATGGAGACCTGTCGCAAAGATCGGTTCGGACCTCCGAGCTCCGGCGCTCTAACTAACTTAACGGAGTGCAATACCATATATTTTTTGTACTGGTAGAGCCATGCTGTTTTACAGTACGAATGGGCCGACTCGACCGGGGAAGTACCACCCTCTCACATAACACCATCGTGAAATAATAGTGACTACTTGTGTTTCTGGTTTGTGAGAGTGCCGCAGGCCCAAACCCCCTTAAAAGGCCGGCAACGCATCAGCGATCCCTCGGGTGTTGCAGATGTTGTCCATGGCCGGCAGTGATTGCTTACCATTAGGCGACACGCGCTGGCTCGTTTACCGCCTTTGACATAAAAGAAAAATAAAAAATCTGAGCGCAATACCAAAGCTAAAACTCATACATTGATCTTCTGTGATGCAATCAGCTGTTCAGCGTAGATGTTTATTCAAAACAAAACCGTCACAAATAAAAGTCGCCAACTGTCATCTCGTTTTGCACAACTGTGCGGAAAATTCAATGATTTAACATGTGTGACGTGCCTACCCAAGCGGAGCGGCTGAAAGGAAACATTATTAGTAAACGTATTAAATTACTAGGTAACTCGAAAATGTAATCGCACTCAAATCACGGTTTTCCATTACGTTTTCTTGTGTGGTTTCTTTACACGTTTTGCCACTCGCTTTTGTAAATTTTGGATGATTCGCTCAATAGAATGAGAGAGTTTATTCTAACTTTCTATTTCCGTCTAAGTGATTCAGACTTGAGGGCGTTTTCGATGTTGTTTGAAATTTGTTTATGCTTGGCAACTTTCTATAGCATCATTAAATATCTGACAAAATACAGTGATTTTATAAAATCATTTTGTATTCCTATATTAATCTCCGTAATAAAAATCAAGTTTTCGTGAGAATGATATGTAGGTACTGTGTTAGTCATCACGTGGATTGGTGTTTACTAATCCGAGCTGTGATCGTATTGTGCTTCGTAGATGTTTTGTATGGAATCCCATAGACCCGTTCTCGAACACAGCGGGGCGGAAGCGGGAGCGGCAGCGCACGCAGGCGCACTTCGGATCACCGCTTGACAGCATCGTTCCGCTCTTGACGGCCTCCGTCAAGTGGTGACCGCAGTACGCCTGCGTGCGCCGCCGCTGCCACTGCTGCCCCGCTACCGCGGAATTCAATGCCGAGGCCTTAGAAGCGATTAAAGGTGACGCGGTGAGACCGGTAAGCTTAAACGTCACCCTCGTGGTGTAAAAAAAAAAAACCAAGTAAAACTACAGTAAAGCAACTTTTATCAACAAATATAGAATCGGGAGACTAGGAAATGTCATTTCTATCTTCCTATTGAAAAACAGACATTAAATAACGCGCTTTACTTTGATAGGTACAGCCAAAGAACTGTCACCGCCACTAAACTTCAAACACAGGTCTTCAGTAATGGAGTTGAATAACTATCGAATTTGTCCAAACTGAAATAGATTGTTGAATATTAGAGTTGCAAAACTACCGATAGTTTCGCTATCGATAGTATCGATACTATTAGAGCCAATAATTTAAAGACTATTGCATTCAATCAATAGTATTAGTCAATTTGTGCTATCGATACTATGGAAATTATCACAATTATCTAAGTTTATACTATCGATAGTCTGTCGATAGGCAACTCTATTTTATATTTCCCCTTAAGTTTCCAAATCTGAAAGTTGGTGATGATAGAAAAATGCCCCGAGTTTTTGGAACCGTCCTTTCGGTGAAAAGTACATTATGTATTTATAAACTTTTATCTTTATAAAGCTTTACCTTCGTAAAACTTTTTCTCTGTTGCTTTAACATTGAGGAGCGCCAAAGCGACGATATACTGTTATTTTTTTGAATATAGCTTGATTTATTTTTTTAATTACATAATTCTTTTCACATTTCTCTTCCACGTCATGATATTCTAACCAAATAACAACTAAAAGTTCAGCTTGAGTCATATTAGATAACTTGTTAAATAATGATTTACAAACAAGGATTTTATATATTTTTTATTTCACGTTATTAAAAATTAACATTACTAAAACAGTTTTAAAAACCATTATTAACTGCCATTAAATTTAAGCTAATTACGTAAATATATTTTTAGATACATTTAACATTTCAAATAAGTATCAATCTTCAATGATTTGCCGATCTGCCTTTGATTTTTCTCAAGAACACGCCAGTATAAACGGCACATCTCAACTTCGAACACTCAGTCCGTCAATCGAATCTCGACAAGAGATCTCCAGGGACTGTCGAGAAATTGACCTCTGTGGGTCCTCCATCGATTTCGTTATTTATAGGCCAGTGCTTGATCGGCACAGGTGGGCCAAATATGAATACATATGAGCAGTTTCTGTTTGCACAGTGGAATATTTGTTTTTCTGTGTCTATACTCGGATCACTACATCCATACAATAACTATACGAAAGTAAGTAAATTTGTTTGTTAAGCTTTTACGCCTTAAGCATTATTTGATATAGAGAAACTAGATTTGGAAAAGGAGATAAGCTACTTTATATCGGAGGTTTCTATATTACAACAGAAATAAAAGTGTTTTGTTTGGCTTTCTTTCACTTTGCAACCCAACGGAGCAACGAATGTCTTTTGGTTGCTAGCTGGAAAATTACACAGGCTACTTTTTATCTCAGAAAAATATCACTTACCTGTGATATTGCGTCATTTACTAGGCATACAAAGCCACAGAAGTAAAAATATGAAGTCAAATAAAATTGTTAACGGATCAAACAATCTGCCACTACGTGGTGTGCCTCTCAAGATTAATTGAAAACTTACGCAATGATTCAAAATTTGATTCTAAAGTGACCTGTCTCAACTGTCGGGATTTGTCTGACGAAGATTTGTTTGCAATGGATATTTAAACTTAAGTTTATTTACCCAAGAAGGCCTTGTTCAAAACCTTTACGACACAAAGGAATATTTGAGATAATACTCTTGGGTTTCATATAACGATATTGAACTTCGTTCTGTGTTATGTTAATAAATTTAATAATGCCAATTAAAGATAAAGTTCACGAAATGTCAAGTTGAAAGGATTTGATTCCAAAGAAAGTAGTAGGGTAGAATGCACGATTCCGCTAAACGATACGATTTCAAGTTATGGCCATTCGTGTTATAAAAATACTTAAACAAATTCACATAATATTGCAGTCTACTTACCAATTACGCTTTATTTTTAATTGGCAGCGCTAGTATGGAATTAAATGGCTCCTAAGATGACCCCTACTATACGTCTTCGATTGGATCAATAATCTCACTTACACGTGACAATATAATCGAGTTCACAAACTGTCAAACGTATATGACGCAGTGAAAAAGTTTTGTATCACTGTTTTTCGCGACTACATAATTCAAGTGTACACGCTTTAGAGGAGACGAGACAGTGAAAACATTTTACGCAACAACATGTTTCGATATCGGCTATCGAAACTATGCTACAGGCCCCGGAAAACTTCTTGACTATCGGGTGGGGTCGCAGAACACGAATTTAAACATGCCGGCGCGCTATTGGTCAGAAACATGCCTCTGACCAATAGCGCGCACGGGCGTTCGAGTGATTCGCGCGCGGTATTGGTCACGCGCAAGTGCACATGCGTGTATTTTACCCTCTCCGTCGACCGATGGTCAACAAGTTTGCCGGCATGTATACTATTATGTATTTTGTGTTTTAAACCTTAAATCTGTGTGAGTTTGCCTCAACGGATAGCTCCTTAGTTAACCCTATTCTTTCGAGGTGGTGTTGCACCTATGCAACTTTCTTCCGAAGTTTAGAAAGTGTGAACGCTTTTATTAAGGAATACCGTTTAAGCCCTACACTAAACTATTCTCCATTATAGGAATCAGCGAAGCATTATCCTTCAGCAACAACACATTTAAATTTTAGTTCGACACATTTAAAAGCAACATTCAAAAGCATTTCAATAAGAAAATATTAGATAGTATTTTTTATTTTCTGCCAATAGTTACACATAAAATCTTAGTGATAAGAATAACAGGTAAAATATTTTGTTTGCATAATATCCTTCAAAAATACAGTCCCATTTAATAATTGATCATATAAGAGAAGAGAAAAATAATACCTTTCATGTTTCAGCATACAAGTAGTATTTCACGAATGATTAATTTGTTGGTACATTAGAACTACGTCATAATATCAAAGAGATAGATTATATAAATATTTTTTATGAGCTATGACACAGATTATTAAATAGGTAAATACTAAGCTATGAGTAAAAAAAGTGCTTGTTTTTTAACTCTAGTCGGGATAAGGAATAGTAATTTCCTCATTATATAAAAAAATCACACATAAATCTGAACAAGAATCTTCATTCAAACTAATCCAACAAATTAATTTACCGTGATAACATGCAATTTATTCAGCGCAAATTTGTGCAAAAATTCAATTTCAATTAAGTGAGATTGCGTGTTTTACGCCCACATAGCTCGGGCATTCCAACCTGTGCGCTTTCAGTAGAGAAAACTATTTGAGCTATCCAAATTGTTGTGAGTTAGTGAATGCCATATGAAATTATCTCATATGTCACAACTCTTCGTTATTTATCGCGAGGGAAGATGTCTGTTTATGAAATGAAATGTAATATTCCTAGTTAGATAAGCTGTTTATTGTATACAGGCTTTTCTCCGCTTTGACGATGTGTTTGGCATGAGGTAGTCTGTCACGACAAGGAGAGCAACGTTTAATCCCAAGTCTGACACCTGGCCTTAGGTCTCGCTAGCAAGTGGTGGTTACAGCGCTTGAAAGCATTGTCCTCCGAAAAATAAAAAGCATTTGGATGCAGTTAAATATTTACTTATGTCCATGTAAATAACAATTGTGAACAAATTGCCTTCATCAGACAACATCACACTATACAATACAATTGATTCGGCGTAAGGAAATACGGAATGTGGAACATGCTTTAAGAAGCGCAAAAACACCAAAAACTAAAGATAATAAAAATAAACAGATGTCGCCCAAAAATAAAATAGACCCAATTTGTTACATGTATTAATATGGAGCGTAATCTTTATCAATAAATGTCACGACATTTGCAATTTTTTGATAAATATCTTCACTCACACCCATTTATAAATAAAACCCAACCAAGTGATCAATTGAACAAAGCTATTTTGCAGAAGCGACCATCCGCATCATTGGCCTAACGCACAGGAGATAATCTCCCAGAAAATAGATAACTCACCTGCTTCCATCGATAGCTTTGTCACTATACCATTATGTTCTTTGATTTCCCTCAGCGCGAATGATTAATTCCGAGAAAGCCTGTCGGGAACTTATTTATTATGTATAGCTTATACTTCCTTACAAATTTCGATTTTGGCAGCTTGAAGCGCATATTGAGTTCTTGACGCTTGTTTATTCCAATGTTTTGCACATTTCTTTGTAAATATAAAGGTTGATGCTTTGTTTGGTATGTTTTCTTCTCTTTTACAATCTAGTCAAGACACGCTTGCACTATAATCCATGATTTGGTAAGTCCAGTAATTAAATTGGAGTTATTTCCATTTATAGCTTCGTAAACTAGACCAATTTGCATCATGTCCACATAGCCATTAGACTGTGGTGGTTCCCTAACGATGTTTTCCGTCTCTTTCTCTCCTCTTACTCATTCTGCTGGTATGTCTGTTGCTATTATAGCCTTTTTGTGTTACTTAAGCCGAGATTTCCAAGAGATTTGAAGACTAATAATAACAACGTATGATCTATTTTGCTCTACACTCAATTTGTACTCAGCAAAACTTGTACTATGTACTTGTAAATTTTGAACAAGTTTACCAAAAAGTCTCTAAAAAAGCTTAAAGTAAATATTAAATACACGAGTAACAAACATTGAACATCATTGCAAAAATAGTGCTTATCCAAAGATTCTTTTTGTTCATCGCACTTACATAAACCTTCCTTATTATACCCACTATAAAACCCTGTTTATCTACCATTTAACTGCCTGGGTTATCCGGCCAGACCACATTAAGTTGTCACATAAAAACCGATTTTAGTTCTTCATATGACGGGTTAAATGGTTCGGATAACTGGACGAGGCATTTCATATCTTTTAATTGATTTTATTTATACTCTTTTCTTCATAAAATAGGTTATTGTACATAAAAAGATGATTAATGTTGTAAACTTTGTGACTCGTGATCATAAGATGTCTATTTAATGTTGTTTTGATGTGTCAATAAAGTAACCTTAATGGTATCTAAATCTATTACATTAATATCGATTTTGTGCTTACAGGGATTTCTAGAAAGTAAAACATATGAAAATGATCGAGCAATTTATGCAAAATAATGTTTTTTTTACTCCAGTTGGTTTGTTGTAGTTACGTGATACCAAATTAATAAATAATATTAAACAAACTATTATTGATCCCACGAATACCATTAACGATACCCAGTTTATAACATAAGAACCTATATTGTCTGTATAAAAGTTAAGAAGTCAGCTTCGTTTAAAAGTGTTACACTCAATTTCTCAATGGACACTTTGAGGCGTATTTGCTAACACTTTTGGTTTCATGTTTCAAGACAAGTCTTTCTAATGGTTGAATACACGTCATTTCATTTGAAAAAATATATAGTTTTCTTTGCTCTCTTATGTAAGTGTCATATAGTGTTATTGTGTTAGTCGTCAAAATGTCTTTTAAGACATTGGAATCGAAACCAAAGACCGTGTATTTCTTCCTAATGCAATTCATATTAGGTAGATGATCGATGGCGTATTGGGTGGTAAAAATATAATGTTCCATGGTAATAATGTTCAGCTTTGTGCATCTTTTAAATTTCTTTCCATGGAGCAATTAATTTAGAAATCGAAGCATAATTTATAACATAAGAATGTAAGAATGTCTTAAATCAACAAATAGTTCATGATATCAGAAATGAGATGCAGTTATAAAATATTTTACTTCTGAGTTATCTCAATAACAACAACAACACATATGTACAACTTAAGATTGTGACAAATGTGAAATATCATTTTCTGTACCATTAATTCCTTCTCTGTCGATGTAGCAGTCAAATATTTTCATTGAGTACCCTATCTTGTTTTAAAGCGTCGCCCTCGATATTCAATGGAAGGTTTGGAAATATTCCTCGAATATTCTGGGTTTCATTTCCTTCGTCCGTCTTGTAGATACTTGAATCTATTCCATTATTGTGTCGACTCGCTTCTCATTTCTAAGCTTGTAATCAAAATACATCAGAGATTCGCTCGCCAAGTTCGTTGTATATTATCGATACAAGTCTCGAGTTCTGATTCCGATTCTTGCCATTTGCAAACCAATAAAATTTGTTGTTTGCTCGCTCGTACTGATATTTTTTTTTTTTTTTTATGTAATAGGGGGGCAAACGAGCAAGTGGGTCACCTGATGGTAAGTGATCACCGCCGCCCATAAGCACCCGGGACCCCCTTAGGGTCACAGGCGCGTTGCCCGCCTTTAAGGGTGGAATATGCTCGCTTCTTGAAGGCATTTATGTCGTATTGGCTTGGAAACACCGCTGCGGGAAGCTGGTTCCATAGAGCAGTCGTGCGCGGCAGAAAATGTCTGCAGAAACGTACGGTAGTTGATCGCCACTCGTCCAAGTGGTTTGGATGAAACTGCATTTTGTGGCGTGTTGTACGGTGGTGGAATTTAGCAGCAGGAATCAAACCAAATAATTCCTCGGAACACTCCCCATGATATAGGCGGTAGAAGATGCACAGGGACGCAATGTCTCTACGCAATGCCAGAGGATCTAAGCAACCGGCAAGACTCTCGGCACCGACAATCCGGGTTGCTCGACGTTGGATACGGTCAAAAGGAAGAAGTTGGTACTGTGGTGCTCCGGCCCAGAGATGACAGCAGTACTCCATGTGAGGCCGAACTTGGGCTTTATAGAGTTGGAGGCGATGGGTCGGAGTAAAATACCACCTTGCTTTACCTAGGACACCTAATTTCTTTGAGGCAAGCTTAGCTTTTTCTTCCAGATGACCGCGAAATTGAACGTCGCTCGAGATATCGACGCCGAGAATCCCAATGCTCGGTTGTTTATCAAGAGGAGTGCTCTCAAAATCGAGGGAAACGACAAATTCGGTTTTTTTTGCGGTAAACGCACAGACTTGTGTCTTTTTCGGGTTAAATTGGACCAGGTTAAGACGTCCCCAAGAGGAGACATCTTTTAGGAAGGTCACCATCTGAGACACAAGTCCGTTCCGACTTTCTATCACATGTGCGTTGGAAACATTTGCACGACCGGTGTAAGAAGTATCACCCGTACTGTCATCTGCATAGCAATGAATGTTACTGGTTTGTAACAGGTCATTGATATGCAGGAGAAACAGTGTTGGGGATAGCACACAGCCTTGCGGGACACCAGCATTCACCGGTTTTAAGTCAGAGCAGAAGCCGTCAACTACAACCTTGATGCTACGCTCCGCTAGGAAGCTGGCGACCCATTTGCATAGTTTCGGTGGCAGACCATATGAAGGAAGCTTCGACAACAATGCCTTATGCCACACCCGATCAAAAGCTTTAGCTATGTCCAAACTGACCGCCAGCGCTTCACCTTTGCTTTCAATTGCTTCTGCCCATCGGTGGGTCAGGTAGACAAGGAGGTCACCAGCTGACCGTCCACGTCGGAATCCGTACTGACGGTCACTGATCAGCTGGTTTTTCTCCAGATATCCTAGGAGCTGCCGGTTTATGATGGTCTCCATAACTTTTGAAAGCAGGGAGGTGATCGCTATAGGTCTGTAATTGGCGGGATCTGAGCGGTCACCTTTTTTTGGGATCGGATGTACTAAGGCCGTCTTCCATGCGGTCGGCACAACCCCCAGTGAATACGAAAGTCGGAATAGACGCGTTAGAACTGGTGCCAGCTCGGGAGAACAGGTCTTAAGTACGATAGGAGGAATGCCATCGGGCCCACTTGACTTGTTTATGTCCAAGGAAAACAGTGCTTTTCGGACATGTTTTTGTGTGAACAAAATGTCATTGAGGGAGCTATCGCACCGCGGGATAGTAGGCGGTGGGTTTCCCCCGTCATCTAAGGTGGAATTAGATGCAAAAAGAGAGCCCAGAAGATCTGCTTTCTCTCTTGCATCGTGAGCCAATTCGTCACCCTCCTTACGTAGCGGGGGGAAAGATGGCTTACTGAAGTTCCCTTCGACAGCTTTGGCGAGAGACCAGAATGCACGAGTTCCTGACGGAAGGTGAGCCAGTCTCTCCCCAATTCTGCCGATGTGTTCAGCCTTAGCCCTGGCCACAACCTTTTTTAGGGATCTGGAGGCAAAGTTGTATTCCCTTTTGTATGCGCAAGCATTTGGATCCTTCCGTGCAACCGCTTCGGCCCAGGCTTGGTACTTATCCTGCTTAAGACGGTGAGCCTGTTTGCAGGGAAGAACAAACCAGGGCTGGGACTTACCGCTTATTGGCACCATTGAGCTTGGAATAAATAATTCCATGCCCTGAAGCACCACATCAGCTATAGCGTCAGCAATTGCACTCGGATCCTCATGCGAGAAGCAAATTTGCCCCCATGGATAGGATGAAAAGAAGGCCCGCATCCCATCCCAATCTGCTGACTTAAAGTGCCACACACGGCGGCAGCCCGCTGAGCGAGGCCGCAGTTGGCGCGTGAGTGGCACCTCGCTCCGAATCAGGCAGTGGTCCGATGACCCGAGTGGGGCATCAACGGTAACCACGTAGCCATCCGGATGGGAAGTCAGCAGAAGGTCCAGCAGAGAGGGCGCATGACTCTCTACATCTGGTATACGGGTAGGGGATGTGACCATCTGTTCCAGGTCATAGGCCATGGCGAAGGCATACACAGACCTGCCCGCGTGGTCAGTTTTTTGTGACCTTAACCATTCCTGGTGATGGGCGTTAAAGTCCCCTATAATGGTCACAATCGCAGACGGGACCTGTTGAAGCAGGGAATCAGTTGCCGATTCCAAGTGCTCGAGAAGCCGGTCAGTTTCCGCTTCACCGGAGTGAGACCTATAAAGGCACGAGTAGAAGCGCGGGTGGTCGTCGCAATCTACTCGCAACCAGATGGTCGATAGGTCTCTACCTTCAAGGTTGCCCAAACGGCGGACGCAGATATCGTCCCTAACGTACACGCATACACCGGCGTGAGGCACAAATCTGTGCTCAATTTTGTACCCGGGGTAATTGAGGTATGACGTGTCCACAGGTGACGATATCTGAGTCTCCGTTAGGAAGAGCAAGGCGGGCTTTTCCGTCTCCAGGTGATGATGGACGGAGTTTAGGTTGGAGTGAATTCCCCTAATATTAGCAAAATTCACTTTGAGCGTAGGTGGTGGTACTGTAGAAGTATTGCTCTTCCCTCGTTGGACAACACGCGGAATTTTGCCCTCCCCAGAGTACGTAGGGCAGCCTGAGTAGATCTCAGGGAGGGATTCTCCGGCACAGGTTGCGCCGGTACCCTCCTGGGGTACTGTACTGTTGAATGCCGCTTTCATGTTGTGGGGGAGGGGGGGGGGGGGGTAGCTAGGCTATTATTATAACGCCAGACTTCTGTGAGACTGTGGTACTTCCCCGGTCGAGCCGGCCCATTCATGTTGCAGGCAAACTGTCTGCAACGCGGCTCTACCACATCCTAAATGGATGCTTTTATACCATTTGGTTTAATGAGCTAACCATTTGGATAACTAAAACGTTCGCGGGTACTTGAAGGTGTTTAACCTCTATGGCCTGAAGATCGTAACGTTTTTCTATTTAAATTCTTCTGTTCTACTTTATTATCTCATTACTTAAAGCAGTGACGAGGTCAATCCTATCAGGCCCATCGTTAAAACAATTTATCGATTCAAAACCCTCTCCTGAAAAATAATAAGCTGAAACGGAAAAATTAATCGGGATGTTTATTTGTATTTAAGATTGATATTAATTTGTGCGGCCTTCATTATTATCAGAAATAACGAAGGTACTCATATCCCCATCTACTTTATTGTATAGCTAAAGCTGCTTGAAATCGTTCAAACATTATGTATTGCACTCGAGTAATGATAATATTTATTGATCTCTGCTATCGAAGTGATTACGTAAGAACTTAATAAACTCGGTACTTACTTAATAAATCTTTAAGATTAAAGGCAATAACTAACAAATCGAATCTAGCACCAGTCAAGGTCATATCTTAGCGTGCGTTTAACCCATGCTATGGGATATGTCGCGAATAGTACCGAAAATCGACGTGTCCGTCTCTTCATGGCACCGGTTTTACGATTCCGTATAAATCACAGCCGATGTTTTACTGTGAAAAAAATCCGGCTACACACGGATATACAGTTACAGTTCATCGTTATAGTTAGTTTCGGGAGCTTTTTGTCACAGTGAATTTTGGGTTTATTCACTGACGTTCAGATTTTCCAGTGACCGATAGTAAAATAACATGAGAATCACATTTTTAAAGGAAAAGTCATGTTTGCCTTTTTTACTAAAAAACAAAAAAAAAATTGCCAGTTTTCAATTTCTGTTTCTTTTATCTGCTATATTCTCAAGTTCCCTAAACATTATTTTTTGTTGTTGTATGTAACATACAATATTTGTTTGCTGATGGATTTTGCCGAAAAAATAACATTCTGGTGACGTTGCTAACATTTGATAGGATGATTACAGCACGTACTTACAAAATGTTTCGTTGAGAATATTTTGTAATAGAGATAAAAGGCAAAATGTTCTTATGGTGACAATAACATATTACCCACTTAGGGTAGGCCAGAATGAAACAGATGATAAATTGCACAAGTAACTGGATCTGAGACGAAAAATACTGAGATGATTAGAAAAAAATAACAATTTAAATAAAACAAATAAAGGGACACCATAAGCATTGATCTAATACCAACTTGAGTAGGTAACCTTATAACTTGTGTTACGGGTAACAGAATAACGAAGGAACCGCAATAATATACTTTAATACATATAAGCATACACACATTTTTTTTGCCATGGATAGGTTTCTAAGTAACTACTAAATGTGCTATCGGAAAAGGTACCTATTATAAGTAACATTTTAGTTCACTTCCATCCATTACTGCATTGCGATGTTAAAGAAGGCCAAACCAACACTCTAATATTTATTACTGAAAACTATAAGTATAGATAAGTAACACCTCGATGGTCTAGTGGTTTAAGTACCGGGTCAAGATCTCGGGGTCCTGGGTTCAATTCCCGGGTGGAGCTAACTTTGTGTCGGTTTTTTGGACATAACTCGGGTTTGTGATCACCAATCCTTTCCACCAATCATTTGGCAGGCGTGTTGGTTAAGCCAATACCCATCATTGTAGCGACAACTTGATTTTAAGGATGGAGGCCTTTGCCCTGCAGTGGGACATTAATACAAGATGACATCGCTTCATAGCTGGCGAATTTCGCTAAGTGCAATTTGTATGGATTTGACAGATGTCATAGAAAAGTCACGTGTTGAAAGTATGGGATTTGACATTCGCTATCGCAAATGGAGCTATAACGAACGTCATAAATGCTGCTTGTCTAGGGGGGTTGATACATTACTTTACTACTTAAAGTAGTAAAGTAGTATTGAGAGCTCTGTATAATCTCCTAGGCTATTTAAGCCGTTGGATTACATACTCAACAATAGTGATAAATCAACCGGTATACAACATTGTTGCATCGGTATTGACCACAGATTATACAGTCGATAGCTGCATTAATTTCCACTCGCCGCTGTGTTTGTTTGGAAACTTAATCCGTATTATTAAGCTAATTTAGTGAAATCAGCTATTTAATTAGTATTCAAACTTTAATATTTAAAATATTTGTTTTAGATCGTTAGAACAATATGGACTCTATAATACGAGATAAATTGTTGTAGAGTAAGCGACACATCTACGACTTTGTTATCTATTAAAAAAAAAAAACATGTGGGAAGGAAATTCTGTAAACTACACACATTTGATTTGAAGAGGCATCTGTGAGAGCAATGATTGCTATCTGAGGGAAGTTCGCCGTGATAGAAAGGTTTACGATACAGCTAGAGCAAAGGGGATATTGAATTTTATACTTCATGAACGAAAGTATGAATACGCTGAATATGTACTTCAACTTTAAAGAGTCGGATTGACCAAGGGATCCCTTTTTTTCGCATAACTTTTTTTGTCATAATTTAATTTGGCATAACGAGTTTGGCATTTTTTTTTGTCATAATAATATTTTGTCATAATTGTCCTTTCGCATACTGTTTTATTAAGCATAAATATCGTTTAGACTAATGTTTTTTGCCCTAATTTTGATTCGCATAAAATTTTTAGACATTGTTTTTTTGTCTACAAGTTATTATTGTGTAACAGTAGGTTAAGGTACGGCGGGGGTGGCCCGTGGGCCACCCCTAAGCCGCCAACATGTTTATTTATATAGGAAAAGTATTTCGAAAAGTTATGGCTTTAGAATATTATGCTTAACAATTATTATGCTTAAAGAAGGTATGCCTAAAAAATTATGCCTATAAAGTTATGCCAAAAGAATATTATGCGTAACTATTATTAGGATAAATAAAAGTATGCCATGTTAAATTGTGACAAAAAAACTTATGCGTAAAAATAGGGAACCATTGACCAATAACCTGTTGAAATAACATGCAGCGCGTAAGATATTAAATTGTATTTAAAACGTGTGTAAATTTTATAGTTGGATGATGTAAACACAAAATCCTCTTAAAATCAGATGGTTAATATAACCAGTTCCGTAGAACACCAAAACCACTCAAGTTATGAATCCCCTACCCAAAGGGTAGGTATACAAACTAAACTTCACAGTGCCCAACTGACGCCTTAGTGGTAGTGCATCAGGAATCGGCATAGCCTTGCGTCTGTGACACTACCAGCATTTACGTTACTACTACTTCAACTGGTAAAAAGTATAAAAACCATCTCCAGGTGACCCTCCATCTTTATAAAATGGGTCAAGTCGTGAGTTCCCTCAGTCAATGACTGGTCGTTTCTACCGCCATCATAATTTGGGGTTGAACCGAATCGGAATTTGATTGCCGGTTTCATAGATAGCTCTAATGAGCCTGCCTAGGACGCAATTATGGCTGGATTAGCGCTTTCAGTATAAATGACGGCTTCTCCAGTGATCCCAGATGCGAAATCAGCAAGCACACAGTTACAACTCCAACCTTACCTATATAAAATCACAGTCTCTAAGTAATCACAAATTCATCAATAAGTTCATCTGAACAAAACTCACCAAACCAAAAAATAAAGGAAATTAGAAAATGAAAATATCTGGAAGTTTGGATCGTTGTGTCTGGCTTCTTCGGGCATGTCAGATTGCGTTCCCACTAAGCTACTCGTATAAACCAAGGCAGAGGCCTTGAATTTCGCGGAAGCGCACACAAGCGCACTGCGGTCTCCGCTTGACGCGGGCCGTCACGAGCTGTCACGAGCGGTGCGATGCTGTCAAGCGGTGGCCGCAGTGCGCCTGCGAACTGGCCCGCTCCCGCTTCCGCTTCTGCTGTGATCGAGAACGGGTCTATGGGATTTCATACAAAACATCTCTCCGCTTTCGCTCCTGCTTCCGCTCCCGCCCCGTTTCCTAGAGAGAGGCCTAACAGTCAAAAACAGGCATTGTTCTTACTCACTTGTGTACTACATTTATATACTCGTATATCCCGCGCAGTTTAAACGTAAAGATTGCGCACCGTCGCCGACATTCGGTTAGGAGGACATTATTTTTTATTAATGGTCCGCGATACCGATACCGATTGGATCCGTCCATGAAATATCATTTGGTTTGGCGATTTGTTTCTTTATCGAATGGGGAAACGCGAGTGTTGACAATGGGAAAAATATTCAACCGCTTTTGTGGTCAAATGCTTTGTTAGAAGACAAACTACTGTTTTATGGCCTGAATGTGCAAGCATTATTTGGAATGGCTGTATAAATGCCTTTTTTTGGTATTGTTATTTTGTGGAATTACCATTGAATCCACAAGTCAATTTCTTATTTGTCGAACCAATTTCAGACAATGTTACCTATTATGTAGGTAATACTTAGCGCGATAAATTTGTGACTGTGATTTTTGTATTTTTAACTTCACGCATATAACCGTGCACTGCAGTACTGTGACTTAATACAGAAAGGCATTCTCTACCAGTCAACCATTGGGCGTAACAGAAAATTTTATTGAATTTTATAGATTTCAATATAATGATATTGAAACCTATTGATTATATCCCATTTTATTATCTACTGAATTTAAGCTTTCGCCTCGACATTAGTAACAAATCAAATCTAGACATTATCTTAACCTAGAATACTAGGTTAAGATAATGTCTAATCAGGTTTTGTCTCTAAATATTCAATACCATATTTCAAAAGGAAAACCTTCATTAGAAGTTAAATCTTGAAACTGTTAATTACACCAGACTATTCCATCTTATTCTAGGGATCTATTCAATTAGGTTAATTAATTGCAAATCTGTGAGAACAGCGATGAATGATTAATTGGACGTCTGGGTCCGAAGCTAGGGTTCCGTGAAACACCACACTGCAGATTGGAAAGGAATTGGGTTGAAAACTGCACAATCACAGTTTGGAGGAGGTGTAATTAAGGGATCGGCTATAGGCGGATAGTTTGCAGTAACTTACCTAAGTTTGGTGATGTTAATGGTAAGATAAGAAGGATTGATGGCTGATTAAAAAAAACTTTTCGTGAAAAAAAAATTGTTGACTATTTGACGTCCACAAATTTAATAAATCTATTTGATTCTTGATTTAATAAAATACAAAATCAAAGTGAAAAGCTACGAGAAGTAAAAGTGCTTATGAAAACGGAAGTACTTGCACAATAAAATAAACAAAATTCAGAAATAAAGCCAGAACACACAACTAGTTTGATTTACCTCTGTAAATAAATAATGGCTTAACTACGTTCGACATGATGATTGTTATGATAACACACCACAAACCCGAGCTATGCCCGAAGAAACCGCATCAAGTTTGCTCGACCCAGAAATTGAACCCAGGACCCCGAGATCGCACCCATTACTCGAACCAATGAACCATCAAGGCGTTCGATCATACTTTAAAATAAATAAATAAATAAATATCTCTGGACATTATTCACACAGCGCCATCTAGCCCCAAACTAAGCATTAGCTTGTGCTATGGGTGCTAGACAACGGATAAACATTACTTATATACTTTTTTTTTTTGTAAATACATACATATTATACATAGAAACACCCAGACCGATACAAACAGACATGTTCATACACACAATGTTTGTACCGTGCGAGGACCGAACCCGCGACCCTTGGTGCAATAGCCGACTTCTGAACCATTACACCAAACGGCTCGTCAAATTATATAGATTAAACTAACACTTGAACATAAACTAACAGCATGTATGATCACAATATGTCGATTTTCACACGGCATTACCTTACTGGAATAGGTCAGTACGGTTTTGTTTTCAATATTTAAATGAAGTACAATCGAACGAACGTACAAGTCGCAAGGTACACTATGTACTTAGATAATTTCCAAAGATATGAAAGGTAGAAATATTAAAATTACTTGACTCACACAGCGCCATCTAGCCCCAAACTAAGCATGAGCTTGTGCTAATGGGTGCTAGACAACTGACAAACATTACTTATATACATTTTTTTTAAATAAATACTATTACATAGACACACCCAGGCCGATACAAAGAAACATGTTTATGCACAAAAATATGCTTAGTTTGGGGCTAGATGGCGCTCTGTGATTAATTTTGATGGATATTTTTAATACGATTTGCCTACATGGTTCATACTCATAATAAGGTTCGAGCTCTGCGCGCATATTTGGATTTTTGATTGTGTGTATTTACTATTATCTTGGTGGTGGCTGACCTAGTGATTGTAACAATTTACAGAATTGATGTAGGCACATGCCTTACGTAAGTTTTATTGTACTTTAACAATGTTTGTATGAAAATACATATCGTCAGTTAATTCTTGGAAATGCCTCGGCAGTTTATCGTAATTATTTCCCCGATGTAATTAAATTATTCCTTATAAATTTAACCTTTAGCATTTGCTTTGATATTTAGAAACTGATGATGACGGTATTTTGTTTAATAGTAAAAATATTCTGATTCTATAAATATTTAACAATATTCCAAGAATTCTTCTTTGTTTTCTTTGTAGGATAATGTACGTAAGTATCTTATTGGCTAACGAGGTTTTATTAGATAACTTTATACTCGTCTGTTGTTACACCCACGTATTTTTTGTTTTAATATGAAAATATTTTCAAAGTTACGAGTTCAATAACTGTTAATAATTAAGATTCTTAGTATTTATCATTGACTAAAGTTCATTTTGTTTCGTTCAAAGTACCACTTAAGTTAAATACCTGTCTGGCAAAAACAATCTATTTAGTCATTGAATTTTAACTTTAGATTTCTAAAACCATTACGTTTCACAAACAAATACAAAAGATTTAAATCTCAGTCAAAACAAAACGCAGCTTTAACGATCCTATTATATACGAATATATCACTGGCGAAGCCTAAAGCTTAAGCCAAGCCTTTTAAAAACAGATCAATCTTCAAAGGAAAAATTTGGCAATATCTAAAAAGAATATTTCTTTGCAATCTCTAACATCAGTTAGCTCGTTAATCTAAGTAAAGGTGCTGATTCAAAGCAGCAAAACAAAAGTTTTCAACCTTAGTTTTATGAAGTTTTAATTTCAAAACCTTTAGTCGAGATCAATTAAAATGTTGTTTTTTTGCGCTATTATTATATTATAATTGCGTAATTTTTGATTTCATTTATAAATATTGTTATTGTATAAATGATTACAGTTTGTGTTAACTACCAAAACGTGTACTTAACGTTTATTTTATGACTTAAATACTACATTTGGGAAACAATCCAAAGTCAATTTAAAAACAAAATCTTTAAAACTAGTTGCATTTTAGAATTAATAAGAAAACATTTCCATCATGACAAAATTTAAATTCGATGTCTAACAAAGGTCCGGTCTAGTAGATGGAAAACGACTTAACAAAAAATGTAGGTATTCGCAAATAAACGTGGTTGTGTTTATTTAAACTATTAATCAGTTAGTCAACCGATAAACTATCCAAACATAGTGTTAAAAATGTTGGAAACATCGACTAACAAAAACTAGACCGGAACTTTGTGAGACATCGAATTTTTTCAATGGTATGTTTTCTTACTAATTTTACGTTTGTTATTTTCGTACGTTTTGTTCGAGTTCGTTCGTTTAGTACGAGATTGGAAAGCAAATAGACCATTGACCAAATTGGTCGTAAAAAGTCTAGTTTTTGTTGCGTAGCAGCGGAATCAATCTCCCGCCAGTCGGCGCGTTAATCCAAGCCGCGCGTCCCGCTGATTACACACGGCCGGCCCGGCGCTAATGCTAGTCTCACACTAATGGACTGTAGTCTAGTTTAAAGTAATTAATGTCAATTACCGTGGTTTCAATTATATTACTTCGCTCACGTGTCAAATTAAAGTCAGTATTTGTACAGGCATGCATAAATAAATGCATTAATTAATTGTTGAACTTTTATTTTTTATATTTCATTCATAAAACAAAAATGAAAAATCTCTCTCTGGACATTATTCACACAGCGCCACCTTTTTTTTTTTTTTTTTTTTTTCGGAGGAGAATGCTTTTATGCACCATAACCGCAGGGTAGCTAAACCTGCGGCCGTGTGTGGGACTCGAGACTAAAGCGTCCACTACCCACTAAACTCCCCCGGTTCCCCTTCACACCCGATTGGGACGAGCCGGTGCCAGCGTTAGCTATTGACCAGCCCATCCCCGGGTACCCCGACTTGAGAGGCCTCAAGTCGAGGTGGCGCCTAGGGAGGGCCACCCGGAAACAAGGTGACCCTCAGACTTGGCTCGAGCGACCTGTGCAATGCGGACGTTGGGGGGCTACCCCCGCCCGCAGGTCAACCCTCAGGCCGGAGGAGGCGTGCTAAGTGAGCTCGCCTTCTCCGGCCTGGCCGTCTGCGCCGGAGGGGAGCAGCGAGGGGGTCGTCCTCGCGCTCCCGCTCCGCTGCCTCCTTCTGCGACATTACTTGCTCGCAGAAGGAGGCGGCCGCCTCCCACGCACTCCTGTTGGCAACCATGGCACGAACCATGGTCGCCAACGAGAGGTGTCCACCGCCTAGCGCCGCGATTAGTTCGCGGCGCTCGTGTCGCCAGGCCGGGCACTCGGTGAGTGTGTGCTCGGCCGTGTCGTCGGGAGCATCGCAGTGATGACACTGCGGCGTCTCCTCCCGACGGGGGACACGGTACAGGTAGTGTCCGAAACTTCCGTGTGCGGACAAAACCTGCGACAGCCGGTAGGTGAGGCAGCCGTGCCGGCGTTCCACCCACTCCCTCAATACTGGACGAATGGCCTCAATCGTCCAGTGGCCGGCACTTGGGGCTTGGAGAGCCTCAGTCCATTTGGCCAGGGCCTCTTCCCTGGCCTGGACACGACCCAGCGCCACCTCCTCCAAGCTGGGTCGCTCCCCCCGCATCCTTGCCGCGACCCGGATTCGATGCACCTGGGCCAGAACCAGGGCATCGAATTCCCACGGGGTTGTGCCTGCTAAGACGCAGGCAGCCCCATGGGAAACTGTGCGGTAAGCCCGCACAGCACGAGTCGCGATGACCCTCTGCGGTCTCCGCAAAAGGGCCTTTAGCGAAGAGGAGAGGCTCTCCGCCCAAACAGGGGCTCCGTAGAGTGCCATCGACCTTATCACCCCATGATAAAGCCGACGGCACCCTGGTCCTGGACCCCCCACGTTGGGGAGGACCCGTCCGAGGGCTGCGGCAGCGGCGCACAGCCGTGGAGCGAGGAGCTTAAAATGCTCCTCGAAACTCCACTTGGGGTCCAGGGTCAAGCCAAGGTACTTAAAGTGCGCCTCGACCGGGACCCGGACACCCTCCACCCGGACTTGGAGCCCCTGTGGGATCCTGCGGCGTGGGGCGATGAACGGCATGGCCCTCGTTTTCTCGAGGGCCACCCTCAACCCCAGGGAGCGGATGCGCCGGACAACCAGAGAAGTGCCGACCGACGCAAGGTGGACCGCATCCTCCCAATTGCTCGCCCTCGCTGCAACCAGGGTGTCGTCCGCAAAGCAGACGACATCCATCCGCGGCAAGAGCAAGCCCCGCAGGACCCAGTTGTACGCCAGGTTCCATAACAGAGGCCCGAGTATGGAACCCTGGGGTACACCCGCCGCCATCGGCCACGTTTGGACGCGCCCCTCCGCATCCACGTAGAGGACCTTCCTGTTACGCAGGTAGTCCCCCACGATGGTGCGGAGGTAGAGGGGCACCTGATGGAATTTAAGTGCCTCCTCTATGCACTCATGGGGGAGGCAGTTAAAGGCGTTTGCGATGTCTAACGACACCGCAATAACCGCCTCCCCTCGTGCTGTGGCCGCCTCAGTCCACTCCTTGAGGCGAGCCAACGCGTCCATAGTGGACCGACCGGTCCGGAAGCCATACTGGCACTCGGCCAAGTCCGGGCCATGGCTCCCGAGGTGCTCCAGAATCCGAGAGGCGAGGATTTTCTCAAAGAATTTCCCCGCCTCGTCCAGGAGCACGATCGGCCGGTAGCCTGACGGGGAATCAGGCGGGCGGCTGCTCTTCCTTAGCAAGACGAGCCGCCCTACCTTCCACCTGCTGGGGAAGCGGGCCGCTGCGATACAAGAGTTTAGTACCGCGCGGAACCGCTCCTCCAGGGGGCCCGTGGCGAGGGCCAACACTTTTGATGGCACCCCATCTGGCCCCGGAGCCTTATTTTTGGCTCGGAGCCGCTGCCTACCGGTCTCAAATTCACTGTCCGAGACCGGGGGCCCATCCGACCACTCTTCTGCGGCCGCTTCTCCGCCCGGCATCGCGGGAGGCGTGAAGGGTCCTGGATTTGGGAAAAGTGTCTCCAGGACCCTTTGGAGGAGAACTGGCTCCATGGAGGAGGTAGGCGGGGCTCCATCGGCGAATTTCCCCCGCACCATCCTGTACGGCCTCCCCCAGGGGTCGCGATCGAGGAGAGCTAAGAATTCCTCCTCCGCGACCCCTTTGGCCCTGCTGATTTCTGTTCGCAGGGCCCTCTGTGCCTCCCGGAACACCCGGCGAAGCTCGTCCTCCTCTCCAGGTGCTCGGTATGCGCGCCTGCGGCAGCGTTGGAGCGCTTTCCGGGCGACGAGTGTGGTGGCTCGCAGGCGGGAAACCTCTTGCGTCCACCAATAAACTTCACGTTGACGGGGGAAGCCTTTAGACCGAGGCATGGCGGCGTCGCAGACGACTTTAAGGTCGTCCGCGAATAAGTCCGCCATACCGTTTGCATCACCCTCTAACTCTGAGGGTGGCTCCGCCCACGCGCGGTAAATAGCCGCCTCCTTCGCGACCTCGGGATGAAGCTTGCAAAGCGACCACCGCGGGAAAGTCGACGGGCTACCCGCAGCGGGGCCCAACCTAACTGGGGCCCCGGGACCGCCCACGGAGATACCAAATCGAACGTACCGGTGGTCCGATAAGTTCTCCGTGTCTGTTATCACCCGCCAGTCCACTACGCGAGACGCCAACTGGGAGGTGGCCAGGGTGACATCAACTATGGACACCCCATTCCACCTCACGCAAGTCGCAGTGTTGCCTCTATTGAGGACATCTAGCCCCAGGCAGACTGCCCAAGGCATTAGGTCCTCCCCAAAGGCATTGTTGGACGGGGAACCCCATGCGATGTGTTTCGCGTTAAGGTCCCCGCCAACTAGTACCGGACGGGGGGCCGCCCTGCGCACTACTCCCTCCACCGCAGACAGGAACGTCTGGAATTCCGCCCGCCTGCGGTTGGGAGAGAAGTAGGTGGACACGATGACAATGCCGCCCCAATCGACTGCAACGTAGCCTGGCCCGCTGTCTCGAAGAACGAGAGGGGGCGCTGCATTGGAAGCCGCCCCCACTATTGCCGCCAATCCATCCGTCGCGCCAAACCATCTGCGCGACGAGGGGATATGGTGAGGTTCAGACACCAGCGCTACGTCAATACCCCACTCCGCCATCGCTTGACACATCAGGTCCTGCGAACCGGCGGAGCGGTTGACGTTCGCCTGAAGAATTTCCCCGATGGACCTATTACTCATTATTGGTTTCCATCGGGGAGACTTCCTGTGGTGCGACGGCAGCGGCATTGGAGGCCGATGATGTTGCTGGACGAGCGGGGAGGGGGAGCGTGCGGCCCTTTACGGGCGGAGAATTGCACTTGGGCCCCCCCATGCGATGCGCCGACGGGCAGCTCCTGTCGGCGCATACGGCGCACTTGTAGGGCGCCGTGCAGGCTGTGGCGTTGTGGCCCTCTTGACCGCAGCGGTAACAAAGACGGCTGCGGTCTTTTATTGAGGGACAAAGCTGCGCCGTATGGCCCTTTTCTAGGCACCGGTGGCAACGCATTGGGCGTTGCTCCAGTGCCCGGACGTTTGCGGAGCACCACCCGACCTCAAGTCGACCCTCCAAGACCTTGGCGAGCGCCTCAACCGGGAATGACACCACCACAGAGCCCATCCTCATGGACCCCGTTGCGATAGTCCCCACTCTGATCAACTCCGGGCTGCACCCGGCCTTATTTGCCAGAGCCACCTTTAGTTCCTCAGCTGACACTGAGTCATCCAGACCGGAGACTCTAGCTTCAGCTGATTTGGTCGGACGGGTAACCTTTGCCTCCTCTCCTAGTACCTCCCCTATTTGGGCCGCTAGACGGTCCGCTTGGGAGGCGGTGGCCTCCTTGGGGAGTTCCATGATGCAAGCCCCAGTCATTGACCTGCGGAACTTCCCCGGGCCGACACCGATCTCCTTTAAGTCGACCCCGGCCTTTGCCTTTAAGAGGGCCTGCCCGTAGGTGGCCCCCTTTGCTAATGCCTCCGGAGTTAGGGAAACCACGACTGCCAACGATTTTGGTGGCTTAGGTAGGTTCAAGGCCGGCTTCGAAGGCTTCTTGACAGCCTTCTTTTTCCCGCCACGCCTCTTCTTCTTCCCCGCCACGACGGTCCAGGCTTGGTCCTCACTGACGACGAGAGGCTGCACCTCCCGGGAGGGTCCCGCCAATTGCTCTGCCGCTCTCGCACCTTGGGGTGCTGCGGTGGAAGCCTTTTTTGCAGCCTTCTTGGGAAGCGCCTTTTTTGGCAAGTTTGCCAGAGGCGCAAGGGTGGTCTGCGTGACCACCCTGTTCCCTACTACATCCGCATACCGAACGGGAGCAGGTGCCGAGGCTGCTGAACGGGAATGGGCCGCAGCAGGAGCCGAGGACTGAGACTGGACCGATACCGCGGGACGGTGTGCCTTTTTGTCAGCCGCTAACGGGGGACGACGGTTCTGGGCTGGCAGGAGCCTGCCATCTGCCTCCAGTCCATCGAAACGAGCGTTGACGACTGCACCGATGTGGGCCATTAAGTCCTTTTGCAACTGGGACATGACCTCTCCTAGTTCGACCCTGAAAACATCGACAGCCTCAACAGCCCCCATTTCTTGTCGCGGAACCGTTGTTTCTTCGGTCGTCTCCATCATCTGCTTTTCCGGCGCAGGAGATTTCCTCTCGGAAAAGGCTCGACGAAGGGCCGCGACTTCCACTTCGAGTGCCGACAACTGGCCGCGAAGCCGTTTGTTGTCGGCATGGAGGCGCTTCATCGCCTCTCCCTCGTCCAACGCAACCGCTGAACGGACCACCCGCATAATGTCGCCATTGAGGGCGTCCCGTACCTCTTTAATACAGGTCCCCTTCAAGTTGTGAGACTTCAGGACCTGTTCGATCTTAGCAGCACCTTCCTCAGCGACCTTCCTCATCTCCTCCTTCGACATTGGTGGGGTAGGAGACCTTTTCCCCTTCCCTTTGGTTTGACGGGCTTTGCGTGGAGACACCTCCATCCCTGATTCGGTCAGGGTGGACTCATCAGAATCAGAGTCCAGTCCCTCCCGAAGTTCACGCCTAGCCTGTGAGAGTCCCACAGAGTGGTGGTACCCTCCTCTTCCAGTTTTTCTCGAGCGTGGCACTTTTGGCGGTGCCATCTCGGAACACTCCAGAGCCGATTCCGGATCCTCCATTTCGGAGACACTAGTGTCGACCGATCTCTTGGCAGCCCTCCGCGCTGAGGCCCTTGTCACCACTCCAGAAGTGTATTTTCTAACAACCTCTGGGCCAGAGGGCTCTGACGCACTCCACTCCAAAGCTCTTCGCACCTCCGAGTTGGTTGGAGACTTAGACATCGCAACAAACTCAAATCCCTGTTCGCTCAACGCTATACTAGGCACCCGCTCAACCTGCAACCGGAGATACCTCAACGGCCAGGGAGCTGGGGAATACTAATAGAGCAGAGAGAACAAAACAGAGATAATCACAGCAAATGCCCCAAGACTTACGCGTCGGATTTGGTCACCAGCCTGCCACCTGCGTTACCGGGGTCAGGACTGGGAGTGCCAGGGGAGACGACGAGGACGTACCGACGCGAAAACACTTGTGGGGCCTCCCCCTCACACAGCGCCACCTAGCCCCAAATTAAGCATTAGTTTGTACTATGGGTGCCTGACAACGGATAAACATTACTCCTATACTTTTCTTTGTAAACACATAGATAATTGTTATACACTAGCTTTCCGCCCGCGGTTTTACCCGCGCGTAATTTCTTTTTTCAAATATCCCGCAGGAATGAGACGTTTTTGTCTGTATTTACGTCCGGCCCGGGTTATAAACTATACGTGTTCCAAATTTCATCTAAATCAGATCAGCCGTTTAGGCGTGATTGAGTAACAAACAAATATCCAGACTTTCGCATTTATAATATTAGTAGGATAGAAACACCCAGACCGATACAAACAGACATGTTCATGCACACAAATATTTTTGTAGGTACCGTGCGGGGATCGAACCCGCGACTTTTGGTGTATTAGCCGACTTCTCGACCATTACACCAAATGGCTCGTCAATAAGAAAATGTTATTATCCTTTAATTTTTAATCTATCTCTAGAATCTCTTCTTTACATTTTTAGGTAATATAACACCGTCTAATTACCTTATTGCAAAGATAAATACGCGTAAATTGCAGTTTTTTTTTTCAAAAAAAATTGGAATTTACGCGGCCTTCAGTAAATAGTCAAGAGTTATAGATTATTCAAACAGAACATTAAAATTTATATTATTGAAAAGTTGACCTCACATTAGCCCTGGCCTTTAGACATCCCTAATGCATTACATTTAAGGGTATTTTTCAATCAGTTTTACGGTTAATGTATGGCTGTGTGTGTACCCGGCGATCCCATGCCTAATTGTGCGATAAGAGTAATTTAACCTGCCCAAACCCGCCATTGTTTAATTGGAACCCATACCGAAACCTTTCCTGATGAGATTTTAATTTAAATGTTTCTAGTTACAGAGTTAATATTGCTTACATGTTTATTTAGGAAGTACAGTAAAATCTATTTTGTAGTGGTAGAGCCATGCTGTTTTACAGTATGAATCCGGGGAAGCACCACCCTCTCACATAACACCAGCGTGAAATAATAGTGACTGCTATTGTGCTTCGTCTGGTTTGTGAGAGTGCCGGAGGCCTACCTCCCATACCCCCATAGGCCGGCAACGCATCAGCGATCCCTCTGGTGTTGCAGATGTGGCGGCCCGCTCGGTCGGCGGATGACGAGCCGCGAATTAATTTGATGAGACATGATTGATAAACTGTTATCTAGCCCAAACTAAGTTTTTGTACTTTGAGAACAACATGGCAAAAACGTACCTGAATGTTTTTAAACAAAATATCAAATATGTTTACAAAAAATAAAAGCTAATTGTCTGATACGACATAAAGGAGTTTCAAATGAAACCCAGAAATCTTGCTTTTAACTGTTATTTAATTAATTTATCACAAAAATTAGCGCAGCGGTACAGTTCGTGGCAATGGAGAAAGGTGAAGAGAATTATAAATAATATTTCAACTACCGACGTTTACATTACTCCTTGTTGGCTATAGTAGACGACATTTAGCAGCACGTCATCTTGCTGTGTTACATTATTAGGCGCTTGGGCCTTAACATCCTCCCGCCCGTTGAAAGGGAGTCTTTCAACCATCCAGATCTTCTGCTGACGGCAAAGGGCACACGCGAACCAAGGGTCTTCTAATACATCCTTTTACTGTTTGAATATCAGCAACTCGGGATATCCCATCTGCTCCTGGGAATAAGCGTGATACTCTTCCAAGACGCCAGTTCAGTGGAGGGACGTTATCTTCTTGAATGACAACCATGTCACCGACGCTCAGCTTGGCTTTATTAGATCTCCACTTTATCCTTTGTTGTAACTCAGAGATATATTCTTTTTGCCATCTCTGCCAAAAGTGCTGACGAATTTTCTCTAGACGGGCGTAGCGTTGCAATCTGTTTTCGTTGATGTGTTCGAGATCAGGTGAAGGTAGTGCAGTAAGTGGCCTTCCAATTATAAAGTGTCCGGGTGTGAGAGGAAGGAAGTCATTGGGACAAGATGACAAGGGACATATAGGACGGCTGTTCAAAATAGCCTCCACCTGACTAAATAATGTAGAAATCTCTTCGAACGTTAAATTACTGTTTCCTAAAACGCGTTTTACATGATATTTTGCGGATTTAACGCCGGCTTCCCATAAGCCGCCAAAGTGAGGAGCATAAGCCGGGATGAAAGTGAATCGTATACCATTTTGATTAGCAAAGTCAGATAGAGGGTTAGTATTTTGCTTCAAAAAATCTGCTATTTCTCTAGCAGCCGCCACAAAGTTGCGACCGTTGTCGCAAAATATTTCTGCGGGTTTGCCTCTGCGAGCAATGAACCGTTTTAGAGTCATAACAAAGGCATCCTTTGATAAGTCACTAACTGCCTCTAAATGGATACATTTGTAACGCATGCAAATAAATAAGCAAAGATAACATTTGATCAATTTACTACCACGACCCTTGCGATTCAATACATTAAACGGTCCAGCAAAGTCTAAGCCAGTCGACCAAAATGGAAAATGAGTAGTAACTCTTTGGGATGGTAAACCACCCATTTTAGGGCACAAAGTCTTTCCGCGAATACGACGACAAACTACACAATTACTGACAGTCCGCCTTGCCAGATATCGCCCATTAACAGGCCACACAGTTTGTCTGACTGTGGCTAGTAACAATTGAGGCCCGGCGTGCATACTGTTCAAATGTTCTCTTTGGAAAATAAGCTTTGTCAATTGATGGGACGCATGTAATAAAATAGGATGTTTGTTTTCATATGTACAATCTGAAGATTGAATACGACCACCAACTCTAATTAATTTATCTTTATCCATAAAAGGAGACAGAGACAACAGCCTAGACTTAGTACTCAAACTCTTATCTTTCGATAGTATATCATACTCAATAGGGTATATTTCTTTCTGAGCTATGATGCAAAGAAGGTTAAACGAATTATTCAGTTCTTCTAAACTTAGCGGGCCAGTACGCTTATCACCCTTATTTTTTACATTAAATATAAATCTTAACACGTATGCGTAAATTCTCTGGAGCCTACTTAATTTGGAATAATCTTCAAACTTTATTATCATTTCTGAGGTACTGCCAGCAAAATTTGATTTTATTTCAGGTATTGTATGAATTTTATTAGATTTTAAAATAGGCCATTTAGACTCGTTCAATATTAGGAAACTAGGGCCAGACCACCATTGACCTAGGGACACTATTTGATCGAATTTAACACCCCTAGAAATCAAATCTGCAGGGTTAGTTGACGTTGGTACATAACGCCAGTCTGCCGAATTCGTCCTCTCATTTATTTCAATGATGCGATTGGCTACAAACTGTTTTAAATTTTTTACATCATGGTTGATCCATGCTAACACTGTGGTAGAATCACACCAGTGAACTAATTTATCGGGGACTAACCTTAATGATTCAGTGACTTCATTGCACAACCTGGAGGCAAGAACTGCAGCAGCCAATTCTAGCCGCGGTATTGTGGTAGGCTTTAAAGGAGCCACTCTGGATTTAGCGCATAATAATTTTACAGTTACCTCGCTGTTAGCATTTACTGATCGTACATAGATGCAGGCTCCGTAAGCGACCTGAGATGCGTCACTGAATGAATGTAATTCTACGTACACAGGCGAGTCACAAGTTGCCCACCTTGGGATCTGCAAATTTGACAAGCAATTTAATGTCTTAGCGAAATCTTGCCACTCTTGTTTTATTTCGCTGGATACTGGTTCATCCCAACCAGCCTTTTGTTGCCATAATTTTTGTAGCATTATTTTTGGGAGGATTATACATGGGCTCAATAAACCTAGCGGATCAAACAATTTAAATGCATTTGACATTATAAACCTTTTTGTTATTGGCTCATTTTCAGGCAGATCTTTGATTGGGAAATGCAAACAATCGCTAGAAGGATCCCATCCCAAACCCAAAGTGCTTGAGGACTCACTTATAGTTAAATTCTTAAGTGTATCTATATTTGAATTTTCAAAGATATTTTTGAGGTTACTTCTAAACTTTCTTAAATTAAAACAACCTGAGAGCAAGGCTGACGAGACCTCCCTTTGAATATAAATCGCAATTGATCCTCACAATCAGATCCGGTCACCAAATCGTCGATATAAAAATCTTTTGTAATAATTGTTCTTATGAGTGAGTCATCCTGCTCTTCTCCGATCTGTTTGATGCATCTAGTACTTAAATAGCTCGCACTTGCTGTTCCGTAAGTGAGAGTATTCAGCTTTAAAGTTTTAATGGGGTCGGACTCACTTTCTCTCCACAAAATAAGTTGTAGATTCGTGTCTTCACTGCTAACTTGTACCTGGCGATACATTTTTTCAATATCGCCAGTCAGTAGGTATTTATACTGTCTAGCCCTTACCAAAATGGAGAAAAGAGAGTCCTGTATATTTGGACCAACCATCAATATATCGTTCAGAGAAAAACCGGACGAGGATGGAGCAGACCCGTCGAATACCACACGTAGTTTTGTTGATTCACTGCTGCTTTTGAACACAGCATGGTGACATAAAAAATATGACGGGTCTGGCCTACTCACAGGTGACTCTGTAAGATGACCCAAATCAGCGTATTCCTTGATAAAATTACTGTAATCAATTTTTAAACTTGGATTTCTATTTAGCCTCTTTTCTAAATTAAGGAATCGCCTTTTAGCTAAAGAATATGAGTCTCCTAGACAAGTCGCATCATCAATTAAAGGTAGTCTAACACAAAACCTACCAGTGCTCAAGCGTATGGTTTGGGAGGAGAAATGATTTTCGCATTCCATTTCCCTTTTGCTTATGATATTTTTAGCAGGTAGTTCCTCAAGCTGCCAAAACTTGGTCAATTTATCTTCGATATCACTTTCTGAATTTTTAGTAGTCAGGCCATGGTTGCACCTGATTGATGATGATGACCTACTACCCGTATTTAGCATCATAGAACCTACTATCAACCAACCCAGTTTTGAGCTTCTCAATTTTGTATTATTTGCACTTAGAGAAAGCTCTTTACGTCCTAATATTTCCCAAAAAATGTCAGCTCCTATAAGCATATCAATTGGGGCTGGTTGATGAAAGTCAGGATCAGCTAATTTAATGTTATTTGGAAATTTAATTCTGCTTAAATCTATTGGTGTCTTTGGCAGATCACCTGTTAATTCATTTAAAACAAAACATGATATATCGGTTGTAAATTCGCTATTTAACGATTTTATTGTAGCATTGCAGCTTTCCTGAACAATATTAGTACAGTTGTTGCCAATGCCTATAACCTTTAATGATGTGATTTCTATAAGATCTAGATTTAATTGGCTGCCGCAGTCCAATAGAGCTCTAGCCTTTAGTGCCGCACCGGTTTTCGGGTTGCATACTTCTACTATAGCAGTACTTAATATTACCTGGTTGTTGGCGACTAGTTGTCCCGATTGGCAAACTACCTCAGCCTCTTGATTTTCCTCTAATGATGGGTTATGGAGAAGACTGTTATGCCTTCTTTTGCATTCTCTGCAAGGGCCCATCCTGCACTCGCTTGTGGGATGTCCTTGTCTTAAACAATTGGTACATAATTTATATTTACCTACATCAGCTAATCTTTCTTTGACTGATTTAGCCTTGAATGTAGGACAATCATATATTTTATGGCCATTGCCACAAATTACACATGAAAACGAAACTTTCTTGTTGCAACTATTTGTGCTAGCGAACGATTTAGTATATGTAGGTCGATCATATTTATTATGAGAATTATTACTACTGTTTGTATTATTGCTACTATGCGCTGTAGAACGTGAATTGCTGGGAATGCCCTTTGAAGAATTATTATCATATTTATTTCGATTTAATGATTCAAGAACGTCTGCGCGGTCTATTAAAAATTTATGGAATTGATCTAAGCTGGGCACGTCCTCAAGCGTGTTGCGATATTCTTCCCACTTCATTAATGTTCGGCTATCCAATTTAGAAGACAACATAAATATAATAAGGATGTCCCATTTATCGGTCGGCTGGCCCAGGTTTGCTAAAGCTCGTAAGTTTTTAGTCACGTGATCAACAAGAAAACGCAGGGACCGCTCGGATTCGCGATTAATGGTATGTATATTAAATAGAGAACTTAAGTGGTGATTTATCAAAAGCCGTTTGTTATCATACCTATCGCAAAGTAACTTCCACGCCTCAGAGTAGTTAGCCGATGACACCTCCAGGTTCGTAACGATCCTAGCAGCGTCACCCTCCAAATATGATAGCAAATAATGAAATTTATGAATTGGCTTGATACGGCTATTGTTATGTATCAAATTCTCGAAGGTATCACGGAACTCCAACCAACGGAAATAAGCGCCGTCAAATTTAGTAATTTGTATTTGGGGTAATTTAAAACTAATTTCCTGATGATCGAGGATACAGTGTGCTTCGTGAGCAATTGACGCTCGTCTGACATCATTTTCATTTTGATTGTATTTTTCAATTAAAGTTTTTGCTTCAGCTATATTAATAATTATATCACTTTCAATGCACTCTCTTTCATCAATTTCAGCGTCAATATTATATGAATTTAACACCTCTATCTCACTTTGCAAATCGTCAAATCTTAATGATAAGGCCTCAAACTTACTCAACTTTAGATTTAATTCGACTAATGCTATGTTTGAAATCTCATCTTTATCTGTTAAGCGATTTAGGTATTTTTTAAATTTAGTTATTTGCCCCTTTATTGAGCTACGTTTAACAATTAACTCCTTTAAACGTTCATCAGCAACAGGCGAACTTACTGAGGTCTTTTCATTTGGATTCGGCATTATGATTTAATTAAATCACGAAACAAACAACAAAGAAAGTAAAATAAATAAACAAATTGATTATGCTCACGCTCCTCAATCTGGCTGCACAGGAAACCGGTTTGCTACAGGCAGGCTGCGTTACTATGTGCCGAACTGACCGCACCACTGCGATTGCGCTTCACTTCGTATTATCGTACAGCTTATAGCACAGCAACGCATCCACTGATTCCTGAAATTAGTCAGCGTAATATTTTACTAACAAGATAAAAGTAATAATTAAATTTCTGAACTCCTAATAGGATTGCTATTTTGAACACAAATCTCGACGGTACTATGTTAAAAAATATTGAAGGTAAGTGTATAGCGAAAAAACACGAATGTTCTAGAACAATCCAGTAGGTACCTAGTTATATTTGTATTTATCACTTATTTTTATTTGATATTAATGATTAAAATGATGAAACAATATTTAGATGCAAAAGAAAAATAACACGGTTATATTAAAAAATAAAATGTACTATGATTATTAGGTTAAAAATAACGAAATTTATGATTTGCTAGTGGAGATTATTTTGAATATAATTAGGATTAATATGTTTGAATGTTAGGGACTTGGAAGATAGGTAGTATTAAGGAATGCTATTTAGGGACGGGCAAAGGTCCAAGGAAAGACACTTATCTTTTTTAGTAGATTGCACTGCGGTGGTGAAACTTTTGCTGTTTCACTGCTCCTTCAGCTTGAATCCAATTTTTAGTAGATTGTACTGCGGTGGTGAAACTTTTGCTGTTTCACTGCTCCTTGACAGCTTGAATCCAAGATAATGCGTTGCTTCCAATTTTATTCCAATATTTCTATCTTCTCGTTGTTCCCCTCATGGGCCACCAATTTATGTCTGATACGACATAAAGGAGTTTCAAATGAAACCCAGAAATCTTGCTTTTAACTGTTATTTAATTAATTTATCACAAAAATTAGCGCAGCGGTACAGTTCGTGGCAATGGAGAAAGGTGAAGAGAATTATAAATAATATTTCAACTACCGACGTTTACATTACTCCTTGTTGGCTATAGTAGACGACATTTAGCAGCACGTCATCTTGCTGTGTTACATTATTAGGCGCTTGGGCCTTAACACTAATATTTAACCAATACAACGTATTTGGTCTTTATTTATTAAACAACTTGATTCATAATAAAATTCTCTTACATATCACGTACAGGTTATGAAAACCCAATAGAAGAATTTTGTGAATAACCTTAAAATGAACCAGTAATTCACAATCGTTTGATTGCTGTAAAAATACCTATTCCTGTTTGATATGCCATGAGTGTGCGAACAATGCGAACATACTTCTACAACATTCAAGTCAAAATAAAGGCAAGATACTTATACTCGTTACTTACCAAATTCAAACAATACATTTGGTTTTCCAAGGCAAGGATACAAAATGATTCATACCAAATTCTCAATTTTACTCGTCGCTACAAAATGTTACACTGTTTAATATGATTTTTTATCATCTCATTCAACTGTTTCGTAATAATTATGTTTCCAAACATCTCAAAAAAAAAAAGAAAACAACAATAGTGTCCAAGCTTCGATTTATAAGAGGTTTATAAATATTGTACCTACATTGTAATATGTTTTATTAGGCATGTTGTAAACATTATTAACAATAGAAAGCAGCTGTTAGTTTATACCTTGATCTTCGAGTCGAAATTATTGCCAACTTTTCAAAACAAAATCGGTAGTTTATCATGTTCCCTTCAATTGAATAGCACATCATTGTTGATTTTTCTAAGCATTTACAATCATTTCATAACAATACAAGACATCTAACAAAAACGTTTCGAATTTCAAATCCTCGAATGTTATCACCATCAATTATCCGTCAAGCCGATAGCTGAAACATGTCAATAAAATATACTGAATAGCATTCAACGAGAAAGTTTCCACAATGGCATACGCAATTACACCCGCTATATAGACATTTGCATTCATCGCTTGCTTTTACTTTATAATGTTTCTAGGGATGGAGTGCAAGTGGGTAGGAGGTAGCGTTTATTGACTTCCGGAATTCTATCGTGTCCTAGATTTAATTTGCTTTACTTCGTTTTCCCGTTCCTTGTTCATTTGGGGTCTTGTAAACGAGGTTGTCACTAATTTTTTACATAAATCATCTCTGACGCAGTCAATCTATCTCTTTTTTGGTCTCTTTCTAGTCACTAACAATTCATCACTATTTTTGTACCGTTCATCTTCACTGTCACTGTTCAGGCAGTACATTCGTACTGCTGTTATTTAAAGTAGTTATTACTGTCAAATTAACTGCCGTAAGGTTAATTATAGGTCATTTATATTCTTTCATCATTAGGCAGATTAATCTTGCAGTTAGGATCTATTATTAACATAAAGATGCAAATAACTTACTAAGTGAGCAGCTAAAATATAGTAAAGAGATGATGAAAATTTCATGAACTTTTTAGTAATAATCCCTATAACGTAGTTTATAATCAGTGGTCTATACTCGAATGCAACATCAACATTATTATAATCAGTGTGCATAAAAGGTGAAAAGTTATTGCTTCTACCACCACTATACCATAGTATCCACCGACACAAGTTATAATTGGTATAACAGAGAGTATTGATTTCTAAATGATATACAATTCGTTGAAAATTCAATTATCAGGTACTATCTACGATGCGAAGTATCTCTGACTTTAAATCGCTTGCGCTCATTACTTGCACCATCTTACATAGCGTCCCCATTCTCTTATCTGTCATGACGTAGCAAATGGCGTCTGCCATGCGTCATCGTTCTGTCATTACCTGAAGGTAGGGTTGCCAACTGAAAAAGTATATCGTTGTTGATAAAAGCCTTTCCTTCCGTTCAGGAGATGAGACGTTTCTTTTTATTGGGCGGGTGGCGTGACTGCGCGATTTTCTGATGAGTTTCAACAAATGGCGTGTTTGATACGAGAAGTTTTTCCGGTGCTTTCTTTATCGATCATTTGTAGGTTTTATGACGTCATAATTTACAAACATCTTTTCATCATTTCAGCAAAACGACGTCCACTGCTGGACATAGGCCTTCCCCAAGGATCTCCAAACCGCTCGGTCCTGCGCCACCCGCATCCAGTGGATTCCAAACAAACATCTTTTGATAGTTGTTAAATACTAACGTATGTTTATTGCCATTTTCTCCAAACTTAACATAAAGAATAGGGTCTTTAAAAAAAAGAAATGAATAAAGCCAAATACATTTTTAAATCCATATCATCATTCTCATCTGTTTAAAATAGATAGTACCTAACGGGTCGTTAACTCCTTACTATTTTTACCTCCTTTCACCAATTCCATTGAATAAAACATATTATTTAAGCTCTCGTTTTAAATAGATTCCAGATATTAATAGAAATAGATTGGAAAGCTAAGTTATCGATCCATTTTAAATGGGCTAGATATTTTTAAAGCTCAGAGAGATAGAAGCAAAAACGACTAATTATGTTGAGAATTTAAGGAGATTTTAGCTATATTTAGAATGTTGGCTTGAACTGTATGTTACACGTTTTTATAATGTAACAGTTGGGCTGCTTACTTGTAACTTGTTTTGTATACAGGATTACTTTTACAGCACTATTTGGAAGTTATATCGTTGAAAAGCTGTTAAGTGGTCAGGCTTTTCTTTTTGATTAAGTACGCAGGCACACAGAGAGATGGCAAGCATAATATATGTCTGTGTGCCTACGTACTTAGTACCTAACGCAAGCGTCAGGGTTGCGATTTAATTGATATTAATTAACTTTGAAAATTAATGGCTGAGACCCATTTTTTTCAAACGTCGTCAACCCTACAGAGACGTCAGACGTGTAAAATTGTATCGGCTCGGCGTATGTCGAGCGGTTATTACTCTCATCTGGGCCCGACATCCGACTATTGCTGTGATAAATTGTGCGATACAAGTATCATTCTAAAGCACGATGATGTGTGACATTCGACGAGAAGGTGGTACTTTTTATAGTTTCGCAGCCATTTCATCTTTATGAAATTGTGGAGTGTTTAGTGCTTATTTCAGAGGTAAAGGCATGTAGTTCACTTGATGGTGGTAAGCGGCTACTGCGGCCTATTTGATTGAAAGGCAATTCAGCAAATGCTTACACATCAGCTCAATGTGCTTCGACACCTTAGGCTCTCTTACTTTCAAGTCATTATAATGCAATACATTCAGAAGCGATCAAATTTCTGGAATAGCCTCAGAACGCAGTTTCCTCATACAGTGCCTAAACAAATAAAACAGTAACCGTGAAAACACATGTACAGACTAACATACTATAGTAATTATGATATAAGGGTACCATTAAATAGAATGCACTCTAGCTTGCATTGCAATGCTCCACTATCGACAGATGGGAGCACCCCAGTACTCCGGGGAACTTCCACAGTTCACCGCGACAGCTCAGCAAGGGACAGGAGGAGCTCGCACAACCCACGGAGCAAGGGCTTCGCTGATAACGGACATCTCAATGGTAAGGCGATGAGGGAGTTTCGCGGGGTTTAGTGGGGAAACCCCTGGGCCACTTCCATCTTCGGCCCAGGAGCAACGCCCAGTTAAGAAGGTCGGGAGTCCTCCACGGCACTGTCCTTCACCTAGGACGGGATTTAGGATAGTAACGCATTTTGCGCAAAAAAATAACTCTTAGGCTACGTCCCCAGTAGGCAAACTGTTAGCGGCAGACTAACAGTTTGACAGTCTGCGGCTTATCGATTTAGTACGCCTTTCCATATATAACAAATGAAGTGTCCACAGTTTGCCAGTTTTGCACTCACTGTACGCAGTTTGCAGCTTTAAGCGCGCCGACTATCTCAGTAAGCGGCCGACTCCCAGCAACACCGGTTGCGACGTTCGAAATTTAAATTTCAGTTCGCCACTTTGCGGCTCACTCAGTTTGCCGCTAACAGTTTGCCTACTGGGGACGCAGCCTAAAGACTTAACTCACTAATAGAAACACAGCACAATGAATTGCTACTTTATTATAGTTTTATATACCTAAGTTGGAGGTATTTCCCCAGACGGGTGGCTCGCTCGTTATCTTGAGAATGATCCAAGATTTTAAATAAAGCGTTTTTATAGTCTAGCGTGGATTTCAGTTTTAAAATATCGTTGGCGATCATTTTTTGAGCAAACCATGAAAAATATGATATTCTAATAACGTCACATCACAGATATCGTCCTCCACAATGATAAATTGTGCTATCTTCAATATTATTCATATATTCAGAACCTTGGGCACAATGTTCCCGTCTTGTACTTCACGTTTAAACGATTTTGTTGAATAACATTAGTGACCCTCGACGTGTATAGAGATATTATCATAACACATTAGGTAAATTGAAAATGTAGGACATCAGCGTAATAGTAGTAGTAATTCTGATATTATGAAGGGTCTCGTGTGCTATTAATAGACGTTTATTATATTTGATGCTTGAAATAGCTTTAAACTCCTTCAGATATAGGAAAATGGTGTTGTCTGAATTTCGATGAACTCGTAAATGTTAATAATGTATTATGATAATGCCAGAGTATGATTAATCGCTTTGCTACCCCTCTATTATTATTTTTTTGTTCTGCTTAAAACCTTAAAGGGGCCGTTCAAATATTACGTAAGCAGATTTATTGCAAATTTTTACCCCCCCACCCCCCTTGTCAGCAAAAGTAAGCAAAGCTCTTACCCCCTCCCCCTATGCTTACGTAAACATTTTTCAATTATAATTTTTTTATATACTATAATTATAATGTTATAATTATAACTTTATAAATAAGAAAACAGATTTAGGATAGAGATTAGATTTTACTTAACAGTATTCAACATAGAGTAAGGGACAAAAATATTATAATCTTACGAACATAACAAACTTATTTTAAAGTTTTATTACACATCATCATCATCCTGTGATAGTCCACTGCTGGACATAGGCCTCTCCAAATGCTCGCCACGCTGATCGATCCTCGGCCACTCCATCTTGCGCAGATCATCGCTCCACCTGGCCTGAGGGCGTCCTACACTACGTTTACCGAGACGCGGTCTCCACTCTAGAACCCGTTTACCCCAACGGCTATCGGTTCTGCGGCTAATATGGCCAGCCCACTGTCACTTCTATAGACGTGGCTTAGGAAATGGTTCGATAGTTCTTCAACAGGCTTTTTTCACTCTTTTTAAAGAACAGGACGACCACACTCCTACTCCACGCCTTTGGAGTTCCCTTCAGCCTTTAGCAGCTCAGTAGTAACGCCGTCCTCTCCAGGGGCTTTTCCATTTTTAAGCTGCCCAAGAGCAATCTCGATTTCGCCAACGCTCACTTTTGGCAGGTCTTCAGTGTAATAGGGATTTAACGTGGCTCTAGAGTCCTCATTTTCGGGATCAGGTCGACAAGCATGCGAAGCGTATAACCGGCCATAAAAGTCCTCTACCTCCGAACGGACTGCCGGCTTTGAGGCAACAACTTCTCCACTTGCTGTGGTCAGCTTCGTCAGGTGGGTTCTTCCGAGAGATTGTACGAACACCTTAGACCCCCGATTTTGCTCTATAGCTCTTTCGATCGAAAGAGTATTAGAGCACCGGACACATATTAAACATTGGTACACATATTAAATAAAAATTAACAGTCTTCAGTCCATGAAACCCGAATCCATGATTCTAAGTTTTCGCTGACATTTGATTGCTTAGATTGCTGCTCAGTGTTGTGAGTCTGCTAACTTTCATCCGATTTTGGAATGTCTACGTCTTCTCACATCATGGTGCTCTATCTAAAATGTAATCTTGCTTTGGTATACTTCTTACAATACGTCTACTCGCTATAGTATCCAAACGAAACAATACACTGACAGAGGAAATTTAGACAACTGAGTAGCGCACGGTAATTCCCCTAATCGGTTCTAAAGCGAGTGCCTAAACGTATGCATTATTTGCGGGAATCCCCGAAAATGGGTTTCGTTTTCAAGCATAGGCAATGTGAGGGTTGCCATTGGTGTAAAAAAGTAAATAACTACCGATGACGTAATCATCATCTAGACCCCCCAACCCCCCATGTCATCCAAAATAAGCAAAACAAAGACCCCCCCACCCCCCCATAGTGCTTACGTAATACTTGAACGGCCCCAAAGGTCAAGGCACTTCTTCCAAAAATTATTTATTACTACCACATTGTCTTGATTAGAAAAAAAGTGTTTAAAAAACTACTATTAATTAAATTAATAGATAATTGAAAAAGTCTAGCTCCATTTTCTTCTTAATAAAAAGTTTGGTTGCTAAACTTTTTCAAATTTTACTCACTTAATACATTTAGAAGGACTTTTAAAAATCATTTACAAAAAAACATGAGTACAAAACGTAGTTTCAAGTATTTAATATTCATCTACATTCGAACTAAATTTTGGGTAGTATATGAATTACTAATTGTTTTTCAAGTTTTAACGTTGAGAACACACAACTGAAAATAAATACAAACTATTAATATTTCGGGAATATTAGATGAAGTAGTTTGACGATTTTACTTTCAATATCTATGGAACGTGGAACTTTACCATTTGAAAATCAATTACTCGAGTAACCATTTAATTTAAATTTAATTTAAAGTTCTTATTTATTAACAACAGTCTGTTAAACTGTTAAACTATGTTATTTTTATTCTAAAATGAATTATAACAGTGTTGTTATTTAACCATTATTTGTAAATGTTGGCTTTGTGTTTCCACCGTCACTGCGATCATTTTCCTGATCTACGAATATAGTGAACGCTAGTTTATTTTATAAGTTCTCCCCAGCCCTTGCCACTTATATGAATATTACTTGATCTGATTCCCCTGAAGGGTTACGGAGATCACTCACATGGCACTCACTCTAAAACTGAACTTGCTAAATTCTGGATGACAAGCGACCCGCCCCGGCTTCGCAAGTATGCAATGGTGTTTCTCTACTATATTATGCATGTTGAACATAAAAACCTTCCTCTTGAATCACTCTATCTATTAAAAATAACCGCATCAAAATCCGTTGCGTAGTTTTAAAGAGCAAAGCATACACAGGGACAGACAGCGGGAAGCGACTTTGCTTTATACTATGTAGTGATGGTACAAGCGCACCCTGACTAGTTTGGGACAAAACGCTAGAAGAAAGAAAATTGTTATTCAATTTTACTTACATGTGTCATACCTATATCTATACTAATATTATAAAGAAGAAAATTTGTTTGTTTGCATTTATTAGGCTCCAAAACTACTGAACCTATTAAAATATTTTTTTTACTGTTGGAAAGTTAGACTATTCCCGGGTGACATGGGAAATGTGGGGGAAAGGGGGAGATTTTTGAAAAAAAGATATGACGCGCGGGTGAAACCGCGGAGGCGACCGCTAGTTGTTAAATAAAGCACAACTTATATGGACAGCTTATTAATAAAAAAAATACAGAATCAATTAACTCCCTTATTGAATAAAAAAAACATTTAAGATACTATCAATACAAATGAACACAAATGTTTACACCATACCCGTTTAAAATAGAAATTTTGATTTTATTTAATGACATAAAAAAAGCATTGAAACACAGACATCTAGACATTAATCTATACTTCTGAAGCTTTTCTACGTTTAAAAATCGTATTATATTACTCGGTAAAACTGTCTTTTGTGAAAAGCTCTCATAGTTCGAATCAAACTTGGAGCTTAACTTTCCAAACAAGGAAAGCCATGTTAACCCTCAGAGCTTTCTGAAACTCCAACAGCTTTCGTATTTTGAGTTAAGGCAATTTCTACTATCTTATTAAGTTTGTATTAAAATTGCTTATGAATATTAAAGTGCCTATCATTTCAATTGTATCGATACCCTATCGATAGTTCTATACTATCAATAATATCAATACTATCGAAGACCAGCATACTATTGTAAGGCTATTGATAGATTTACAAACTATCAATAGTATTGATACTATTGAATCATAATTTTTATCGATAGTATAATCATGCAATAGTAATTTTATACTTTAAAACAATTGATACAATCGATAGTATTATAATATGATGGCACAGTATCGATACTATAGACAATAATGTATTCAACCAATGTATTGGTTATTTGGTCTACTCGTTTTTTGGTACAAGTATTCGAGGTAAACTATCGATCGCGAATTTATCGATAGTTAGGCAAGCCTAGTTTGTAGTTACCAGAGTTAATATCTTGCGTACACCAGTTTACACTGGTGCGTAATAAAGTTTGTCTTGAAGTTTGAAATTATTAATTATACGTGTAGAACTTAAATGTAAGTTTAAATTAGTTAATTTCGGATTAAGACGTACTCAGTTTATAAGTGTTCTTCAACTAAATAAAAATGTTAAACACATTTGAACTTTAAAATGGCTAAATTAAGTGTTGTTCATCTGTTGCAATTCCGTTATATTGTAGTGTTTTTAAATTGAATAGTTTAATTGAATTTATGATCTAAATTATTGATTTTAGAAAACTTTTGATAGTAGCATTCTTGTATAATATACTACTTAAGTCTGAAAAAAAAATGATAATGGACAGAAAAAAACTGATATAAGTTCGTAATTAATTTAACACATTCACATGATTCTATAAAGAAAACGCGACGGCAACTTAGTATATGTATATTGTAGCTCTGTAGACAACAATTTATTATTCCTATTTTTGCAATTACCGCACCAAATTCAAATTTACTGTTACGCTTAATGGTAGACTAGTAGAGAATGCCTTAAGGCATTCTCTACTAGTCCGTCATTTGTACTTGTTTTTCAATTAAGTGTAAATAAATAAATTCAGATGGCTTCCTTCACTTCACGGCCAGTTTGAATTCAGCTACAAAGGTGGGAATGAGTTACAATTAGGACCATAATCCGAGGTTTGTATTACCGCAGATAACTCAGCCCTTACAAGTTCGTAGGTACGAATAAATTTGCATTAATGTACATAATACAATTACCGAATGGGCTAACTTTGCCCTGTTATTATAACACCGGTGCCCTATAGCAAAGTTACCATTTGATGTGTACGAAAGGACCTTTAAGGATATTATGATCGCTCGTTAATAGAATCGTTTCTACTGTATTGTTCTTTGTAATAAACTTCTTATAACTTATTGGCCTGCTAATAACAATCTCTTCCCTTTTTGATAGCTAACCAAATAATCGCGGTAAACTTTGCTCACGATTTAGGTTCAAACACCACCGAAGTTCATCTCAAAACTAAGTTAGAATACTACTATCAATGAAGTCTTTATCAGACTAATGATAGTAACTTGTGGCCACGAAAATCAATTACACAATACACAAAAGCTAGAGTTGTATTAGATATGTGGTAGTCAACCTCAAATCTTAGAGTCAGATTAATTTTATCATCTTTGTATAAGTAGACATAACTTCTTCCACCTTTCGAACTTTACTACTTACTATCGTGTAAATCAATACAATTGTCACGACATTGTGTTATCCAGGCAAATATTTGAGTCCCACAAATTCCTTTATTGGATTACAATAAGGAACAAATTTAATCCAATTATTTGACAAAAGGTAATCAGTTTTAGAAACCTCCGTTGTTTCATCAAACTTTCTTTGTCTAATTGAGATCGACTGTTGAGTTCGTGTAATCCCTACAAAGATTAAAGTATCAGTCTGTTATTTATCACTCAAAGATGGGTCTTCTAATGAAATAAAGCCAATACTAATGTGAAAGTAGGACCTAAGTATTCACTGTCCGCGATTTCGTATTTATCTTTTGGAAAATCAACATAGATGGGATTATTCTTATAGTAGCTTTAGTAGATTTTTAAACGTCTTCGTGCGCCCGCGCATTAGGCGGCCAGGTCGCTGCGGCCAACTAATTCTTTCGTGACACAAGTGCGCGCACTAGGCGACCAGCAGCCAGCGACCACGTATTGGCCGCGCGGCCAGCAGAAACATCGCGACTCAATACGCGGTCACGTGGTCGCAGATGAATCGCAGCTACCGCGGCCAGGCCGCGCGACCTGGCCGCGCGACCTGCCCCCCTAGACAAGCGGCGTTTATGACGTTCGTTATAGCTCAATTTATTTGCGATAGCGAATGTCAAATCCCATACTTTCAACACGTGACTTTTCTATGGCATCTGTCAAATCCATACAAATTGGACTTAGCGAAATTCGCCAGCAATGAAGCGATGTCATCTTGTCTAAGCCCCCTGGCCACCTAATGCGCGGGGGCACTTAGACTTGTATTGGTACCGGCAAATTTGTTGACCATCGGTCGACGGAGAGTGGGAAAGTTCGCGCATGTGCACTTGCGCGCGACCAATAGCGCGCAGGCATGTCAAAATTCGTGTTCTGTGCAATCCCCACCCGATAGTCAACATGTTTGCCGGGGCCTGTACCAGTACGTTGTTGCCGTTCGTGATTTCAAGGTCCTGGGTTTAATTTCAGGTCTAGCAGAGTTTGGGTCAAATTAAGATATAGATAGTAAAGATGGTTCCTATGATTGGGCTGTTTATCCTGCGGTAGGACACGAGTTAGTGATGTTTGTATAAAAATTCAAAAACGTTAGTGTTTCTTTATGTTTCCTAGATTATATTATATTCCTGTCAGAACAAAGGGTCAGTAATACTCGTAAATAGAAACTCGCCCAAATCCATTTTTTCCATACAGTCTGACACAAACTAATAATTGGCATAATAAGGACTACGGAAAGTCTGAGCCATATTCATAAAAATAACACAAACCATTGAGTAGAAAGACAGTTTGTGTGGTCCAAATGTCATTTGACTGAAAGGGGTTATTTGTATGTAGATTTAAACACAACATTGTTCTCCTACGAGCACTAACATACTATTCATGCATGCGTTGTTCAATTTTGAACCTTGTTACATTGACTGAAGCATAAGCATCCGACCGTGTAAATTTCCTTGCACGCGATTGATTCCTTTATATATTCACGATGATACTACAAGCCAGTGCAGAAGGTTCAGTTTTACGACTTGAAAATATCTAAATTCTGTGTTCAATGCATTTAGCTGTCTTTATTATGCACACTAACATTTTTCCTTTAAACGCTAAAGAAATCTTTTGGGATACTTGCCAGCATTTAAGATTTAAAGCTTTAAGAACAGGGTAGTTTGTGAACCTTGTATTTGCTGGCGTAGTTTACATAAAACGAACTTAAATTACACAGAGAAAAGATAATAATGAACAAAATAAAACTCAAAATACATTTAAATAACATATATATAGCCTTTCGCCCGCGGTTTCACGCCCCGGTAATTACTTTCTTCAAATATCCTCCCCTTCCCCCTACATTTCCGGGATCAAAAGTACCCTATGTTCACCGGGGATAGTGTAGCTTTCCCATTCAAATCGGTTTAGTACTTTCGGAGCCTATTCAATACAAACAAACATACAAACAAATAATCAAATCTTTCCTCTTTATAATATTAGTATAGATGAGGTTTTTTGGCTGAAGAGAAACCATTTTCTCCTCATAGTTGCAAACTAGCGATACCTGTTAATTTGGGTATTGGGACTAAAAGGCGTTTGTCTCACTACCCACTAAACTCCCCAGTTTCCTCTTTTAAGCTTTTCAATTGACCAGTCCATTCAAAAAGCATTATCTACCTAACCTATCAACTTAATACCAGAATCAAAATTCATTCTACCACGCGACTTTTATTCCACTGCGATTTAAGCTCAATTATTGAGCAATTCATTTCCCAGTTTACTTACGTTTCATTTGATTTCTCTTCCAATAACAAAATCGCCCTAGTTATTTTACAAGTTATGAGTTCAATATTAGCTTTCTTTTATTTAATAATGCTTATGAAATTCCGGCGTCCGTCAGCCTCCTTATAATGGCCTTGGGTTTGCTCCAATTTCAGCATTGGTCTACATTTTTATTTAAAATATCTTTAATCTATTCAGTAAATGTTGAAACAAAAAGCTTAGTAGGTCTAATAAATTATTATATGCATGCTTAAAGAGTTCCGTAAACCTTGACAAGAACATCAGAATCATATTTTGTTCCCAAATGTAATTCTAAATGCTGATTTAACAAAACAATTTAAACATGTACTTATAGACAGCTTTTGGTTTACTATATAAAGACACGTGATTAAAGTAACTTATCGACACATCATTGAAACATTTATTTTAATTACCAAAAAAAAATTATAAATAATTTAAGTCAGTTTGACTAATTTCCACAATATTATTAGGTATAAGTTCAGTTTGTGACTACATCATGCTGTGTAAAGCCTTCAAGTATTAAGAGATTTTTCCTCAAGACAGCTGTGGTCGGAACTGAAATTTTACTTATCAACATCATTAAGAATTTAAATCACAGTTTTACTGTACTAAATTTTTCACACCTTACTGCCATTATAATATCAGAGTTAATGATCGCGTGAGTGCTTTTACTCTTATTAACTAATCAACACGCAAAACTTCGTTCACTTAAAATAAACAAAGTATCCACTAGATTGAACCAAGCGCTAACAAGCCACGATATTCCAAAACAAAGGCCTTTGTTTTCATTATTAAATTGTTCACATTAGTGCTGGTATTAAAATCTTTGAGATAAAATAACGATCATAATTTTTTATTCCTATTCATCTTACTCTTTGAAGGCGTCTAAAAATGCAAATATTTTCTGTGCATTTCGTATTTTGAAACAAAGCATCTTTTACTCATTATTTCAAGAAAAACTTGCGCCTATTTCTAAAGTATGATAAATGTGAGATATTCTATTTAAATTCACACTCGCTTTCTCAAAGAAAATGTTCATTATCTTTTGTCAACTTTGAGTGTTTGGTTTAGTGTAAATTATTACGATTTTCTTTTGAGTCTCATATTATATTTTAGTTATAAAGGTTGTAATATTTATTAAGAAACCAAGACAAATACATCATTAATTTCTGTGAATATATTTTACATCTTATAACATTAGGATTAAGATAAAGGAAAACTTGATTATAAAATATACAATAGATTGTTCAAATTTAAAGACAATTTATTTTCTTACTAGCTGTGCCCGCGACTTCGTCCGCGTGGAATAGTGACTTTTCGGGCAGCATATTTTAAATAACAAATACCGTCCTTTGGGTAGCTAATATGCTTCTCTGTAGGTATACGATATGTGACGTATGGCCATCGGGAATGAAAGCATACAGGCTCCTAGGATTGCTAACCCGTGTCAGAGCCACATACAACTGACCGTGCGAGAAACAGCTGATACTTAACTTAGATCTACACCCACAACTTTCATCGTCTAACCTTGGGCTTTATTAATTGTCATCGCAAAACAGGCTGACTGCAAAAAGTGTTAAGATGTGTAAACTATGAAACAAAAGAATTGCTGGAAAAATTAATTAATAACGTGAGTTTATAAACTTGTACTTAAATAAAGAAAATCAAGAAAAGAATTGCCTAACCTATACCGAATAGTTATAAATTATTCATATATACAAACCCTAAATAAAAAATTAAGATAAGTATACCAAAAATCAAGGAAAGAAATGCCTAACCTATAACAAATGCTTACAATATTTATTTACAAATTTTTAAAGAAAATTAAGAAAGACAACCTAACCTACAAACCCTTAAATATAAATAAATGAAATATCCAAACTGTCAGTATTCAAGTAAATCGCAATAATCGAATGCAACTACCTATTCGCCATACTCTCAGCGCGCTTTATATACGGACGCGCAGCTCAGGCGCGAGGCGTGTACCTTTATATTGACATAACTTTTTTATTTATGAACCGATTGACATGAAATAAACACTAAATGTTAAGTGAAGCTTACCACAATATATTAGTGAAAACCGCATCTCAATCGAATAAGCCGTTTCTGATATTAGCGTGCACAAACACACAGACAAACAGACAAACAGACAAACAGACAAACTGACAAACAGACAAACAGACAAACAGACAAAAAATTTTTTAATTACAATTTCGGGTTCGGTATCGATATAATAACAACCCCTGCTACTTTTTTTTAATATATTTCCATTGTACAGACACCACTTTTCTACAAATTTATTATATGTATATGTATAGATGTTCTCCCTCCAAGATTCTTGTAACTTTCACTCTTTTTGGGCATATTACACTAATTAATATTAGTGGTAACACTTTGTAACAAGAATTTTTAAGTCTGCAGAATAGGTCTGACCTGTCCTCTTTCAAACTTTCCTACCTACCCACAGAACTTAACCCTTTTAACCCTTCCCTTTTTTTCCGATATTCTTGTAAAGATGGATAATGCAACTTAAGCCTATTCGCAGATATCCATGGGTAGTGATGGCCATGTAACATCAGGTGACCCTTATGGCAGATTGCCTCCCTCTTTTATAAAAACGAGCCAACAGTCTGGCAGCACATTGAGCGACGCTTCCTGTTGAAGTGTCTCTCAATGGAAAAGGCCGCAGTGACCGTTTACCATCAGGTGGGCTGCGTGTCTGTCTGCCAACTGATGTGGTAAAAAAATTATGGCCGCCAAAATTTAAGCCAAGCGACGGAAACAATATTTCACATTGGCGTTATATATCTATAATATCCTCACATTCATACTATCTATTCACATATTAAAATTGATGATGTTCTAAAGAATATTTCTCTTGTTGCAGATTATGAAGCCCCGGACGGGGCAGGGCCTCGTTCAGGCGCTATGTGGAGTGCGGGCGTGATCTTTCTAACACAGATAGTGGTCTGTCAGTTCGCTACTGGTAAGTAGTTTTACCTATTATCGCATAGCTAACAATACCTACGTTAATTATACCATAGCTTTAAACTTGAAGAATTTATTTAACGAAGTATAAAATGCTACATGACCAATTTTCGACTTGCGCGGTATTGTTAGCTAAGCGACGCTATGCTACATTAGTCAGTCAGATTAGTTGGCAGGCAGGCACGCAGTCCACCTGATGGTAAGCGGTCACTGCGGTTTTTTTCCATTGAGAGACACGTCACCAGGAAGTGTCGTTTTAATGTTCTGCCACTATATTCTTTTTTTTTTTTTTGTTTAAGGGCATCCGTTTGTGACCAGTAGCTTGAATTCATATTTAGTAAACTTTGATTCACCAAACGTGGTAACCTTCAATGTAGCGACGATTTGATTTTGATCGAATAGTAAAAAAAAAATCATAGTTCTATTTGCGCTAAGTACCCAGTATTTCGTTCCTTAACATATTTACAGCAAAATTTATTCCAACACATCCCCGTCAGTTGCATCACAACAACATAAAAATCCAAAATGAATGTATCCTACGCCCAAACGACTCTGCCTTGCCAACTGCTAATGCGTTTTCTAATGCACTTAGTATTAAATTTTCAGCTAGAGATGACAATATTCGTGCTGTAGGTGGGAAGCAATTTGTATTCATTGCGTCGCTTATATGGTTTACGGTTGACAATGGCTGCTGGACTTCATCCATACTCTAGAGCATTAGTTAAAGAGGTCAAATGTGTCATACATGCTAATTAGCTATAGTAAACTTTATGAAAATTAAAATAAACAGTTAAAAATGGTTACTAAATACTCCCACTAATATAAATTAGTAATTTGAAAAGTTCTTAACCAATATTGGAACTCACTAGAATTACCCTGTATCGATTGATTTTTGAAAGATTAATTTAATAATGTTGAATCATTTAATTAATGTGATGTAATTTAACTTAACCTCCATAATTATATCGGTTCCTCTCAAAAACATTTTCTGTCTCTTTTTACTATACTCTACAAAACAATGGTTGAGAAAGCTTTCTTAGGAATCTTCATATTTATTTCAATGAGTAATACCATTGCCTGGAAAAATGCCATGGTAACATTGGAATAAAGAGGTCATGTTGAGGTCATGCTATGCTCACGCAAGTGATTCTACAGCCAAAAAACATAAACGAAAGAAAACGCTAAGGAAACCTTTAAATTTGTAGTTCTCTTCTAGTTCGATTCCGTTGATGTGTTTTATTAACCTTCAAATTAATTTAATGGATAGGTTAGGCGGAAATGATTAAATTTGGGCCATAACAGCCGTAGAACCGATAACCGTTGAGGTAAACGGCTTCCTTTTACCAAGACGCGACTCTTCGCGTCTTGGTAAAAGGTCGTCCAGGCCAGGTGGAGTGACGATTTGCGCAGGATGGCTGGCAGGAGCTAGATGCGAGTAGCCAAAAATCGATCAAAGTGGCCTGACCAGCAGTGGACTAAAACAGGCTGATGATGATGATGATAGGTTAGGATCTTATCACTTACTGGAGTGAAGTGTTATATTTCAGTTGGCGTCACTTCTAGGCAAGCATATTACGAGTACATCCACAACCGAATCGTTATTTTACATTAGGTGTCATGTAGATCAATTGGAATTTACGAAAAAAAAATATTTATACATCAGTCAATAAATCGTGTGTAAAGTTTCAAATATCGTAAACAAACACGTTTGTTGTTCAGAAGTAAAAAAAACTTTTTTTATTTTAACGTCAGCCTGTATCTAATGTTTTATATTACGTCACATTCAACCTTTATAATTTTAGAGTCGTTTTTGAGTTTACGAAAACCGATGTATGGGATTTCGGAAACTCAAAGTGCTCACTAATAAACTATGCCCGAGGCCCGGATGAACATTGTAGATTTGCATATTCCATTAACGATAAACGTTTTTGGATCTATACTCTGTATACATTGTACCATAAACGCTATTGTTAATTAACCACTCAATCCCGAACCGGCACTCGGGTGCCGCGTAACAATAGATTTTCTATTGTGTCTGGTAATCCGGGGCTTGAAAGATTAACACTGATATCTAATATTTAGTTAACCTGGACCATTTCGTGTTGAGTTTACCAATCCGGATCAAAATCAAACTACGTATTCAAACACTAAATAATTTATTCAACTAATGTAGACTGCTCGTTTGTTATGATTGTCCAACACGATAATACAGTAATTCAGTACAATTGTTCCTGATTGTGGTTAAGTTAATTGCATTAAATATGTATGTCATTTTATTATTTCAATCATGAACTCTGCCTACATAGTTACTATCACCAACTGAGCTCTGGTTGAAATAATATTTTTGTTCACGTTAAAAACGACTGGCCGGAAAAATTTTAAAATGACTAGATAATTTGAAATAAAACACAGACAGCTGTGTTTAAATTAAAAAGCATATCATAAGTTACAAAGCGTTTGCTATGCGTATGTAAAACGTATACGTATACATTTGCCTGTTGTGTATAAAAAATATATGAAATAAGTAAATAAAATAATAATAATATAGTAATTAACATTATGTAATAAGCGATAGAGATATTTTGAAAGTTGAAGAGTCGCTTTAATTAATAGTGAACGAAATAGTGCTATGTCAAACTAATATTAATTCAGGCAGTACTAGGAGTATATCGATACCTCCAATGAACACTACGCTAACTTCAAAAGTGCAGGTTTACAGGAGGAGCTCTTGAAAGAAAAAAGTTGATAAAATCTTTATTTTTGTAGTTATTTTCTTGATATTTTTTGTGTGAGTAACTAATTTACTGATGCTTAAGATCCGCATAGTAACATTTAAAAAAACTTATGGGTTTTTTAATTAGCCTCACTTAGCGGGATGTAACGCAGAAAGCTCTAATTTAAGATCGGGATACACTCCGCCAATCCTAAGTTAGCGGAATATATTCGGGAATATTACAGGCTACAAAATAATAAATTAAATGTATACTACATAAAATAAAATTAATAATTACATTTAAAATCGACTTCATTACCAATTTAGAGTATTTTGAACAATGTTTTTATTATAATAAGATCGTAATTTATGAAAAAGAAAAGTTAGCGTTTTGTAGTAGGATAAGCCGAAAATCGTTGAGCCGTTATACAAGCCGCTAACAAATAAATAGCGTAGAGTATCTTAACTGTGTCATTACTTAGCGGCCTTTCGTCCATATTGGCAACTAAGCTTATGTAACCAGTTCCAAAAAATATTATTTTTTCGTTGGTGTTTTAAGTAGTTGTGAGGGAAGAATTATTTTTCCACTTCGTAGATTAAATTATTTCCATTATAGTAACCCGAGACATTGTGCAAAAAATCCCGATATGATGTGGGATTGTTGTGATATACAACTGGCTCGGTATAGTTGATTTGAATTAAAACGTACTATGCAAAACACTTTTAAATCATTTATTAATACTTAGAAAAATTTTAGGCAGTGGCCTACTGTAATATCTTAAATTTTAATTGCTGAATAGTTGCACTTATTTCTGTGTCAATATCATGATAATTATTTGGTATTTTGTCGTTTTTTACTGCTGAATTTATTTATTAAATTTTTGTTTCCTTCATTAGAATGCCCAACACTTATGCGATGGATGGGTTATTATTTTCCACAAAACGATTAATTCTAGCATGCCATCCTTCCAAATGGCTGCCATCCTTAATACTGTTTAACTGTTCCCCTTCACAACACCAGATTTTAATGAATCTTGTAGCCAGTTACGATCGAAGTAAAAATTTAATTGTGCTATTAGATCAGCTAATATATTTTATAAGCAATTGGGCCAAACCTGCACATCTTGCAACATGCCACCTCTGAGCTGGCTTGATACTTAGCTGTTCTGCTTTTTTAAAAAGACTTTGACTAAAGTGGTTAAAACAATCTTTTACATCTGTTTGAGGATATGGTTTCTGAATGCCATTAAAAGCAAATCTTCAAAAGCAACAAGCATTTTACGTGGTTTCCAGAGAGGAAATTTAGTTTTGATTATTTGTATAGGATTTTTTTTTCTTGTCTTGGTTTTGGAGGAAGGCAAAAAACAATGGTACTATTTTTGGGTAATAACAATCTAGCTGTGAATGGTAAAGTAAAAAAAATCAAAAGTGCAAGTAACAACTTTTTCGTCAAAATTCTAACGTCATTTTAATCAGCCAATAAAAATATGAAAAACAATCGTTTCCTCCATAACTAATAAAATTCACAATTATTAATATTTGGTTTCCTTGACACCCAACACATAGTATAATAAACAATCATTATAAATGACTGTAACTCATTATACTATAATTATTTTCCGATAGAAGTGGCCAGTCACAAACATTTAACGTTCATAATAGATAGCAAAAATTTACAAAAATGGAAAAATTCTTCTTCTTCCACAACTAGGTAGTTACCAAACAGCAAAAAAAAAATTTTGTAACTAGTTACATAAGCTTAGTTACCAATATGGACGAAGGGCTAAGCGGTTCGTTTTATACTAGAAAACAAAACTCTTGTTAGGTAATACAAGAGTTTTGTTTTCTAGTATAAAACGAACCGAATTATAATTAATTGTAGCATTTCATGCAGCTAATTTCGATTTTAATTTACTACAAGATAGTGAGAATTATTAAACTTAGTAATGTTTAACTCTGATTTACACTACGTTATATAATAATTTGTTCAAAAGTGCATTCAACGGGCGACACACACCGCTAACTGTCACATGAACAAATACTTTCCCGCGCAACACCCCGCCAACTCCTAGTTGGCGGCGTATCTCCCGCGGGCCGGCAGTCGCGCTAGCCGAATACACACCACTATATTAAGACAGCGGCTTGTCCACCCCGTAATTGAAGAAAGTACCTTTACTTGGCGTTATGTAAATCTCAAAACTTTTTTGTTTTTAAAGATATTGTCATGAAAATTTGGGGGCATAATATTAGTAAAAAAGTGGGTCGATTTCTATAAAAAACGAAAAATGGCAAATTTTGAGTTAGCGTAGTGTTCATTGGAGGTATCGATATGTAAATAATTCTTTGTTCCAGAAAACCCTGCATCTTCAACGACAGAAGAAGACCAAACCGTGACCACATTCTACGCACTCAGCACTGGTATAGCACCAGCCCCGGTTTTACTGCGGCTTGGGAACTCCACAATTGACAGTACGAAGTCGTTCAAAGTTCCCCAGCCATCACAGGGGCCAACCAGCCCCTCACTAACAGCCCAGCCTTTGCCGAAGATCGATATGGTGCCTCATGTGGTGTCTGCAAAGAACACATACTTTGACCATGATAGAAAGTACGGGCCAACGTTCGAAGACACGCCGGAGGGAAACATGACGAGGATAACTGTACAGTTGGGCGAAGACGCACATTTGAACTGTAGGATTAGTCTTTTACTCGATAAAACGGTAAGCAACTCTTATGTTTCTGTTTACTTCCAAAATATTACTGGATCTGAAAAAGGTTCGAAAATATAAATAACTAGTGGCCGCCCGCGGTTTCACCCGCGTGGTTCCCGTTCCCGTGGGAATTGATCAAAATCCTTTCTTTTTTAAGATGTATTCTGCTATTCGGGACGAAAACAAATCCAACAAATCAAAATTCCACAAAATTTAAGCTATTTACCTAAATTGACAAAACCTAGGATGTGCAGAACCTTTCAAATCTAACAATCAGTTTTCAGCCTTATGTCTAAGTATGAAGAATTTTAGACAGATTAGGCTTTTACGTGGTCTTTACTGGATCTGTATCCAAGTGTAAAAGTAAAATCTTTTTTTTCTTTAGGATAATACAAGTGGTAAACTTATCTAAGATGAACCGTCAAATAAGAAAATCTGAACGCCGAGTCAAGTAGTATAGCCGTAAATTACATAAAACGCCAGCTCCAAACGATTTGACCTCCAAAGAATGATGAAGCTAACAAAACCTTCATAACGAGTTATGTTCTTGATCGTTACGCTTGATAAACCCAATGTATAACAGAAGCCAGAAGAATTACGTCATACCGAAGCCTCCATAATTGCTTCCACAACACTAGCCGCACAGAAAAAAAGCAAAACTAAAATGGCTCCATTTCGAACCGGCACGCATTTATCATGTTTTGTATCTGTTATCAGTTTCCTGCATTCATTTGACAAATGGCTCAGAAAATTCCGCGGTACACTCGACTACACTAACGACCGGAGACAAATTGACGCCGAGAAGTGACTTGGCGCGAATCTGGCTCATGTGAAGGAGTTGGCTTGGTGCTATAATTATTGAGAGTGCGCCATAAAACTTCTAAACGACCCTTTATGCATAATTTTGGTTTGCATCAGCATTTAGATACGTTATAATGCAAGTGGCATTATGATCCTGGAAAGTGCAGTTGGGATAATATTAGTGTCAGCCCATTTAAAAGTTTTATGTGAATTTGAATATTGTGTCAAACAACGACACTTTTTTGACAATTTACAAAAACACAGCATAAAAGTTATAAAAACAGATAAGCTTTGATCATATTATTATCTACTTATAAAGTTATTCCAAAAATAATCTCTCTTGATTCACGCATTTTAATTACTGCATCATTTGAAAACTTTCCAAATTTTAGATTCTAATGGGTTTTAAGCTTATGCGGCTATCGTATACCTACCCAATTGGATACAATCAGACCAAACTGAATTTTTAATGGCACTCCGGGCTCAGATTTCTAATACTCGTTATGATTCCAATAATTACAAAAGCGGGATCTCTAATTAGCGGAACGGGTTCTTTGCAACAATAGCTTTTTGGGCCATTAGCAAATTTCGATCTGTTATCTTGATGGCTGTCTTAATGGGGGTAAAGGTGCCTAATGGTGGACTGTGGTTTCATGAGATATAATAAATAGATAAAAATGTTATGATTACGAACCCCACAGGGGAGACTCTAGCAGGGTGAGTGTATACGCTTGCCTGATGCCAAGGGTCACCTCTGTTCCATAACACCTCCGTCAAGCTTGAAGAACCCCCGTAGGTTAACTATGCCCTTTCTAGAAAGGGGAATCCCACACACCATCCTCCGCCAAACGGAGGGTACGTAAGTTTACGTAACGTATTCACAGGGTTAAAAAAAGTGCCTCTATACCAACTGAAACTCTGTAAGTCAGTAAGTAGGTACCGTCTAACTTTGCATGCCATCCCTAATGTAACCAAATGATTGGTGAAGCTTCTTACGTTACGGTGCAAAAGATACAGAAAAAATTACGATTTAAAGTAGGTAATTTATCACGTCGCAACTTACGCCCACCATTTATTTTCACCTTTTGCGATAGGAGCGCCAACCGACACTTAACTGAAGTGATTTCTTACATAACATTGCTCATTAGTTTTATAACACGTTATTTGTAATACTTACATAAAGTTTTCGCAAAAGTTGCTGCAATTTTTAAGCTACGAGTATCATAAGATTTAATGAACTTGAGCTCATTTCCCAAGTCATACTAAAAATGTATTTAAAAAAAAACGTAGTTTGTGTTTATGGTAAACAAACTGCATTAAGAGCGATCACTAAGCCAGGGCATGATGATGATTAAAATGATTGTATTTGAAACAGACAGTTATGATGGAAACTTTTGCCCTAAGGGTAACGCTTACAAGCTAATGATATTTTTAAATAAAATTTTAATAACATATAACAACAGAAATTACGTCAAAACGCCAGTTTTTACCGTGTCATTAAAAAGGATGAAGTCTCGCGATCCACATTAAAAAGTTCAAGTCTGCCGACACGTGTGTTCTCTCTCACATTCCTTTGATATATGTTCTTTCAAACGAAGCGTGAAGAAACATCTCATGAATCACCTATTGGTGTCAACGGGTAAAAAACTGGCGTACTTTGTCGTAGTGACTTGAAGTTTTTTTAATTTATGGATTGTTTAAAGATACCTACTTAACTATGCTAAGCTAATATAGATTATCCTGAGGCTGAAATTATAATATAGGAGGGGAGTGACAAGAAAATTACTGGAGAGATGATAACTTGGGCTTTTCTTCAGCATAATACATTATTGTACCAAGAAAAAATTTAACTTGCCGAGGTATCAGATGGGGATCGTACCTGCGACGTTTGCTGTCCGGAAGAATTCCAACAATGCTACCAAGACCTTAACAGACCCATTTTATTTCTTCTGTTTCTTTTTTTAACCGACTTCAAAAAAGGAGGAGGTTATATGTTCGACTGTATGTATTTTTTTTTTTTTTTTATGTATGTCCGTCGATTTCTCCGTCAATTGTGGACCGATTTAAATAATTCTTTTTTTATTTGAAAGTGCATAGTTCCGAGGTGGTCCCATTGTCACCATGTCAGGATCTGATGATGGGATCCCGGAAAAATCAACGGAAAACCTCAAATTTTATAGGCTGCGCCTACGCGTTACTTGTTTTTTCTGAAGCCATTCAAGTTTTTGCGTCCGATAAACATCATTTTATGTTGATGAGCTGATGATGGAAGGTACAACTCCTTAACGGTTAGGAGTTAGGGGATAATTCTTTCAGTATTGTAGGAATATGTGGACCGTTAGTTGTATTTCATGTACTTTTGCAGCTAAGGTGATGATGGAAAGTACAACTCCTTAACGGTTAGGAGTTAGGGGATAATTCTTTCAGTGTTGTAGGAATATGTGGAACGTTAGTTGTATTTCATGTACTTTTGCAGCTAAGCTGATGATTACCCGGGGATGGGCTGGTCACTAGTCAATAAGGTTAGCACCGGCTCGTCCTAATCGGGTGTGAAGGAGAAACCGGGGGAGTGTAGTGGGTAGCGGACGCTTCGGTCTCGAGTCCCACACACGGCCGCGGGTCTAGCTAGCCTGCGGTTATGGTGCATAAACGCATTCTCCTCCTACCCATGGTGCTGAACACTTAATGAATACCTAATATTATCAAATAATACAATTCTACTATTTTACTCGTATTTTCGCTATCATTATTATGAAAGAGTTTTACTCACTACCTACGTGTTATTCACACTAAAAATAGAAAAATAAACAAACTTTTTTTTTTTAAAATTAAACCGACTTCAAAAAAAAAAAAAGAAACAAAAAAAACTACCTAAAAAACTGAAAAGCAAAAAATAATTTTAATAAGACATTCATCAAATGCGCTTATTGTCTAAGCCTATTAATTAAATTGTATTTTACGTGCTAGGTAGGTACCTACTAATCTGTTTGAAGTCGGTGCCAAGCCAAAGGTAATAAAAAATGATATATAACAATATTATGTATTATAAAGGGTTACTTATTAATCCGCGGACGTAGGTACGTAATCTGGGTACCTACTATTTGGCTTGGCACCGACTTCAAACAGATTAGTAGGTACCTACCTAGCACGTAAAATACAATTTAATTAATAGGCTTAGACAATAAGCGCATTTGATGAATGTCTTATTAAAATTATTTTTTGCTTTTCAGTTTTTTAGGTAGTTTTTTTTGTTTCTTTTTTTTTTTTGAAGTCGGTTTAATTTTTTTTAAAAAAAGTTTTATCGCTAAGGTTTTCCAGAAAAGCGAATTTGTCGCGAATTTTTACGCACGAACACATAACGCGCGTTGGCGAGGTACTGGGACTCAATACAATTTGTCCACGAGCATTAGTCGCTCTCCTGGACGAGGCCTAAACTAGTGTCCTTTTGAAAATTAACATTAAAATAACTTAAAATTATGCTTGTCCCAGGTATCGTGGGTCCGCCGAAGAGGCAGAGACGAGATGCCAGAACTCCTGACAGTGGGTGCAATCACTTACGCGGCGGACAACAGGGTGTCCGTTGGCAAGAGGTACCCTGGCAACTGGAGGCTGCTCATCAGGGAAGTAAAGCCAGATGACGAGGGAGTATACGAGTGCCAGATATCGACACACCCGCCGAGAGTCAGTAGGACTTATTTACATATTAATAGTGAGTACCGGTTTTTGTGAATTCATATTTTTTGTGGTTGAGTTTACATCGTGCTTAATTCTGGCAGCTACTATGGTGTGGATTCCCTCAAACTTTTTTTTTTTCGCGGGGAATGCTTTACGCACCACAACCCCGTCCTGGGGGACGGACAGGGCCGTGTGTGGGGCTCCCAGCGCCCTAAAAGGACGCTGCTCCTGGACTAGTTAAAGGTCCAAGGGTTTACCCACTAAACCCCGCGGTACTCCCTCTTCGCCTTGTTGGGGGGCCACGGTTATCAGCAAAGCCTTTGCTCCGTGAGCCTCCCGGCGAAAGCTTGCATTTGCAGGCTCCTCGAGCCTCCCTTTCTGAGGGGAGCTGCGGGAGCGACCCGGAGTACTGGGACGCTCCCGCCCACGGCGATAGTGGAGCCGTGCTATGCAGGTTAGGGTGCCCCCGCACCCATGACCTGCTGGTCTCCATCAACTTAAAATATTTGCAATCACGTTTAAATTCTACATAAACTACTAGACCAACGTGTGGTTATCGTTATGTAGGTATATTAAATTGTATATGAATATGTTTTATTACCCGTTGTAGCTACTAACTTCAACGATTTTGTTTGTGAGCAACACAAAGTTCACTGATGTCAGTATATTAAACGAAGACTATAAAAATAGAACAAGACCTAAAAAATCATTATAACTTCCAAAACTTTTTTTTTCATAAATCAAACGCAGAACCCTGTATCAAAATATAACTCACGAAAGTTTCTGATCTAATGAGACGACGAGGCAAATGAAAAGTGGAATAACAAAGATTTGTGAATAAAAAGGTTTCCACTTTTATACTAACCAATTCGCAAAGAGACGTCAGATCAGACCCAAGTCAGATATCTATGACAAACTTAAATTTTCTTAGTGATATTGCTTTCTGTGGTACCGCTAAAATAAAGTTGGTATCATTTTTAATGTATTTGTATAATTTATTCACACTATACTAGCTAAATAAAGCCCAAAACAACGGTTTAAAAAACGGCTCTCAAATTAAAAACGGCGCATAAACTGCTGCACAGTAGATAGTTAATATAAAAAGTGCGAATGCGAAAAACCATGTATTGTATACCATTATATTATGTCAAAACGGCCATCATAGCCTATAAGTAATACCGATTTAATGTGATACTAATATTTTTAATTCGACAGTAACTCTGTTACGCTTTCACGTCTACACCACTGAGCTGATTTTGATGTAATTTTAAACATTATCTAGACCTTGGCCAGGATATAGTTTTTGTTAAAATCTGATAATGCTTGGCTCACACATGATAGGACATAGACATAGATAGACAAGCTATGATTTGTTTAGGGCTAAATAGTGCTGTACAAAAAATGTTTAGATTTAAAAGCGTCAGGAACTAAGGATCCACTGGGTAGTCTTGGGAGAACAATGACTAAGATGTGAGGGAAAACATGCGTTCACAAAACAAACATTATGTTTAGTATTCGTCTATTGCTAGTTATTTACATTATAAATACTGATTTATATAATTATTCTTTCCTTAGCGCCACAAGTGTGGGTGGTAGACGAAGCGGGTGCTCCACTACCAGAGAAGTTCTACGAGGCAGAATCGACCTTAGCCCTCGTGTGCAGAGCTCGTCACGTGGACACGCCAGCTGTGCTGACCTGGCTGCACGAGGGACGAGCTCTCAACGCTGACACCACCAGAGGAGGCATCAGGTGAATAAGTTTATATATTTGTTTCATTTCATACTTTCCCATATCTTTGTGTCCATTCGCGAAGGGCAACTGAATAATGAGTCCATCTATCTTGAAATTTCTCGATCCACATTTTCTTCGCCTACATTTTATAGGTTAGCGCTCTGTCTTACAGAGACAAAAAAGAAAATGTTTTCCAATACGTCATATTTCTCATTTAGCATCTTTGGAAACTTGTCGACTATGGTTCAGGGTTCAAATTCATCAAAATATATTTTGGTTCTATTTTTTAAACATGAAACTGTATGACTATTGATATTGTATAGATAAAAAATTTAAAAAAATATTGGCCATTACAAAAAGTAACTTAACGGTTTAAGTTATGTTGCTTCATGCGACATTTATTTGCTGTTATTAAAGTATCATGTTCTCTTGATATTTTAATAATTATGTGGTGTTGTGGTAATTTGATTTTATTATTCATTAAAACATAGAAGTGCTGATAGTATCTGTGTGTCGTGTAAAACGTGATTATTAAAGAATCTTATAAATAAATTAATCCAAAATTGTCACTTATCTTATCATAAGATATTTATCTTACAAAAACATGAAAAACCACATAACTTTGTTGGAAATTTACTACGTGTCATTGACTACTGTAATAAAGGGATCACATCATCCCATAACAATGGGTCGGCAGACAATAAGCTCAAATTGGTGAAGTCACATTCCCAAAGTAAAATGACGTAAAACCCCATAAAAGTATAAGGAAAACACGCGAGACAATTTAGAATGCCAATAAAACTAGCAATAAAAAATGTCGCGATTACTTCTTTTCCGGACATTATAACTTGATGAGGAATATTTTGAAATACGTGGGCTGCGTGGCCTGTCTGGAAACTGATGTTGAACAAAAATTTAAAAATAAATTCCGTTCAAAACCTGAGTGTGTTAGAAATCATACTTTCAAAGACTTTCTTGCGGATAAGAATGTTGCATTGTTATAAATGTTGGCATGTCAGATTATTTATTTATGTTATCATAATTATTATTTTTCACAATAATATTTGTCTATAACTATTACAAATATTTTGTTGCCTGGATAAGTCTAAACGGTCAAAGAAATGATTTCTGTAATTTTGAAAGTTCATGTTAAGAAGAAAATTGTCACAAAGATTGATTGATCAATATTGGATTGACAATTTCTCCCAAGAAAGATGTTTTTACTTGAAGAGAATAAAATTTGAATTCATTTATTATGCGAGTCAAGTACAAAAGACGTTTACAATTCACTCAACAAGCCATATATTAGAATAAAGTGAATCAAAGTTTAGTGTGTAATCTTATCTTGATACTCGTATAATATTAATCTTGTTTGAATACGATATTGTAATCCAATTCTCAATTACCACAAAATTTGCACCCGAGTAACTTTATAATTGTTGTAACGAATTTAAAACGAAATTCGTCTTCAGAAGTCAGAACAAGATATTCGAAATGACATTTTATTTAAAACAATACTCACGATGAAAATTCAGTTTATCTCAGATTTAACTCGGATATTATTTTTAAACCGATTAAAACATCTGTTCAAAACAAAACAGGATCAAACAAAAAGCAATCTTGAGCGTAACTGCCGCGTCGCAAATTATCGTTCGCGTAAATTATCTGCGAAACGAGGCAAGGCGAAGAAGCGAAAAGATTTTATATCGAGCCTCAGGTAGCTCCTTGATTTTATATTGACCTTCAACTATAACATTTCATGGTTATATTTTTTATACCTCGTTGTTAGGGTTACCAAATTCAAAGCAATGAAAACATGTCGATAAATTCGATCGGAAGAAACAATTTTATTTATGAACTAAGTACCTACTGTTATTGGGGCCATTGATTGAGAAATGTACATTTATAAATTGGAAAATATTGTCGACTTGAGGGATATGTTACATCTAGTGTAGTAGCATCTTCTGTCAGAGTTTTGAAGCCTCTATCGGGACTTATAGACGAGGCTTCCGGCGACTGGGACCGCAATCAACTGGGACCACGGTCCCAGTACATTGGTAACAATAGATTGACTTGCTAATGTTAAATTTGGTAAAGCCTTGTTGTAAATAGATCGTATCTGTTGGTCCGAGTGGTCTGGTTCCACCTTTCACAAAAGATCGACAAATGATAAGTAGCACATTGTAGAACTAGTGTAGTGGCTTGTCTATTACGCTAGTTTTGGCGAGTGAAAGTGCCAGAGGCGAAACCCCTTCTTTCTCTCCCTCCTCCCCATATCGACCCATCTCCTTTAGCCCTTCCCCTTCGTCCTCCTAAACCTGGAAACTTAATCGCAGCTGTCGATAGGTGATTGTGACCACTTACCATCAAGTATCACTTAGTCTCCCACTTTATACAAAAATTCTGCCTTTATTATGTCTAACGCTAGAGATAACAGTTTAAAAAATTACAACGTGTTTTATCACATCGCCATCTTTATAGGTCTTCTTAAAAATAATACTGGGTTTATGATGATGTTAATATCCATCAATGTTCTGAGATAATCGAAAAAGTCAACACCTTTTAACTAAATTACTACTGCCTAGAATCATACCATTGACTTGGTACAACTGGATACGAATTTTCTACGTAATGAAGGTCTACGCAAACTACACACTTATAAAAATTTTAATGGACAAACTAAAAAACATTATGAGCTACTTCCAGCACTATCGGATCAATGATTCAGAAACACACAAGTGACTTATAAAAAGAGCCATTCATTTTTATTTCGGACGAAGATTTTCTAGTTCTCAGTACCTTTGACATTTCCAACTATACCGTCGTGAAAAGGTATTTCCTCAGTATGTACATTTGGAAACCCTACATGTGCCGTAGGGCAGGCGGATTGCTTATAAATAAACAATGAGTCTGTAACAGAGAGCCACCCACGCGGACATTTATTCGGAAACTTTTAAAAGCCGGCAAGACACTTCTGAAAATTTAAATAGTCTGCCAAGTGAGACGGTGGACCACTAATAGGTTGTAAAGAACCTCTATCTAGGTAAATTTTACTTCAGGTAGAAGGATTGACTATTAAAAGTTTCGTGAACTAGAATAAACGTGAATTTTATACCGGTATTCTTTTTTGTAACTTTATAAAGGTGTCACTTTAGCAGATTTAACGTGAACTTCCCAATTTAAAATGGTAGATAGTACTTTTTTCAACTTTTTTAAATTACATTTTCTAGTATCTGCCTAAGCCGTAATCGTATTGCTTTATATGTATTTAATTTACATCACTATTCTAAGTAATATATCGAGATTTAGCAAAACCTTTACGTTTTTAAAAAAAAAATTATCCATTCATAATTTTTTGCTTTACTCTAGCTTTGGCTTGCATACGACGTATCTTTTTTATTTGTCCTGCATCTTTTTGCACGGTGCAAAGGATATATTCCTTTGAAACCCAGACGTCATACGCGCCCTAATTAGGCTGAAAACCTATAACTTAGAAAGCTTGGAGTCGCTTCGACTTATCTTTCATCACAAATACGTCGTATTGGTGACTTGAAAATCCCGCGAAGAAATTGGAACGAATTTCTGTTGCCAGACCGATTTATGAATTGAGAAGACAAATTGATACTTAACCAAATTGAAACATCCTTCAGTGGAGTACTATGAAGTGGATGTGTAAATTTAAATACCTTGATCCTTTTTCGGATGAGAAGGCTTTTATAAGATCTACGGCCGTGTGTGTAAGTGGGACTAGAGACGTCGTCCCATTGTCCAATAAACTACTCCGGTTGCTTCACACCTGGAAAGAAACGAACGGCCGCCACTTTATGGTGATTGACTGGCCCATCCCTGGGTATTCTGGGTTGTTAACTTTGAGTCGGGATTGTAATGTATATTGTATCATCACTGTCACTCGAAGTTATTAATCGAGAAATTCTCCTCGGAAATGTATCAGCTATTGAATGACCACGCTTGAACATAGACCTCTCACAATGTAGAAGAGAGACAGAATTTTGCTGTCTCTCTTTGACAACTTTAAATAAAAATGAGTCTCTCTCTATCTCTATAGAGAATAGTGCTAGTTAATTAATACACTACGCACTTGAGAGATGATCAATCCAGATTAAATAAAAAAAACCGGCCAAGTGCGAGTCGGACTCGCCCATGAAGGGTTCCGTAGCAGCAAGTATCATCATAATATAAAAGTTCTTGTAGTTCTTTGTAAGTTTGATCGACGTTTTTATATTTGAGTTGATTGAATGAGAGGAAAATTGCAGTTTACGATTTATGACGTTTAAAAAAAAAAACTAATAACTTGATCTCGTTCAAACCAATTTTCAATGGAAGTTTGCATGGTAATGTACATCATATATTTTTTTTAGTTTTATCGTTCTCTTATTTTAGAAGTTAGAGGGGGGGTGACCAACATTTTACCACTTTGGAAGTGTCTCTCGCGCAAACTATTCCGTTTAGAAAAAAAATATGTAAGAAACCTTATTATCATTTTTAAAGACCTATCTATAGATACCCCACACGTAAGGATTGGATGAAAAATTATTTTTTGAGTTTCAGTTCTAAGTATGGAGAGCCCCCAAAATTTATTATTATTTTTCTATTTTTGTATGAAAATCTTAATGCGGTTCACAGAATACATCTACTTAGTCATTTTCAACAGTATAGCTCTTATAGTTTCGGTAAAAGATGGCTGTGACATACACGGACAGACAGACAGACAGACAGACAGACATGACGAATCCATAAGGGTTCCGTTTTTTGCCATTTGGCTACGGAACCCTAAAAATCGATGTAGATCGTCTGAAAACGTAACATTGATATGCCAACATACATATCTTTGGAAGCAGCAAAAATCATAAACTGGCTAAGGTAAAATAGCTCGTCCGATTTTACGTTCCTGTGCAAAATAAACGAAGTTGCATAAAATTTACCTACAAGAAACTTCATCGTCTTACATCGATGCAGTCTGCATGTCACGACCTGGGTTCACATCGAACGAAATCGATAACTTGCATAAACTCGAGTATTTTAGTCCGTGGCGATGTAATTATAATGAAACACGACGTTCTGATTGCAGTTTGAAATTCAAGTAAGGATTTGTAAGCATGTTACGCGGAAGTTATTTATTAAAGGTATAGACAGTAATAGCGCATCAACTACAGTTCTTAAGGAACTAATTTCCCAAGTGTTATTTGTAAACACCTGATAATTTATTTTAACCTTGCAACATTATCCACATGTCATCAACTAGCCCCAATATAAGCATACCTTAAGAAGTATCCCCAAACTTATCGATTTTGCGCCACCATTATCAAATGGATTCCCGTAGGTAATCTTTATAAGATTGTCTCTTCACTTTGAGACTTTGCATGATATATCGGTTTTAGATTGCAACAAAATCCATTGATTATTTTTGCGTGTTCCTATGAATATTCGAATAATGCCGTTTTGGATATTTACCTAACGTGACTGTGAATATATTGCGGTATCATTCAGTATGATTACGGCTAATCTCCTCCCAAATGGGAAAGTTTAATTTTTATAAAACGTTTCACACAACGCCCACTGGGTTGGATGTTCGGGTTAATTCGGATGCGACATGAAAGGGATGTTTGTTTTTCGGATGATAAACAGATGGTACTTCATAACATGGCAAAATCCCGGATTTAACGCCTCATTTGGTCTACTCGTTTTAGTGCACTTTAAATAACTTCTTTATTTTAATTTTAAGAAATGATAAATGTGATACCTATAACTATATGTTTATGAATTCAATACCAATAACGTTATGTGATAGATCACACCGTGAGTTTGGTAAACAAACAAAATATTGAAATTATGACTTATTTTTAATGAAAAAAGATAACACCGGGATTCCACTTTAACAAAACATATACCTTGTACCATTACCGAGCCAGTCAAGCTACAAAAAATGCCTCGAAACATTTTAAAACTTTTAACAGGCCAAAAATTGAGCGTACTACAAAATTAAAATTAAAAAACATCGACATAATGTGAGTTTATGTTGCATTAAAGCTTATATAGGGCATTTAATAAAGCACCCTTGTTCCCTTGTTCATGCAAGGGGAGCATGTATGAGCTAACTCGATTCGGCTGGGCTAATTAGCCGCCTGAAGTTAAGCACGTTGTTCCTGACAGAGGCGCGCCTACGTCAATCGTTATGGAGTTATTTGAGTGTACAGAGAAACCTGTGGGTAGTATTTCTGCGGACGTGATTTCATCTTTGACCTTAGCAGGTTAAGATGAAATATTATTACTATTATAATATATTAAAATACATCACTAGACTTTTGAAGCATCATATTTAGCTTTGGATTCTGGTGCCTTATAAACTGGCAACTCATTATACTATGGCACCCAAATTGTACAAAAAATATAAAAAAAATGAATGATTCACATTATAAACAGTATACAAATACAGTACACTAATATCAAATCTAACACACGTAACCAACACGTAACTCATAATTTTAAAACATCTTTATATAACTTTGTATCACAAACTGGTCAAATCCGAATATTTTGTCTTTCATATTGTATGCATTAGTTGTAAGTCTTTTCCCTCTATAAGATATAGAAAGACAACTAAACAAAGTATATTGTATACACCAAAGTCCTTTCTTCAAATTCTGGATCGGACAATGTTCAATTTTCAAATTGCTTTTCGGAAAATAGTTCAATCCAAAGTCTTTACGACGGCAATGTACACTTTCGCGAATTGAAAAGCATACTAACGTAACTCATTTGTCCTCAGTGTAAAGACAGAGCAGGTGCCAGGCGGGGCCGACAGTGTGCTCAGACTGGCGCGAGTCAACAGCAGCGATGCGGGCAACTACACGTGCGCGGTGCGAGGGGCCAAGTCCCATACCGTCTCTGTACACGTGCTTAATGGTAAGAAAGAAGAATCGCACCGCTCTAGTCAGCTCGTGACGGTCCGTGTCAAGCGGTGACCGTCCGTGCGCTTCCGCTTCCGCTCCTGCGAACTTCGAGGGAGAGGCCTATAAATTACATAAAATCGAAACACAATGTGTAGTACTAGAGTGTGTGACTGTATAAGCCACATTACTGAAAAGTTTTTTAGTCCCTGTAGTAGTTCTTGTGAGATAATATTTCGCATCAATAGTTAATGTTATTAATTTAAAAAAAAAGACTTCTACTCGTAGTACCTTCCATATACATTCCATCTAGTAAGATAACATAATAATATCAAAAAAAGTTAATGTAAAATGCGGTAAAAATTAGCACTGTGTTCACAATATTCGTTAAGCAAGTTTTGCCTCTTTGCATTAACTGTTGCTAATGTAATAACACCATATGTTTTGTATACTATTCTATTACAGCTATTTAAGCTATTCCGACTATGACAAAATAGCTCATTTTATTAGTAATGACTTAGCCTTTAGCCTCTGTTGCTGGTTCCAAATACCACGTGACTAACACTGCGGGTACAATAAATAAAAAGAAAAATAAATATAAACATTATCAACTTTCAATCAACAATAAATAACAAAGACAAATGTAACCAAAAATATATTTTCGCATTCCTCCCTTCGGATTGGTCGGAAAGCAAAGAAAATAAGGTCAGTGAGATTTGTGTTAAAATCGCACCAGACTAGAATTCAAATTATTGTTTGAACAATGTCTTTTTAGCTCTCAACAACGGGTACTAGTGATGTACGGTAGTCCTAAAATATCATAAAAATTTGGGGAAAATGATACCTTTCCTTTTTTTCATAAAAAAACACTTAATTTATTTAAATAAAAATAACTGGTTTATTATCACAATAAGCAAATGCTGATAGAAATATGATTTAAGATTTCAAAACATTCAACCAGTTTACGGTAAAACTAATTTATCCTTTTGACCATGTTCAAACAGGACACATCTTTGGTTTTTTTGACATAAGTTAAGTTGCAAAGCAAATTAGTAATTCCTTGCCTTGCTAATACTTCATAATTTCTAAACTAGGCGAAAAAATATTAAAAATGTATAAAAGTAAGTAACAATGATTGATTTGTGATGCCGTAAACAACTATTTTAATATTGATAATATTAGTCTTCTTATAAAACAATAGAATAAAATTAAAGACAATTTTTAGAACTCAAATCTTTTCACAGCACTACCAACTACACGTCTTTTCTACGATTCTATCGTAATTCCATTCCCAACAAGAAATTCTCACAGATAAATTCCCGATAAAATTTGAACAAAATCACGTGATATTTTACACTGTTATTTCAATTAGAACTTAAGGGTGCTTTCGTACAATCATTTGAAAAAACAACACTTGGAAAAGAGAGTGTAATTATTACGGTGTCTCATAAGAATATTGTATGGACTTAAAATATTACACTTCAATGAAACGCTAGAAGATCAGATGAGCCTACATTGTCCCAACGAGTAATGAGTCATAGTAGTTAAGTATCCCTCAATGAGATAAGTCGCAGTATATTGGGGAAAGTGTAAAGTGTACTTATATATTTTAAAAGGTCTAGACTATCTGTACTTTCACTACAACAAAATTCACTGACATAAAAATAATTAAGTCTTATCATTCAGTTATTGTTTTTGTCATCATCATAATCCCAGCGTATTCCCGATTGCATCCAGTATGGAGCTCAGGGTCCGCTTCGACGGTGATCCTAGTTTTGACAAGCCTGGTTATTACAATGGAGCGTTTGCCATCTGTCTCCTTAAACCTACCCTTGTAGGGTAAACTAGACCTACTTGGAACATAGTCGGGACCAACGGCTTAACGTGCCTTCCGAAGCACGGAATCATCATTCTTTTCAGACATTCAGGTGATTCAAGCCTGCTATGTCCTAACCAAACTGGAAACATTCACACATTATTATATATAGATGGTCCCCGTGGGATTCAAACACACAACCTCCAGGTTTTTAGAGCCCAACGCTCTAACCACTGTACCACGGAGGCAGTTTACAGTTAGTCAGCCAGTCAGTTGTTATTGCTTTTATGATTGAACAAAAAAAGTGATGAAAAATAACCATTCAATAATTTTCATGAAACACATTATTAAAACAACACACTACAATTTAATATGACTTAAATAACAACATTAAATAGTAACAAAATTTTACTTCAACTAATAACTTTAATTGCTGACCTTTTTCATCGGATTTTACTTTTTTATGAGAAAACTAGACAATATTTCGACTAAATTAATTTTAAGAGAGCCTTAATTGTTATCTAATAGTCTAGATAACAATTCACAATAAAGACTAAAAGTTTCATGGACCATTAACATAACAAGTTTCTTACGTATACTTTAATTACGGAGATCGGTTCGGCGCAAAATATCAATTAATAACGCATTAAATAAAGTTTTGAAGCCTAAAAGTTTGACCTAATGGATTACTTTAGTTAGAAATTTGTTAATATTTTATCGCCTCTTCTCGTTTCAGCGTTGTTACTAAGGAAGATTTATCATTCTATCTAGTTTCCAAATTTTTGAAATCACTTTGTTATTCAGGTCAGGTTGTCGAGATTCTTATATATAAAAATCGTATTTATTCAAATTTTTATTTCATTATACTTCAAATTCTACACTGACTTCATAATTGAATCCGTGGCGCAGTAAGTCTCACTTTAAAACGACGGCTGCGCCATGAGTCTTGGGTTCAAATTCAGCTGAATTTCCGAATCTGGAAGTTGAAAGTGTAAAACAACCCCAAACCTCGGAAAGCTCGTAAAACCATTGGTCCCGTGCCTGATCTCTCTTCTGTCGTTTCACACTGCTGTCCCACCAATTTTAGTTTTGTAACCCTGTTTCTCAAAGGTCTCTAAACTTTTTTCATTTTCAGTGTATTTATAAATCATCTTTGTCGTGTATTTTACGGAAGAGGAAAAGTCAATTCATAATTACATTTTAATAGAAGTAAGAAAAGTACTATCTGTACAAGTAATATCACCAGTACTGCTTGCCAAGTTTTTTTTAACCAACGACTTGCTTAAGAAACTTTTAGGAAAGGTGCCTAAAACAATAATTCATCTCGTTCTTGCCCTAAATATCTGTGGCAAAGTGGTTTACTTGAAGATACATTGCCTTGCCAATGCTGTACAGTGGAATCAAAAGTGTTAACGCGAATTGAGTCTTAATACATTGATATAAGCGCAAGTTATTGTGTTTCTGCAGCGAAAGTTTTGGACAGCCATATAATAGCTAACAATAAGAAAACGTATAATACGTGATAAAAGTAGCCTAGTTACTTTATGATACAAGGAGAATCATTTTGCAATAATAACTTTAAGATAAATAAATAATACTTTGTTGTTGATTTAAATTATGGCATTTGAGAGATGTTTTACTTGTGAAACTTTAGTGTTTTAAATCAAAATTTTTAAACATTAAAAATCAGTTTCCAATTAATGTTTCTTTCATAAAGTGATTAAGGCTGCGTCCCAAGTAGGCAAACTGTTAGCGGCAGACTGAGTTTGCGGCTTATCGATTTTAGTAGTACGCCTTTCCATATATTAGAAATGGAGTGTCCACATTTTGCTGTTTTGCGCTCTCTGTACGCAGTTTGCAGCATTACGCGCAAACTGTGGACACTCCATTTCTAATATATGGAAAGGCGTACTAAATCGATAGGCCGCAAACTCAGTCTGCCGCTAACAGTTTGCCTACTGGGGACGCAGCCTTATTTATAAATAAATAAATAAATAAATATCTCTGGACATTATTCACACAGCGCCATCTAGCCCCAAACTAAGCATTAGCTTGTGCTATGGGTGCCAGACAACGGATAAACATTACTTATATACTTTTTTTTTGTAAATACATACATATTATACATAGAAACACCCAGACCGATACAAACAGACATGTTCATGCACACAAATGTTTGTACCGTGCGGGGATCGAACCCGCGACCTCTGGTGTAATAGCCGACTTCTCGACCATTACACCAAATGGCTCGTCATTTATAACAAGGCAAAATTTAATATAGTTAACGACGACAGTTTTACGCTACAAAAATATTCACTGCCTTTCCCGCGTCCAGGTCCATACATTCCAATTTCATTTCACTAACGAACACACATTTGTTGCAGAGAGCCTTGCCGAACTCCACGCCAGCGCAAACGCGATCCAGCCTCCGTCGCCGATAACCGTTATAACGTTATTAGCGATAACAGTTTCTACGGTAAAATCGCCGTTATTTTCAACTGTGATTTTATTCGCGGCCCTTGCCCTAACCACGATGGCCAAAGGCCTACCATACGAACTTTTTATCGTACTGTTACCAACGTGATATAAGAATTTAGGTTATGTAAATAACGAGTTTGATTATAAAGAGGATAATATAAATTATGAATAGTTACTGTGAAATAAAATTTCATTGTATAATTTTGTTGTTTTATTTGTTTGATTCATTACTTTTTGCTTTTTTGTCCGCTTTCAAATATTTTTTTCTGTATTCCTGCAAAACTGTGGTGTGGCAACCGATAAAAGGCTTAACTGTGTAATTACTTAAGGTCTAATAGACTAAGCTCCGATTTTCGATAGGAACTTTGAATGGGAAAAGTGACTACAATCACCACTGACTTTTAATATTTAATGTTACTAACTTTACTGCAAAGAAGTTTTTAATGTATACGCGATCAATACTAGTTTAATAAAACAATTTTAAACAGACAAAATACGCGGTTAATTCATTTATTTTTAGTAATAGGCCGTTTATTTGCTTTACAGTCCACCTACTTGTAAACCAGTATTACATAATAAAAATCCCAACAGTTACCACAATACTCACCGGTTTCAAAACACCATCAGGTCTTACTGTCTTACTGCGTGGATAGGAACGTGTCAAATTATAGTAAAGGTGACGGTTGCTGACTCAAAATATAAATAAATCTGACGGTAGATGTAACAATTTTATTATCATCTGACACGTAACACAGTTTGTCAGTCAGTGATTAGGATTGCAGTAAAGTATTCTACACGTCGGGTTTTTAGTTGAAAATGTAATAAAGAACCGCGAATTTTATCTGTTTAAAACTTTAAAGGTGTTTTATTGAGTGATATTAAAAACCACTGAGTAGTTAGTGAATATTTAAGTTAGTGACAACTTGAAAGTGACTGAAGAATTGGAGCTCGCATAAGCAGACGACGCCGCCCATCTCCAGTTGGCTTGCGGCCACAATTCAAGCAGTAAGTAAAATACTTTTTTCTCCAAACATTTATCTTCATCGTCAGAGTACCCTTGTACTATGATGCAGGATTATGCAAGTCCTGTCTACATTCGAGCGACTGTCATGTGACCTCCGTAACCCTTGATAGGGGAACTAAACATATTCGATCATGTTCCAACCTAGCCATTATGCTGGGTTGGTTTCCTCACGATGTTTTCCGTCACCATATTATAGAAAAATGTGCGCGCCGTGATTCAAACTATCGACCTCACGCATCTGGATAGTGGTTCCATACCACAGGTCCAATAAGGTATACCTGGACGAGTCGATTTTTCTGCATTTTATAATAAATATACACACAATAATATACGAGTATATTATGTATAAACCCAGACATATACAAAACCAACATGTTCATGAATGCAAATGCTTTTTCCGAGTTGGGAGAGAACCTTCGACTTTTAATAGCCGATATCACAACTTCGAGGTTTGCTATAGCACTAATTTGGTAACAAAAACGAAACTCCTTTTCGACAAGAAGTAACATATTTTTTGGTATGTTTAAGTTATAAAATTACTTCATACAAATGTGATTTAAATGGTATAATTTGTATTGGTAATATTGTAATAACAAGTTTTACATAAAAGTCCATCTAATGACAGTAGTACCTAATAACTTTTTCACGATGGGAAGTGACGGACTGATATTGAATTATAAATGAAGTACTTTCATATATTTGAGTAACGGTATCAAGCTACATTGTTTCTGGCTAAAGGTCAAATCAATCCCATACACGTGTAAGTGAAATAGAACAACACTTAAGGTCCTATTTTTATGGCAAGTGAGGAACATTTGTTCTCCTTATATACTATGTTATTTAGTCTTAGGTAATATATTATATATATTCAAAGATACCTTCCGTATTTCGAGGTAAAGAAAATTTTAACACAAATATTGGATTATATCACATACATAAGGCTGATCCAAAAGTAAGTAGCTTAAGCATATTTTGTGTTACGAGTATCAGAAACAGCAAAGGTACCAGTCAGCGCCACAATGATCGGAGCGTTCAAACCTACCAAAAATATCTGAACATTTGACAAAAATCACTTTTAGCACAATACTTTCGTTTGTTGTCATTTGTTCCCAAACAACTAGGTAATGAAAATGCACCTTTACGTCTTAAGGTAAGAGGTTGATTTTTGTCAAATATGCAGATATTTTTGGTGGTTTTGAACGCTTAGATCATTTTGACGCTAATTATACCACAAATATAAACTAAAATACAAATAAACGTCCAGACACAGAACAAACACAAAATTTGGGTGAGATTCGAACCCACAACCATAGCACATAGGGTAGGGCCTAGGGTCACTACTGAATACGCCATCGGACCAGTCTAGATTATAAAACAAAATAATAGCAATTTTTCAAAAATACTAGTCTTTGAAATAAATGTCTCTGGTTGTCAGGGTCTGTCTTAGCCCAGAGACGCCGCCGACGGCGATGCAGGATCGCGGGGGGTTAAGTGTGTATCTTTCATGCACCAGTTTTTATAAAGACTGGGGCATGAAATTGAACGAGGCCCACACACGGCTCGCCTTTCCCAAGTAAGTTATGGTGCCTAATAGCATTCCCCTCCACAAAAAAAAGTCTTCGAAATAACAAGGGGGGGTTTGAAGCGCTCCGTGCGCGTCTCTGTCAACTGAACTAGCATAAAAAATACCATTGTCATGAATACATTACTCATATTCAATAAAAAAAACAGTAGCTACTCAGGTATAAAAATGTTGAATTTTTAAACTCATTACTTCATTTCTCTTATTTAGGTATAGTCAATTTTTCAAAGTGCAATTGGCTACGAACTGTTTAATAAATTAATGAGAAATTAATATTTACAATCATGTCCACCGAGATTTAAGCCCTAGCCAAAAGCCTAGACGGGTAGACCTTGTTAAAAATATAAATGGAAAATATTGCTGTGGATTTTATAATCCCAAACTTTATACTAGGATTATCCTAGCATACTGATGATTTATTAAATTAATTTCACGCACATACTCTAACATTTTGTCTTTCGAACAATGACTGAATATTAAATTTCTGAAAACAGACATGCCTCGCTTCTAAAACAGGATTTAGAAACTTCGTGACTCTCGAAATAAGGACATCTTTATACCGTGACATATTTGTACAGTCATGCAAATGAGAGCGAATTTTAGTACCCGCGCCGACTAACAGTATTTTAATAAGGGAAATTTTAAATGGCAAATTAAAAAATAAAGCTTTTGTTTACTAAGAATAATAATGCTAAACGAACTCATACAACTAAATATAAAGTTATATTTAATCAATCATAACGCGCTTACTAACAAGTAAAATGTAGTGTTTTGTGTTTGTGTTAACATCTTCTATCTATTGTATTATAGTAAATAAAAATAAAAATAGAATAATATTGCATAATTCTACATACTTTAGAACTTTGAGAGGTAACCAGAAAAAGTATAAAAGTATTACTATAGTATTTATTTTAAGCTTTAAATATGTTATAACGTCCCCATATTAAGTCTTTCCCTGTTTTTCGTCGTATATTATTCATAGTACTTGGAAACTAACTCAATCAACTTTATTTAGTTAATTTTCTATTCGCGTACTAAGTAATCAAGAATGTAAGATTTCTGGGAACACAGTAATAAATAGCTTTGCATTCAAATTAAAAGTCCCTAACGTTACGAGTTTGCCACTCGTAAGTTGTACGCTAGTTAACAAATTGCGGTATATTGAGTACAGTATTCAAAATAGGTATAGTTAAGAAGCTCAGTAGTAACTCATTTCACGAGTACTAAGTCGCAATATGAAATTTGTTGACTGTGCAAGGGATGAGCGACAGCGATTTTTAATCAGCGAAACCTTTTTTACGCAACTTCGTTTGGAAGAGACCCTGTCTCATAGCATCTCTTATGACGGTGAGAAACTTCAATAGTAGGTATGTCTTACGCAGAAGGTTTCTATTAAGGTGTTAACGCTAATCAGCTAAATTATTCTTCAAAGTTATATTTACACTGTTTTTGTTAGAAATATGATGGTGTATTTTACTTAAAATCCGTCAGCATTCATAAGGTGCAATAGCAGTTTGCAACAATTTCAAACTACTTATTTACATTTTTCGTTAACGATGACGTCGTGATGAGATAGTCAAGCACACGAATGTATGTTTAAACAGTGCGGCGAATGCAAAAGCCGGATTCTCCATCGTAACACCAAATCAGTCATCAACCTAATTTATCGAGTTGCAACAATCATATGTCTCTCTGGTAAAAAGAACATAAAAGAAACGTTTCCGCGCTTGCTCTTAAATTGCACCACACTAACCTTTTCATAAAGTTAATACAGAATGAATTTAAAGCTTACGCTACACTTTGCTAACGATGTGGTAGTATTAACTAATTATTTACGCCTATTATAAATTAGCTGGCTTTGTCTGATATGTAATCTGTTAAACAATATTCTATTTATATAATGGTCTGAGTATTATTCCGACAAATGTCAGTCATTGTGATGTGTTTATCATACAAAGCTTATATTATCTGGGCCACGTTAATGTATTTCAATAAACATATTGTATTTATAACTACCCTTCCGCCCGCGGCTTCACCCGCGCGTAATTTCATTTGTCAATTATCCCCCGCTTCCCCCCTCATTTCCGGGATCAAAAGTACCCTATATCACCTGGGGATTGTGTAGCTTTCCAACAGCGAAAGAATTATTCATATTATCGGTTCAGTAGTTTCGGAGCCTATTCAAAACAAAAACAAACAAACAATCAAATCTTTCCTCTTTATAATAAATTAGTATAGATGACATGTTATTAGGGTCACCTCTAATGCCTTGCTAACCTGTATTGCTTTAACTCATTTCCCGAAAAAGAAGAGCACCTTTTATGTATATTTAGATTATGTACTATGGCTACTTCTGACTGAATTACGTAACCAATTCATGGTAAGTAGCAAAATTTTTTGATTGATAAACATAATTTAATAAGTACATAAAGACAATAGTCATCACCAACATTTTTTCATTCGTTCAAGCCTACGAATCACGTAATGGTAAGCAGTTACCGTCGCCTATGAACGCTTGTAATCCTGCAATTTAAAGGGAAACCATACGTTTTTCACTGACAGAAACATAACACAACAGTTGTAAAGAACTCCTTGTCTTTAGCCTTATGTAATGTGGACGTAAGGTGGAGGTACTTCTTTACTGACGAGGTATCCCCTGCCTGTCGTAAGAGGTGACTAAAAGAGGCCTTCGAACCCGCCGGGGGCGGCGCGAAGTTCCGCGTGCAGCCCCGGGAACGGCTTCTGAGAAGACGGCCACACCATGGCTTGCGTCAGGTTTTAGTCGGTAGGGCAGGGCCGAAATGCGAGTCCGACACACCGCTCGGGACGAACCTCCGTCTCTTGAGTGACCTCCAGCTTTAGCAGGGGGGGGTTCGTCGTCCGTTGTGTCAGGGACGCCGGGCCGACTGACGCAAAAAAAAAAGAAAAAAAGTTGGAGGTACTTCTTAAGACGAGCAACTTTCAAGTGGAAGATCCACTGGTCTCCCTCTTTTGTTTTAATTTATATTTAGCTTTTATTTAGGTGCTCTCTTCAATATTACACACGGAAATTGCTAACAGCAGGTGTACATAATAATTATTTACTACTTAATCCTGAATTATCTGGAGCCAATAAAACAGCTAACATAAAATTAATACTCTTGCGCCTCTTAATTAAATTAAAATGGCCAGATTTTAATTGCTTCTAAATAAGGAGGGCAAAAAGGCTATAATGAAACAGTGTATTTGAGGCACTGAGGTCAATTATAATACGCGCGGCGTATTACGCTGGAGTGGCTATAGACATTGAAATGACAGCTATTTTTATGTCGATTTGAAGCGCCCCCCATTAGTGTACTGGGAACTAAAATGACTTCAATTTTCTCTGTTTAAACCTGAGGTTTAAACTTCAAATGGACAGCCATTGACATTGACAATGACATCATTATCAAAGTTTATCTGCCAAATTTAATACTATTGATTCACTGGAGGGTAGGCGATGGGCCCACGCGTCTTTTAGTTTTAAATCTTTTTATTTGTGATCTAGTGCAGTTTGGTGTTGAAAAGTGGTGTGGTTTTCATTCAGTAAAGTGTAACGAAGTGTCATAAATAAGAAGATTGAAACAAATTGACTGAATGGACGGGTATTGCGTGTAGTGTGTCTCATCGGTAGATGAGACGCTCTCATCGCAATGGCGTCCATTCCCCCGTGACCTTGAGAGTATCCTCCAGTGTTTCCATGAAGCGTTAAAACATCTTAACACCAATGTTTTAACGCAAGGAGAAACTCCCAAATATCACTTGACATTGGCAGAATCACTGCGCCACAAACAGGCGCGGGATAGAGTCCATTTAAAAAAAAAAAAAATAAATTAATACTATTATTAGTTCCAAGTACACTAACTACTGCTCTCAGCGCCAACATGGCGATTTTCAAATCGGATCAAACATTTGGTGACAATCGCCCATCCAGTGTCATAGAGATCAGTGATTTGAGGTAAAATTTCTTTTAATAAAATGTTTATTTAAATATTACACAGACAACAGAGAAAAATTAAAATGAAATTGTGAGGTTTTGTATCATCATCTTTTCTTGTTGAAAATTTATTATCCACTAGCTTTCCGCCCGCGGTTTCACCCGCGCGTAATTTCTTTTTCAAAATCAAGCAAACAGGGGTAACTGGAATTAAATAGTGCATTTCATTTGTTTGCTTTATTTCAATAATATGTTTCTCTCGTGTTTAAATTTTCAGCGAAAATAATACTTTTATACAATTGGGCGCGAATCCGTTACATACAGTATGTATTTCTGTTGCTACATAGTAGAGATAGATTAAACTATTTATTAGATATGACTTGCCAACCTCAAAAAGAAATATTTAAGAACTTTACTTTTAACATCGTCGAAGTTAGATGAAATGGTTATGACTTCAAAAGATCTACTGTCTTGATCAAAAAGTATGAAGCAAATCGTTTAGTATTGTGCTCTTGGCAAGTCAACAACGTAATATTTCTTGACTCGAGTGCTATATGAAAGATGAGGGCAAAATTGGGAATTGTTTTGATAAGCGACGATACGACGTTAGTTGAATAGTAATGTAATGTATTACCATACGAATATTAAACATACGAAAGTCAATTCTTGTTATGGGCCATACATCCGAAAGTACATATTATGTAAAGTACATATAAAATAAAATGCGTCATTTATAATTAAACATTTAAGCTAGATAAACATTATACAAATTATTACAATGGTTTGTACCTGAATTAAGTTAATTTTCTCAACACAAATTAGGCACCTACCCAAATTGTTTTCGCTTACCAGAATAATTATGTTAAAGTTTATCCAACCCCAGAAATTTCATCGTGTTGAAACAAAACGCAACTTTAATTATGTGCCCTGTATATATAACTGTCGAATAAATGTAGGACCCGAGCGTATATAATAAATATTCTCACAAATTTCGTGACATGGCCCACGCATGTTCACAAAAGCTCGCTCACAAAAGCCTATGACTGAAGTTTACTCTGCTGAATTCCTTTCTCATGCACGCTTCGCGTAAACATAAGGATTGATATTACACATGCTTGATTTAACTGGTTCTATAGAATAAATCAGTCCGATCATAATAATTGGCATGTCAAATGTGACTGTGAAGAGAAGTGACTGGAAATATAGCATGCGGTGGAACCTCAGTTCACGTATGGGCACAGTGTCCAATTGATGGTATTTAACGACTAAACCTAATTTCAGTGCAATGTACCTACGTACTTACCCATAATACTACAAGTTGGCTTTATTGATTTGCATCAAGGACCTGTTTCTAGGAAGATTTAGAGAAAATTAAAATATTTTTTAAGTTAAAAGTTGTGTTGTCTGTGACTAGAGCACAAACATAATTAAATAATAAACAACGCAAGTGTCTTCATGTTTTCGCTGTCTGTCACAGGATAATGCGTTCGTTCGACTGTTATCACAGCCTGAATCTATTTTGAAATATCAAATTGCACTATCAAGTACTGTAAGAACCAAATCTGTGAGTTACTGAATTAACGGAGACGTTTTCTTCCGTACCGTAAGTACCTATTATGACGTCAACGACACTATAGGTAGAAAGTGGTGAAAAAGTGAAACTATTGGTGTTCATGCAATTTCCTACGGTCGCATCGACAATTCAGATCTATGACTATCGTCTATCGTCTACGACGTAGACGATAAACATAGATCTGAATAAACTGACGATAGACGTAGACTCTACGTGATAGGGTCCCGTGTGATTCATAGAACGGCACGTCTGACGTGCCTCACGCGAATTCTTAGATGTATTGAAGTGCGCGATGTCGTACTCACGCCGATGTTCTCGACAAGCGACGCTACGTGTCGCGTCGCGAGCGATCTTGTGTTTTATAACAACCTTCTATTCTAGTCTTTTGATTCTCTTTATTGCTAAATCCCTGCTGCCGCGAAATTTGAGGCCGAGACCTTAATGATTGGGAAATTCACCTTGCAGTGAGACATACTAAGTTGGTACATAATTATGTACTTACAATTAATTTATTACGAACGCTGTATGCTGAATCCTCTACTGAAAGCGTATTTATACCCAAATAGTGCCCTGTTTACAAAGGTCGGAAGGAAACCTAAACAATTGCTTTGTATTTAGTTAAATTATATTTGACTTTATTACACTGTTAACAGTGTGTGTAAGTGCTATGGTGGTTTATTTGCCTTTCAGGAAATAATTAATCTGCGAGCAGTTTCATAGTATAGTAATAGTGATTATAACAGTTATGATTACAATAATAGGCACATCTATAAAAACTTTATATATTTTGTCAATCCATGATAATAATTGTTGTAAAATAACGTACCGGTATTTCAGCAGATAATTTAATTATTCTCCATTTTAGAACTTTTTTTTGCGAAGGAAAGTACGTTTTAGTACCATAACCGCAGACTAGTGAGACCTGCGGTCATGTGTGAGACTCGAGTTTAAAGCGTCCCACTACCCACTACTCCCCCTCTTCTCCCCGGGTTCCCATTCGTAGCCGAAAGGGGACCAGTGCCTTTTTTACCCTGGAAAACATTAGGTACCGTCATGCACCCTCGGTCAGGAGAAGGCTGGTATCGCGTGTGTCTCCTACCCCAGGGTAACCATTACAACCCGGGGTGCAATTTGACCCTTGACCAGCCAATTATGGCACTTAAATGGGTTTCGTTTTTAGAACTAAGCTGATGAAGTCAATAAAGAATACAAGATAAAAACATTAACATGCAAATATTTATTTGTTTAAATTTTGGCAACCTTATTTTAAGTATATTAAAAAATAACGTTTTTAATACTTCAGCTCCGCTCAAATTAGCGTAGTTAATATCGTTATTGTCTTGTAGCGTTATAAATAACGACAGATATACTTCTCTTTCGTTTTTTAATTAAATTGCTTCTTACTTGTAGCAAGAAAGAAATTGAGTGAAGCGGGTGATCTTTAATTTACATCGCCCAGGCTCATTCCTACTTTTCCCGGACTTAGTTCTCTTGAGTGGCGCAAGGCAATTGTTTTTATTTAGCTCACAACTCGAAAGAGGTTAAGTATAGTCTAAGGCAAAATGCTCTTTGAATTTCTTTTTCATCTATTCCACTAGTCAGAAAGGGTAATGAAAAATTCTAATTAATCTCTCTTATTATTGTAATATAACGTATTATGAATGATTTCCAAACACGCAGAGCTTATTGCCTAAGTTTATTTTTCCAGTGATTAAAGCAAATGGTTTCACAAATTCAGGTTTTATGAAACAAAAGGCAAGTTTTAGCCATTATCAGTGACTAAAAAGGTTCATTAATTGGTCAAATTCTAGCCAACAAGTAATATAATGGACCCTATGAGCTCGTTTGTGACGCGGCAATTTCGCCAGTGTCGAATGTTTAAAGATGCACGTTTATTATTATATTTTTAGATTGCCGGTATCTCATTTTAGATAAAAATGAAACTTTAGATATCCTGAACTGTTTTAATGTCAAACTATCACCTATTTTCAGATCATATCTCGTAGACCCATAAAATATTAAAACTAAACTGAAAAAAGTTACTAGTTTCGACATTTGCAGTTATATTTTTAGCGCTAACTGTCATTCCAGTTGTGAACTACAAAGTTGCGGTCAGGATTCATTTATTATTAAAACAAACTAATATAGTCTGGTCAACAAATTGTCAGGTTGAAAGGTAGGTAGGTACGGTGATACCTGGCAGTAATCTTTCTATTACATAAGGAGGACGGTGACCTTTTTACCCGACGTCAGCAAAAGGGCCAATATTCTTCCCAACGGAATTTATAGTCTGAGAAAACATGGCAGCCAATTGTTGGGCTTTTATTACCTAGATCGGAGTGAAAGGTTGATACGATTATTTACTCAGACAACGCTGCCATTGAAATTCGTCTCAGATTCTTGAAGGCATCCTAGAATAATACAGTTTTGTTTATACTATCTATATAAATATCGGACAACATGAAAAATATTTATCTGGTCCCAAGGAAAATAGCTTTAAGCACTTGTGCAATGGGTGTTATACTCTACGAATGTGCCAAAAATATAATGAACTTTTGCTGTGGCTCATTGCCTTTTTTATTTGCTTTTACACTATTATATAGCTATTGCCATCTTTTTTAAAAGGTTTTAAACACCTTTAAACAGTTTCAGTTTAAAATGTTTTCTAAAAATATGTGAGGCAAAAAAAAACAATTCCGTCAGCAATGCAAAATATGAAAACGGAATATTTATTAGATTTTTCAAGCCCATCCCGATATACGAGTAGACTGAAATAGTTAAAACTGTACCAATTCGTATAGTTCTAAACGAACCGCAAGATTGCCCTGGCGTGAACTTAAATATTCTCTGTGTAGGCTGTATTTTTCATTTATTGGCTAAGCATTATTGTGACTCCACTAAAGAATCATAAAGTTGCGGTGATCTCTTCAAGATTAAAACAATCTACCTATATCAGGGATAGGAAAAACTATTCAAGTGCTAGTTTTCACCTTTGGGAGCGGTATCTAGACGGTCGGATTATAAAAAAGTATTATCACTTACCAATGATGATTAATGATTAAACGAACTTACCGTGGCGAAGCACAAATAGCGAATGAAGGTTCATAGAAAATGGCGGCAAAGGAATGGTGGCGCCGATGGTAATTTGGCGGCAACCGGATGTGTCAGAAATATTAATACGAACGGAAGTATGTAACGAATAATTTTTTTAATATATTTTTTAAAATAAATGGTATTTTTATATAAATACTCTAAAATTGTGTGCTAAGTGGAAACACATAAAAGCGATACTACAAGTGTACATTATACTAATATTGAGGACGAATTCTGAAGTATAATAATAATATGGATTGGATATGAATTTTAAATATAAAATAAATCATCATGCATGGCTTGAGGCTACAATAGGTAAGCTAAAACATTTAGTTGGAAAACTAAAATTAGTAATCAAGAAGTCATTCTTATTTGTGAACGTAAGGTTGTTGTTAAACACTGGGCAATTTTTTAGATTATTCTAATTACAGTCAAAGCCCTGATATACTCATAGTGACGTATTTGCCTGAAAAGAATTCGTACTATTTCTAACATCTTTCGTCAAACGAAGTGCGAAACGGCCTTCTCGGAATTCGATTGATCGCTTGCATTTGCCGAACGACCTTACGTCCGGACCAAGTGGAATGTGTTCGATTGTGAATTGATGTTTTCAGTGAAGAGGAAGCTTTTAGGATCCATCCGGAATCATTCCTTACGTCATTATTCCAAAAAGCAATAATGGTTCATTTTCGGCTTTAGCGAGTATGTCCAAATGAATGCACATGGCAGATATACTTTATATTCCCTTACTATCTACCATTGGAACAGCAATCTGAAACAACCAAAGAATGAAAGAGATACCAGACGTAAGACCAGAAATAGAACGCTGGTGATCTTATTATAAACACTATTTGCCACCAGAACGTTTTATTTAATTTTCGTTAGCAGACAGGCACGCAGCCCACCTAATGGTAAGTGGCCAATGCGGCCTATTCCATTGAGAGACGCTTTACCGGAAAGCATTGCTCGAAGATCAGAGGAGTCTGAAATTAAAGTGTAGGTACTGTTCTAACCATTAAGATAAGAATTTAGATTAATAAATAGTTCAGTAACATTAAAAGAAGAAAATGTATGATGTACAGGTACACACAACAGTTTTTTGTATCCGTAGCAAGGCAAATAGTGCTTTCATTTCATACGCAAACAAAAAGTTTTAACATCGAGTCTTTAGGTTTTACTACCGTATGAAGAAGACAGTACATAATTCTCGCTTCTATAAATAGCCCCGTCTGACTTCCAACAATCAACGAAATAGACAAGACAAATTAAATGAAGCTACGCGAATAGGCATGAACATTTTCGTACAAAAAGCGTGCCACATTCGACCGTCCACCCGAGCGGAAAATGTCCGACACACATCTGCTAGCCACAAATTGAATCCGGACACAATTTTGTTTTTTTACACTTCGTTTGTGGCCGACAGGTATGTGCTATGTAAAGAGAATTGTTACTACGTGTAGTAAAAATAATATTAAGTAAAGCGAAAAAAAATTGATAGACAGTAACGTGAAACAAAATTTATGGTAGTCGGTCTCATTACAAAAACGAAATACAAATATACTTGTCGGACTTTTTTTTCACAGATAAGCAGCACACCTGAAAGTAATGCGGTAATCGAACCCACGATAATCGGGTTTTTGACCCGTGTTCTTAACCATTGTTCCACGCAGACTGTCGCATTGATTCCAAGTCAGCATAAACTTAATTAAAAATTAATGCAATCAATCAACCTTCTGCTTACGTTAGTAACTATTTATTTAGTAATCTGTGCTTCTGCCCAAGAGCATCTAGATTTGAATTATTGGTAACAGTATCGGTTTAATTAACCGCGTTTATCAATACAGGTTAGTGATTGTCCACAACTGAGTTATTTATTGACTATTTATCTCGATTAATACGGTTACTTTGACCGTAAATATGACTCCATATAAAACGACAATTACTTGTAAATATTTTTGAAGCTGACTGTACATTTAAGTTGTATCGTTCTGTAAATCATTAATACCATTCAACTGAATTGTTCTAATTCACTTACTGTAATACGAAAACTTTCGTAACGACCGCAAACTCTGTAACAATATTTCTTTCCTCCATACCTACCACTTTCTTAGTATGCAACAAATAATCATACATTTCTAGGATTTATTGAAGGAAGTTCCCTTCCCCGGGCATAAATGTACACCATAAAATAGATCAAAAGAGAGAATACAATAAAAAAATGCTCGCCTTTCATATGTTTGCCAACATTAGGTCGAGGAAGTAACAGCCATATTTTACTGCCAATCGGTTTTCTTGGTCAAGGATTAAGTTTGTTTCCCTATAAATATATTTACTATATAGTAACTTCAATTTTCAAATTAACAAGGATTGCCAAATTATTACAATTCTTGACAGAGAGTTCTATAGTTTCTAGTAGTTTCAGCAGATATTTGTACTAGGATACCTATATGTAAACTAGGGCTAATTTTCATTTTCCAAAGTATCTTATTATTAGTATTTATGAAATAAACCTTTAACTTTTTATCGGACCAGGTATTCCTAATGTTAAATATTATAAATAATAAATAATAATAATAACAAACTACAATCATTTAAACAGTCCAATGGTAAAAATTTACTGCGTCGTACTCCACGGTAATATTGCCGGAACATCATTATTTTATCGTCATAATTATGATGGAATATTTTCACCAGTAGGTCATTTTATCGGAACCTTAAAAATTCTTACCACTATCCAGACTCATAGCAGAAATTGAACCCATGTCCATTCATATACCTCGGTAGCTTTGATTACTCACCATCAAGTTTTCTCCTTGCGCATGTATTCACAAAATAACTAGGAATAAAAAACATACATTATCAAAGAAGATAACAATGAAATCCGATCGTAAACAAGACATGAACGGCTGCTATCAAGAGGTCAATGTACTACATTCGTACTTCGCTACACATGCTTGAGATCCAGATTTGGACCCCTATAACTTTAATGCTTCCTTAGATAAGTGGTTTAAGTACCGACCAGAGATTTCGGGCTAGGCTTTATTTCCTGAGCGAGTAAAGGAGTAAAGTATTTTTAGGAACACCATCGGACGCCATTTTAGTCCGGAGTTTTTCTTTCTCTCTCTGGCATAATTTCTAAGAAGATTTTCGATTTAAGTTAAGTTTCATCACTGATAGATAAGTTAGTGATAATTTTTCTGTCTTAGAGTCTTAGATACTTATATATATTGAACAAAAAAAAAAAACATACATAAACACATTACATAATTTAGTGGTACAATATAGCCGGAGTTATACCTTATTTTAGAAATAAGTTGAAAAAAGGCAGTGCAAGACTCAGATAGGTAAAAAGAAAAGATTACGAGTAGAAAACAAAATTTAATTCGTAACTTCTCAAACAAGTAAAAAAATATACTGCTAAAAAAGTATGACTTAGATGCTGTCAATTTTTAATGAGGATATTAAAGTCTATATCCAATAAAATAATACTGAAATGTACAATTAAATAACTAATTGTACGGCAAAGGTTAACCTAACCTAGGTTAGCATTTCAGTTTTTTGACGTACATTTCAATATTTTTTAAATGAGTGGTTAAATAAGTACATGCTATTTTTAATTTTAACGACAGCATCAGCTGTCATTGGTGAAACTTGCCCCGAATTATTGTCCAAATAAACAAAACGACAAATACCAAATAATTTCACATTTCGTTTCCTCACAGGTTGTGTTTGAACAGAAAACGCCTCCATTTAAGCAAGCAGCGACCCGTATTACTCGGACTGGGTGTATCGCCCACCAATTACATTTCCATTCATCATTTGCGCTCCTGTGGTCCGTGCAAACAATGCGTGGGACATTAATGTCGAATGCATGAAAATACAAAAAATGGAGAAGATAAGGCTTTTTTTTGCAGGGTTGAGCAAACCATAAATATTGTGAGTTACAAAATCAGTAGAATATTATCTTTAAAAAAGACGTAGAGTATCAAGTATTGAATATCCTACTGCAGGGCAAATATCAATGAAATCAAGTCATCGTTACAATTATAGTTACGGTACTGGCTTAATCATCACGCTTACCAAATCCTCATTGGTGATTAAAAAGTTACAAACTCGACCTATGATCAGAAATATCAGACACTTTGCTCGACACTTACAATAATACTCTGACTGGCCCGTTGGCGCATTTAGTAGTAGTGATCCTGCTCTATGCACCAGATGTCGTGGGTTCGAATCCCACCCAGGACATACACTTACTATATGATGAACATTTGTGTTTGTTCTGTGTCTGGGTGTTTATTTGTATTTAAGTATATGTTTGTGGTACCTTCGTTGTTACTGATACCTATAATTTATGTGCTTACGCTAAGCTACTTATTTTGGGGTCAGATTAATCTAAGTGATGTTGTCTTAAAAACGAAATATTTAGTACACATTACCAAACTCTTTTAAACTCTAGAGACATAATTATACAAATACCTAAATACGTTTAGAGATTATAAACATTATAGTTTGTGAAACTTTTGTGTGCTACCTTTAGTACGGAACGATGATTTGGGCATTTGACTCGGGTCGCAATAGGACAGATATAAACACAGGGTTAAAGTGGGCTTCGTTTTGTATTCAGAACCTAGAAACTTCAATCTTCAGTAGGTCGGTGAACTCATCCATAGTAGGTTATGGACTTTGTATTACAAGTAGTGAGAGCGTTCTATTGCTCTGTACTTTCGAAGCTAGTTGAGCGTGTTTTACACTTATTATAAGGGGAAATATTACCTACATAATTTTCAAAAAGCAAGCAAAATATGCAAGGCAATTCTCAAAAAAAATCCATGGTGACAGAATATTGCTAATTTTTGCCCATCGCAATGGTGGGCAGGCAGTGTTGCAACGCTAGAACTAAAATAATGAATCATACATATGACTATCGGAGTTAAATCTGTATAGTTGAACTGTTATATCGCGGGCGCTGACCCGATATAGGGTTAGCAACCTTTTTTCCGGCAGAAGACATTTTTTAGCCCCATAAGCAAGCCAGTCTGACTGGCTACGTACAGGAAAAATATGCCGCTATAGCAGCTCTGGCTGTGTTTCAGAAATATTAATGTGAAAGTCGGTGTACCTACTTGGAATTAAAAAATCTACGGGTACAAGGACCTACAGTGTAGCAGCACATTACAACGCTTCCTATTTAAGTGTTCCTACCCGGGGATGGGCTGGTCAATAGCTGACGCTAGCACCGGCTCGTCCCAATCGGGTGTGAAGGGGAACCGGGGGAGTTAAGTGGATAGTGGACGCTTCAGTCTCGAGTCCCACACACGGCTGCAGGTTTAGCTAGCCTGCGGTTGTGGTGCATGCATTCAACTCCGAAAAAAAAAAGTTAAGTGTTCCTAAATGAAAAACGCCGCTGTGGCCACTAACTATCTAGCTGGCCGCGTTCCTGTCTGCCAACTGATAAAGCATAAAAAAACGATATTTCATCTTGTTCAACAAAACTATGTTTTTAAAGTAAGTCACTGGAGTAGCCCAGAACGAACTTCAGTTACTCATCATAACAGCTCTGCGAATAATTGGGCTGTTTTTACCAGATACATCAGCGTGAAGCTATCTCATAAATCTGCTGTTCCCTTAAGCGATGAAACCTTAACGAGTTTTCTCTTGACAAAAAAGTGTAGGTAACGTAAAAAGTTACCAGACCTAGCGCCACAAGTTTTATGACTTATCGTTTTCTCTATTCATCTTAAGTCCATATAGCTGCCAAGTGGCGTCCTCATTCTAATAAAAAAACGGTAGGATGTTATTTCAGCGAGGATTTAATTGAGGACATTATTATTGGACATTCGATTGAGTAACCAAAAGTGCCAAGTGGCATTTTTTAATATTACTATTAAAATGAAACAATTAGGTAATGTTACATAAAAATACCTTATGCTCAATTTGCCACTGAGTAGCTTTATAGATTTTAACGGGCTTAGATTACACTCAAAAAGTATTTTCTTTTTTTTGACCGCTTACAGTCATGTGGGCTGCGTAAATTGACAGCAAACATCTCTAGAATAAAATAGTAGCTCCCCTAAAAACTAGTTCGAAATAAGAAATCACGAAATATAATCGATTACTCGTATAATAAATAGTATAAAACAACTCGCGCGTATAGCGCCATATTTGCGAATAGGTATTTATCGAGGCTATTTACTACGAGAGTCGCAGGTGCGCTCAGCGTGTGAAATATCACCGCGATCGAGGCTAGATATTCATGTATCTACGCCACATCGGTAACGCTATCCGCGCTTTTATTATCTTTTACTCGCACATTCTCTTGTTTTATGAATGACGTATTGTTTTTGCACTATCAAAAGTAATAATGATATTCTTGGTATCTTGGTAAAACATTATGTACCGCCACCCTTCTCCGGGTGGTGTGTGGGATTTGCACACCTTTCGGCCAGCGATTTTTTCCCCATCTTGTCAGGTTACAGTTGCACCATGGGTAAGATATTTTGGGACATTCGAGCGATGTCATCTGACTTTCAAAGCCCTTAACAGAGGAACTGGGCCAATTGGATCGTGGCCACACACGTATCGACTGTGCAGGTTTTTTCACGATGTTTTTCGTCACCAATGAGCTTCAGGTAAACCGCCCATAGAAGGATCCATTATGCGGGTTGCAGACCAAGAGCTAAGCTAAGGTAGTTTAGCTTAGCTTGCATAGCTGACGCAGTTTCTCATACCTACATTGTGTTCAGATTGCAGTCTGCACACAAGTATGAAAAACAACTCTAGCTATGGGAGCTAAGCTTAACTACCTTAGCTTAGCTCTTGGTCTGCAACCCGCATAAGTGCCCGCCAAAATTCGAACCATTGACCTCACGCACCTGAACACTCGGCTACCATAGCTTTTCTTCATCAGTTAATTCGTCAAATGAAAATACAATGAAAATAATCGCATTACTATTTCTGCGAATCCTCCAAGTCTCTCTACTCGGGAATGAGATATTCATAGAAGATATTTACTAGCAGTCACAGGTGTGCTAGGCAGTGAGTTATAACCACTATCGAATCGCGATGTTATTCATACATCTGATACGCCCCATTAGTAATGTTATCGGAGCCTATTTTGTGCTTTTCTTTTGTGTCTCCCTTTTGTATTTGTTGTGGTTGGGTAAACAGGTTTTACTTCCTTTGCAAAACGTATTTTAACGTGTAGTAGCGTTGGAATAATGGAAGTTGGAATCCATAAGAATTTTGTGTATTCTCTGTGTTTATAAAGAAAAATGTGTGAGACACGAAAAAAAAAACTCATCTCCAACTGTGTAGCATGATTGTTCATGATGACTTCCCTTGATGATGAATACGTCCTTCCTACATGACCATCTTATGTAACTTTTGTTGCCAAATATTTATCAGATCAGTTTAGCTAAATAAACTGCGATTGTATGCAAATTTATGCAGAATGCGCAGTGGCATGCTAGGGTTCGGCAGCGTGCATAATATTTGAATTATTCATGCTTTTATACCTTCTTAACTGCGCTATGCAAATTTTAGTTGTTGCTTCTCAAGAGGTTACGATGGACGTTGCAAATCTGTGGATGAATATTTTTATGGGTCAAAATTAGCGTAGCCGTATTTTTTATGGGTAATCTTTCCATCGTAGAATAACAAAGTTATTGCTGTAGGCTGACGGTTCCGTTTCGTCGTAAAGAAAAGTGCCAGTTTGTTAATGTCCCGGTTCAGGGTGAAAGTATCGTCCATCAAAATCATCATTTTAAGTATGTTACTATTTCCCGTCTTGGAAAAGGAGTTGTAATTTTTATTCGTGGAATCGTGGCTAAGCCGCTTGGATATAATAAACGGAGGTTACTGGTTCGATTCTTATAGTCTAAGATCCGAACTAAGGTCGAACTTCCGCGAGTTGATAATAGAATGAAACTTATTTTATTATGAATTTAGCATATTAGAAAACATATTAAAAATGGATTGCCTAAAAATCCTGGACAGAGTATGTCCCCCCATATATAAAATCCCAATTTTTTGCAGACAACCATATGTATATCAACGTGTTCCTAATAAAACAGCGCTTATGATGATATTAAAAAAATCTATTATCCAATTAGGTGAAATTAACTGGTATCGACACATACGTGTTTATACCTGACAACCCAGTAGTCCCCCCAAGTAAATAATAGAAAACCCAACGGCTGCACATTCTATACGTTGGTCGGTCCAGGATTTTTAGGCAACCCATTTTTAATATGTTTTCTAATATATTATGCTAAATTCATAATAAAATAAGTTTCATTCTATTATCAACTCGCGTAAATTCGACCTTAATTCGGATCTTCTACTATTACCCAGGATCAGGTTGTTGGTCTACCAACTAAAACAGAGTTGGACGAGCTTAGCTTTGTGTTTTGACAATACTAATAAGAAAGCCAGCACATTTCAAATGATAAGCTTAGAAGAGTCTTTAGAGTGGCAGCTAACTAAGCGATGCTTCTTTGTTAAGTACCTATACCTAAATGAAATAGGCCACAAAGACTTAGCTTACCAACAGTTTGGCTGTGGCAATTTATGTGACATGTTTTTTACAATCAAAGCCATTTAAAATTACACAATATGAGTTACTTTTGATTCACAATAACATAGTTGTTGAAAAGATAAAGACTATCTTCATTGTCTGTTTTGTACCCCAATGTTAATACAAAAATAAATCGTATTCAAATCTGACATGCCATCCCACAATACTTTAACCTGTGACAGTCGCACGTATTTTAGTATTAAAAAACTTTTTTTAAAAAAAATTAAACCGACTTCAAAAAAAAGAAACAAAAAAACTACCTAAAAAACTGAAAAGCAAAAAATAATTTTAATAAGACATTCATCAAATGCGCTTATTGTCTAAGCCTATTAATTAAATTGTATTTTACGTGCTAGGTAGGTACCTACTAATCTGTTTGAAGTCGGTGCCAAGCCAAATAGTAGGTACCCAGATTACGTACCTACGTCCGCGGATTAATAAGTAACCCTTTATAATACATTATTATTATATATCATTTTTGATTACCTTTGGCTTGGCACCGACTTCAAACAGATTAGTAGGTACCTACCTAGCACGTAAAATACAATTTAATTAATAGGCTTAGACAATAAGCGCATTTGATGAATGTCTTATTAAAATTATTTTTTGCTTTTCAGTTTTTTAGGTAGTTTTTTTGTTTCTTTTTTTTTGAAGTCGGTTTAATTTTTTTTAAAAAAAGTTTGTTTATTTTTCTATTTTTAGTGTGAATAACACGTAGGTAGTGAGTAAAACTCTTTCATAATAATGATAGCGAAAATACGAGTAGAATTGTATTATTTGATAATAATATTAGGTATTCACTAAGTGTTCAGCACCATGGGTAGGAGGAGAATGCGTTTATGCACCATAACCGCAGGCTAGCTAGACCCGCGGCCGTGTGTGGGACTCGAGACCGAAGCGTCCGCTACCCACTACACTCCCCCGGTTTCTCCTTCACACCCGATTAGGACGAGCCGGTGCTAACCTTATTGGCTAGTGACCAGCCCATCCCCACACATCCGTACATGAAATACAACTAACGTTCCACATATTCCTACAACACTGAAAGAATTATCCCCTAACTCCTAACCGTTAAGGAGTTGTACTTTCCATCATCACCTTAGCTGCAAAAGTACATAAAATACAACTAACGGTCCACATATTCCTACAATACTGAAAGAATTATCCCCTAACTCCTAACCGTTTAGGAGTTGTACCTTCCATCATCAGCTCATCAACATAAAATGATGTCTATCGGACGCAAAAACTTGAATGGCTTCAGAAAAAACAAGTAACGCGTAGGCGCAGCCTATAAAATTTGAGGTTTTCCCTTGATTTTTCCGGGATCCCATCATCAGATCCTGACATGGTGACAATGGGACCACCTCTGAACTATGCACTTTCAAATAAAAAAAGAATTATTTAAATCGGTCCACAATTGACGGAGAAATCGACGGACATACATAAAAAAAAAAAAATACATACAGTCGAACATATAACCTCCTTTTTTGAAGTCGGTTAAAAAGCGAAGGCATGACCTCTGGGTGTTTGAGTGTGTGTGATGTGAATACACCGACATTACAAGCCTTCTGTCGTTATCACAGAGTGGGACATCGCTTCTCAAACTGTACATCGGTAACCTTATGGAAAATAAAAATTCTGTTTGAACTGCTAGTTTCTGGGGCTACGTAATTGTTATCATGACCAGCATCCTTTTTTTAGGGTTCCGTAGCCAAATGGCAAAAAACGGAACCCTTATGGATTCGTCATGTCTGTCTGTCTGTCTGTCTGTCTGTCCGTCCGTATGTCACAGCCACTTTTTACCGAAACTATAAGAGCTATACTGTTGAAAATTAGTAAGTAGATGTATTCTGTGAACCGCATTAAGATTTTCATATAATCACGAGATGTTTAGAAGGATTTTAGTACAAAAATTATGTGCAAATTGATACTTCTACTATACGTGGGGGGGCTGCGCGGGGTGCCGGGGACGTTATTTCAAGCACCGGGCGCCCGCGCGGAATCAGTGCCGCACATGCTACAGGTTGAGGTGCCCGCGCGCGCTGCCACAACACTCCAACATGGTGCACAACGTTCATAATATTAGATGTATCATTTTACACAAACTTATTTTTTTTCTTTGTATTTATAATAATAAGGACTAATATCAATTTACACCAAATAATTGCTGCAGTTACATCAAAATACACGAAATGTAAATACGTGGTCAATCCACTATGTATGTATATTCAATAATTATGTGATCAGAAATTTCGTGTAAGTATTTACGCGATTACTTTTCATTAAATAAAACGACTTCAGCTTAGACAGCCCATGAGCACGATTGCAATTCTGTAAAAGAAATTGAAACGTCGGTTTTAATAAAAATATAGTTAATAATCCGCAATTTTATCCATGTAAGTTGTTTTTATAATGACGAGCCATTTGGTGTAATGGTCGAAAAGTCGGCTATTATACCAGGGGTCGCGAGTTCGATCCCCGCACGGTACAAACATTTGTGTGCATGAACATGTCTGTTTGTATCGGTCTGGGTGTTTCTATGTATAATATGATAGTATGTATTAACAAAAAAAGTACCTACATATATAAGTAATGTTTATCCGTTGTCTGGCACCCATAGCACAAGCTAATGCTTAGTTTGGGGCTAGATGGCGCTGTGTGAATAATGTCCAGAGATATTTATTTATATTTATTAATTACGTAGTAAATTTTTGTTTGTAATGTCTTTATTATTTGTTTTTTGATATGCATTTTATGTTAAATTTGTAATTTTATTTTGTTTTGTTTCCATAGTGCATTAAATAGTGACCCTGTCCAATGCGCCAACAGTCGAGGATTCGATTCCCACCTGGGAGAAACATTCATGTGACGATATTTTTGTTTGCTCACTGTGACTTACTCGACGTATTAGTGACATTCTTTGTTTTGCGGGTGACAGTACGGGTGATACTTTATATACTGGCCGTGCAAAATCAAATGTTTCCCAGTCTTTAGTTTTAGAGTATCGGAGCCCAGCTCCATACATCGAACCAGGTTTCTAGGCAAGGTCTTCTTATCTTGGTCTAGCTTAGCCCCAGCAAGATGTAAGTATGCGCGTCCTCCCCAAAAAGAAAACGGAATTGGTCGTTAACCTTCAGTATGAGAACACTACCCTTGGTATCAAATCGAGCATGTCCAATTTGGCATTCTCTGTGTCGATGTTTCGTCTGACGTTCAATTTTGCGGCCGCCTGGGCAATCAGGTTAGTTTATAAAAACCTTGGTGTTCTTGGCAGAGCAATGAGATACTTCTCTCTGACTCATCGCCTCCAACTATATAAAGCCCAACTTCAGCTTCTCATGGAGTATTACTGCCATTTTTTTTGGGTCGTAGTATCATACATACTATTAATGCCGTCTTTTTGACCGCGTTCAGTGGTGAACGGCTCGTATTATCAGCATTGGGGGCTTGCATGTTGCTAAGATCCCCTGGTTATACGTAGGAATCATTTGTACATTCTTTAAAGGCATGAGGAGTATTCCAAAGAATTGTTTAGACTGATACCTGCTGCTAAGTTTCTGCATCGTACAACTCGACACAAATTGAAATTTCTTATACGACAAATTTCATCCGCATCATCTGAATGAGTGGCGGTATTGCACCCGTATTTTCAAACCAAAACGACGTGAGATCTATAAAAAAACAAGTTTATTTTTTAATAGACCGACAACAGAGCTTTGTACAGGTCCATGGGCGTAGTGGTCACTTACCTACCATTAGGTGATCTACTAACTCGTTTGCCTTACATTAAAATTTAAAAAAATATTTATTTTATTAAGGAAGTCAAATTTTATTTTGAGTTTTGGTAACAGAATAGTATGAAACGTCATATCAAATGTATGAGGTCGATGGTCTGAATCTGCCTTGGGCTATGGACTTTTCTAAGTTCGTATTTACCACGAGCTCGGTGGTGACGGAAATATCGTGAGGCAGCCGAATTAGTGTGGTTCCCCTGTTAAGTGTTACTGAGGTTAGTTGGCAGTTGCTTCAACGTAATAACTGGACTTGCAAGTTTACACTGACTAGATGACAGGACAAAACACTCGGAGAAAGAAAATAATATTTTATTACCGGCAGTGATATGTGATGTTTTGTTAAATATAGGTTTTTGAAAAAATAAAACTTTTTATTACCTTTTTTATATGTCTTTTGTCTTTAAACTGTTTCTTGTATCATGTTACACCAATTGTAATTGCGATATAAATCAACTTATATCATAATAAACAAAATATCATGACCGTTTTTCTCGTGTAAAATGATATAAATACCAAAAACTACAACTTTTACGGCTTTTCTAAATACAGTGCTTTAGCCGACTAAAAATACTACCTATTTGTTTTACAGCTCTGGACAGGATTTAATTTATTATTGACATAAAAACTACATGACAATGAACAATATCACTTTGCACCAAAGCTTCACACCAAGTGTAAAGTGATATAACTCATTTAGTATTATTATACACGATCACTCATTTGGTGGAGTTTGATACAACAAATGGTTTTTATTAAATATCTCTTCCAGTATTGCACGCCTTCAAGCAGGAACTTAATAGGTTGTAAACAATGTCATATCAAAACAAATTGTGTCACTAATTTTTAAAATAATTCTCCAAAAAAGTTTTATGATTTTTTAAACACAAAAACTGCTCTACTGAAAAGTTGACATTTTCGAGATGTATCAGTTTTCACAGGAGGCACAGTATAGTAACGTAATTCATTTACTAAATTTTGCAATAATTTAAGATTTATTTATGATAATATTTAAAAAATCTAAGCGTAATAATCTGTTTAAATTTCATCCATCTCAATTTGCCATTTAGTATATTATTATGAACTGAGACAGATCGCTAACATAGCATTAATTTTAAGTTCAACCTTTTGTTACGCAAAGCTATGCATCCCTGGGGTACCTTAATGGTAGCTGTGAATATCAAGTTGAGAAGCTATGGAATTGAGAATATTACTTTTTCAAGGGTCACAGCGAGTTTGACCCTTCGGATAAAATAGCGTTTATCGCACAATTTTCGCTTAATCGATGCGGCATACAATCTGCCTAGGTGTTAAATAAATCCTTACGTTTTGCTTAGGTATACCTAAACTTGTGGCAATCAAAGCTGATTTAGGTCATTAAGAAAATTGTATTTGAGTAGCTTTTAATTGAAAGAGTAACAAACAAGCATAATATTATAAATCATGTTATGATTCAGTTCAGTCACCAAAACCATATTAAAAAATATACAACTAAAGTATTAGCAAGAAATTCTTAGTACCTATAACATCTAATATTTACTTGTGAATATATTTATGCATTAACTTTGAAATTGTTTCTGTTAGCAAAATAGCTTCAAGCAACATTGTCTGTTTCTGTATGAAATTGTAGGAGCACATTAGAATTTCAGCTAGTAATGTTTTGATGGCAACATACTCGTATTGTAAATTCCTTAATAAGTTCGTTGAAATAACATACAATGTAGAGTAGGAAGCACATCAACCTAACTTTTTTCTTTTTTATACTGGGAGAATGCATTTACACATTGCTACCCACCCCATTGATGGTTTGAGGATATGTGGGACTCTCCATATCACTCGCTGCCCCACCCAGCCCTTAGGTTGGATGAGGCAGCGGTAAGGGAACTACCAACTAAACTCCCAGTACTATCTCACCGGCGCCACGAGGTCATGGGGGGCCATGGTGTCATTCACCCCATTTAACCGTGGCGACCCGCCTGTTTACAGGCCTTATCGTGGCTAGAAGATGGCCGAGAAAGTATGACCATCCTCCCAACTGAACGGGACCGTGCAAGGCGAATGACAGGCCACCTACTGACACCCACTTGGTTTCGTTTAGAGGGGAATGAGGTGCGCATAGCGCCTTTTCTTGCCCCTACCCGCTTGCTTTGGAGCCGGTCTGCATGAGCCTGCTCCTCACGGACCTGCTCCGATGCCTCCTTCTGTGAGATGACTTCGTCACAGAAGGACATTAACCTACTATAAGGGTACACACGGGCGTTGCGACTGCGCTGCGTAAGCGATAAAAAAAAATCGCTGCGTCGACTAAGCGGTGCTGTTCCATTGTTTTTTTATATAAATCTGAACGAAATGCCACACGATGCGTTGAAATGACGGACGGCAACGAAATGTACGCGCAACGCAAAGGAGAGAAGAGAGACGAGTGAGAGTGAAAGTTTAAACTAACATTGCAATCCATTCGCCTTTTATAAACTTAAGAACTTACTTGAGACAATATCCGCTCGCCTACATAAGTAAATTCTGACTAAAAAAGCTTTTCCGAGGCAAAAGTATTACACGTGGCAGGGCAGATATTTTAAGAACCTTTCTGAGAATTATGAATTCTCTATCATAAAATTGTATTTTACCTGAGATAGATTGATGCGGCTTTGAGTTTGTAAACTCTTTTCTTAACGGTACCTACTCGTAAAAAACCGTTTCAAAACATCGCTTCTGTAGAAAACATTTAATTAAAACTAGCTAGTATTCTATTAAAGAAACCGTACCTCACTTAAGTCTTCACTTTAACGATAAATCAAACAAAGCTTAAATCTAAAAGACTGTTAGTCCCAATTCAATCCCAACAATACAGTCCGCAATGAATTCCAAGTGCGTTTCTTATTGCCCCTATAAAAATCCTTTGAGAAATTCCGGACACGAAACAAAAAACCGGCAATAACCTGCAAAATATCATTCCCTCCTTCACTCACGTACGACGAGAGAAAGGAATGACAAATGATATTTCACATTATGACAGGAATTTTTATCTTTAACAGATAAAGCGGTATTCTGCCTTAGGGGAAAGATACGTGAGGTTTTGTTTGAGAAAAATAGAGCTCAGGTTTTCTAATACATTGGATGCATTAATGCCTTTTACAAAATAAACGCTTTCCCTTCATACCTACTCGTATAATAACCGTTTTCTTTTTCAATTTTTTTTATCTACTAATCCTCGTAACTGCTTGTTTGAATGCTAGAAAGTTTTTTCTTTTATACGCGATGAGGCGATGAGGTTGATGTTCAAATTCACGCTCCACCTGATGGTAAGCGGTTAACGTCGCTTCTAGACGTTTTTAAAAAGCATCAGCCGCGCGTCGCCGACAGGAAGGAGAACATTGTTAGCAATAAAAGGTTTTTTCCACTGGCAACCACTTTTTTTGTTATATTGGCTGGTATACATTTTGTCCAAGAAGCAAGGGACTATTGTAACTTCTATAAATGCATATAACAGCACTAAATATTGCTGGTAGAAAATGACACGAGATAATAAATTATAGTGAAAGATCTTTAGAGATGGAATACGTAGTTAGTACTGATGACTGACAAAACTTTCCAACTTACCCGATCAGTACCGGATGACAACAGGAATCAAACCTACACTTTATTAATCCTGTTGAATGCATAAAACAATTTCACTATTCCCAAAATAAATCACTCGCTCAACTTTCCTATTTATTAACTTGGATTAAGGCATTAATTAAGACCAACAACAGCTTTTATTTTCAGTACAAAATTTATCTCGTAATTAAACCGGCTTAAGTTTAAATCACTCCAGCGTACCTCCAATGGTCGATGCCATAGACACTTCGACCCTCACTGGACCGACCCTTTCTCCAGCAATCAATCAAGTTAGATTGGATGCGACCCAGTACGGAGTTTTTATCAAGCGTTGCGTTTAAGAGAGACGAAACATTGGATTTGTTCATTGGTCTTAGTTGCTTTATGGCGAGTTAATAGGCTGATAAGCCCAATAACTTCACACTGAATCAAAAGGAGTCTCAAAAAAATGAAATAACTTTTGGCACAATGATAAGCCGCTAACTGGCATCCTCACTTAATAAAAAAATCGAATTAAAAATAGCATTAAAATATAACTTTGAGAAAAATAATCACGATGACTTTAGCTGACCTAGCTTAGTAGGAAAAGTCCCCATTATAATTTTTTTTGCAGATTCGGGTATTAAAAGAAATAAAAGAAAGTACTATGAGACCGCCAGGTGCTTAAACAAGACTTGTTTTAAAGTGTAATTATTAATTATAATAACTATTTTTTTTTTTAATAATATTATCTTGCTGTTTTCAAAATGCTTTTACTTAATCTACAAGTACTTAACTATGATAATAATATATGATAAATACATTGTTTACGCAAAACATGCTGTTCTAAGCGATCAATTAGAAGGGTACAAATGTCTTCTTAATACTTCGCTGGTCAACGGAGCTTGGCTGTACCAATATCCTTCTACATCGAGACTATCAATCAAGTCAGACTGAGCTATGGTTCACTTCGCAACTGGGTGAAACGACCTTTTCGTACAGGGATACACAAATAGACCGTGCCATATAAAAAATGTCCTAAATCTAGGTGACTTTGGACATTCTTCAAATTTTCACATAAAGCGTCAACTAGGTCTGCCCTAAACAAAACTAGGACCTAAGAAAGAGTAGACTTTAAGAAAGGACATAGGCTACTTTTTATCCCGGGATAAAGCTCACTTCTCATGGGATAACAGAAATAGATGTTTTTTTAATACTAAGTCAGTTGGCAGACACCCAGCCCACCTGATGGTAAGCGGCCACTGCGGCCTATTTTTGATTTTACTTTTTCTACGTGGCAACGAATCGACGAGATTTTAGGGTTAGTTTGATAGCTGGAAAATGACATAAGCAATGCCAGAAAAATCACTCATTATGTTGGACAGCTAGGCATTAGTCTTTGCGAGCGAAAAGAGGAGTATCAAATTGTAATAACATAATTATTAGCATTACAAAATCAAAATATGCAGAAAAAAGAAGAAAATCGTATATACTTTTATGCAAATGATAAACGGAACCGGAATAAACAATGTATGTAAATGAAACCCGACAACGTTTCTAGTACACATTGTAAAGTCGACAGCACATCAGACTACCCTAATCTGTCAAATTTCTACAACCAATTTTCAGCTTTATTCACTTCACATAGAGTTCTCTTTCAATTGAGATTTTTTTACAGATTAAGGTATGTTGATCTGCCTGCCGTCATTACCTAGACTACCGCTGACAATATTCTCCTGCCGCTAGTCATCAATCAAAGAGGACAGGGAGCTGTCTCGCAGCTCACGGGAATGAACCAAGCCACGAGCAAAGACCTTGAAGTTACGTGAACAATAAAAAATGTGATATTTTGACGCAAAATTTTTGCGACTGAGAAGCTGGCTTGAAGATGGCCGTAGTAATTTGGGAGTGCGGCATGACCACATTGTAATGCTTCAAGTCTTGTACAAAAAATGGAATGTTCTACATTTTCTTGTTTATGTGTGCCAATTCATCGTCGGCACTGCTTTACTGACAGTAATTTTTATTACAACTCGAATTTGTGAACATCCGCCTATACTCAAGCATGATAATTAAATCAGTACTTATCATTATAACTATGACTGGAATAAAATAATAGAGGACTTTACATTATACTTTACAAAAGAATGTAGGTTATTCTCAATAGAAATCTTAATTTTATTAATCCCTGTAAAACAAAACTGTGTCAGTCCTCCGAAGTAGTAGTATAAACAAAGGTTGTCCTTCAAAATGTTCTTTGGAATAGTGCCTATTCCAAACAAGTCCTTTTTATATCAGTAAGTCTTTTTTCTTGAACAATTTATCAATGCCAGGTTCATGAAGCTTCTTATAAAGTTCTTGTACGAACATAAAACCTTGCTGGAAAAAGGACAGGAGGCTATCAAAGGCAAATATGAAATGACCTTCAATCTTTTTTCTCAAACAATATTCTACTAAATTTTGTCATCTTCCTTGTTAGAATTTAGACCATCGTTTTTACTTTGTAACATTTATTCATAATGTTGGTGAGATTTTAAAATTATTTATTACCATGTATTAGCATTTTAATTTTTATGATAAGTATTAATTGTAAAGCCTCTTTTTTTTAGTTTATTCATAAATATGATACAGTAATAACGAATCATGATCTCAGGGTCCTAGGTTCAATAATTCCTGTGTCAGATTTTTTTAGCACAGCTGTCATTTGTCGATACTAAACGTTTTTGTTGAATATTATTAATTCCTAATAAAGCTTTGATGGCCCTGCATTTATTTTCAGTATAAATTAAGTTTAGCAGTAGACTACGAAAATTGCTTACCACTATTGTGACCCGAATTTGGGTACTTTATACAGCCGGTCATCTCTTTTGCAAAGCCCACTTGATTAAAAACATTCGCGATCAGTAGATACTAATTTATAGTCAAGACTTTCTTAATTAGTACCGAATTATTGTATAACCCTTTCACAAAAGATAATCCGGCCCTGACCCTGGGTCATAATAAAGTTTTATGAAGATCAAAACATTTAAATTCTGAAGATTACCGAGGGATCCCGTGTACAGATTGGGCTTTGTCGCTCAAATCCCTGATTTAGTATCCAACGCGAGTCCGACCAGCGGTGTTTTAGAATTCCACAGGGGAGTATGAAAAACCAAATTTTACTCCAACTTTAAAAATATACATGTTCTTATTTTAAGATCAGTGTTGGTCACCTGTTCCATATTACAAAGTTAAGTTCATTTATGCATATTAATGCCTATTGGTCAGATTAAATGTCAGACTGCCAGATGCTCAAGATAGAGCTAGAGTAATCTTAATCCGTTCTGTACTTTTAATTTAAAAAGGTAATAAACTTTCGTCCTGACGAACATAACTAATATAATAAAGATTAGAAGTTTGTTATTAAAGGTCTTTTTCAAGATCAGATGAAAATAAAAGCTTCAATATTTCCTGAAACGCGTAGTTCACAATAATTCCAATACAAGGCTTCTTCCCATAAAAAAATAAACTAAACTATATAAGTAGAATACAATATAGGTTTCTTACTAAGAACTCCGAAAAGGAACCCGTTCCTTATAATTTAAATCCCCCTTAACATTTCGCTGTTATTCCAGCGCTTCCTTCGCATCAATAGGATTATCAGCTTATCCATTATAACAGAGAATATGCAAATACAAGGAAAAATCATAGATGAGTAGGTAACCCTCGAGTCCCCAAAATCTATTTGTCCGATCCCAACGATTCCCGAAAATCAAATATTAAATGTATTGGCGGAGAATCAATTTGTAAACGTGTTCAATGCGATAGTGTGGTGGAATAGGTTTTATTCTATTGTGTTGTGTTTGGAAGCAGTGTTGTATTTTTCTCTCGTTTTCCTATTTGAGTTGTGAGGTGGGAATAAACTGTTCAATTGGTAGTAGGGGAAAGATTTTGTAGGAAATGCAAACTCTTGGTTAGGTAGTGCTGCTGGTGTTTGTCATGCATGGGACTCTTCCAACCAGAAAGCAAGTATTGAGCAAAGCTTGGCGACGCGTGTGTGATGCCTCTGGTGTTACAAGCATCCATAGACGGTCTATTCCACTTTGATCACCTGGGTGATATCACCCAGGTGACCATCGGCGACAGTTTGGGTATCCTCTGGTCACCCGCGAAAATGATCACCTAGGTGATCATAGGCTACTCCAATTCAAATTATTATTTCGGTATCCTTAAATCACCGAAACATTTTAGTCGTTTTTAATCAGCTAGGTGATCATAGGCGACTCCAATTCAAACTGGGTGACATCGCCCAGGTGATCAAAGTGGAATAGACCCCATAGACAACGGTAGCTATTAGGTGGGCTGTATGCTTGAAGGGCATGGTAGCCTTGTGGTAAAATAATCTTTTGGCGATTGAAAGAGTTACTACCGAGTTTTTTGCCGGTTCTTCTCGATAGATAGCAACATTTGACGAATCATATTTTTTTTAAGTTTACATGAATAAAGAAAATTTTGATAGAAAAAATCCATATTGCTAGATGCCTTAATGTGTCAAAAAGCTAGCATAGATTTTTGTCTCTGACGTTTCCGGCTTTTTTTGACTCCTTCGTAACCCAATACCAAATTATTGTTTTTAAAGGGGACCACCACGATCTTGTTCTTATATTATAACAAAACAACTTTTAATTCACAACAGTCACGTTTTTTAAATTTTATTCCCTGATGAATTACAATCATAAAAAAAATGTTCAGAGGTAAAAGTTTATATTAAAATTAAAGCCAGATTTTATTAAATACTAACCATTTTCTCTTCCGTTGAAATATGTTTCGTTTAATCTTTCGTTAGAAATAATAATTATGGTTGATTCAGTGAAATTTTGAGTAGTGAGGCGTTGATAACGAGCGATGTCAAACTATGTTACAGTGATTACACGTCATGTTTGATTCCAAGAACATTCTCATTAATCTTTGTAATGTTCGTCGCAATCTTTGTATATTAGTTTATCAACCCTCGTTTTCCGGCCACAGCTATTAGTAGTTCATCAAGGAGTTCAACATTAATATCCAATGGAATGTCGGACAAGTGACGACAAATACTCGTATCTGTAATTATTTTTAAAGTTACACTAGCGGTCGCCCTCGCGGTTTCACCCGCGCGCTATTTTCTTTTTCAACTATCCCCCGCTTCCCCTCTATTCCGAGATAAAAAGTATCCTATGTTCCAATTCCGGTTATAAACTATACGTGTGCCAAATTTCATCTAAATCCGTTCATCCGTTCTTGAGTTATAAATAGTGTAACTAACACCAACTTTCTTTTATATAATTAATAGAAGATTATCCGAATGTTTTTCTGATATACTTTAAAGCTATTGATGGCCGATTTGGTGTTTGGTTGCAAAGTCGGTAACTACGAGTACATAAGATGTCGGGTTTGCTCCGTACAAACTTGTGTGCATAAACATGTCTGTTTTATCAGTCCTGCCCCCCTAGACAAGCGGCATTTATGACGTTCGTTATAGCTCAATTTGCGATAGCGAATGTCAAATCCCATACTTTCAACACGTGACTTTTCTATGGCATCTGTCAAATCCATACAATTTAAAGTTAGCGAATTTCGCCAGCTATGAAGCGATGTCATCTTGTCTAAGCCCCCTGGTGTTACATTCTATGCTTTTGTATGTATTTAGAATAAATAAGTATTGTTCATAACAATGTAAGTACAAGCTAATGCTAGTTGGTACAAGATGAAACTTGTAAATGGATAAAGTTTAAAGATTAATTCCTTTCAAATAAAAATAAAGTAGTTTTAATTTACCGCTTAAATATAATATGCGTTAATGTCGAGTGACATTACTGCGTTCTATAAATACTCATCAAAGAAAACTCCCATTTATTAAAGGAAAATTAAATTGTAAATGCTCTTACTTAATTGCATTGTAAACTGCAACGCTAATATGAACCATAATTTAATATTTATAAAATCTACTATTGCGCTGCACTAGATGTAATCAACCAACCATCGGATAAGTCACTTATTCGATTAAATATTGTGATTAATAATACCCATGTGCGATATCCGAGATTCTTGATCAAATTAATTATACAGCGAGGTTCAATCCCGCATTTTCCGACTTAATGTTGATGATGAAATATCATTTGTTTAATTACATTAAACATCATAATTATTTTTCTGATGCTTTCTACTTATTTTAGTCATCTTTATAAGTAGGTTTGCCTATTTTACAGCAGTTGACATCTTTGAAAGTGTAAAAGCACGTAAAAAATTGAGCCGATGTTAGGCTTAGAATGCCAAATACCTATGGAAGACCAACAAGTGAACTGATTTCATAGCGATACAAGTTCTTAATTTTTTTAAATTAATCGGCTTAATTAATAGCAATGTGCCACGTTTTATCAGTTCACTTCATACTAATAAACACAGTCACACAACTCTTTGCAACTTACTGCTTCACAGAAATATCAACTAACTGCTGCGCAGACATACCAGTACCTCATTGCCGCTCCGTTTTCACAGCCGACACCGAGTGAGGTTAACGAGACTACGCTTTAAACCGTTATCACATGCCACGTGCATACAATGCTTGAGCTAACGTGCAGCATGTCAAACTCGCTTCTTAGGTTGAGGCCAATCAGACGCGGCAGTCAATTGCCGCTCCGTTTTCACAGCCGACACCGAGTGAGGCTAAGTGGTCTGACTCACTGGGGACTGAAAGGTTAATTGAGGACTCACATTGCTTTGTAACGTAACCCAAATGTTCTCCGTAGTCTTTGTGAACCTTACATGGAACAGTATTTAGCCTATCCACTTAAGCGAGATCAGAGCACACTATCTTGTGGTAATTTTTATTTTTACGTTTAGAAACTGAAAGTTGTGTAAGAATAAAAACAACAAAGTGTTTCTCAGTGAACAAATGCACAAGATAAAAATGGAATCCAATCAAGTCTGCAATATTAAAGAATTTATGATCTTCGAAATGCATTTGGCAATCTCAATAAATATTTTTGAACAGTATACACACATCACCATCTCGCCTAAAACTAAGCAATGCCAGACAACATAACACTACTTATATACTTTTGGTAATACATACATTTGTTTACTTAATAATAAAGGCTTATTGCTAATATACATACACATCGTCTGTGTTGTTTAAAAAATACATACATTTTAGCATAGAAATAGTATCGTGACTGATAACGGCACGCGGCATAAACAGACATTATTGATGCACACAAATGTGTGTACCGTGCGGAGATCAAACCCACAATCTCTGGTGTTCTAGCTACCTCCTCAACCATTGCATCAAAGTCGTCATTATAATATCATCAACATTTCAGCCAAACGACGTCCACTGGACATAGGCCTCCCCCAAGGATCTCCAAACCGATCGATCCTGCGCGCATTATTATTATAAATGATAAGAAGTATTTCAAGAATTGAAAAAATCATGCTTGTGCAGAACGATTTTAATAGTTTTAAAACATAATTAAACATCACCATAAATAAAAGTAAGACCAAACTAATGGTAATCGACCGTTTTGGAGTTGTACAGCGTACCAACCTGCTGCAAGAGTACGATACCGTTGAGCAGTTCCAATATCTTGGCTCTGTTATTACTAATAAAGGTACCTGTGAACCTGAAATACGTAGACGAATTGGGATGGCTAAAACGGCGATGACTCAGCTCGGCAAGATATGGAGAGACAGGAATATCACAAATAGGACTAAAATACATCTCGTCCGTACACTTGTTTTCTCCATTGCTCTTTACGGAGCAGAGACATGGACTATCAAAGCCGCCGACAGACAACTAATCGACGCTTTTGAAATGTGGTGCTGGCGCCGCCTACTAAGGATTCCTTGGACAGCTCATCGTACAAATGTGTCAGTATTAGAGCTCAAGATCCAGAAAACGCAACGCCTCTCTTCGATCTGTATGCAGCGCATAATCAGATACTTCGGTCACATCGCCAGAAGAGGCGCTAATAACTTAGAGCGATTGATAGTGACGGGGAAAGTAGAGGGAAAGAGGCCAAGAGGAAGAAGCCCAAAACGATGGGCGGATCAAATCTCTGAACATCTAGAGATACCGGTTTGCGACGCTTTACATCAGGCGATCGACCGGGAGGGATGGAGGCAGACCATTGGCAAAATCAATCGGAGTCACGATCCTCAGCATTGGGGTCCCGATTGAGAAGAAGAGAAAACATAATTATGCTTCTAGTTTTATACAGACAGACGATAAGTCTTCTCAAATATTATCGAAATACCCAGTATCAGATTGGGCGTTATATAATTGTCTTTATTATCGAATGGGCTAAGTGGTCTAACCCGCTGGGACAGAAGTTAATTGAGTGGCGTGCGCCCACTAATTGTGCTGTCCTTTTGTATCTGCCTCGATATTCGTAACAACCTCGATAATTGATCATATCGACGGTTAAAAGGAAATAGGGGATAAGCGACAAAAGATGAAATGTTCAGGAGAGCCGTTCAAAGTTTTAAATTTTAGAAAAACTGACGTATTTTTGTCATTTATTAAGATATTGTGAAAAGTGAAACAGATATAAAATCAGATAGACATGGTACAGTTACTGGTATACTTAGTTTTAGTGATTTGACGTTATTTAAAGTAGTTTTTGTCGCTTATAACCACAGCTGACCACAGCTTTTAATTTTTGAGTGAGGAAATATGGCATAAGATACAAATGACAAAATCAAATAATAAAGGATAAGAAGCATATGCGACATTCCAACTTATCATTTCACAAGGTAAAAGGGTATAAGCGACTAGACCGTTCAATCAATATTATAGGAAAAGAAGGATAAGGTACTTTTCATAGTGGTTGTATAAAAGATAATAGGGCACAAGAAACAGTCGACATTCAAAACAATACCAGGATATAAGACATAAGTTACACACAATGTCGCTAATGAAGTAGCGCAACCAACACAATCCTTCATGAAAATATCTAAAACAGATATTACACGACACCGCAATAGAGTCTCTAACTTCTAAAGTAGGGTGAAATTGCTTGGGAGTAAAATTTCACAGAAACATACTAAGGATCTATCTTAAAAAGAGGCCTATTACAGTATACCCTGCTATAATTTTACACTAAATGGTAGATTTAAAAGATAATAGCTCGTCATTTCATAGGTATTTACTAACGAGCAGATAGTACGATTTTTATTGAAATAAAAAAGGAGTTTTTGTTACCTACTACTTTTTAATCAAGAAAATCAAAATTAACCCCCTTACTAATAAAAACACGAATCGCATGTTTCCTGAAACGTTGTTGTTTTACAAAGATACCATGTTTTGTTTAACGGTGTCTTTTAATTTTAAGTTGCGAAGCTATCTTTATTTTTGTATAATGTTTATTACTTTTTTAAATGTTTACACTTTCTGTCAAATGTTGACAGCGTTATGAAAGAAAGAGACAAAACAGTGTTTTAGCTAAAATAGGTCTTTTATTCCCACAAAGGACTATAAAAAAACATTGTTTTCTCTTACAACTAAGAACGCTTACTATCTATTATGGCATCGAAACTCGGGTTTTTGGGTAGAGTAATCAAAACCCGGGTAGGCCGGTTTTTTCGAGCATTTCGAGCTTTTATTGTAATTATTTAAAATACACTAATCTTCGTTTATATATCGATATCCTGCAATGAGTACAAAATATAAAGGATGAGGAAGAATTTAAATAAATTAAACAGTCTTTACAAATTACAAATACAGTTTTAATGTTTAAAAAAGTGATGAAGATTTATTTTTTCTTCAGAATATCTTAAAACTTAGTAAGTACTTAAGCTAATCTTTTTTAAATTACAGGCTTGCAAAGATTAGTTTTAACATTAAATGAACTATTTTGGTAACATTCTCTTCTATCTATCTAATCAGCCCGTATACACCCACTGTTGAGTATAGACCTCCTCTTTGTCACGCCAAGCATTCCGGTCTTGTGCAAGATTCATCCAGTTGACACCGACGAACCTGACTATATCATCCGACCAAACGGTTTGGTTTTTCCGTTCACTTATTGTATTTAAAAAGCTAATAAAAATAATATCTTTCAAAGACATTTTTGTATTATCACAATCTGTGGGATCAGTTCCAAAATCCTGGAAACTTGCTAACGTGCAGCCTTTGCTCAAAAAAGGCAGCCGTACAGCTGTCCCTCAAATTACTGACCAATAGCCATAAACACCATTCTCTGTAAGGTAATGGAGCGTACAATCAATAACAGCTTGCTTGCGTATTTAGAAGGTAACGATCTCCTCAGTGATTCACAATTCGGGCTTCGAAGAGGTAGGTACACTGGGGACCTTCTTATATACGCAACGCATTTATAGAGTGAGGCTATTGAAAACCATGGTGAGGCCATTGCTGTTGCCTTGGACTTGGTCTTTGACAAGGTCTGCCACGATGCCCTTATTGGCAAGCTTCCCTCCTATGGGATTCCCGCTGCAGTTTGTGCTTGGATAAAAGATTTTCTGACTGGACGTCGCATCAGAGTAGTTGTTGATGGGTTCTCCTCCGGCCCGCGAAAAATAAATGCTGGCGTCCCTCAGGGATCTGTACTCTCGGCTAAACTCTTTCTGCTGCACATTAATGATATTTTGGCTACTCCCGGAATTCAGGGGTATGCTGACGATAGGGCGGTAGTCGAGAGATACTTGTCTTATGTACATACAGGTAGCGGTGAAACTGAGGCCTTAAGATCAGACATGGTGAACAAGTTGAATCAGTCTCTCCAAGTTGTCTCAGACTGGGGAGATGCCAATTTGATCAGTTTGAACCCCACCAAAACGCAGGCGTGTCTTTTTTCCACCAAAAAAAGCACATTTGAGATGGCTCCCTCTTTTCGTGGCGTATCTGTCCCTCGATCTGACCGACTCTCTCTGATATTTGGTATGGAATTATCTTCCAGCCTAAAGTTTGGGAGCTACATAGAGTCTGTAGCAGCATCTTCCTATAAAAAGCTCGGAATCCTTTCCAGAGACAGGTGCTAATTCACTGCGGAACAGCTCCTAAACCTCTAAAGAGCTCAAGTTCGTTCCTGCATGGAATATTGCTGCCATCTTTGGGATGGTTCTGCTCGATACCAGCTGGCTGCTTTGGACTCTATTGAGCGGCGTGCGAAGAGGCTTATCAGTGGCGATACTTTGGTCGAGAGCTTGAAGAGCCTTGATCATCGTAAGAAGACTGCTTGCCTCTCCGTATTTTACAGACTCCACATTGGTACTCTCTAAAGTTGAGTCTGTAAAATACGGAGATATCACACTCGTGCTGCTCAGCTGCACGATTTGGTTCGACCAGCTCCGTTCCATCATCGAACTACTAAACTAAGCGATTTGCTTCATCTTTCTTGATACGGAGTGCGCGGGAGTGGAATTCTCTGCCGGGATCTATACACACATACCTACACATTACAACTTGGGACTCTTCAAGGCCAGAATTAACGGGCTTTTTCTAAGCAAGCGCGCTCCATCGTAGACCGCATACCAATCCTGTGGGTCCCGATATTATTAAATATAGCAGCGCACGAGTCACGCTTGTTCACGCTGTCACAGCGCGCGGCTGAGTGTTGCGGGGGGACAAGCGACGCGTTTAAAACTGGTTTTTGTGGTATCCAATAGCATAACCACTCATACGTCCACTGTAACCACAGTTACAGAGACCATATACCTCAGGACAGTCCGTGTAACTACAGTTACATTTTTAAGAATTCGCGCCCGCCGATTGTTTTTTTCTTTTTCTTATCGCTGTGGATGTTTATAGTCTGTAGTGTTGCTGGTTTTTGACGCTCTATGATATGTACCACACCTTATTTCAAGTGGAACATAACTTCGGCTCATGGCTACAAAAAAAATAAATTGTCAAGTTGCTTGTTGTTTTTGTGGTTCAGTGCGCGAGTGACTCCAGCTATTTTATTCCAGAAATCATGCCGTAAGTAATAAAATATTATTGATTTGTACATCAAAATATTTATAATCTTACATATTTTCATATTTTATAACATTATGTGCGATTCCAGTCAGTTTTTAAGTAAAAATTTGGATTAAAAATAGGTCGGTGACTCTGTGTTTTTATTAGTGAATAATTGGAAGATCTAAAAAAGTTCTTATTTTATATCTTAATTAAATGTTTTAATATGAAAACATATTAATATTATAGCCTGGTTATTACCATACTTTCTTGAAATATTCCATATTTCATTCTGGATTAGACAATTTACCATACGTAAGCTTCGATTTCACAGATCAAGTAGCTTTAGTTTTTATTTTATTTGTAATATTTTTAAGATGATTTATAATGGGATGTTGGTTCCAAATGAAAGGCCAATTAATTACCTAAAATCCAAAATTGTTTTAATATTGTAAACGTCAAAAATATCTAGTAAAAAAAATATTTAAATTAAAAATTAGGACAAAATTAGCATTTCTTACAGTTCACTGTAAGATCATTAATAGAATATAATGTTAAAATCAAACATAACTATTGCCTAAAAATCGTTAACTAATGAGCCTTTCATTAGTAGTTTTCATTTTGCGATATTTGAGTTATTTACTGAGTAATAAGCATTTATTTAGCATACGTCTCCTATCGATTTTATTTTGCGCGTATCACGTGACTCGCGGACTGTCCTGACAACCTAGCGAAACGCGCGCGGACGTTTGAGTGGATAAGCCCCGACTCGTTATTAAATCCTTATTTGGTATTGCGGTATAAGCGACGTATACGTATGATTGTAGAACGTGGAAATATGTTATAATCGACACCATGATACCAAATCTAATTTAAGTAATATGGAATTAGCGACGATCGTTTTTATATTAGTAAACGGAAGTAAGGTATAACCACCAGTGTCATTTGAAAATCAATTTAGGTAATAGGGCATAACCGACTTGGCTGGCATTAAGAACTGAATGGAAATAGGGGATAACCGCCAGAGTAATATAAGTAAATATAAGTACGCAGTGTGTATATAGGGCACAAGCGCCATAGCTTCTTGGCACCCTTGTGAAGTAAAAAGGTATTACCGACAACAAACCCAAATTAAATCATTTTTGTAGGGGTACAATCACCTTTATAGCAAAAATGACCAGATTTTTCGTCGGTTAGCAAAAATAACACCATGAAAATGTATTTTTTTGCTTGGGCATAAACGCCAAAAAAGTCATCGTAGAGCCATGGGAGTAAGCGCATTCGAAAGAGCAGAAAATTTGAAGTCCAATGGCATATATAACTCATTTTTGACCAAAATGTCGCTTATGCCCTATTTCCTTTTAACCGTCGATATGTTTTGCTATCGATTTATATAGTTACGTCCCTTTTAGTCCTTTAAGACAAAGGCAGCTTGGGATTTTTGTGTAATATGAATAGTTTAACAATTGCTACGTATGGTCGGGGAGTGTTTTCAAATACATTTTAATATTTTATAAAGACACAATTTTTCCAAAAAAAAAAAACCTAGGAAAAAGGTCGGAAACTTTTGATCGAAATAGTTAAAAATTACATTTTTTTTGCCAATCACACTTGCATATTATAAAGAGCCACAGCTTCAAAGTTTTCAGATGTCTCAAAGGCCATCTAAAGGGCCTCATATGGCTCGCAAGCCGCAGGTTGCCGGCTCATTACCTATATAGTCATTATTCACTCAGCGCCATCTAGGCTCTAACTAACCAAACATGAACACCACACAACGGATAACATTTGCGTGTTTATATTTTTTTGTCTTTTCTTAGATTATAATACATAGAAACACCGAGACCCATACAAAATAATATAGACGAAAACTTAACAAACTTGTAAATCGTCTTGTCAGATTGCTTGTCCATTGTTAACTACATACGAGTATAACTCATAGTTTTATAAATACATCAGAATAAGTTAACTGGCATGTTAGACGAACTAGGCTTTATTAACTAATGAGCTAAGTGGTCTAATCTTACCCACTGGGACAGAGGGCTAATTGAGGACTCGCTTCGCGTGCCCTCTAATTGGCCTGTCCTCTCCGTTTGTATCTGCCTCAATGTTTTTTCCCGACGCAATAATTGGCCTGATGTTCTGCTATCGAGTCATCCCGTCGAGATTTCCCTTAAAGTTTTTTATTGTTTGATTTTGTTTGTAAGGTGAATCATGCCGAAACTATTTAAAAATATAACTTTGCTCAGGATTTTAAAAAAGTATGATACTTAAGTAATAGTTTCTAAGGTACTTCTTAAAGCGATTGATAAAAATAATGTGTAATGTTTTTTCAAACAACTACGCGAATCGAATTTTTAATCTGGGGAAATACGTTATGTTGCTTCATCCTCCGTCGGAGGCAAAAGGTAGTGTGTGGGACTCACGCCATATAAGTTTTTCAACAAACTCCTTCTTGCCTGGATGATGGTGTCGTAAGAGACAGATCAGACAGACAGTCTTTTGCATCCATAACAAGAACCTATAAAACAAGACCGTCTGGGCTTAACTTAAATTTAACAATCGTAAGATACACCAACCACCAAATTGTTGGCAGTTTAGCACCAAAAAAGAAGAGTGCGTCGATATAATACGAGTAGGTATAATATCTATGCGAGTTTCTTTTGAAGTCGACACGAAAATGCCTTCAATGAATATTTCTTATCGATAGGAGCTACAAAAAATTCGAACAAGGTGCCACAGGGCCGATCTGAGACTTCTCAATTAAAAAACTCATTTTATCTATCTCCTGTCACCCCAGCAGAGGTCCATAACATAATAAATAAATTAAAAAATAAAACCAGTTACGGTTCAGATGAATTCCCACCGACACTTATCAAGCACTGTTGTACCGAGCTTACTATGCCTTTGACCTATCTCATCAATCAGTCTTTTCTTGAAGCTACTTTCCCGGATTTATTAAAACAATCAGTAATAAAGCCTTTGCCAAAAAGTCGTGCTACGACCAACTTAAACAATTTTCGCCCAATCGCATTGCTATCGACGTTTTCAAAAATATTTGAATCGGCCATGTGTCAACGATTGAACCAGTTCTGTGAAAAGTTTCAAATATATCATAACAGTCAACACGGTTTCAGAAAGCAAAGGTCCACCGTTTCAGCATTGTTTGATTTTACACGCGAAATACTTAATATTATTAATGATCAGAAGTACGCAATCAGCATAATGTTAGATATGAGTAAAGCTTACGACAGAGTTTCACATACAATATTATTAAATAAACTGTATAACATAGGAATAAGAGGACAGGCACATCAATGGTTTGCTTCATTCCTAGAAAATAGAAAACAATGTGTAGACATTGAATATTTTGACAAGAGCAACAATGTACTGCAGACGATTAGGTCACAAATAAGAACATCAGTTAATTCAATCCCACAAGGCAGTGTTCTTGGTTGCTGTCTCTTTCTAATTTATATCAATGACTTGCCTAAAATAATTAATAGCAAAAGTATCCTTTATGCAGACGATATCACCGTAGTTTTTCCTTGTAATAATAGTAATGAATTACCTAATCTTTTAAATAATATTCTAAATCCAATAGATGAATGGTTAAAAGTCCATAATTTACAGTTAAACTTACTAAAAACTAAAATTATGCAATTCAAACCACGTCAAAAGTCATCATTGAACATAAAAGTTACTTTTAATGATTCGGAACTGGAGTGTGTTGAACATAATTCCCTTTTAGGTATAGTCGTAGATAGTTCAATGTCCTGGAAACAACACATTGAAAAAATAATGAGTAAACTATCTAGATTTACGTATGCCTTACAGGAGCTAAAAAGGACCACAGACCTGAAAACCGCAACTAGTGCGTACTACGCGTATGCCCATGCGTGGCTTAGTTATGGCCTATTATTATGGGGAAATGGAACAGATGTTCACCAACTATTTACCCTTCAAAAAAGATGTGTCCGCATTTTAGTGAACATTTCAGATAGGGAAAGTTGTAGGCCTCACTTTAAAAACCAAAAAATCCTTACGCTGACATCCATGTACATTTTGGCAATTTGTGATTTTTATAAACGACACAAACACATGTACCAACAGGTCAAAGATTGTATATCTAAACCCCATCATCTACGCAATAAAGACAAACTAGTTTTACCCTCCACTAGGCTTGAACTAGTGCGTTCAGGAGTGTATCACATGACTGTAAAAATATATAATAAACTACCACAACACCTTAAAAATATTGAAAACCAATCTCTATTCCACAATAAATTGAAATGTTATTTAATTGAAAAATGTTATTACAATTTAAAAGAATTTTATGATACGTAATATTATGTAATGCGAGGCTTGTTAACTTGTTTTAATTGAATATTTTTTAATGTTTAACATTATTAGTTTTAAGTTGTTGCTGCGCCCTTGCAGGGTAAATGTGAGTGCTATTTTATATTTAAGACCAATTGTAACCACATTACGCAATAAAGAATTATTATTATTATTATTATGAAAAAATAGAAACGATAGAACCTTCTACTCAAATGCATTTTTCAGCTCGAACCTTTATCAAACATTCCGGTTACAATATTGGAAACGCTCTATGCTCTCTTTTTACTTTTAGACGGGTTTTCCATATTGAGAATAAAGTGTGAGTGACGTAATGTATCGGCACCGTATAATTTGTTGCGCTTTCTAAACGACGTGGTATCATTTCGAGTCTACTTGTATAATCTCGTAGGTTTAATAGTGCATTTTTATTTAAACAGTAACACTACTCCAGGCCATAAACTGTGGGTTAAACCTACCTATCACTTCCAATTTAAAATCCAAATTATCCCACTTTGTGATACTATTAATATTATAAAGAGGAAAGATTTGATTGTTTGTTTCTATTGAATAGGCTCCGAAACTACTGAACCGATTTGAAAAATTCTTTCACTGTTGGAAAGGTACACTATCCCCGGGTAACATATGGTACTTTTGATCCCGGAAATGTGGGGGCAAGGGGAGGATATTTGAAAAAAGAAATCACACACGGGTGAAACCGCGGGCGGAATGCTATTATGTATAAGTCAAAAGGTTGACAGACATAGAACGTATCAAGCGGTATTTTTTTCTGAGTTTTGATGGAAAGTAAAATTACTGAGTTTAAACGACTAAATTATCGTTATCCAAAAGCTTATACCACAGTGATCGTCCACAGAGAATACGTGTATTTATTGAAGCTCGTATTTTCACTTTACAAACCGACACTTTAACTTTATTTCATCTGAAAAATCAAAACAAAAAGGCTCTTGACTAGAAAATCTCCACTATTCAAACCAATCCATCCCGTATTTGAAACAGCCACAAATAAAAAAATAATCCTTTATATCTTCAATAGTAACTGGCTGCGAATAAAAATACAGGGTTAAAAATACTGTAGTGGCCACTTGCTTCACATCAGACGGTAGAGAGTTAATTGAACCGACCAACTGCGATCCTGTATCGCCACTAATTGGACTAGTGTCGCACCTGAGTTGTGACTGTGACTTAAAGGTACTACACATTACACACCACTTGCAGGTGTGTACAATTAAGATTAAGAGAAGAAAATGGATACGCCTCTGGCGATGGCGTTGCTAATGTTTTGACCGCCTCCGTGGAATAGTGGCTAAGCCGCTCGGGTATAAAACCCGGAGGTCGTGGGTTCGATTCCCGCCTAGGGTCTGGTTGCTGGTTCGCGGCAAGGATGCGGGGGGAACGACCCAGCTTGGAGGAGGTGGCGCTGGGTCGTGTCCAGGCCAGGGAAGCCCCAAGTGCCGGCCACTGGACGATTGAGGCCATACGTCCGGTGTTGAGGGAGTGGGTGGAACGCCGGCACGGCTGCCTCACCTACCGGCTGTCGCAGGTTTTGTCCGCACACGGAAGTTTCGGACACTACCTGTACCGTGTCCCCCGTCGGGAGGAGACGCCGCAGTGTCATCACTGCGACGCTCCCGACGACACGGCCGAGCACACACTCATCGAGTGCCCGGCCGGGCGAGCAAGTAATGTCGCAAAAGGAGGCAGCGGAGCGGGAGCGCGAGGAGGACCCCCTCGCCAGGCCGGAGAAGGCGAGCTCACTTAGCACGCCTCCTCCGGCCTGAGGGTTGACCTGCGGGCGGGGGTAGCTCCCCAACGTCCGCATTGCACAGGTCACTCGAGCCAAGTCTGAGGGTCACCTTGTTTCTCGGGTGGCCCTCCCTAGGCGCCACCCCGACTTAAGGCCTCTCAAGTCGGGGTACCCGGGGATGGGCTGGTCAATAGCTAACGCTGGCACCGGCTCGTCCCAATCGGGTGTGAAGGGGAACCGGGGGAGTTTAGTGGGTAGTGGACGCTCTAGTCTCGAGTCCCACACACGGCCGCAGGTCTAGCTAGACTGCGGTTATGGTGCATAAAAATGTCCATATTTATGCTTTGCCGATTACTTAGCATCAGATCCGATTTTTTGATTGGTTTCTTTATTGTAAAAAGAAGAGCCCGCCTTTCATTTTTTTATTTGAAGCAAACATAAAAACATGGCTGAAAATACACCAGTGGCTACTTGTTTTTATACAAATGAGAAGCCGGTACAGCCAACCAAATGCGAGATACTGTATCGCCCCTAGTCATAGTCCAACTAGTGTTTTGATAGTGATTGCGGCTTTAAAGCATTACACACCTTGAGGAACAATTACAAAAAGGGGACATTTTTATTTTATGAAAATTCTATCAAGCTGTGAAAATTTTCAAACTTTTAACAGTTTATTGTTGTCAAAAACTTAAATTAATACGAAAAATGTTACACCTCATAAATTGTGATTGCGAAAAGGCAGGTTTACTTTACCCTTAATTATTTAATAATAATAATATGTAATAACATTTATTTCCTCATCATAATACATAATTTACAATTCAAAATAGTCTTACATAGGTACACTTATATACTATAGTGGGCTGACTCCTAAACTAGGACTGGTCCTGTGTCTTAGGTAGTAATAACTACAAATATTGCATAATAACAACGTTTTAAGGGTACAGTTAAAGAAATAATTATATTGTTTGGCTTTAAATCCACAAGGATATAAATCAAAAGCAAGAAAGTATGCATAACTATCAAGTAATAATAAGGGTGGTTTTCAAGCTTATAAAGTTTTCGTTTACAAACAAGAGCCGCTTAAATTTAACAGTAGCCAGTTAATGAACCGACCAACTGCCGCGGCGCGCCATATCGCCACTAATTGGAATAGTGTTGCCTTTTAGTTGAGATTGCGGTTTCAAAGTGTTACGCTTGAAGAACAATCAAAGAAAGACACAATTTTACTAGCAAACATTTTGAAAGTATTATCGTGTTAAATAGTTTGGAAATGAGACAATAGTGATTCGTGCCAATCGCCAAGCTTAAAAAGGTATAATTTCAATTAATCGGCCAAAATGTACTATAGGATAATATTGCATTGCAGAGTTTCAATCCAGACGAATTAATGACATATCATTGAACGAACAATCTTACTGCAGCAGTATTTCCTGACGATTATGACTTAAAGACCTTGAAACGAGCTCTCTATTAAAAGGCCGGCAACGCATCAGCGATCCCTCTGGTGTTGCAGATGTCCATGGGCAGCGGTGATTGCTTACCAACAGGCGACGAGCTGGGCTGTTTGCCGCCTCTGGCAAAAAAAAATCAGGTGGGATGCGTGCCTGTTTGCCAGCTGAATTGATAAAAAGAAAATAGTGGCAAAACCGTTGATTTCTAATGGACTTAGCAATCGCATAGACGATATGGTATTGACCTTATTGTAAAGCGCGGCCTATTCGTCGAAAAGCTAGTTTTCGTAGACATTTTCTCCTTTATTCTAATTAGTAACAAAACTTTCAATCTCTCCCTTCTAAACTTTTGTAAAAGGCACTTGAAACAATAAATGGCCGCTAGAAAGTTATGTCGAGTGATTTGCTTTTGTTCATTTATGTCGAAGTTAAATGTTTCATTAATTTGGCTTTTGAATTTATCTACCTCGATTTTGTAATTTATTTTATTCATCTATACTATAAAGAGATATTATAAAGAGGAAAGATTTCATTGTTTGTTTTTTGTTTGTATTGAATAGGCTCCGAAACTACTGAACCAATTTGAATTATTCTTTCACTGTTAGAAAGCTACACTATCCTCGGGTAACATAGGGTACTTTTGATCCCGGAAATGTGGAGGGAAGGGGGCAAATTTGGGCGCGGGTGAAACCGCGGGCGGAAGGCTAGTGGATTATAAAAACCGGCCAAGTGCGAGTCGGACTCGCCCATGAAGGGTTCCGTAGCAGCAAGTATCATCATAATATAAAAGTTTTTGTAGTTCTTTGTAAGTTTGATCGACGTTTTTATATTTAAGTTGATTGAATGAGAGGAAAATTGCGGTTTACGATTTATAACGTTTAAAAAAAAAACTAATTACTTGATCTCGTTCAAACCAATTTTCAATGGAAGTTTGCATGGTAATGTACATCATATATTTTTTTTTAGTTTTATCGTTCTCTTATTTTAGAAGTTAGAGGGGGGGGACCAACATTTTACCACTTTGGAAGTGTCTCTCGCGCAAACTATTCAGTTTAGAAAAAAATGATATAAGAAACCTTATTATCATTTTTAAAGACCTATCCATAGATATCCCACACGTAAGGGTTGGATGAAAAAGACATTTTTGAGTTTCAGTTCTAAGTATGGAGAGCCCCCAAAATTTATTATTATTTTTCTATTTTTGTATGAAAATCTTAATGCGGTTCACAGAATACATCTACTTACTAATTTTTAACAGTATAGCTCTTATAGTTTCGGTAAAAAGTGGCTGTGACATACGGACGGACAGACAGACAGACAGACAGACATGACGAATCCATAAGGGTTCCGTTTTTTGCCATTTGGCTACGGAACCCTAAAAAGGACCCTTTCTTACCACCTTTGTGGAACAATGGTTTTGACATTGGAGTTAATCCCAGTATTTTATGGGCTAGAATCTAGCCTGCTTTCTGTTACCAGAGAACAATACATTCATGCCCTTAAAATCTGCCGACGCAATAAATCAGACTGTGTTTAAGCAATATAATGCCAGTATATTTTAAATTAAATATACAATGATTAAAGAGCGTAAACTGTGAAGTACTAATTCCTGTTTTCTATTTTGTATTATTTGGTTACTAGTGTAATAGATGTACCTTTTTAATAGATATTAAATCCGATTCAAATGCTATTAGGATAATACCTTTTGGAATTGAGCGACAAATGACGTCAACTGCGAATGCGAATGATAAAAAATTTAATTTCATATTTTTTGCTTATGTTAGGTACTTGAATAAAGGATAACTCATAAGTGTATCATCCTTTAAAGGGATAGGCTCTAGTGACTGTTCACAATAAGCAAAGCTTACCTGCCAACGAAATATGTGTAGCAAATGTAATATCGTGTTAAAGAAACTGTATCTTAGGAAGTAAAAAGCCAATGAGAATAAAAATACTCATAACATTCGAGTAGTATCTACAAGCAGGTGTTCACTTGTCTCTTCGATAAGTTATTGTAATGTAATGTAACCAAAAACATAAGCACCCACATAAAATACAGGAGGAAGGAGTAAATAAACACCTTTTCTTACGGCACATTTCCCGCTCATTGCAATATTCCTGTACCAGAAGTTCATTGTATCATATTGTCGCTCCATTGTTTTCGTTACTCTTTCTGGGATTATATCGACTTTATTATTACTTTTACGATATTGGAGCATGTTACGAAACGCTATGCGGAGATTGTGTGGGTTTTTTTTTTCTTCTAAGAAAATAACTACAGTATACATTTCTGAAGTAAATGGATTTAATTAATTTTTCAGCATCGTTTCTATGAATGGAGAATGAAAATCGATATACGTAAATGAACACGGATTTTTAATACATAAAAAAAATCTCGATTACTTACTTTTTTCTAATTTGACTTTAGCTGAAAATTGAATAAAATTAAAACTATAGGTACTAATACATGTAGTATGGTTTATGTAATATTGATTTCGTCACAATTTGCGTTCAAAAATTATAAAGTTTAAGGTATCCTCAGATTAAAGACAAAGCTTAGTAGACACAACAACTACTTCATCATTAATTTAATGTTGCTGCCATAATGTTAATTCTATCGTTATAATATTAAATGTCAAAACCATGTCCTCTCTCAAAATTGGATCCATATTATCTAAATCTGTTCGTTCGGGTTTGCACATTCTCTATTTCAAATATTCGAAATGTCCAGAGCAAATATATGACGCATTCCAGTCTAGCATCCGCTTGCGGTTTTGCCTACGTTAACTCGGGCTTGTAATAGGAAATTGTTATCTTGCATTTCACATAATTTAGAGCTATATTATTATACATATTTCGGAATCTGCTGTATCAAAAGACATGATCTACTGATGTTGTTAAATTAATTATTGTAAGAAATTATTAACTCGTTTATTGCAGGTACATTTAATTTTCATTGATTTCATTTGACAACCCATAATACATTTGATGAATAAATATGATTACATTATTAAAATAAATTAAAATACATAATTAATGGCAATTATCACTTCCTCAAACAAAACAATTGTCCATTGAATGATTTAAATTAAAAACAAAGGGTTTTGTTGTCTATGTTGCTAATAATGCAAATTGTTACCATTACAGCTGTGATTTCTAGCAGCCTGTTAGAAATTTTCGCATTGCAAGGTGTTATCTTGTGTATTACTTTACTCTCTAGACTCGAGCGGCCATAAGATACAATCTTCATTTGTCTCGATTCAAATATTCTAATTTCAAATATTCCAGATGTCGAGAGCTAATATATTATAACTGCCGTTTTAACAAGCTGGCTCGCAGTGGCTACATTTGCAAGAAGCACGAGCGGCTAAAATTAGAATTAGAAGCATTGGCTACTGTGGTGGTGCTTGCGTTGACTCAGATGTAGCGGGGAATTGTTTCCTCGTATTTCGGATATATTCACTTAAAGAAACGTAGAAATGCTATATAATCTGTCTTTGATATCTGTTCTTTCAGAGATCAACCATGGGTAATATTTTTATCTAAATTTTTTATTATTATTTAGTTACAAAAACCGTCAAATATGTCATGATTGAAGTTTCAAACATTCCAGCTTTGATCATATTATTATGGCAGCTAATAGTCCTGTACAAGTATTGCTAAAATGTTTACCTATTGATGAAAATTACCTTAACCACGTATTGAGTTACCTATTATCTGTAGCCACAATAATGTTCAACTAGAAAACTGTCTGTCAAGACAGGGATGGTCAACTCGCCAATTAATGACTGCACTCAGCTCGTACAAACAAAACAGTACAAACAAACAAACAAAACAACTACATCTTTACCTTGCCTGATGAAGAACATAATGTTCTATACATCTTCCATTCTATCCAGCCATCATCGGCCTAAAAACGTCCCACTGCTGGGATACAGGCCTTATCTCAACTGTGAGATAGTGTGGCCCATACTCCACCACGAGGAGGGGTGCGTAAGGCAAGTGACCAACCTTAATGTCAGATGTTACCAAGCTGCCAAATGGCCTCTGACCAGGCTTAACGACTAATATCTAAACATTATAGTAAATATTGGCAAAGACCAACAGCTCAACGTGTCCCGAAGCCCGGAGACGCTCATAATAAATGTTACTAAATGTGGCCAGATTGGTCACCCATCCAATAACCGACTGCGGCGTGGGTAGCTTGACTTTCGTTATCGCAAACGAGCCTTCGTCACAGCTGTGCCAAGACCGCCTAATCTAGCCATAGAATTACGAAATTGTAATTAAGCCAGTAGTTGTAAACTCGTCCATGATCATACTCGATAAGGCACCAGAAGCCGGCGGCGCTTCGCCCAATACCTCGGTGTACGAGTACATCGGTAACGCGCCTGTATATATTCGATATATCCCACTTTATGGACGCCGTCAAGACCGCCTCATTCAGCAGGGCTGGCAGTATTTTTCGTAATTTTTCTAAAGTCACTGCTTCCGTAGAACAATAGAAAGAGCTAAGTCTGATTCCGGCTGGGTAGCTACAATCCTCTTAGGTGAAACTGGCGCAATGACTGTCGGCTGTGTTCCTGCAATATTAATGAGGTAATCAAGAGGAACTTGAAGTCCCTAAGATCAAAAGAACTATGCCCCAATGTATCCATCAATGAAATCAAGTCAGCGTCCAGCTAATGGGTACTGGCCTTTTATGCGTGGAGATTAACATAACGCATGAAGCAAAGGATGAATAAAATAGAGCGATTGAGTGAGGCTGAATTAGATAAATAGGTGAAGGTTAGTTGGTGAGAGGCAAAGTCAGTTGCGAACCTACGGCGATAAGCAAAAGAAGAATTGACGAGCCATTTTGGTGTAATGGTCGAGAAGTCGGCTATTACACCAGAGGTCGCGGGTTCGATCCCCGCACGGTACCAAAATTTGTGTGCATGAACATGACGTGTGTTTGTATCGGTCTGGGTGTTTCTATGTATAATATGTATGTATTTACAAAAAAAAAGTATTCATTTATCCGTTGTCTAGCACCCATAGCACAAGGTCATGCTTAGTTTGGGGCTAGATGGCGCTGTGTGAATAATGTCTAGGGATTTATCACGCATGAAGCAAACGATGAATAAAATAGAGCAATTAAGTGAGGGTGAATTAGATAAACAGGTGAAGGTTAGTAGGTGAGAGGCAAAGTCAGTTGGAAACCTACGGCGAAAAGCCGAGGGGAAACACTATACTAGCGGCACGCTATGAGTGCCGTTTGGACATATTACAATACATGGCTTTACAGTATAATAAAGCCCAAAACAACTGTTTCAAAAACGTCTCTAAAATTAAAAACGACACATAAACTGCTCTACAGCAGATAGTTAATATAAAAAGTGCAAAAGCGTTATAAAAACCATGTATAGATATGTCAAAACGGCCATCATAGCGCGCCGCTGGTATAGTCAGTTTTCACATCTGCACATTTTCAATTCCATCATTTTAATTCAACTTTTGTTTCTGTCGTAGCCCTACAACAGTGCATATTGGTAACACATTTTGTTAACCAAATATCCAATGCGCGCTGCCTGAAGTTTATGTGATCTCGTCGCGTATTCTTTGTTCGCCGTATATTACGGGATGTAAACGTCAGATCTCGGAGATTTCTCCGGCCCTGTAATTTATGCTTGTATTCCTAATTTGAGTGGGTTACAAATTTTACGCCGATCATTTCGCGTTGCCCATATTGGTTTCAGAAGGAGCATAAACGCAAAAACGTATTCGGGAAGTAATACTTTCACTTCTTTATTGTGTTTATGTTTTTAGCGCTGATTCTTTTTAGAGAATATAATAAAAATTATGAATAGCACGTTTGTGAAACGAATATAAATGGAATAGAGAAAAAGTCATCAAGGTTTCATGACACTTACATTAATAGTTTAGGCACACCTAGATAACAACAATTTATTTTAAATTCGTTTTTACTTGCAATACTAATGAAGTGCATGCTTGGTCTACCTTTTTGTATGTAACAATTAATAAATAAACTTTTTTTTTTTTGCTTACTGTAGAAATATACATTTTTGTCTTTTATTATTAGTACAATCAGACAGTTTAGTACACCTAATAAAATCAAACTAGTTTACAATCATTTGGAAAATAAAAAATATAAGATAATAAAATATTAAACCTTAGTTTATAAGTAATATATTTTATGCCTAGGTACTAAATGTTTTTTAAATAAATGGCGTACACAAATTTTAAAGCATTTAATTTCATTTTAATTGTAATAAAAATCTCTTTTTAATTATAAAGCAAATTTTTAGCCTGTTTATATAGAAGCGTCCAACTGAACGGTTGGTCTGCACAATGCTCAAGTTACCTAATTTGTCTTTACTAAACGAGCCTTTAATTAACGTTTCTCCTTTATCTGAAGTCTTTAGTCTACTAGAAGCTCAGTTGTTTTCCTACAATTTAATTTTTCTTTAACATGCGATGGGCTAAAAAGCGTAATGCATTGTTTGCAAAAGCTTTCCATGAATAAAATTAGGTTTTTATAACAAGAGGAGAAATTTATAATTTGATGTTTTATTGTTATTAAATAACTTTCTTATTTGTTATCAATATTGGAACCAAAATTAACGAACGTTTGGAGATATTAAAAAAAATATTTATGAAGTAAGTTTTATAATAATAACTTGTCATTCATAATAATTAAATAAAAAAGAAACTCATGCTGCAACACTTATTCCCTGATACTGTTACGGATGTAACTTTACTTTAAAATCACAATAATAATTCAAAAAAATTCATTTATGACCAATATTTTTAATGGTATTTCAAATTTGTTTTTTTAGCCATGTCGTAGTCTTCGTCACTTATGTTATGAATTAATGTTGGAAACTATTTTGGCGTATGTAGGTATCAATAAAAATGTGATATTTAAGAATTTAATTTTACGTGAAGGAAAGAGAAGTTTACCTCAATACAAACAAGTCCACTCAGCGCTCCCTCGAAAACTTTTACTAATTAGATGAGCCTATAACCGGGAAGGATTTAACCAAGACGTTTATTTTTACAAATGACTTACCAAGTTTGTATTCTATGAATAGAATGATTAATTTGGCCTTTAATGACCCTCTGGCCCCACTGCAGAGGAAATATCTTAAATGCATAAAATATTATACTAGGTCAGTAGAAATTAATTTATGGTAAGTATTAAGATAAAATAAGCTATATAAATGTGTAACAAACATAATCTACACTTAAAAATATAAGTTATGTAGAGAAAGGTGTTTCGGTATGTTCCTTATAAGCTCGTAAAAGTTTGTCTTGTCCGCGGTATGCCACCGACACTCGTAGTTCGTGGCTTAAACAGGTGCTTGCGAACAAACTAAGGCAATAATTATAGTTTAAGGCGAAAATTTACTTGTTGTACGGAGAATTTTCTCAGCAAACGTGATATCTACTCATCGTGCAGTTTTCGAAGCAAACTTCGGAAGAAACTGAGAATTTCTTGAACTTTGGTACTTGAGATAATGTTGTTAAAATAAGTGTGGTATTTTACGTTGAAAGGATCAAGTTTTCGGTAGATATACAATTAAATAATTTGTCAGAAATATCTTCGAAAAGCATGAAAACTCTTAGTAAGCCTGTAAATTGTAATTTGTTGAATGTATTCGATGAATCTTAAATAGGTAAATTATTTTTTTACGAATCTGACAAAAAAACAATTCCATGTATTTAAAACAGCATGAAATAGTAATTGTACCGTGAAATGTAAGTTTCAATAACATGGCGGTTGGGCTTGACAGGGTCGCGCTGTCCCCACGGACACGGCTGGGCTTGTTCTACTACGATCGTAAGGCTGTGGCCACTATAACAAGGTTTAACAATTTACATTGTTATTATTTTGGTTTCTAATAGCTACGTTACTCTACTTTTGGAGAAAAAAGTTATTGTACTATTGACATAAGAAATTAATAAATATCAGAAAATTAATGATTCCATTTTTAAACAGTTTACAAATTATTGTAAATAGGTATGTTAATAACATGTACGTGTCTTGTACTGGACAAAATATGAATATACTCAAAAGATACAATAAAAGTGTGTAGTTTTACTAATTTCCTTTAAAAAATATGGAGACAACTTAAAATATAGAAGAGAAGCTGACGAAAATCTTTGACTGAAGACATTGAAAGGGGATTTTGTTTGTTAAAGAGTTTATACGTTAAAAAGGATCAATTTAGTATTCAAAAAATCTCAGGGCCTGTTGGTTTTCGCATAGTGTTTACAAATACATTCGTGTAAACACCGCTTAAACAAGTACCCTCCGGCTAGATCCCAGTATGACATGTTACAATAGAAAAAATAACAGTAAAGAAGTTGCTAGTACGCTATACCCAAAGTCCTGTGTTTAATCATCAGATTAAACAGAAATTTAAAATAAGTTGTTTCTTTCGGAAAATACTCAATTGTATCATACAGTTCGCAGTCTAAAAATTGAGGGTGTAAAGCATACAAGGCCGTTGGTTCTTTGTCTGATTTCTCTTTGATTATATTTCTGTCCCACCGAGTCCACTTTCCAAGTCAAAAACTATGTTTGTGCATTCATTTGTGCACTATAATAATTAAATCACCCTTTGTTGTTAGTTAAGGTGATCTGACAATGATAGCTATAGCCGAAAATCAGGGAAATATTATCTGACATGAGGCCTCTCAAGTCGGGGTACCCGGGGATGGGCTGGTCAATAGCAAAGCTGGCACCGGCTCGTCCCAATCGGGTGTGAAGGGAAACCCGGGGGAGTTTAGTGGGTAGTGGACGCTTTAGTCTCGAGTCCCACACACGGCCGCGGGTATAGCTAGCCCTGCGGTTATGGTGCATAAACGCATTCTCCTCCGAAAAAAAAAGTAGTACATTAATTACTCATCAGTATCTCTAGAACATTGGTACTGCTGCCAATAAGTAAAGTGTATCCTGATATAACTTTATATCTAGGCACAAACTAAGTGAAAAAGCAACAAACCTTCCTCGCAAACTTCCGCCTTTATAATACTAGTAAGATACATACTTTACTGATATTATGATAAGTGTGATAGTGTTGACCCTTTCTATCAATTTCCCGCTTGTGTGTACCTTGGTTTTAGTTTAACAGCGCAAGTTTTCTGCCCTTTACTTTGGCTATTGGACAAATTTTGTTTTGTTTGGACAACGCCACGCAGGGGAATATAACTAAAAATACTATGGGAACGTTTCCCATTTAAGTTTGGATTTTACGAGCTATTTTGAAACGGGAGTTTAGGGACCTTGTAACTTCTTCCAAAAAGCTAAAATAGTAATGTATATTTTTAAATATATGATACCCTAGTTCCCGCCAGCAGTTTTGAAAAAAAACAAACAATCAAATCTTTCCTCTTTATAATATTACGAGTAGTAGGTTTAAATTGCTAGGCCACAGAATATATAATAGGCTAGGCTTACATCATAATAATCTCAAGATAGAAACAGATCCTTATTTATCTGCTTATCTATGAATAGTATTTTGCTAAATATTTTGTTCAACAAACAAAAAAGCTTTTTTCTATCTCATCCTCAGTGGTAAATCAGATAGGTAAGACCAAAATATCACATTTTTTTTTACCAAAGAATTATGTATGCTATGAAAAGACAGTATAGTTTTATCTTACAACTTGAAGACGCGAAAAATGAATTACTAGCGGTTTTGAAACAGTCCAAGGTATTATGTAAAATCGGATAAAAGATTGTAGAAACGGCAATAGAAAAGCTCTTTTTCGTAAAATATGGCTTGAATAATGTGTGTCTAAGCTTTGGACATACCTAAGTGAATAAAAAAAAAGGAAATAAAATCAGATTTTGAGTCTTTCGATTATAGTCAATCATAAATAAAATGAAAGAGGGTTTTCAACATATATTTTTCTATAATGTTGTTCAAAAATTGTGGATGTTATTCGAATTTGATTGAAATACATTTTAATACGAATAAAGAACAACATATTACCTACGTGGGATATACAATCAAACCTTTTACTTTTTTCTGTGAATACTCACCAACACCGATTCAATTTATGAAGATTTCCTTTTACTTGGTTCTTATTTGGTTTTTCACGTGACATTTATTTGGCATGTTTTGAGAGTAATCGTTACTAAGCCAATTTATTGAGATTGATTTTCTATATTACATTTTCTAGAGACCCGGAATAAAACCTAAATAAAGCAGAGAAACCTGAAAGTCTTCAAAACTTTTTACGTCTCCAAACCTATTTAATACATATACATAATTGTTTATAAGTCCCACTTATGTTTGATTAAATGCAACAAATGGCATTTAAATCACCTATAAAGATACTCATTGCTAAGGCCTTACATGAATAGGGCAAGTACTAACAGGGCACGTCTGTACTATCTTTATTCTTTGTTCAACACAGGTGGAGACGTTCATTGAGACAAATGTGCTCTCGCTAGATAGAGGTGCACCACCTACTTAACTTTAGTGCCGTTTTGTGAAACTTTCAGGATTGTTTCCCCAGGTACTGTGTTTTATTTATACTTTGTTTACTATTTTTATACGGCTTACTTTATGGTAATCTTTCATCTGATATTTACTCGCGACGATATATTTTGCTCGTATTCGTGCTGTTTACTCACTCGGGACTTACAAGTTCTTATAATGGTTGGTGATAGGACTTAATCAAAGTCTACCGGGTTAGCTTACCCCAATGGCGAAATGGCGAAGCCATTACATCTCCAGCCAGAGATTAGCCAGCTGACCTTGGAAATATCGCTGTCTATATAATTGAAATAGACATAAAAACAATGAGAGGATATTTAGTTAAACAATAAACTCTAGATTTCCCATCTAGATCTTACGGCCTAGGAATTAAGTTGGAACATTTGAACCTTTTCAACTTAATAAGCGCAATAAAATTGGTAGTTAAGCTGTCCCATCACTAGGTACCATTTTTCCACTACCACTCTACCACCAACCATTCCATTTTTTTCTACCACTAATATACATCACTCTTTTTAGAATCGTCATTTATTTATCCCTAAACAAAAACGCTTCATATCAGATTCCAGCTTTTGTTCCTACCAAATATTTACACAAAACCTACTTCACCCTAGTTTTGTAGTCAAGTACTATTGTTTTTACGGCGTCGATTTATAGCACGGTTTATGCGTCCATGAGCATGTGGAATAACTAAAACTTGATTATTCGTATCCAGTAGCGAATGCCTATCTCTAATCAGTCTAAAGACTAAAGTCACGAACTCACGAGTCTCAAGTTACGATCACGACTGCTGAAAAGTGGTCGAAGCGTCGGGTAAAACCGGCTTTAATATATAAAAATGTAGAAACATATCTCGAGTTCATCCATTTATCCGTTAAATATAAGCAGAATGCATGTTTATTATTAAACATTCACAAATTCGCCTGTACTCTGAGCGGCAATAGCCAGTGTCAAAAAAACAATAAAAATAAAAACACGATTTGATAAGTTTATACTGCTAGTGCTATTTGCTGTGACCGTGATCATATTATGTTTAACTTTGTAGTTCTTTTCTCTGTTCTACTGCACTTTTAAGTTGCGACATTTTCAGAAGATGTTATTCTGTTGGACCGGTCAATTGCGACAAGGCAGCCACGGGCTTGTCCCGCAGCATGCTAAATGTCTTGCTAGTCTGTGGTTATGATGCTTAAACACATTATCCTCAGGATAAAAAAAACAAATACTTGCTTGGGATAGCTAAAAGTTAACTAATGTTACGTACGTCTTACTTTTATTAACGCGTCTTACATACAAGTAATAAAACCATAATTCTACATAATTCAAAGGTAAAAAAAAACAAGTGTTTGAGCAGATGGTCATCTAAACGTTCGCTCCCAGACCAAGTCAAATGTTTGCTCAGGGAACTAATATTTGTCTTCCGCATAAATATTATACCTAAGACATATTTGTGTTGGGCTATTCCACTTATCCCACCTAGCCATCCCACCTGGGTTAACTTAGTAACAGATCTTGAAATCGATTCACAGCAGTTATGTGTCCTAAATGGAATGACAATTTCCACTCCTACACCAGTGCAATTAGTACGTTCACCTGCAATCGTCTTCATTAATGGCTCACATAAATCACAACCATTCTGCTCTCCGTGTAAATGCTAATTTGATCTGTTCCGATCTTAATTGTCCAATTAGGAATCACTGAACATGATCTTTGAAAGCAATTATTCGTATTAACTTACTATAGAAACTGTATATGTTTTGGTTTCAGATGGCATAATTATGCCACTCAATATGTTGGGCTGGCCATGTCAGCCATAGAACAGACAACCGATGGGTTAAATGGGATCTGAAGTCAGTGGAGACCGCGTCTCGAATAAACGCAGTGTAGCATCCCCTTAATACAGGTGGAGTGATGGATTGCGTAAGATATTAGCAGGCTAGCAGGAGCTGAATGCGAATAGCTAAGGGTCAAGCAAAGTAATAAATTTAAAAACTTGTTGCCGCTATGACGTAATGACGTCACGCGGCGCCATCAGCTCATCGTGGCGTCATAACCATCGGGCTCAACCGCTACCATTCACCACCATTCGACACCACCTTCGGGCGCGGCCGCCACCATTCGCCACCATCATCGGGCTCAGCCGCCTCCATTCGGCGCCACCTTCGGGATTGACCGCCGCCAGTCGTCCCATCGATGAAGACACTCACTCACTCGACTACGCTTGACCGCTACGCCCGTGGACCCCTGCACCGTCTTCTAGAAAAGTTCCTCTCTGAACTAGCATACAACCTATATACAGTCTAACTCGCTCCTCCGCTCAGCTACAGTTTGGTCCTTCGACAAGAAACGAAGCGACTAATATGTTTATGTTCTTGCGTCATAGCGACTCAAAGTTAGTTAATCTGCGCGAAAGCGGTAGTTACCATCTGAGGCATGCGCGCGGTGGGACGGGGGAGGTAGACAACATATAAGCCGCTATCAGTCTGCCTGCTTATACTTAAAGTGCACGTGCATGCTCTCAAGCATCCAAAGGATCGACATTTCGTCAAATTCAGTTCGGTGACCGCGTAAATGCTCACTGATCGTTAAGCTCAAGAGTAATAGTTCACGCGCGGATGACCCGGAAGCAGCCGTTCGGAAATTCTAGTACTATACTGAGCCGTAAAACACTTCATACCATTTGTTTAGTATTGATGCATCAGAAGGTAAAGGACCGTTTAAAAAGATAACTAGATGCTTATTCTGGTTTTATACACCTTAGAGAAAAAAAAACAGGAAATCTTATTACCAAGATAAAGTTTGTACTTATAAGATAATTAAAAAAACTTTTTTTATTAGGTACATCCACAGATAACCTCGTGGGTACATCACCTATCTAACCGGTAAACATTTATAATTATTATAAAACCATTTCGGCTAAGTGAAATTTAAAAATCACACACTTTATCACTTAAGACTTAGTATGCTGATAACTAAAAAAAAACGGTGCGTAGCAAGTATCGAGTTTTATTGTTCTATTTAATTTCTTTTAATACTTTGAATAAGGAGTTTCTCTATTCATGATTCTACACAGTATCTTCACAGCTCTTTACTAAATTACCAATACAGCCCAAGCTATAACATTACCGCCAAGACGCTGCCCAAATAGATAGCCGTAACTAATGCCTCTGAGTGGCCGAAAGCCCGAAAGCCAAACAATTGTGTAATTAACAGACAGATGTTGATTTTGGCAACTAGTACTGTGTATGGTAGTGTTATGGAGCCTCAGTTGATAATAGCAATTTAATAATATTAAAGTTTGTTATATCAATGATAATTCAACGATGTAGATTTTTTTAAATTCAAACTATCTACACTACCGTTGTATCGTACCTTATCATTAGATCTCTATCTTTCGTCTATAATAAAAAGAAAAAGGCTACCATTCTCACTGATAAAGTCTGTGTATATTTAAACTTTCAACTATATTGCTGACTAGAAGGCGTAGTTTTCGACGAAGAAAGAAAACATGCTTGGAGAAAGAAAAAGTTTTTCAGAACTTAATAGCGTTAATATATTGTTCTAGCTTCCGACCGCAGTTTTAATTGCTTGTTTTCTCTAGAAAAAGTAGACTGTGTTAATAAACTTAGGTTTGTCTTATTCTTTTTAAAACCTTTTGCCTGATAAAGCAAGAACGTCCATCCATCCATCCCACAGAGTAACTACTGAGTAGAGGTGCCATATCTATCAAGTGAAGCCAGCCAGAGAGGGGCGGCTCACGGTGTTTTGCCAATTGTTTAGAATAATTATGAATTTAAATGTGGAAGTATTTATATATAAATCACAGCAACAGCATTCCGAAGCCGGCGGTAGAATCACAATATTATTACATGACTTTTTTTTTATGTCAGAGACGGCAAACTAGCTAGCGGGTAAGCATGCTGCCCATGGACATCTGCAACATCAGAGGGATCGCACAAACCAGACGAAACACAATAGTAGTCACTATTATTTCACGCTGGTGTTATGTGAGAGGGTGGTACTTCCCCAAACGAGCCGGCCCATAATGTTTAACAGTACGAATGTACTGTTAAACATTATGGCTCTACCACTACAAAAAATATTTATTAATGCTTTGTAAATAAACGAATTTTGACTTTGAATTGAATATACTCATAAGTTTAAAGTTAGATGCGCTATTACCGACCGCTTATCGGATAGTGCAGCAGCAATTACGAGACATGATGTTGCAGGAATTTGGCACGGGTTAGTGCATTAGATGAGCAATTATGTAAGCGATTGAAGACAAATAGATTATTGACATTGTCTTGAGCTCGTGTCATCACTTCGCTTGATAGCCTATATTATACCTTAAGCGCCCAAGTTAATAGCGATTGTTTAACTAGCTGCATACATATGTATAATAGGCATGAAATGTGCTTTTTTACTTTTTTAATATAAATCAACATTTACAGAAGGTGCGGGGCCGCAACCGCGGCGGCGGGCGCTGGTGAAAACCGCTCCGTGAGTTCTTAGCCTAAAAGTTCCTAGACACTGTTTCTCTTTCGTATCAATCCGTTGACAGCCATGACCTGTCACTTAAACTCACTCCGGCTCCTCATAAATCGGAGCACGGAACTTTCGGAAACATTTTTTAAAGATGAACATTATAAATGATTAATGACGACCACAAAAATTTTGTTGGCCTTAATTCCAAGAGTTTCAAACTACAGATTAAATTACGAGGGTGTCCAGCCTCTTTAAGAGATAAGATTATGAATGGAAGCTATGTAACAATGTCTTAAAAGATTTATACAGTTGAACATTAAATTCTGTTCAATGCAGGAAATGGTAGGTTTAATACCAGTCCAAAATAACAATACTTGATTACCTCAGTTCTGTAACCCAAATTAGTAGAAATCTAGACCTTATTTCTTGTAATCACGCGATGTGTCAATCTTTTCATTTTTCTAAATGAATCAGCACTTTTGTAGAATAGCTTGGTGAAAAGCTTATGCTCACTAATTGCAAGTTATACTAGTGTAGAGTAACAATAACGAACTAAAAGATTAGGACACTAGCTGAATTATTTTTCAATACTTGTCATTTTTCTTTAGCTTCTCAAAGAAATCTTGCTTTATTTTCTCTTTTATACTCGTACTTTCCTTAATTCTAAGCAACTACAAAACTTAGAGGTAATAAACATATTTTTTTTTTATACTACAAGGATGGCGGTCAAGCCTGTAGGCTTGCCTGATGTTAAGCGGCTACCTATTGACGCTTGTAAGGCCTCAGCCTTGAATTTCGCAGCGGGGCGGCAGCGGAAGCGCGGCGGCGCACGCAGGCGCACTGCGGTCACCGCTTGACGCGGGCCGTCAAGAGCGGTACGATGCTGTCAAGCGGTAATCCGCAGTGCCCCTGCGTGCTCCGCTCCCACTCCCGCTCCCGCCCCGCTGTGTTCGAGAACGGGTCTATGGGATTCCATAGAAAACATCGCCGCTGCCACTGCCGCCCCGCTGCCCGCGAAATTCGAGACCGAGGCCTTACACCAGAGGCATCAACCGCACGTCGCAGACCTTTTTTTGAGATTGTTTTTCTAACAGAGTATTTGTGGTAACCCTACAGTGGGGAGTGTCTACTTAACAGGGATTATAGTAAAGGTGCTATTCATCATTCATGTAACCTGCGACAGCCTTTTATGTACAGAAACCGTTCCACCCCATCATTAATGTAATAAGTCCGATCCAACTATTTGCTACACCCTTCGAGGGCTTGGTAGAAACGAAAGAAGTGATAAAAACCAAATAAAAACTTATCCATTATGGAGAGATTTTATGCACAGTGTTTGCCAAATTTTTTGTGGTAGATTTGATTCTGTAAAACTATTATATTAATGAGGAAGCTTACTATTAAATAGGCTGCGAGTCTGTCTGCTAACTGAAGTCACAAAACATTAGGTACAAACATGAATAATAATAAATATCTCTGGACATTATTTAGACAGCGCCATCTAGCCCCATTAAGCACTAGCTTGTGCTATTGACAGCGAATAAACATTACTTATAATATATTTTTTTATTTAAACATACATATTATACATAGAGACACCCAGACCGATACAAACAGACATGTTCATGCACACAAAATGTTTGTACCGTGCGGGAATCGAACCCGCGACGTCTGGTGTAAAATCCGACTTCTCGACAATTACACCAAATGGCGAGCCATTTGGTGTCGGATAATGAAAGGCCAAAAGACGAGTCTTTTGGCCTTTCATTATCTGTATTTTGTAACTAACTTCTAAAAGGACGATGTTTGCAATCCAGTTAATATTTAGGTCATTCAGTTGAATGAATTCAATTCAGAAACGATAGTTGCGTCGAGCAGTTTTTACAAGTGAATGCACTGAGAGATTTGGGCTTAACTTTTGCCATACTAAGTATTTGTGTGATGTCGACCCTTAAGGTTTTGTTTTAATTTGTACCGGACTTTTCACGTCACTCGAATGTCTTACATATAGGAAAGGTATTTCCCGATTTAAAAAAAGGTACTAATGAAACCTGTGATGCGCTTTAAATAGTGCCAGTGAAGTTTTTTTACAACAACAAAACAGCATACCAAGTGGCCATTCTAGCAACAACTTTACACTATAACAATTTAACTAATTAAACGTGTTATGCAAAAATAATTTAAAAAGTTATGTTTAAGCACACATTATAATTAACTTTAGAGAATTTAACTACCAACTTTCAAATCCCATAATATATCGTTTATGGTCACTTCCAAATACCACCCACATTGCAGTCAATTAACCAAATGAAATAACAAGCGAAATACGTGACCCGAAAGCTGATAATCTACAAATTAGTGAGGAGAAAAGAATAAACACTGATTTTATCGATAGTAGACTCCGAAACGTTAGATGTTTTTAACGAGATCGAATCAGTTGATCAAACAGTTGAAGAAGCAGTCCAAGGTTGCGATGACATTGTTAAGATTGTTAGATAAGACATAGGCCTATGAACATAGGCTGTTTTCACGATAATGAGACAATCTTGATTGATTGGCTACTCCACAACAGCCTCAACTACATTCTCGGGGGTTCTTGAGGTACGTCACGAAAATGTTTAATATAAAATTATGAAATTATTTACAATTATTAATTTAACCAGTAACGAGTGCTTTATGAGCGAATAAAGCTGATATTATGCTAAAATAAAAAGCTTATGTAATAACATAAAGTCCACTATAAACACTAAGAAAAGAGTTTCAAATATTAAATCTCAAATACTATAACATGGCGGTTTCAAAGTTTTTGAGATTTTTATTGGATTGGGAGACAAATACGTCTATAGTCTCGTCTGGAATTTTAATATTAAACGATTAGTCAAAACTGGGTAATAAACAAAAGTTTGATTAAGATTACGTTTATTAAGTTTTTTTTTAAGATTAAAAGTTCTATTAAATACCTTATGTTCAGAAAAAAAGTAATACGCATTTATAGTTCATTTATTATAAATGCTTTTTAAATAATAAACTTATCTATTACTTTAACTAAGTAGAGTACGTAGTAGACAAACATATTTTAACCCAAACAATAATTTTATCGACACCTGCATCATAAAACATCGACTACTCCCCATCCCTACATAAAATCCGCTTTGTAATACACACCTATTTACTTTCTATTGCAAATTAAGCCATAGACTTAACAACCACTGCTACCAAACTCTTATGCAGAAATTAACAACATCCAGCAGTCTAAACGTTTAAATGGGAATTGTCTGCTCTGTGGTAATGCTGCGTTGTAGGAATTAAGAGATCAACAGAGATAAGACAGTTATTAGGAAACGTGCCCGAAATACGATATTTTATGTAACAGCTCTTTCAGATTAAAATTTTGAGAAGATTTTATCTGCAGTTAAATTAATGTAGTAATAAATAAAATAATATCCTTAGGAACTATTCATAGTATTCATACAGCGCCATCCAGAGAAAGCTACACATAGCTTGTACTACGTGTAAAATATTACTTATATACTTTTTTCGCGATTACATACATACATACATACAAATAAACACCAGACAATACAAAAATACGATAGTAACGGACAGGTTCGTTCATGTACACAGATGTTTTCATCGCGCGGGGATCGAACCCGTGACCTGTGGAGTTTCAACCGACATCTCGATTATATCACCAAATCATTAAAATAAAATTTATTATTTTTGAGTAACAACAAGTAGTAGTAAGTGCTCTGGATACGGAATGAAAATAATAATAGTGTCCTCCTAGCCGAGTTTTCGGCTACGACGGCCAATCTTTTACGATCTTTTAAGATCAGATATATTATAAGGCACAAGTGACTGTGCAAGCACAGGTGCACTACTCCCTATTCCCTTACTCTCATTACATGGTGGGATGGGACAGCAGGAAATAAAATGTATAGATAGAGACGCTAGATTTTCTTTTACGTACACAAGACATTTTTAAAGAGATCACTAAATCTCTTTCAGCAACATAATTGTACTTTTCCTCGCCGAAAAGGTCTTAAATAAGGAGTACCTTAATCGATTTCTTATCTAGCATCTAATTACAGTCTAGAACTTTTTTTATGTCCAATAAGTCTAGTTTTATTTCAATGAGAACTGTTCGACGAAATTCGCCTTCGGGTGGAATTTAAATCAGTAATCTAGTTATTTTATACTTACCTAGAAAACACGAATATTTCCATTTACGTAAAAGTTCTTGATGAATCCTTACCGCCTCCCTAGAATAATTAAGTCGCTCTGATATTAAACTAGGAGGTCTTGGGTTCGATTCCAACCCTAGGTGTGGTTGGTAATGGTCTGAAGCTGAGTTATGGCAACATTATGCGAGCGCCAGTACGCTTGAAATCAAAGGCTCAATACCTATCCATCATTGTGACAATGACTTGATTTAACATTTTTAACTTACAACAACAACATCAACTTTTTTCTTTCTCTTTTTTTCTGAGGAGAATGCATTTATGCACCATTACCGCAGACTAGCTAGACCTGCGGCCGTGTGTGGGACTCGAGACTAAAGCGTCCACTACCCACTTAACTTCCCCGGTTTCCCGTTCACATCCGATTCGAATGAGCCATGACCAGCCCATTTCCGGGTACCCCGACTTGAGAGCGCTCAAGTCAGGTTGGCGAGGCGAAACGAGGTGACCCCCAGACTTGGCTCGGGCGACCTGTGCAATGCGGGCGTTGAGGAGCTACTCCCGCCCGCAGGTCAACCCTCAGGCTAGAGAAAGCGCGCTACGAGCACGCCTTCTCCGGCCTGGCCGTCAACGCCGGATGGAAGCAGCGAGGGGGCCCCCTTCTCTTCCTCGCGCTCCCGCTCCGCTGCTTCCTTCTTCGATATTACTTCCCCGCAGAAGGAGTCGGCCGCCTCCTACGCACCTCTGTTAGTGACCATGGCACGACCCACGGTCGCAAACGAGAGGCCTCCTCCGCCTAGCGCCGCGATTAGTTCGTGGCGCTTGTGACGCCTCCGTCCACTTGGCTCCCATGCTTGGATCCCATGGGATCCAAAAATAATTTTTTTCGCCTCTTGGATCCTATCATTTTGACATTCAATGAAAATACTATATTTCGCTCCCATGGGATCCAAAAAGAATTTTTTCCGCCTCTTGAATCCCATAGGATCCTCAGATAATATAAATTCCTTTTGGATCCCATGCTTGGATCTCATGGGATCCACAGATATTTTTTTTCGCCTCTTGAATCCCATAGGATCCTCAGATAATATAAATTTCCTTTGGATCCCATGCTTGGATCCCATGGGATCCACAGATAATTTTTGTCGCCTCTTGGCTCCCATGGGATTCAAAGAAATATATTGCAAGAGTCCACAACCCCCATGGTTGTTTAATTAGATTTTAATAATTCTTACTGCCTCCGTGGTACAGTAGTTAGAGCGTTGGCTCTAATACCCGGAGGTCGTGGGTTCGAATCCCTCGGGGAACATCACTTTGTGTAAATGGTTAGAGGGTAGATTTTAAGAATTTTATTTATTTTATTGTAGAGGGGACCACTTGTGAAATCAAACTGTCGACAAACCACGTTTAAGAATAAAATAATGTTAAATGTTGTATTTATGTACTTATTTATTATTTAAAATATTTACGTAACAATTCACACAACTAAGCATAAGCTTATGCTATGGGTGCCAGACAACGAATAAACATTACTCTTATTTTTTTTTTTGTTCACAAATAAGTTATATACATAGAAACACCCAGACCGCTATTAGCGATAAGTCCGCCTGTATTGTACAGTTTTATTATGTTACATGTTTTCTGTGTTAAATGTGTAGTGCAATAAAAAAATATTTATCTATCTATCTATCTAATGTCGGAAAAACAATTGAATGTCGGGAAAACAAGTGAATGTCGTTAAAACATTGTTTATTGATCTGAAGTTAAAAAAACAGGTGCAAGCGATTTTCGACCTTATCGACAGTTACCAAAATAACCCATTTTAATAAACCAGCAAAGATAGTCAACAAGCGTTTGCGAAAAAGCAACAAATTTTTGAATGTCAATTAGGTTGAAAATCGCTTGCACCTGTTTTTTTACATCAAAACAATAAAAAATGTTTTAACGACATTCATTTGTTTTTCCGACATTCATTTGTTTTCTCGACATTCATTTGTTTTTCTGACATTCATTTGTTTTTCCGACATTCATTTGTTTTCTCTACATTCATTTGTTTTCCCGACATTCATTTGTTTTTCTGTCATTCATATATTTTCTAAATAAGTGGACTCGATAACGCTTATTACCCTCCGTCCTCTTGGATCCCATGAGTTAGTATACCCAGGAGCCAAAAGGCGAAAAAATTTAGTTGTGGATCCCATGGGAGCGAAATATAATATTCTCGTTTAATGTTTTATTATAGGAGCCAAAAGGCGAAAAAAACTCCTTTTAGATCCCATGGGAGCGAAATATAGTATTTTCATTGAATGTCATAATGATAGGATCCAAGAGGCGAAAAAAATTATTTTTGGATCCCATGGGATCCAAGCAGGGGATCCAAAAGGAATTTATATTATCTCAGGATCCTATGGGATTCAAAAGGCGGAAAAAAATATTTTTGGATCCCATGGGAGCGAAGCATGGGAGCCAAGTGGACGGAGGCCTTGTGACAGAGGGCTTTCCTACAATCGGACATTAAATCAAGTATCATTTCATAAAAGCTGTTAACCTCGTATCTTATTCGTCACAAACTATTCTGAGCATATTTTAACACCCTCCTAAAGCGTCGAGGGTAGCAATTTCTTGAACATTAAATCCTCAAATCCCTGATGGCAAATATAATATTGGCCCAAAACTTGATCACACTTGGCGCCGGAACAATAAAATTAATATTAAACTATTCAGAGCTTTATTGGACCCTCTAAGTTAGAGGGTACTTGAGTTTCCTGCTGTCTGATTAGTTTAATTTTCGGAAATATTCTCAGCATTTATTATTGTTTCAAAACTTCAATTTATTAATATTTTCCCAAAAATCATGATTCTTGGAAAATAAACTGCAGTTTCTGTTTATAAATAGGTAATGTTTTTCCGTTAACCTACGCTGCGCTACGTAGATGGTGTTTTTAATAAATGTTTATTTAATTCTGTTTTTTTTTTTCTATTTAACCGAGTATAAAAGAATAAATCATTACAAATAAATCGGAACATATTTTGTCAATTTTACCTCAGTTTTACACTCGGCATATCTACACTTAATATGAAGTAATCCAAATACTTCAATATTTATGCTTAACTGAAGACTGACATCTTAAGATTACCTCTAATTTACATTTGTATAATCTGATTTTACATTTCTTTATCTTTTACCAAAAGCACAAAGGACAAAAATCTTACAGAATAACACAAGATTTAATACACACATCTTCAGCTAAATACACTTTGTATATTGTCGAGGCCTCTCATTTTCGAGGACCCTCCACCTGTCATAAGGTATTCTCAAGCTTTGGCGCCCTTCTAGGAAGGACTTGAGATTTGAGAGTGATGCCGTCACTTCGCATAATGTGCTACGCTTAATGTTTTAGTAACAGAGATTTTGGAAGATTTTTTTGTTTGATGTTGATAGAAATACTGTTTTAATAGTTAGTTTCGTTTCATAGTTTAGTTTCTACAAATTTGTAAAACTTGAAACAAATTGATTGTGTTTTATCCCAAACTAAGCAGGTAGCGCTTGCACCACGCACGATCCAGAGGTAGGGCCTAGGGACAAGCAGCATTTATGATGTTCGTTATCACTCAATTTACGATGGCGAATGTCAAAACCCGTTTCAATATCGATGAACCACGTGAATTTTCTAAGACACCTGTCAAATCCATATAATTTGAAGTGAAAAAATTTCGCTATTGCTGTCAAAATGTTACTTTGTCTAGGCCCCCAAGATTTGACAGGTCCAGTTACATTAGAGCGACTGCCATCTGGCCTTCGTACCCCGTAATGGGGAAACCGGACCAGATCATGACTACACAGCAATTTGACTGTGCTGATTTCCTCATGATGTTTTTCGTCAAGTTACCAACCAGTAAAGTTAAAGAATAAACTAAGGAGAAATATGAAATTACCTACTTAGATGGAAATGATATCAGACGAATCATAGTCAAGTCCGAACAAACCGCTAAGCTCGTTAGTCCCTGTAATTAAATTTCTCAAATTCCAATCATAACATTTTCGTTTCTAAAAAGTTTAAATGAAAATTTAAGGGTACTCAAAAAGCTTAACTATACTGGCTCAAGTAATAATTAATGGAATTACGCTGAAAGTAACTTCGACATAACAAAACCTTTGACTGATAATGAAGTTGCTAGAGGGACGTAACACTCAAAAGTCAATTACGGGTTCTGTTAACTTGTGTAATACGTTAATCGTTTTACGTAACGAAGAACTTCGTGTTAAATTTAAGTCGCATTTAAACTTGTTAAGTCGCGTGTCTAACAGACCACACCTAGATCGGTTTTACTGGAAGAGCAGAAAGAAAATATCAAGTTCGAACCGTAAGTACATGAATCTCTCTGGATGAATGTTTTTTATTACGGCACCGATGTAGAAAAAATGGGTCAATGCGGCCGTTTTTTTATACATCTAACCAAAAAATGCAGAGCAAAAACAGTTTTGGCGCCCGTATTGGAAATGCTTGGGTGGAGTCAGTTCATCAGAATACACCCTTATCTTTGGAAATATGAAATCAATACAGCGCCATCTAGTCTTGAACTAAGAAAAGCTCTAAACTGAAAAAAACAGCTATTCAAATGCTATGTGCATTACTTGAGAATAAATGTTTTTTACTTATTTATCAATAAAGCATTTTTATCATTAGTGGGTATTATATGTATCAAGTATTTACTGATCAAAGTAACTACTTCGTACAATGACTCTCAAACCTTAGTCACGGTAATAAATGAGATATGACGTCCGTATTTCAGCAAATGATTACATTTGCCTACAAAAAGCGGTTTATGTCTTCCTAAAATGTATATACGAGGTTTATAAAGAGTATAATATAATTGTACCGTTTTTCCCTATACGAAAAATATGCGTATCTCGAAAACACTGCACTTATTTGCCCCACTTCCGAGGACAAGGCATATATCATATTATTATGTCGCAGTAATCTTGTATTTTTTACGACGGAAAATTTATTAGTTCCTTGTTACAGCTTCCGCCTAACGCATCCCATATATTTATGGCTGGTAACTTTTGGTAAAACTTTTAAAATTCCAACCGTGAAACAGTAAGACTTGTTTTAAATTATGGCATGTAAATTCTCGCTAACCTTTTAGTGAATTTTTAATAATCCGCCTATTAAAAAAATTGCCAAAGTGAACCGTATGTTAAAATAACTTACAAAATGACAAAAAGGTACACTGTTCATGTGTGGGGATCAAACTAGTGACCTAAGATCTTCTTTTCGCAGAGAAGAACGCATTTGCGCGCCATAACCGCAGGATAGCGATGCCTGCGGCCGTGTGTGGGGCTCGAGATAACGTCCCACTACCCACTAAGCTCCCCCGGTTTCCCCTTCACACCCTATTGGGACGGTCCCATGCCAGCCTCGTAGCTATTGACCATTCCAAACTAGTAACCTCTGGTTTTTTATGCAATTCCATTTCGCATAGGTACCCAGCCCACCTGATGGTCAGTGGCCACTTTAGCCTATTTCATTGAGGGTCACTTAACTAGAAAGTGTTACTCGCTCCTACACAGTAGATTCCTCTTTTTCGAGCATTCGATTAAATTCACTGGGTTCCTCACGTAAAGTGGCCACCCTAAAATCGACATAATATTCATTCGGCATGAAAAAACAGAATTTGTAACTAAAATTAAATTGTACAGAGTTGAGTTTGAACCATAAACAAAAGATTTGCACATCTAGATATTCCTTAACTAGATATTGAGATAAAAGTACATAATTAACAATTCGTGGTAATTACGCGATTTCTTTTGTAAAAATACAGTTCCGCCACTCTTTGTTTCATGTAGAAATATTTTTTTTCCTTATTTCCCGTGTCTCAAACGAGACGTTATTCATTCGAGACTTCGTCGTCAGTAATTTTTCAGCTATTATCCACCCAGTCGTTAGGGGCAGGTAATCCTGGCTTTCAGACAGGAATTACGTTTTGAAACCTTGTCAGATTACCGAATAGAGCTTGGAAAATTCGTTGGAATATGTCTCGGGTCCATTTATACTATACTAGCCTTTCGCCCGCGATTTCACCCATGCGTAATTTCTTTTTTCAAATATGACCCAGTTCCCTCCACATTTCCGGGATCAAAAGTAGGTACACTTTGTTTACCGGAGATAGTGTAGCATTCCAACAGTGAAAGAATTATTCAAATCGGTTCAGTAATTTCGGAGCCTATTCAATACAAACAATTAAATCTTTCCTATTTATAATATAAGTATAGATTGGGAATAGAAAGATGTTTATATTTTACGAAGAATTTGTATAGTTAAAGTCCATAAGTGAAACAACGTACGCGTACGTCATAATCTTTTATGACGTATAAAAGCTCATATTGGTATCCATACCTATGACCTAGCATAATAGACATACAACTGATATTAGAACTTTTACCTACCACTATCACAAGCACGTAGCTCTGAAAAAAATATTCAGTTTTCGCTGTCATCATAATCATTAAACTTCTACGTTATTTCTTCAATTGTGGATGGAAATGTGACGTAATTTTCCCCTTGCTCATCCAATTGTGAATTGATTCCCCGTTTAACAGACAAAATAGCCAAATCTCAAATTAACTCACGGATTTCCGAATAATAGATAGGTAAACATTTTCGTCATTATCTCCATTCATAGCAGGACGGACAACCCCTATTTAGGCATTTATCCTAAATTCCTCTTCAACACCATTGCGCGTTTAAACTGAATTCGACCGTACAGCGATAGATTTTAAGTTGAATATTGATCGACGCCGCGTTTGCAAGGCTTTCATTCATTCATAGTAAAGGTGTGGGCACATTAGCGCGTATCATCAATCTCCCAGGTGACGGCGTATCTATTGAGCAGCTTTTCGAGTCTGGGATAATCTAAGGTCGGTTAGGAGGTCGCCTTTATGTTAGCTTGCCCTTACATGGAAATTCGTCATAAATTACCTAAATAGGTTCCTGTAATGTTGTACACTTGCAAAAGATACTGTAATGACCCTTTGTGTAACGTTGTATGCTGAGCAGTTACGGCGTAATTTTCAATTTAGCCCTTTTTAGTCTAATGGCCTTTTATACTGTATAGTAGCCAAGATCTTAAGTAATTTAATTTTTTGTCAACGTCTTTCGGTGGAGAAAATTGTACTAGCTAATGGTATCAGCTATATTGGGATACAATAAACTGGGTACGAGTTTATTCACCCATTCCACTAAAAAGAGGTAAATGAATAAAAGCTTACTCACTATTATCTACATAATAATATGTAAGAATGTGTTTGGTAAAGGTTAATAGTTTTTCAGGGTCCAATAAAAAAGCAACCATTGTAATGCCACAATAATATCTGAACCCACCGATAACGTTTACGTAGAATTACTTTCTCGTGATGAGTTCTTTAATGTAATAGAATCAGTAGGCTATTAAAAGTCTATATGCCAATTGGCAACATCAGTTACGGTAAAAAAAACAATAGCCACAAGGCTGGCACCGGCTCGTCCCAATCGGGTGTGTCGGGGAAACCGGGGGAGTTTAGTGGGTAGTGGACGCTTAAGTCTCGAGTCCCACACACGGCCGCAGGTCTAGTTAGCCTGCTGTTATGATGCATAAACGCATTCTCCTCCGAAAAAAAAGGTCTATTCTAATGCCAGAACCATTATTCACGACGCGTTTTTGGAACAAAATCGTTTAAATAACTTCAACGCGAGATAAAACGTACTTGTAAAACGGGGAACGTGATGATTGAAGCCGACGTACACCCGAAATGTGACAAGTAAGTCAAATATATTCTACATTGATTTGTTTGCGAATTCCCTCGCGGCTTGAATGCGTGGAAACGGTCTGATTGTCGACTTGGTGTCATTCAATTTTCGGCAGGCGGATGTGTTGCCAACGAAATGGGTTTTACCTCGGATCGGTGAATTGGATCTTATTATCGTGAATAGTGAAGTAAATGATGGTGTGAATTTTTGGTGATATGTTTGTAAGCGGGTACTATTCAACTAAATTCCTTTTGGTGTTGCATATTGTCTCACTGTATAAATACTAAACATTACCTATGTATATGTAGCCGAAATTGCGTGTAACGCCCGGTTCACACATTCTCCGTTTTACCATTCCGGTTTATCGTGTACGTCTTTTTTCGTCGATGGCGTATGTATTACTGTATAAAGAATACTGTGCCATGTGGAAGTCGCTCATACAACTACATACGCCATCGATGAAAAAAAAACGTATACGATAAAACGGAACAGTAAAACGGAGCATGTGTGAACCGGGCGTAAGGGTTGTACCTTATGGGTGTCTAGTGCTTGCAGCACAATGTTTGCTTACTTTAGACCAAACCGCGCTATGTAATAAATAAGGTCTGATAGTAAAATAATATTACTATTTTAATTTTTGTTCTTAAATTAAAGGTCAAATAAGAACTACAACCAAGACGAATTATTTCATTCATAAAAATGTTTTTTTTTTTTAAGTTTATTCAGTGGAGTGAATAATACAAAAACGGGCAATACGACAGTCGGTTTTTAATCATTTTTTGGATGAGTTTATTACAGATGCGCGGGCGGATTGTTAAGAAAACATAGCACCGATGTTTTTATCTGTAATTTCTGTCGACATGTACCAAAATCTAAATGAAAAATTGATAAGGGTAGTCTGTGAAAGGTCACCTACAAAAAAATTATGTTTACTGTAATCGGAAAACATTTTTAAGTGTTAATGGCAAATTACAAACTGCCACAGATACTATAATATTATATTTTAGGGTGTCATAAAAATATTCAAATCTTCACTACCATCAAGAATCAAATTCATTCAATTTAGGCTCGTATAAACCACATAATATATGTCAAATTGTACATGTCAAAAATTAAATTAAAATATGTTACGACCAGTGCAGCAAATAAGGACAAAGATGAAAATGAATCAGAGGAGACTACAATGTCATAGCCCGAGCGAGGCTTCCCTCTGAAGTGTCTATCAATCTTATCTTACTATATAATATTATAAATGCGAAAGTCCGGATGTTTGGATGTTTGGATGTTTGTTCCTCAATCACGCCTAAACGGCTGAACGGATTTAGATGAAATTTGGCAAACGTATAGTTTATAACCCGGAATAGGACATAGGCTATAAAATTCCTACGGGAAACGTCTCATTCCCGCGGGAATATCAATTTTGAAACTACTGAACCAATTTGAATAATTCTTTCACTGTAGGAAAGCTACACTATCCCCGGTGAACATAGGGTACTTTTGATCCTGGAAATGTGGGGGGAAGGGGGGATATTTGAAAAAAGAGATTACGCGCGGGTGAAACCGCGGGCGGAAGGCTAGTATAATATAACGCCATAACTGCCGCTTATCATCAGATGGGCTACGTGCCTGTCTGCAAACTGATAACAGATTAAATAACTTCGAAACCAGATCTATGATAAAAAAGACAATAAGTTCACAATACATACATGCTGTAGACGGTTCAGAGAATTCTAAATGATCCCTTAGACTAGACGTCTATCTTCGGAGACAGTCAAAATGTAACAAAGAACCATCTTGAAGACAAAAGATAATCGGTGGCTTTGATGTTTGTTGTCCTTATAAAAATACTAACATGATTAACAATTTAATGATAAATAATAAGTCTTAGTTTCGACGGTTAATTCATCAACCTGAAAGTTATCCTTGCAGTTTTTGTAGAGTAAAACAAACTTTTAGACTATTAATGCTGCACATTTGATCAAAGCACATTATAAAACTTGAACGTCTCTTAAGTAAAAAATGGTGATATTAGATACAGATCATTTCGAAGAAAATGTACTCATGTTTAAATTGCCACTACTGTCACTAATAATGAGTATTTTGCATGCCCATAGAGCATCTGTGCTAGGCCAGTACTATATAATTTGTTACCTAGCTTTTTTAAACAAGATTCCCTCAAGATTTTTCTTGACGGTAACGTTACTACGAGGTACTTCGCTACCTCTTTCGGATTCTTAACAAATTTTTTTATAAACTATCTGTTGTTATTCTTAGTAATTAGTAATGAACTAAAAAGTAGGGACAGAAATAAAATTAGAGCTATGTAGAAGTAGATCAGTGTCTCATCTTTCAGGCAAATTGTCGTTAATTTTCGTTTTAACTTATACAAAAGATACAAGTTCTAAGAGATATCCTCTTTTCAAACTAAAAGTCAATGGATAATTGAGCTAAATTAATATTGATAACGAAGTTAATCGCTCGACAGTTGTAATAAATTAATTTTCTTTAAATTTCTTCTCCAGCAACAAAGTTGACGAATAATTTGTGAACAAACCCAGTCAATTATAAAGTACTTGGTAGCATTCGGAGTCTTCTATAAATTTAGTTTTAACTCAATTTGATTCGTTGTGACTCGAATAGATTCTGGAGCTCAGTTGACGTATTTATAATTTATATTGTTTATTTGGGATTTGTTTTAGTAATACAGTTATCTAGGCAGTATTTTAGTTTTATTTGTAAGTAAGGTTTGAAAAATAAATAACCTTAGAAACATTTACACAAAGTTTTTTAGCCTGAAATCAAACTTTGGGAACCTATAGAAAATATGTTCATCACCTGAAAAAAGCCTGAAAGCTGTACATTCTAAACATTGTTTTGAGATTACACAAACACTTACCATATGATCCTAATAAATTAAACCGCAGACGTAAACACAATGTTGCACCGACAGTCAAGGTTCATAAGGCCTTTGCTGAACGACAATTCAGAAGCCAATCTAGTTTTATCTATAATAGAGTTAATAAGGAATTAGACATTTACTCCAGTACTACTCGAAATTGTAAAGAAACAATAATTAATTGGTTGAAAACTTTAACATACGAAGAGACTGAAAACATACTAAAAAGAATTACATAAACATTAATTAAGGTTTACTTTCAATTGTAGGTATAAATTGCACATACAAACACACACACATACACACACACACACACACACACACACACACACACACACACACGACACACACACACACACACACGAAGCACACACAGATATACCCTCATTCGTTGAAATCAATGTCCATACAAATACGTTTTTTGTTTTCTTTTTTATATTACTGTCAGCACTAAATCACTTTAACATAATATGTAAAGACACGCAAAGGTTATGAGCGAAGCATCTCTAACACAAGTATTGTATAATAACTTAAAAGAGATGTTTCAACACAAATCTGTAAACTCTTTATGTAATAAAGTATTTTTTCATTTTTCATTTTTCATTTTTTTCACCTGATAAACATGAACATACCAGGTGTCAGGCTTAATAAATAATTTTTTGTTTGTTTTTACTATCACCATCCAAATAAATGAAGATACACCAATAACGATTATATATTGTTGTATCGTATTGAAACAATATAGCTCCTATCATAAATATAAAATAAATATACCTACTCGGTAGCATATGAACAAAGAGTAAAGTAAAATTATAAGAATCATCCTTCAAAGCGATTACAGACATTCTCGTCTCAAAAAGTATTGTTCTTGTGAAGAGCTGATTCTGCATTGCTCTGCAAAGGCGTGCTCCACCGTAATATGTAAAGAGAATTGAAGCCTTTTGTGGGGGTAACACGAATTTGGATCCATACTGTAAAATGCCAACAAATACGGTCAGTGAACGGGTTTTGGTCCATTCGACGGTTCCAGATGACACGTCACGGTATAATAAAGCTAGGGTACAATAACGTTTGAGACAAGTGGGTCATGCCAAAGCCTGCGAAAACGTATATTATCAAATGTCAACTAATTCTGCCTTAGTTTCTTGTACAGTTCTTTGTGAAATTTGTGAGCGTTCTCATATTTTGGTAGTATTAATGTCATGCCCACAACCAATATGAAAAACTGGGCAAATGCAAATTTTGCTCAGAATATTCAAGCTCAGAAAAGCTTAAGTGTGGCACTGTTGAGCAATGCTTCCTAGTTAAGTGTCCGACAACGGAATGGGTCGCAATGACTGTTTACGTCTGGCAATACAAGTGATTTAAATAAAATACAAGAGAACGAAAGCATGATAAAAAAGGCGATATCCATAAACCAATCTATTGTCTGCATCTATGACCTAAAAAAAGCAGATGAATTTGATGTCACTATTAATTTTTTCGATACGATACGACGTTAAACATTTAAGCAATAAAAAACCTACGTACCGAGTTGACGTAACGTTTGCGTAACGTCCAATATAATGGAATAATGCTAAAGCAATATTTTCCATTTACACCGTACCCCGTCGTCTAGTAACCGCCCAGTTGAGTGTAGGATGGAACCAGGAATTGACTGCCATTTCTGATAGTAAAAAGTGAAAACAACGCTTTTCTCTTCTGACAAAATGGATATTGAATATTTGCAAATTCAAATAAACATAGCCAATGCTTTGACAAAATTGACAGTCGAGTCTATTCAATTTCCATTGTGGTGTTCGAATGTACATAAATACGATTGGAATTGTCAGAACTTTAGTCTGATTATTTAACAAAGGCCTTTATTTACCAATTTTATTGACTAAATTAGGGATACGTGTGCTTTGCACAACTATATATAAAATATATTTTATGAAGACTTGAAAACAGAATAAGACATTATAATTATGAGTTATTTAAAACTAGCCATATTTTGTTTCTCATTTTATACGTTACGTCTTGTATTTTTAGCTCTAATTTATAGTGATACCTTCTCGTAAGTATCAACGTACATAATATACATAATATGTATCGGTAATAATATATAAGGATATAACATAATAATTATGTACGCTCGTAACTAGGCAGAACCACAAAACGTTTATAATATCTTCTACCATCGTCGTAACTTAAAACACCGCGCGTTTACTCTACTTGAATGAATAAAAACAAAAGACTCTTTATATACGACTTTATTACGTGTTTATTAAAAAACATCATCGTAACCAAGGCAATATTATAATATTGCGCTGGCCTGGAAGGATATCATAAATTGCAAACGCTCCGCTATGCAATTTTCATGCTAATACCTATTGTAGTCAAGTGACAACGGTATTTTATGTAGGTCGTTCCATGAAAACATTTAGAAAAGAAATTTTTTATTTCAATTTAAATGAAGTTACAAAAATATTTAGAATAGTTACAAGAAAGTTGTAATAAGAGAATATCGTCCCTACCAAAATGCAGGATACCTATAGTGCAATTATATCGAGTGTGACAAATAATAAATACCAGGTTCTATTAATTTATTTAAAAAAAAAATTAAACCGACTTCAAAAAAAAAAACAAAAAAAAAACTACCTAAAAACACTGAAAAGCAAAAAATAATTTTAATAAGACATTCATCAAATGCGCTTATTGTCTAAGCCTATTAATAACATTAAATTGTATTTACGTGCTAGGTAGGTACCTACTAATCTGTTTGAAGTCGGTGCCAAGCCAAATACATAGTAGGTACCCAGACTACGTACCTACGTCCGCGGATTATTTGTAACCCTGTATAATACATAAATTATTAGGTATGTATCATTTTTCATTACTTTTGGCTTGGCACCGACTTCAAACAGATTAGTAGGTACCTACCTAGCACGTAAATACAATTTAATGTTATTAATAGGCTTAGACAATAAGCGCATTTGATGAATGTCTTATTAAAATTATTTTTTGCTTTTCAGTGTTTTAGGTAGTTTTTTTTTTGTTTTTTTTTTGAAGTCGGTTTAATTTTTTTTTAAAAAAGTTTGTTTATTTTTCTATTTTTAGTGTGAATAATACGTAGGAGTGAGTAAAACTCTCTCATAATATTGATAACGAAAATACGAGTAAAATAGTAGAATTGTATTATTTGACAATATTAGGTATTCATTAAGTGTTCAGCACCATTCAGTAGACCAACTAAAGATGCAGCCCGCAAGAGGGACATAAGAATTAAGAAGTCGTACCCTTTAGCTTCCATCATCATAGTTGTACCTTCCATCATCAGCTTAGCTCCAAAAGTACATGAAATACAACTAACGGTCCACATATTCCTACAACACTGAAATAATTATCCCCTAACTCCTAACCGTTAAGGAGTTGTACCTTCCATCATCAGCTTAGCTGCAAAAGTACATGAAATACAACTAACGGTCCACATATTTCTACAGCACTGAAAGAATTATCCCCTAACTCCTAACCGTTAAGGAGTTGTACCTTCCATCATCAGCTTAGCTGCAAAAGTACATGAAATACAAATAACGGTCCACATATTCTTACAATACTGAAAGAATTATCCCCTAACTCCTAACCGTTAAGGAGTTGTACCTTCCATCATCAGCTCATCAACATAAAGTGATGTCTATAGGACGCAAAAACTTAAATGGCTTCAGAAAAAACAAGTAACGCGTAGTGTGCGCCTATAAAATTTGAGGTTTGCCCTTGATTTTCCCGGGATCCCATCATCAGATCCTGACATAGTGACAATGGGACCACCTCGGAACTATGCACTTTCAAATAAAAAAAGAATTATTTAAATCGGTCCACAATTGACGGAGAAATCGACGGACATACATAAAAAAAAAAAAAAAAAAAAAAAAAAAATACATACAGTCGAACATAGAACCTCCTCCTTTTTGGAAGTCGGTTAAAAATAAGAAGCCGGTGAGACTATACCTAAGACAAGAAAATAATATCTAATAAAATTTCATTAAATATTTATAAAAATATGTACATTTAGTTTGATTTCTTTATAACTTTGCAACAATGACGTTCAATTAAACAACTGATCGTCATTGCTTTGCAAGCATCTATTCTAATATTATAAAGAAGAAAGATTTGATTGTTTGTATTGAATAGGCTTCAAAACTACTGAACGGATTTAAATAATTCTTTCACAGGTCAACTTCGTATGGGTGAAGGCCCATTCTGGCATATTGGGAAACGAAGTTGCAGATGCCGCTGCCAAAAGCGCGGCATCAAGCCCTAAAGCACCTGACTTCGACCTATTCCCCATCAGTTATCCCAAGCAAATGATTAAAAAACAAAATAGAGTTACTCATAATAACCGGTACATGTCTTCTCCCACTGGAAGCCACACAAAAGAATGGTTACCTAGTCTTGATCATATAACCGATTTATTCAACGCTGTTCAACCCTCATTCCACCTGACACAAATACTCACTGGCCACGGTTATCACAAGAAATACTTACATCGCTTTAAGATAACCGAGACGGACAAGTGTAATTGTAACAGTCTAGTCATACAATCTATAGAGCACCTCCTTCGAGAATGCCCTCGATTCTCACGGCAGCGCATGGAGCATGAACAGCTATGCTCACACCTTGGCATCGCCTCCTCTTACAATCTTCCGGAGCTATTAGCCAGGGATCAGGCAATAGCATCTTTTGATAACTTTTGCAAATATATTATAAATCATCTAAAAGAATACAACAACACATAAAAGATAATTTAAACATACAATAAAACAAAAACATAATTATATATTCATACTAATAATATCATTTGTAATATTTCATCTAATAGTTCATCATTATAAAAAAAAAAAAAAAAAAAAAAAACAGCTTATCTATACACCAAACTCTTATCATAATAAACTTCCAAATCTCCAAATCCTACGTCTTCAATGTCGATTTGTATCAATTAGCAAACGGCATCATACTTTCAGTCTTAACTTATTATCATTATAAAACTTAATGCAAATGAATACAAATTTCTCTATCAGTATTTCTGGATCTAACTGGCCAGCTCAAAAAAAAAAAAAACTATTTGAAAATTACACTATCTTCGGGTGACATAAGGTACTTTTGATCACGGAAATGTGGGGTAAGGGGGGGATATTTGAAAAAAGGAATTGCGCGCGGGTGAAACCGCGTGCGGAAGGCTAGTATCAAATACATTTCAATGTATATCTAGTTTGATGTCTTTATAATTTTGCAAGCACATTATTACCTCTCCCAATTGTGTCACGAAACTACAGAGCAGAAACTTTCAACTGCCTGATAATGAAGTTTAAAACTTAGATCAAAGTTAGTCTGAGTGGTTTAGATCTTCTATTGTTTTTGCAATTCATGAGTTTGAGTTGTGGTTTCAAGTTTGAGTACTTGTGAGTTTGCTCTCACCATTACCTCGTGATAAATAAATACTAGATTTGGGTCAAAGTCAAAGTTCAGAGTAGAACTTGGTAATATAATCCTGAACTGTTTGTCACGTGTATTTAACGACTCGGTCAAAAACATAAAGGTCGAACAAAGATAAAGAACAAACGTCTTTTTTACTTCCTTTGTCTTTCGCACACATACACATACTACAAGCCCTTCCAAATGCATAAATCTCTTTTAAAATTAGAAAACATGAGATATGTGAACTAAAAAAGAATATATGTCGAAATGAAAGTAGGTAACCAGTATCAGTTTATATGAATTAATAAGAAATAAAATTAAATATGAATAAAATACACGTAATTATGAGATTTGTCTTTTTAAAATCAGTCGTTACACCCTGCGCATTACTTATATTATGCGAAACACCTTGGTTTTCCGGTCGTAAGCACCATGCTGGTGTGATTTTCAGTGGCGTAAGTCCAACCCATTTTCTTTGCTATTAATATTTCGTGAAATATGAATATACTGCATAATGCATTTCATAATTCTAAGATATATAAAACCCATTTTAATAGCAATAAAAACAAAAAAAGATACATGCAAAAAAATGAAATAAAAATATCGTCTTTTCTCTCTCCTGTAAAGTGCCGTTTTGGCGCTTACGCCTTTTGAGCCTGCAGGTGTCGACTTATATTATCGATACGTACTAAGGTAAAGGCGCCTATGGCCGCGGTACGCAAAATCGGCGCCTATTACCGAGGTATTCGATATTTTCGTATTTTATTTTAATAGCAGCAACTTTAGCAAAATACCGTTTAAGACAAGTTGTAACTTGTAGTATTTTGCATCGAACCAACGGGTGCCAGTGAGCATGCCTACAAGCAAACGGATAAAAAAATCTGTTTGTGCGACGGGAGCGCAGGAGTAGGCGGTTTCCATACAAAAACGGAGCAATTCATGCTAGTGCACTCATATTTTTGTTACGTAACTTTAAATGTTATACACTGTCGAACGGACTTCGAGTTTTGTTTACTTGTTTATGTGTTTAAAAAGCGTATTGTCTTATCCTTTCCATGGTGAAATCATATCTAAATACATAGTAATATGAATTTTAAAAACCCGCGGTAATAGGTGCCTAAAATTGAGGGTGGCATCTATCACCGAGGGTACCATCGGTAATAGAAAATATTAAGGGTCTAGATATTTGATAATTAAATATATTTAAAATCAATATCTTAGTGAACTATGAAATATTTTTCATTCCTTATATTCTCTAGAAACTTAAAATCTAATCCCGATGTATACAAAGTTGAGTAGAAACCTTTATATTTTTATAAAAACCATCGTATTGAAAGACTACTTTTGTAGCGAGTGTCCAAAATGACGTGAAAAAATTGCAATATTAATTCGTCAAAAAATGGATGATACGGGATATCTAGTGATGTAAAATACTGTTATCCTTAAAGATTGAAATCTCTTTTTGCGGACTGGCACCAAGTATTTATAAATTTATTAGTTTTTTATGGGTCGGAATTACATTTTAGAAAATTCTATTCTTCTCCTATTACCGCGGCATACATCGGTAATAGATTCTATGGGGATCTAATTCCGAGGGTCAAGGGCTCGAAATAAGAGTTTCCATAATTAATCTATTACCTAGTGATAACCAAGTTAAATTAATTATTTAGAGTTCCGTTACTGTATAGATAAACTTACTTTTTACTAGGTAACTAAAGAACTAATTATGTATACATTTTTTTTGGTTTGCCCGATGGTGCATTTTGTAGTGACCCTGACCTATGTGTTAGGGGTCGTGGGTTCGAATCCCACCAAAGACAAACACGTATATGATGAACATTATATTTGTGTTTGTTCTGTGTCTGGATGTTTATTTGTACTACAGGATACAGGGTGACTTCTATTTAAACCATCGGGATATAAATAAATAAATAAATATCTCTGGACATTATTTACACAGCGCCATCTAACCCCAAACTAACCATTAGCTTGTGCTATGGGTGCCAGACAACGGATAAACATTACTTATATACTTTTTTGTAAATACATACATATTATACATAGAAACATCCAGACCGATACAAACAGACATGTTCATGCGCGCAAATGTTTGTACTGTGCGGGGATCGAACCCGCGACCTATGGTGTAATAGCCGACTTTTCGACCATTACACCAAATGGCTCGTCTATTATATTTAATAAGGTATATTAAGTATTGTATTTTAGTATTATATTATATTAAGTTTAATTTTTTCTCCTACCCTCGGTAATAGGTGCCACCATACCGCGGTAATAGATTCAATACCTCGGTAATAGAGGACGCAGCAGCCCTGACTTAAAACAATTAAAATAAATATAATGCTTCAAACTTAATTCATGAAAAGTGCGAAAGTATGGAGTTAAAAGTCTATAGAACGCTACAAAAAATCCCTATTAGACAAGGAGACAGTTCTTATTCCACAATATTGTACTCTAAAGTCAAATTTCCTCGAAATACCGCGGTAATAGACGCCTTTACCTTATCGAGGACACCCGCGCATGATCACCCTTAAGGCTAAAATCCTGTGCAGTATTTTCACGTTTACAAGCGCCGCTCCTAAGAAGTCACGATGCGCGTGCACGGTATATTTTTCCAAAAGTGATCACGCGCGGGAGACCGCGATCGTACAGACGGCTGCACAGATATAATAATGTAACGAAATAGGAATGAAGAAGCAAACACAAAACGAACAAAATATTAATCACAGTCACGAATGTTTGTCCTAACTAGATTTATTATTTAGTCTCAAGCGCATAAGAGATAGTTTACTACCAAATCGCGATCGTGCCACGCATAATACTAAAATTCAACAGTTTTTCTGGCGAGGCATCAAACAATAACTGTAGTGTTAAGATTTACTTCAACAAAGTTTTTAAATCAGAACCAGACTTTGAGTATTTTCCTAGCTCGTGAAGTAGTCGGGAAGTTTTTAATAGATTTGTTTTACGGTCTGACGCTCCCTCTTCATAATTCACGATAAGCGGTGCAGTCGACAAGGACTGTGGGGAAAAATTCAAAACTTGTGTGAAGTTAAACTGTCTTTAACGCCCTAGGTGCTTTAAGGTTACTTTAAAAGTTACCCGGTTACTGGGGAAATTACTTTTACCTCATCGAAAGTTATTACTGTAAGTCGCTTGATAGGTATGTGAGTGAGAGTCGTTTAGATGAGATAGGAGATCCTGTTACTCAACTAATTGAAGTTTGTTGAGCACTTAATGTCCGATTTGAAATAGATATTGATGTTGTATCATTAATAGCTGCAGCAAACTATCTATCCTGATCTAATCGATGTACGCTTACACCATAACATAACGCAAATCAACATAATACTAATTTTAGTTGAAAACCTTCCTTCCGAGTACCGTCCTATATCTATTTTACCATTCCTATCCAAAGTGCTGGAGCGTGTTGTTCATCAACAGCTCAGCTCATTCCTAGCCAAAAATAAACTCCTGAACCCATTCCAATCTGGTTTCCGGCGTGGTCATGGCACGGTAACGGCTTTAGTTAAGATCACTGACGACATCCGCCTTGCTATGGACAGTAGACGTCTTACGGTGTTGGCTTTACTGGACTTCAGTAATGCCTTCAACGTTGTAGATTTTGACATCCTGCTTGGCCTGTTACGCTCTCTTAACATATCTCCAACGGTAGTTGATTGGTTTCATAGTTATCTACATGGGCGCCGGCAGCGTATTCGTGTTGATGACTCCTTTTCTGTTTGGAACGATATTGGTGCCGGGGTGCCTCAAGGTGGCGTCTTGTCTCCTCTACTTTTTTCAACTTTTATAAATAGTATCACCCATGGTCTCTCTTCTTCCTACCATCTATATGCGGACGACTTACAACTTTACTCTATTGGCGATTTCGAGGAGCTCCCAGGTGTTATTGGGGTCCTGAATAGGGACTTGACACGAATTGCAGATTGGAGCAAGTCGTTTGGGCTCAAGGTAAACCCTGAAAAAACTCAGGTTATAATACTTGGTGGATCACGACAAATTGCAAGGATCGATTGTGATTCTTTACCACCTATCATGCTTGACGGTGTCCAGTTAGCCTGTAGCCGAGTGGTTAAAAACCTCGGGGTATTTATAGATTGTACTTTGACGTGGGATGTGCAAATCAAGGAGGTGAGCAGGAGAATGTTTGCTTCTGCAGGTTCGATTAATAGGCTGCGCAACTTTTTGCCTATACCCACCAAAATTGCTTTAGTGCAGGCCCTTTTACTACCTTTACTTGACTACGCCGACTGCTGTTATTTAGATCTTTGTGAAGCTTCACTTAATAAGCTTGAACGACTGCAAAATTTTTGCATACGCATTATTTTTGGTCTTCGTAAGTACGATCACGTTTCTGAATACCGAGCTCAGCTTGGCTGGCTTCCGATACGACGTCGCCGTGATCTGCATGTTCTTGGCTTATTGTTTTCCATTCTTTTTAACCCTTTATCTCCTCCCTATCTTAAAGAGCGGTTTCATTTCTTGCAATCCACCAAAGGTCTCCTGCGTTCATCCCGGAAGTTACATCTAGTCTGTCCACCTCACTCCACTGAGTTCTACTCCCAATCCTTCACTGTTCAATCTATCCGTCTTTGGAATTCTCTCCCCCTTTCTATACGTGAATCTCAGACACTTCCAATTTTCAAATCTCGTGTTAAATCCTACTTTCTTTCTCTCCCTTGACTATTGCTTGAGTGTTGTCATTTTCATGGTCTATCTTGGTTGAATGTTTTCTTTTGTGTGATATCCGTAAATCTGATATTATTCTATTGTGTTTATTTTACTTTATGTATGTGTAATATGTATATGTATGTATGTTTATATACTTATATATATTTATATATTATGTATAATATGTATGTCTAAGTATATGTGTATTTATTAGAGGAGTCTGGAGTCAAATATATTATATATAAATATTTTCTTTCTCTGTCTTGCACTGCCCTTTATTCTGTCAATCAATCTATTTTCATACTTTCCTCTTTCCTAAGGTTGACTGGAAGAGATCGCTGTTTAGCGATAAGTCCGCCTATATTGTACAGCTATTATATGTTACATGTTTGTCCTAAAGTGTTTTGTGCAATAAAGAGTATCTATCTATCTATCTACCTTCATTACTCTTGCTGGTGGTCAGAAATAAATGGCTAATATGAATCTGAATATTAGTGTTTTTCTCGATGTTTTCCATCCCGAGAATGGAGCCCAAACCCCGAGATTTCTTCCGATGCTTAAATCATTAAGTCATCGAGCCCAAAAGCCCATCTTTCCTTATATTAAATTGAATTAATACAGAGAAGATTCTATATTAACTTTTAATATAACGAAAGATGCTTCCCCTCTGAATCTCTTTTATCCTTCCAGATACGTAATGAATATGAAACGTTTTATGCTTACGACCTGAAAATGTCAAATATCATTTGAGTTGTAACCGAGAACGTACGTCGTTAAAGTACCGGGCGCATAGCCGGTGGCTCAGCCGTTTGCATAAGTCTCATGCTCGAATCAACGCAATCACACGGTGGGCCCGCCACACGCTGATAGTGGACTTTTTGAGTTATATTGTAGTTATTGTAAATACTTACAATGTGAGACGGCTCAAGATCGCTCGAAGGGCTATGTTAGTGATCGCATCAGAAATGATAAGAACCGCAGGGAGAGCAAAGGTTTCGAAAAGCTAAAAAATGCAAACTTGAAGAGGCAATGGAGAGAGTACATACTTGCAGTGGTTAAACAAAATTGAAATTACTTAAAATGGATCTACAATGTGATATTATTGAGACGAATTAACTACTCGTAGCTGGTGGTGAAATTAATTATGACATTATTGAATTTTCTTTATAATGAAATAAACTGATGAATTTACTGGATAAAAGTAATACACTAATTAATTATCGCTCAACATTATTCACATAGCACTGTCTAGCCTCAAACTATGGGTGCCAGATAACGGATAAAACTACGTGTAATACTGTTTTTGTCAACACATAAATTTAAATATCTCTGGAATATCTCTGGACATTATTCACACAGCGCCATCTAGCCCCAAACTAAGCATTAGCTTGTGCTATGGGTGCTAGACAACGGATAAACATTACTTATATACTTTTTTTTTTGGTTAATACATACATATTATACATAGAAACACCCAGACTGATACAAACAGACATGTTCATGCACACAAATGTTTGTACCGTGCGGGGATCGAACCCGCGACCTCTGGTGTAATAGCCGACTTCTCGACCATTACACCAAATGGCTCGTCTCTCGACCATTACACCAAAACATACATACAACAGCATATTAATTGCGTTGTGTGTCTGATCACTGCCCGGTACAAAACAAGATTGTGTAAAATAGAATCTAAATAGAACACCCAGACCGACAGAAATATGTTAATACACACAAGTGTTTTGTACCGGGCAGGGATCAGACACACAACGCAATTAATATGCTGTTGTTTATTCTTAATTTAAATACGACAACATTTCATATCTGTATATTAAACGTCGTACTTAAATTAATTCTGTAATTAACGCAGGAATATTACTCGTAGTACTACACTTTACAGATGTGTGAAGACCCTTACGCAAATGAGCATCTCTTCTCGATAATTAATGTTTGTGTGAAATGTATCTTGTGTTTGTTGAAATTGCACTGTCTGGAATGAAAACCATTTATTTGGGCTATAATCATTGTTGTGACAACTATGGGGCGGGATGGGATAATCAACAAGCTTTCACAGAACACATTACACGACTTGTAAATGACATCAAAATACCCATAGTTATATATTCCTGAGTGATAAATGATATTGCAAATATAGGAGAGAACTGGTACATAATAATAATTATATATTCTTGTCTTCAGTGACTTGCTTTTTGAGGTAATAATAATGTTGTTGACACCAGATCCAATTGATTCAAATAATAAATATACTAATATTTTATAACTAGAGAAAAGATTTGATTGTTTGTTTGTTTGTTTGTATTGAATAGGCTACGAAACTACTGAACCGATTTGAATAATTCTTTCACTGTTAGAAAACTACACTATCCCCAGGTGACATAGGGTACTTTTGATCCCGGAAATGTGAGGAGGAAGGGGGAGAGGATATTCGAAAAAGAAATTACGCGCGGGAGAAACCGCGGGCGGAAGTATAGTATATAAAAAATACGGAATAAGAGGGGGTGTAATCTTCGTAACGGAAAACAGATGAAAGTCGCTACAAGGTAATTACTAGACTTGCCAAATCCCGGATCACGGCTTTAGCGTACCTTGACTAATCCGAAATCCAAAAAAAAAACGCTCGGAGAAAGAAAACACTTAACAGATAAGTAAGTTCAAATATTATAAGACATATTATGTGAACGATGTAGCCAATCATCATACCAATATTATCAATTTAGAAAGCAATGTTTTTTTTATTTTATTTTTATTTCAATGTATAACAAGACGAGCAGATCGTACACCTGAGGGTAAGCGCCACATCTGCTCTTAGACAGTTTAGTGCCAAACAGTAACTAAGCAAATAAATGGCTAAGAGCTGAAATCTCGTATATAATTTTATACTTTTGTTACAGGTATCTGTAATGCAGCTATGGATAAAGATTGTAGTGAATCTTTAAAAGGTAAGTGAACTTCTTGCATGTCTTTATAATAGTTTTGAGTTTGTACCATGTAACACTAGTTAAGTTGGCGTGAGAGAAAGAAGATTAAACACTCCACAGAGGGTGAATACGGGCTAATTACATCGATAGATAGATGTTACACTTATGACACAATATAGGGATTGATTTGACTTAAGAAAAATTAAAAAATAACAATGCCCAAAATGTTTAAACATTTTTAGGTATATTCGTATTTCTACCAACACAAACAGTAAAATGTATGCTAAAACATTTCAATTCTTCTAAAAATGTCCGTTAGTTAACAAAGGTTCCGCAATGCCGCTCATAAAGTAAGTCATCCCCAACATTATGCCAAATGTAATAAAATGTAAAGTGAAAAATCTCAAACAGCAAGTTTTGTTGATTAGACATTCCTCTCTGACAGTAAAAATGTCCATGCAAATTACACGTCTGTTTCAAGTTAAGAGAGATCATATATTTCTCTTTGTTATGGACAGAATTTCCTTTGTAACACAGAATCAGAGTTTATGAGCCAGATGATAAGAGCAGTTCGTTAGAATTATGACAGGAATGAAATAAGGTTGTGATTTATTTCCACCAAGACCCTAAGATATAAATATTTTACTTTTTTTTAAATATACGTGCTTGAAGTTTATTTTACAAAAAGTATTTTTATTGACTCTTATCACGTATATATAAGACTAGCGGCCGCCTCCACGGTTTTCCCCCACATTTCCGGGATAAAAAGTATCCTATGTCACTCGGGGATAGTGTAGCTTTCCAACAGTGAAAGTATTTTTCAGATCGGATCAGTAGTTTCGGAGCCTATTCAATACAAACAAACAAACTATCAAATCTTTCCTCTTTATAATTTATATTAGTATAGATGCCAGCAATCTGACAAGACCTAGAAGGATCAGGCGCAGGACCAATAGCGTTACGTGCTTTCCAAAGTACGGGGGTATTTTATACCGTCTACTTCCAGACTCTAACTATTTTTGAACAGCAAAACCCAATCAGAAAATTTTGGTTTAACTCGAGATTGTAATACTATGAAACAAGTTGTGTTATAGGACACAACTCGTTTAATAACCACGCTTGGCTTATTACAAAGTACCTCTTTGTGGTTTCGTGTCTTTTTTGGTGTGGAAATTCTTTTCATGAGCATGACAAACCATTTTCTTATTCAAACTTAATACCTACGTCTTTTTCTGTTCATTAATCAGCCCACAGAGAAATGTCGGTTTTACAAGTCAGTATGAGAAAATAGATAGTATTATCCCCAATGCCTACGGTTACGTGAGATGAGTCACACTTCTTCACAAGGAAGGTCATTAATATGAGCAGGTAACATAATAGTGGGCGACAACAAAGGAAGCTATTGTTTGTACCAAAGACTAATGAAACAAGGGAAACGTTTTAGAGGAGACGTGTTTTTTATTCGGTGACATTACATTAGGAACAATTTTTCTACTCTTATACAAAAGTTCGACAAAGTTAGCCATTTGTAAATGTCACATTTATTTGATTATTAAGATGTAACTAAGTAGGTTTTTTCTGTTGGTGTCGAATTTTCAAACAGTTTTTCTACGGTAATTGATAGTAATAGAAAATTATTTCCGAAATTTATTACGAAATTGTCGCTGGTATGAATTTCACAATTATTTAACAATAAAGAAGTTTAAATGATACATGCAATCTTGAACTGTGCATGTTCTACACTATAAATACAATATTATAAAGAGGAAAGATTTGATTGTTTATATGTTTGTATTGAATAGGCTCCGAAACTACCGAACCGATTTGAATAATTATTTCACTGTTGGAAAGCTACACTATCCCCGGGTGACATAGGGTACTTTATATCCCGGAAATGTGGGTGAAGACGGGATATTTGAAAAAATAAATTTCGCGCGGGAGTAACCGCGAGCGGAAGGCTAGTTTTCAAATAAAAATTTGTTTCTTATAATAGCCCCCGAGAGTATTGGCCCAGGGTCCGACAAATTAATCAATTCTTACAAGAGCCTGTTAACCCGGCGAGAGTGTGGCGGGGTGTGACATACCCCAGTGTTCGTTTGTATCGATATATAATTTTATTGTTTTATGCGACGATTTTGAGGCTTCGTGTAGCTGGAAGTGAGGAAGTGCTAGGGAGGATAGTGGCGTGATTTTAGTGTTATGTCAGCCGGCGTTGGAGTTAGACGAGCACAAACGTACGTGGGGAACATCTACTGACTGACATAGCCATATAATATGGCTGGTTTCCAGCGTTTTAAAAGTGTTCATAAATTATAACTTGATTTTATTTATTTATTTCATTTAGGACCTCACATATTTTAAGATTTCAGAGGCTTTTTCGTTTAAATAGATTTTTTTTAATTTGATGCGCCCGTGCTATAATTCTGTAACCAAAAATTAGTGCTTTAATAATTGTCAATGAAAATTATTAAAATATGTTGATATATACTTTTTTAATTTAAAACCATCTTGAGGGGTACCTAAATAAATGAAGAATACAAAAATTTAAGATCATTTTAAAAATAACAATAATATACAGGCAGTTTTGTTTTGGGGCATGTCATACCCCGCCACATACTTGATGTAACATTTTTTCACCACACTCCCGCCGGGTTAAATGCATAAAAGTTAAATAATAATATAATTGATGGACATAATATTGTCTGGCGGATAATACATTAGGTAGTCCTAGGCATCATTTTTGGATTAGACAGATTACATCTCCTTTAAAACAGTATTTGAAATTAAATCCACATAAATCCATAACAATGCCGCTTATTACAAATAAATGTTTACATTTTGACAAATATTGAAGCAAAGTATGACTTATTTCATTAGAAATATGTTCGCTTTTCTTCTATCTAATTTCACGACACCGTTGAATATTCTAAATCACTGCCATCTGCTAACAGCCAGTTAAAACATTGAAAAACGCTATTAAATCCGAAACACATTTCGGGACATTTGTCAAGGTTACCTTTCGGGCATACTTTATCGACCCTCTGAGGGATATTTATTCTACCCCGCCGTCCATTAAAAAGGCACAAGCCTTATAAATATGACGGAATTGTTCAATTTTCGCTTCTCGCAAAAATTAATGATGACATTTGCCCCCAATGTTCAGTGCGGCAGTATTTTTTTTTCATTCGAATAGGCGCAGTCGTTCGAGTTTCTAATTAAGGCTATTGCGTTTTGATGCTGTCCTCGGTGCCAATGCGATATTTTTGCAAGAAATATTCTTTTCTTCCGTACTTAAAGACATTTACTGATAGAAAGATTCTTTTCTGTGTTATACTTACTGCCTAATGACTAACTAGCTTCATAATGGACGTCACAGAACAAGAAAAATTTCTCTTTTCTATTTCTATGATGTACGTTTACTACTTACATTCAGTTTGAATTCGAGCATACAATTGTTTCAACCAATTTCAAGTGGATTAAGCACTTTTGTTGTGGGTATCAAAATCAACGACGGTATTATATCTATTGGCGTTGATATTCATAACAAAAATAAAATTGGACTAAAATTGGTTATTTATAACGGAAATATTTGCTTGTAAATCAATTAGAATTCAAAATGACTATTAAGACGTCCACTGCTGAACATTGCTTATTGCCATAGTAATAGGACTAAAGGTCATACAGTAACTAAAAACCTCAGAACCCACAACACCTCCAATCTACAGAATAAACCTACAGAATGAATAAAAACGTTTGACTTTGATGTTAGTAGTGTAGTATGACGAAACAAATGCCCACCAATCATACCGTTAGCACAAACATTTCTCATCTGTTCACGGGCCATTAGCCTCACATCCAACATATCTCGGAAACAAATGTTCCCTTTAATAATAACAACAAACGGTTCCTAAGCCATTACGGTAATGTGCGCACCTCAAAAAAATTAAATAATCACCCAGGCAACCCTTGCGTACCGTAAAAGAATAAATGTTTAGTTACAGAAAGGTCGTTGTACCTCATCATCATCATTTCAGCGTTTTCCCGGTTGCATCCAGTGCGGAGCTCAGAGCTCGCTTTGACTATAATCCTATTATTGGATCAATGATACGTAAAAAAAATATACTTCATCAGCTAGCAGCCAGACACGCAGCCCATTTGATGGTAAGCAGTCACTGCGGCCTATTCGATTGAGGGACACTTCACCAAGTAGCGTCGCCCAATGTGGTGCCAGACTGCAGCCTCATGTAATCTTCGAGCTTTGATTTCAAGAGTTACTCTCTCAAGGCTCTCACATTAATATTTCCAGAACATAATTATCTAGTCACAATGGTGCTTTTAAAATTAAAGACTGTAAAATACGAGTCAGTAATGCTTTCTTGTCGAGTTTTGTTTGTAAGCTCAACAATTTACGAGTGGCAGTAAATACAGCTGGTCTCCCTATTTTCTTACTCACTTAGCCAGGTGGATGGGAGAGAGAGAGAGAGACAACCAGAGAGCAACAATTAATAATGCATAAACATTAATTTTGGATTATATACGAATAAAACTATAATAGTAATTGTAGATTTTATTCTACATATAAGCAGCAATGATCATTGCATTTAAACTACGACGCTTCTGTATCATAAATATTTACTCAATAGTTGTTTGTAGATACTCATAACAGCGTCGTATGAACTAAATGGCGTCACATTACAACTAATGATCAGATTCTGAATGGTGGTTGTTTAATGCACTGAAATGGAAATACCGACACATCGTATTGATTAAAGGAACAATAGTTTTAGAAGTATACATTTTCATGAAACAACATTTAAGTTACACTTTTTGTTGTCGTCAAATAACCTCGTCTACAACGTCGATGAAAACTTAGGCCGTCAATTTCCTCCAAATTCATTTCTTTCACATTGCCTCATAACCACACAATCTATGTGTAATAATAATGGTCTCTTGACAATGACTTGATCAACTGAACAGATTAGAAAAATGACTACGCTTCAAGTAAACAAAGGCCTTTTCAAATCACAAGACACGTTTCTATTGACCACGCACTTCTGTGAATTTACTCGGCAGTGACAGGCAGAAATGGTCAAAGACTTTCAATCTGTATAACACAGTGTAACTATATTTGGTAAAAGGATAGAATGAAATGTAATATTATTGAAGTAAAAATAAAGAGTGTTTCTTTTGGGTTCAGTGTTAGTTTTTGAACAGAAAATGAAAATATCTAAGATTTTTTTTTTGTTATTTCTAGCTTATTGCTGTTTATAAATATACAGTACTAAAAAAGTTTCAAGCCTGCAAAAGCAGATGGCGCAACATTTCCAAAGTTTAGCAACTTCCTACGAGGTCAATATTCGTAGGGGTGACCAAAGCTTTGTTTCCTTATTAATTCGAAAGACATGATTGAAAAAAGATGACATCCGTAAAAGCAGGACGCGTAGAGATATTGTTATTCTTACCTTGGGCAGTACCGGATGCTTGGAAGACGGACGAAAGATTTAATGCACAAAAAATTAACGAACCCTCGAAATGTAATGTCTTGAGATTGATGGTTCAAATCTCAGCGAGTATCTGTGTAATTTTCTATGTGCATAGTTACGAGTAGTTCATACGACACTGTTATGAGTATTTACCAAAAAAAAAGTAATATTTATCCGTTGTCCAAGCTAATGCTTAGTTTGGGGTAGATGGCGCTGTGTGAATAATGTCCTGAGATATTTATTTATTTAGTATTTATTTATCAAATCCTTTCATTGTAGTACAAGAGTAGTAAGGGTACTAGACGGGGACTAAACGTTCGTAGAAAGAAGTTCGTAGACAGTTTCGAACAGTTTATAAAGGCTAAGGTTAATTCAAAGTTAATTCTTCGCTCTCAATGGAACCGCTTCCAGTTTTTACCTACCCGTGCCTTTGAGAAGCAAGCGACACCTTCCCCCTTTACTAATCAAATCCTTCATGTCGCCTCAATTACACGTCCCTTAATCTCGTCCAGGCCCTCTGTGAATATTAAAAGAGGCTCGTTTTAATGGACTGAGGTAAAATTACATTAAGGAAAGTGAAGTTTTAAATTTTATCCAGAGAACATCACTTTGTGGGCTGGAGTGGGAGGGTTTCTTTTAGGTGTTTTGGGGACCTAAATAAACACACACCGTCGTTGTGTACACACAAGGTGCCTGTACATTGTATAGATTAATATTGTAGGTATATCAAACTGGTAAGTTTAGCAGCTGTGAGACAATTTGCCAAAATTGGGATAGGAAATAAAAATTTAAAAATATCATCCGTTAAATTTAGACTACCTATATCTTGTGTATTTTATACCATCATCATCATCCTAGTCTTGCTCCGATTACGTCCTTATGTCGCCCGGGGTCGTTATTGTGTTTATTATAGTGAAAGTAAAATACTTAAACACGTAATTATGACTTCTCTCCTATTCTGTCAGAACTTGGAACTCTATAATGTGTTATGTCAGGAAAACGTGAATGTAAACCATTTGGATTTTAAATGTTTTATGTATTCGTTATTTTTACTCGTAATTGTATTTATAAATGAACCAAAAAAATTGTGTTAATACTTAACGTTAAGATGATTTGTAAAAAAATATCGACCAAGTTTAGAAAAATTAATGCATCATTCCTCAATAATAATATTTGATGATTGATTGAGCATGGGGGTCGTGTGATTGATAGGGACTAGGTTTATTTTTGCAGCGCCCTATCTAATATCGAGGAGGAATTAACGCCGTAGAGGGGAAAAGGCACGGTAACAAATTCTTGAAGCAAAAATTGGTAGTTTTTTTATAGGCTCTTGTAGTATTTCAGTAATTAAAATAAATGTTTAAGCCAAAGAAAGAATTTAGTAATATCTGCAGTTGTAATCGAAGTATCATTTTTGCACGCAATCGGATAGGTCAGAATATTGTTAGTTCTTGCGGAGTTCTTGTTATTCTGTTGAAAAATAAATAAGCCCTATTTATAGAACTTCATTTCATTCGTCATTTTATATAAAAAAACAACAGGAAAAACGGCTACCAAAACAAAAGACCGAGAGAAAATTATTCAGGAATTCATTTTTCAGATGACAATTTTGACCTTGTCCTTTTTCCCCGAAACCTTTTCGAGATTAATTAAAAAACAACTCAGGAGCAAGAAAGGTATATCAATTTCATTTTCCTAATGCTCAGAATCAATCAAAATGCGACGTTCCTTTGCCGTGTCAATTACTTTACAATAACTTCGAGCGTTTTCGGGAATGACCCAGGAAAGGTTCATTTAATACATAATTAATTTTTAATGAGTACCTATTTAAGAAAATTTGGTGATGACAAGAGGGGTAAAATGTATTTAAGGCGATTATAGTTCTCAACGACCTTGGACGTTTGAGTCTATCTCCCCGCGCCGTAACCGCGCACCCCGCACGAAAACACTTATCAAAGAATGCACGGGCGTAGCGTACAGAAGCGCACTTTTGTACACTACTATATTTATTATCAGAGCCTAATAGAATAATGTGATTGGTTCTACTTTTAAAATGCATCATAAGATGTGATTGTGATTATAAGAGGATGTCTATGGAATAATTATGCATAAAAATATATATAATTATATAAATATATAAGAGTACGTATGCAGATAATGTATTTTAGCCAATACATTTAAACTTGTAACTACTTGTCCACCAGTGGGGACACCAACGCTACTGAAATCTTCTCGTTGGCCCCCACTGGTGGACACTGGGATGACATGAGTTGCTCGGATTACTAGGGGCAGACGTAACTAAAAGATTTCGACTGCCCCTACTGGTTATTTGGATAGGTAGGTAGGTAGCTACTAGCTACCCCAGTAGATGCCTATAGTACCGTGTGAACCATTGAACGCACAATACTTTCCTTGTCCTCGTTCAATAAAAAAAAAATATAGCAAACGCTCGTTGATTAACTTTGCTGGTTAATTAAAATCCGTTATTTTGGTAAATGTCGATAAGGTCGAAAATCGCTGGCACCTGTTTTTATTGTTTGTCTATTGATTTGAACGAAAAAAAACAGGTGCAAGCGATTTTCAACCTTATTGACATTCAAAATTTTGTTGCTTTTTCGCAAACGCTTGTTGACTATCTTTGCTGGTTCATTAAAATCCGTTATTTTGTTAAATGTCGATAAGGTCGAAAATCGCTTGCACCTGTTTTTATTGTTTGTCTATTGATTTGAACGAAAAAAACAGGTGCAAGCGATTTTCAACCTTATTGACATTCAAAATTTTGTTGCTTTTTCGCAAACGCTTGTTGACTATCTTTGCTGGTTCATTAAAATCCGTTATTTTGGTAAATGTCGATAAGGTCGAAAATCGCTTGCACCTGTTTTTATTGTTTGTCTATTGATTTGAACGTAAAAAAACAGGTGCAAGCGATTTTCAACCTTATTGACATTCAAAATTTTGTTGCTTTTTCGCAAACGCTTGTTGACTATCTTTGCTGGTTCATTAAAATCCGTTATTTTGGTAAATGTCGATAAGGTCGAAAATCGCTTGCACCTGTTTTTATTGTTTGTCTATTGATTTGAACGAAAAAAAACAGGTGCAAGCGATTTTCAACCTTATTGACATTCAAAATTTTGTTGCTTTTTCGCAAACGCTTGTTGACTATCTTTGCTGGTTCATTAAAATCCGTTATTTTGGTAAATGTCGATAAGGTCGAAAATCGTTTACACCTGTCTTTTTAACTTCAGATCAATAAACAGTGTTTTCCCGACATTCATTGGTTTTCCGAAATTTTTACACACTTTATTAAATGCATTTGCTCTTCTTCTTTTTTGAAATACAAATACAAATTAAATACATCGCTCTTCAGATATTTGCATTCAATGGTAATTGGACAGGCTACCTACCTCCCCATCTAAATAACCAGTAAGGGCAGTCGAAACTTTTTCGTTTCGTCTGCCCCTAGTGGGGGCAGACGGAATCTAAATTAGTTCCGTCTGGCCTCTAAACCTAAATACATGCATTCACCGCTTAAAAAAAAAGCTAACAAAGTTTGGGAAGTTTGATGTGATTTCTAGGTTTCTGAGGGTGCTGACTAAACTAAAATTACTAAGAGGTCCCGATATCAATAAGTAAAACACGTAAATTAAAAATTATGTAAACTTTAATTCTCAAACACTAACTATTAAAATTTTCTATAGCACATAATATATTATCTTCTGCTTTTTATTTTGTCCTTCAGCTTCGTTGTGCTGTCTTTTTGATATTATGTTGAGATTTGTATGTTTTTATGTTTTGCATATCTCTTCATTTTTATTTTCTTCCTCTGTGGTTTTTAATTTTGTTTTTGCTTGTTTATTACTTCTAAATTAAAAAATATTACGAACATGTAGTATTAAAAACAAGGTTTATAAATATTTTTACACTAATAATTATACACCGTCCCCGCACGCACCAAATCACAACGCAATCGTATTGCCTATCTCTGACTGCACTATTCTTTGAACACACTGACACGAAAAATACGCACACAAAAAAAATTAAACCGACTTCAAAAAAAAAAAAACAAAAAAAAAACTACCTAAAAACACTGAAAAGTAAAAAATAATTTTAATAAGACATTCATCAAATGCGCTTATTGTCTAAGCCTATTAATAACATTAAATTGTATTTACGTGCTAGGTAGGTACCTACTAATCTGTTTGAAGTCGGTGCCAAGCCAAATAGTAGGTACCCAGACTACGTACCTACGTCCGCGGATTATTTGTAACCCTGTATAATACATAAATTATTAGGTATGTATCATTTTTCATTACCTTTGGCTTGGCACCGACTTCAAACAGATTAGTAGGTACCTACCTAGCACGTAAATACAATTTAATGTTATTAATAGGCTTAGACAATAAGGGCATTTGATGAATGTCTTATTAAAATTATTTTTTACTTTTCAGTGTTTTTAGGTAGTTTTTTTTTTGTTTTTTTTTTTGAAGTCGGTTTAATTTTTTTTTTTTAAAGTTTGTTTATTTTTCTATTTTTAGTGTGAATAATACGTAGGACTGAGTAAAACTCTCTCATAATATTGATAACGAAAATACGAGTAAAATAGTAGAATTGTATTATTTGACAATATTAGGTATTCATTAAGTGTTCAGCACCATTCAGTAGACCAACTAAAGATGCAGCCCGCAAGAGGGACATAAGAATTAAGAAGTCGTACCCTTTAGCTTCCATCATCATAGTTGTACCTTCCATCATCAGCTTAGCTGCAAAAGTACATGAAATACAACTAACGGTCCACATATTCCTACAACACTGAAATAATTATCCCCTAACTCCTAACCGTTAAGGAGTTGTACCTTCCATCATCAGCTTAGCTGCAAAAGTACATGAAATACAAATAACGGTCCACATATTTGTAGCGACCAAACTCGCTATCATGCAAAACGCTGCCGCCTATGAACTGCGCCAGAGTCGGAAATCATACGATGTGACGTCAGATCTATTGTCCGTGCTCCTGGCAGAAAAATGGCCGCGCGCGCAGCCCCACGATTGGGCTGAGCGCGCAGTGGGATGTCCTGCGTGCGGCATCGCGACGCCCACTTCATCATGGCGTCGGACGATTTGTGCAGGCGCATAAAAGCAACGTGCCGGGCGACGGAGACTCACTACCCTCTCACCTTCCGCGCGTTAAACACTTAAAGTTTAAATTAATTTTTGTAGTTTGTTTGTTTAATTTAATAAATCATTTTTGTAACTTGAGTTCCAGTTTTATTATAACAATCCGTACACAGTGAAGTAGTCAGGGACTCAAGTAGTGATCTTAGTTCACGGGTTCGATTCCTGGTCGCGATTGTTTATCCGAAGGAACTTACCTGGAAATCCAGGGAGCATACCCCTTCACTGGTGACCCCGAAGAACACCTCAGAAGAAGATGTCGCCACCAGGAGCGAAAGACGCAGAAGATCGCACAGGCGGTGGTCCAAGTACAAGCGGAGGGACAAGCGCAAGCGGATTGCCGGAGTCGTGTCGTGTGGGCGTCCGTGTTCCGCCGTTTTGGCCCGAGGAGCCCGAGGTGTGGTTTGCCCAGATCGAAGGTCAGTTTATTCTGTCAAATATTACTAGTGACGCAACGAAGTTCTATTATGTTCTTGGCCAGCTTGAGCATCAGTTTGCAGCGGAGGTAAAGGATATTATAGTCTCCCCTCCGCCTACCAATAAATATGAAAAGCTTAAAGCCGAGCTTATTAAACGCTTGACGACTTCTAGGGAGCGTAAAATTAAACAGTTGCTTATGCACGAAGAGCTTGGAGATCGTAAGCCGTCGCAATTTCTTCGCCATTTACAAAGCTTAGCAGGGGCAGCGGTGTCTGACGATCTTATGCGCACAATTTGGGCTAGTAGATTGCCTTCTAATTTGCAAACAATCGTTGCGTTACAGAAGGATAGCACCCTTGAAGCCGTTGCAGACTTGGCAGACCACGTCCAAGATATGGCACCACCAAGTGTCGCGCAGGTAGCCACACCACCCCCAGACAGAATAGAAGAACTGACACGCCAGGTGGAGTCTATACGCATAGAACAGCAACGAAGCTCACGTGCCGGCGGCCACAGACGCAGGTTTAGTAATAATAGACGCCATAGTCGATCACGTTCCAGGTCTAGATCCAGATACCCACCTGAGGGCCACCCGCACTGTTGGTATCATTACCGATTCGGCACAAAGGCGAATAAATGCGTGTCTCCTTGCACTTTCAAAGCGGGAAACGAGAGGGGCAGCCGATAGTGGCCGAAAGTGTCTGCCCAACGACAACAGGCCGCATTTTTATTACTGAGCGCAAGACGAAAATTCAATACCTCATCGACACTGGATCAGACCTGTGCGTGTTCCCTCGCTCTCGAATAAGCGGGCCGCGCACCAAGACCAGGTATGAGCTTTTTGCAGCAAACGGAACAGTAATACATACATATGGTTCTATCAGTTTGAACCTGGACCTCGGCCTGCGTCGTGTTTTTGAATGGAGATTCACCGTGGCAGACGTGTCAAAACCTATTATTGGCGTTGACTTCTTAAGTCATTATAATTTATTAGTCAACTGTCGCAAACAAAGACTGGAAGACCAGGTTACATCGCTCACGGCTGAAGTCACCCGCTGTACTGGTCAGGAAAGTATCTCGTCCATACACACGACTCACGGCAGATCTGTCTATTTAGACATCATTCGGGAGTACCCAGATATTACGAGACCGGCTGGTAAGATTATAGCACCAAGACACAATACACTACATCATATAAGGACTACACCGGGCCCACCCGTATCTAGCCGACCACGCCGCCTCGACCCGCAGCGAACAGCCATTGCAAAGAAGGAGTTCGATGATATGCTGGCGAATGGAACTGCTCGACGATCAGAGAGTGCATGGGCATCCCCGTTGCATTTGGTGCGTAAAAAGGACGACAGCTGGAGGCCTTGTGGAGACTATAGAGCGCTGAATGCTCGCACAATCCCAGACAGATATCCGGTAAAACATATCCAGGACTTTGACCACCAGCTTGCGGGTAGAAATATATTTTCAACGGTCGATTTGTTAAAGGCCTATAACCAGCTAAGCGTGAATAAGGCCGATATACCGAAAACAGCGATTACCACTCCGTTCGGCTTGTTCGAGTTTCCATTTATGTCATTTGGACTCCGTAACGCAGCGCAGACATTCCAGCGGTTTATGGATGAAGTGCTTAGAGGGTTAGACTTCTGCTATTGCTACATCGATGACGTATTAGTATTTTCAGAGTCAGAGACCCAGCACCAACAACACCTGCGTCTGCTGTTCCAGCGTTTGTCAGATTACGGTGTACTTATTAATACATCCAAGTGCATATTTGGGCAAAGTCAGGTTACCTTTCTAGGGTACACAGTCACTGCAGCAGGTGTGAAACCGTTGGAGTCCAAGGTCCGAGCTATCCAGGAATACCCAATACCGAAATCGGTCAAGCAACTCAGACGATTCCTAGGTATGATAAATTTCTATCGTAGGTTCATACCCAGTGCAGCTTTACTACAAGCGCCTTTAAACGAGCTATTGACCGGTCCTAAGACCAGAGGAACGCAACCCATTACCTTAAGTCATGAGCAGACGGAAGCCTTCAACAACTGCAAAGCAAGTCTGGTAAAAGCTACTCTCCTGGCTCATCCTGAGATGGACGTTGAACTCTCCATACACACAGACGCTTCAGACACAGCAGTTGGTGGAGTGCTGCAGCAAAGGAAGAAGGACGTTTGGCAACCTCTTGGGTTTTTCTCAAGAAAACTCAGCTCGGCTCAAAAGAAGTACAGTCCTTATGACCGTGAGTTATTGGCAATTTACGAGTCCATTAAGTATTTCAGGCATATGGTGGAAGCCCGACAATTCACCATTTACACCGATCATAAGCCTTTGACTTTCGCTTTTGGATCCAATAGAGAGCACTGTTCACCTCGCCAATTCAGGTACTTGGACTTCATAAGTCAGTTCAGCACTGACATACGCTATGTGGCAGGAAAAGATAACACCGTCGCAGACAGTTTATCCCGCATCGACGAAATGGCAGCGCCTATTGATTACCGGTCTCTTGTGGAACACCAACTTAACGACAGTGAGTTAAGTAACATATTGCAGGGCGAAACCTCCCTTAGTTTAAAGAAAATTAAACCTAACGGTGCGGATTATGAGGTTTACTGCGATGTCTCGATGGGAGAACCTAGGCCATTTATCACTAGCAAGTTTCGCCGCCAAGTATTCAACGCATTACATGGTCTTAGCCACCCTGGAGCAAAAGCTACAGTACGCCTGGTAACAGAGCGGTTTGTCTGGCCAGGTATTAAAAGAGACTGTCGACTGTGGGCTCGAGAGTGCCAGGAGTGTCAGCGTAATAAGGTTGCAAGGCACACTTTTGCACCTTTAGCGAAATTCACATTACCGCAATCACGATTTCGACATGTTCATATGGACATTGTCGGCCCGTTACCTTATTCACTTGGTTACAGGTACTGCCTCACCTTAGTCGACCGTTTCACGCGTTGGCCTGAGGCATTCCCGCTCCAAGACATCACGGCTGAAACCTGCGCAGCTACATTCATGTCGGGGTGGATCGCCAGGTTTGGCTGTCCAGACCGCGTTACAACCGACCGGGGCCGCCAATTTGAGTCCCGGCTCTTCAAGCGCATCGCATCGCTGGTGGGAGCGGAGCATCACACAACTACTGCCTACCACCCTGCAGCAAATGGGCTGGTTGAACGTCTGCATAGGCAGCTAAAGGCCGCTATTATGTGCCATAACACATTGCCTTGGTCAGAGGCACTCCCTTTTGTGCTTCTAGGTCTCCGCAGCGCATGGAGGGACGACCTGCAGGCTTCAACGGCAGAGCTAGTCTATGGCGAGCCCCTCCGCTTGCCTGGACAATTCCTGCAGCCAACTTCAGAGGAGCCAGTCGACGTGACCGATTTTGTGGACCGTTTGAAGCAACACATTAGACGACTAACACCATCACCAACAACATGGCACGGTAGTCGCCCATTCTATGTGCCCAAAGACCTGCAGCATGCAACGCACGTTTTTGTCCGTGAGGGTCCCGCACGCAAGTCACTGCAAGCTCCTTACGCCGGACCGTACAAAGTATTAGAACGAGGTGTTAAAACCTTCAACGTCGAGGTAAAGGGTAGAACTCAAACAATTTCTATCGATCGGTTAAAACCAGCATTCATTGCAGACGAGGAGAGGACAGCGCCTTCAGATTCACCAGCCCCTGCAGTTCCACCGCAAGAAAGCATCAAGTCAACGCGAAGCGGGCGGAGAGTGCGGTTTCCAGACTACTATCGATCGTAGGAACGATCTCAGCGGGGGAGTGATGTAGCGACCAAACTCGCTATCATGCAAAACGCTGCCGCCTATGAACTGCGCCAGAGTCGGAAATCATACGATGTGACGTCAGATCTATTGTCCGTGCTCCTGGCAGAAAAATGGCCGCGCGCGCAGCCCCACGATTGGGCTGAGCGCGCAGTGGGATGTCCTGCGTGCGGCATCGCGACGCCCACTTCATCATGGCGTCGGACGATTTGTGCAGGCGCATAAAAGCAACGTGCCGGGCGACGGAGACTCACTACCCTCTCACCTTCCGCGCGTTAAACACTTTAAGTTTAAATTAATTTTTGTAGTTTGTTTGTTTAATTTAATAAATCATTTTTGTAACTTGAGTTCCAGTTTTATTATAACAATCCGTACACAGTGAAGTAGTCAGGGACTCAAGTAGTGATCTTAGTTCACGGGTTCGATTCCTGGTCGCGATTGTTTATCCGAAGGAACTTACCTGGAAATCCAGGGAGCATACCCCTTCATATTCTTACAATACTGAAAGAATTATCCCCTAACTCCTAACCGTTAAGGAGTTGTACCTTCCATCATCAGCTCATCAACATAAAGTGATGTCTATAGGTCCAAAAACTTAAATGGCTTCAGAAAAAACAAGTAACGCGTAGTGTGCGCCTATAAAATTTGAGGTTTGCCGTTGATTTTCCCGGGATCCCATCATCAGATCCTGACATGGTGACAATGGGACCACCTCGGAACTATGCACTTTCAACTAAAAAAAGAATTATTTAAATCGGTCCACAATTGACGGAGAAATCGACGGACATACATAAAAAAAAAAAAAAAAATACATACAGTCGAACATAGAACCTCCTCCTTTTTTAAAGTCGGTTAACAAAGGACAAACACGCGTGAGCAGTCATAAAAAAATTGCAGCGAGCGACACAGCCTTCCCGTCTGAACGCCAGCGGACGACTGCCGCCCGCGCCCGCACAGGCCACCCTCTGCAACCACTCTTTCGGAATTGCTTTATTTTGATATTTATACAGAAAATATTTATTCGATTTACAAAAGCATTGTTGCATTTTAAGATTAAGAAATTTTTTATATGATTGTGTAAAAATATTTCCAAATAACATAGCCGTTTAGGAGCAGTAGGCATTTCAATATAAAAATCGACGTTTCGTAGATATTTTTTTTAGTGTACAAAATAAAGACTTAAAGAAATATCCAGTGTTTCAAATGTAGTGTAAGAACTGATGTTTAACATATATTTTTTTCAATTCTTTCTGACCAGTATTTAATGAGGAGTAGGCTTTACCAATTGCCCATTTTCAGGAATTGAGAAATCCAATCGCCTTAAATGTAGGTATAATCAAAGGATATTTATTGAGAAATTGTGCCTATTGATGCCACGGAATTAGATGAACGGAATTTTATTGAATTAAATGTGAAAATAATTAACATTATCATAGCTAGAGATGAGACCAACTAAACGCATATGACACGCATGACGATAAAACCATCATAGTCGTGATAATTTGACTTCATTGATGGCGATTTTACCCTGCAATAAAATAATTATGCGGTTACAGGAGCAATGTATAATGGCAGCATGATGAACAATTTTTCAGTGAACCGTCCACAATATAATCCACCTTCACATGAGAAATAAGTCAAGAACATTTTGTAACAGTATAATAAGACTAGCCTAACAATAAGCCGTGATCAAGATGACGCCAACAGCGTGAAATTGGACGATACGTTCTTTACGACTAAAGCAAGCACCAATTTCCAGAATTCCTAATGAGATTAAGGAGACCTTTTCCGCAATGCGATAGCTGTAAACTGTAAAGTGTAACTGTTACTGTATACGCTTGGTCACTGTGACTTCCAGTGACATAGTGACTAGTAAGTTGCACATTAAGGTGATCGCTGCACCCTGTGTATGAGCCACAAACAAATATGTAGTATAATTAAACTTGGCAGCTTCCTTTGGCACACCAAACCTGGGGCCACAGCCCCTAAGTCATTTCGGTATATTTTTATAATTCCGTTCTAATACGTTTACCGTAAAACCCACGTATTATAAGCCTAATTATTAAACAGTATATATACATGGCAGAAAAAGTTATGTATATTCTTCGTAAGTATTTTATTGGCTTCACGTGTGAATCTAATAAAACTCAAAGGTGACTGACTGACATAGATATCTACCAACGATCAGTCCAAATCACTGGACGGATCAAGCTGGAATTTGGCATGCAGGTAGATGTTATGACGTAGGCATCCGCTAAGAAAGGATTTTGATCAATTCCCACGGGAACGGGAACCACGCGGGTAAAACCACGGGCGGCCGCTAGTCTCTGTATAAAACTCTACTTAGTATTTGTTCCGTAATTTATCGAGTCAGATCAAAAATATTTTTTACATCGGCCTTATGATGTCAACATGCTATAATGCAAACAACCTTTACACGATGCGTAACTTAATACAAGATCACGAGAGACCTGAACACTTAAAAGAAATAAGAGAACATTAATTAAATTTCAACGAAGGGAATTTGGGAACGCGAATTTATATCAGAGTTGTTTGAAATTAATTGTTTCAATTGAAGGCTAGACTGTAATTGGTTTGAAATAAAAGGTTCTTGAATGTAGAGGCCAGCTTTTTTGTGTCCATTTATTGATATTTTGGAACATAGCACCACAGGGACTAACAAATAGTGATACCCTTACTACAAATTATTGTGATGTTGTCTTGTAATTTTTTGATTATAATCGTTTTTTATCTATAAATAACAGCAACACAATTGCCTAAATTCTGGCCTATTAATGCTTATATCTCACAGTTCTACGAAAAAAACATTTAGATTTTCAAACGAATATAAATCCAAGGCAACCGCGCCTACTTAGTTATTAAAGATGATGAGAAAAACCATTATGATCTAAAAAAACTTACTGACTCTTAGAAAAACAAATTTTTTTAATACCAAGATGTAGAAAATCGCTCGTAGCACAACTACGTAGGTTCGTATGTAAAACAGATGAAAAATACATTTGCGTCGAAAATTCAACAAAAGAGCGACCATCCAATGTGATTATGTGAATAGAATACGTAATCGGGGGATAATTTAAGGTTATTTGTTTGAGCCTGTCCCTCTTGAAACGGGGGCCACGTCAAAACGTTCAAGTAGCATTGTTGTACCGCATAATACTTTCTACTCACTTTGGTAAAGTTTGATAATGGTTTAAATAAATAAATCAGTTAAGCTTGAAATAAACGGCTAGGAGAAAAAAAATCCCAACCAAGAATTACATCCTACTAACATTATGAATGTTTGTTACTCTTTCACGTAAAAACTACTGAATGGTTTTTAATGAAACATTACAATAATATAGCTTATACATCAGAATAACACATACGCGACCGCCTTCATGGAACAGTGGCTAAGCTGTTTGGGTATAAATCCCGGAGGTCGTGGGTTCGATTCCCATGCCATGGGTCTAGTTGGTGGTAGGACTTTTTCGGAGTCCGACTGGCTAGCTACCATCCCCACAGGTGAAATCTGCCGCCATAATTAACAGCTTTGTCTGTGTTCGGAGCCAGAACACTTGAAATTAAAGGCTCGAAGATCAAATGAGCCTACAGTCTGGTAGCACATTGAGCGACGCTTCCTGATGAAGTGTGCCTTAATCGAATAGGCCGCATTGACCGCTTACCATCAGGTAGGCTGCGTGTCTGTCTGCCAACTGATGTGCACTCCCATAACATGATCTTTGGGTAATTTAATCTTTCAATTCGGGCTTATATTTCTTTGAGGCCATTATGAATTGTTTTACAGGTCACCGCTATATTATTTTGTCTCATAACTAACCAACTATTAAAGATAGCTTTTTAAAACATTAAAAACAAACTATTAATTAAAACTTTTTGCTCTCGTAATTAAGTGTTAGAAAAGATTCACCAACAAAATGAATATAAGTTTCCAAATAAAATAAGAGCCTTTGCAAAGATAGTCAATTTACTAAAAATAATATTCTGTAAGTGACTTGAATTGTTTTTTTTTTGTTTTAAACCACTTGAATAATTAAAAAAGCTTTCAATTTCAAAAGAATTTTAATGACTTTCAGAGTAGTCAGTGATGGATGACCTAAAAAAACAATAATTTCTTTTTCATATTATTTCTTAATATTCAGGATTGGCGTGAAAGTTGAAGGTCTGCAAATCCTCAGAAATCACGCGTTCGATTCGTATACAATACTAACATTTTCACAATCTAATCTTTTGGTATTGATGTAGGGTTTCCCTTCGATTCATTATAATATAGGCCTCCCCCAAGGATCTCTAAGCCGATCGGTTCTGTGCCACCCGCATCCAGTGGATTCCGGCGATCTTTATGAAATCATCGGTTCACCTTGTGGGAGGCCTACCACGGTTGCGTTTCTCGGTACACCACCACGCGAGGACCTTTCTGCCCCAACGGCCGTCAGTCCTCCTTGCAATGTTCCTGCCCACTGCCACTTAAGGCTCGCAATTATTCGGGCAATGTCGGTGACCTTGGTCCTTCTGCGGATCTCATCATTTCTAATGCGATCACGCAGGGACTCCAAGCACAGCCCTCTCCATTGCCCTTTGCGCGATTTTGAGCCTTTTTATGCAGCACATTGTAAGTGGCCACGTTCTTCATCTTTTGGTATTGATGTAGGGTTTCCCTTCGATTAATAACTTCGTATTTATTTACAAAAGACGTCAGTTTTTAGTCTCAAAGAAGAAGCCGATCTAAAAACAAAATGCTCATCTATTTTTGTACTACGCTTTGTTTGAGGCTAGATGGCGCTATTTAAGACATGTTTCAAAGGATCCGATACCTATTCGATACACCGTGTGATGCGGGTCTGTCGATTGTCCGAAATGTCAATTTACCCCGCCAGAGACATCCTTGTTGCCGGCTGAGTGAAAATGTATCTGCCCCCCCCCCCCTATTTATCTAGGCCAGACTTTGATTGAGACACATTTTTGTACTTTGCGCATAATGGGACTGGATTATTTCCCGCTTTAGTCCTCAAACCAAAGACGGAAAATGGAATCTGAAAAGGTACCTACATGAATAAAAAATAATCTTAAAATAAAGATATTCTTTATTCATGTAAAAAAGCACTTATGAAACTCTACCACTGGCTTCGAATGTCCATCAATATATATTTTTAAACGTAACTTCATAAAAGATTTTTGATTGCCTATAGCGTTGCGTTCTTACGCACAATCAAACGTAGGCTATATGATTGGGCGTGCCTTAGTGTGGAAAATTCTAACTGAACCTAATCCTAAACCTACAGCAATGTGTAACGCGTCCCGTTTCCCACTCACTGACATATACGGCAAATGTAATTAGTATTTGTTCTGTAACTTCATCACACGTACACACTTATATAGCTCTCAAAAACCACGTAATTCGATAGCTTAATGCACACCACAATGAAAAAAAAAGTTTGTCCGTCAAGTACACAATTAAAATTAACACAATTAAACGGAAAACGTTTGGAAACCGCGAACCGCAAGCGTTTTTAACGACAATGGCGAACGTTATAACTCATGAACTCTGTACATTCAAAATAATTGGGCATAAATACACCAAGGTTGGCAATTATGAGCTTACCTACAATACACTTACCCGTATGTATACAGTGTAGGGGATTGTCGTATATAACACGACATTCTTAAGCTGGGGAAAGGTGGCACACCCCTGGGCTAAAAGACTGGCAATGCATCAGCGATCCCTCTGGTGTTGCAGATGGCATGGGCGGCGGTGATTGCTTACCATCAGGCGACCCGCTGGCTTGTTTGCCACCCCTGACATAAAAAAACATGTTTCTTTTGTCTGGGTGCTTTTTTATATAATGTGTATGTATGTATGTATTAACTTAAAAAGTACATAAATTATTTCATTTATTTGTGGTCTAGCAGCACTCATACTCGTAGTACAAGCTGATGCTTAGTTTAGGGTTGGATGGCGTTGTGTGAACAGCGTACTTGAAACTAAGATTTGTTAATCGGGCTTTTGGCCTCTTCATTGACATAATAATCCTACAATACCTTAGTTTAGTTAACTTGTCTACAAAAACACATGAAATGTGTCCAATTTTCGAAATTCCACTAAAATCAAGATCTCAAATTTAATGAGGCTTTTTAAGCACGTTTTTTTCTTATAACATTACAAACGGAACAGCTGTATAAAGTTCAGAGTATTGGTTCAATCCTCCAGCTCCGGCTTCCGTATTTCCTGCATCTCCTTTCAGCGGAATATTGTACGCTTTCTAATAAACTCTTGTAAAGGAACTAAAAATGCTGAATATAACCGTTGCTTCTGCAAATATGTAAAATATTGTTTCGAAAGGAACGTCTTTTACTGACTTCTTGTATCTTGTATTCGGTTAATTTTCTAATATAAAACTTTAAAAAGCATATTCTAGAATTATTTTTACAGCTTTCTTAGGATAACCCGGAACAAATGGCCACAAATACTTCTAGAGTTCTTTTGAAACAAAACCGACTGGGGAAATCGGAATAAACTTCGAAAGTTAATGCCAAGTGCCTGCCTGCAGAAATTTCATAAAGAAAATTGACAAGTCTACTGCATTAAATCCACTTGATAATCAAAAGATTGTCTCTCTTAATAAAACTCACTTTGTCTTGAATACCATGGTCTTTTTGAAATTAGTTGCTAGAAACAAAAAAAAATACAGAAAGAAGGTCAATTCACTCCGTGAGAAATCATTCGCCCAAAATAGATCAGCCAACATCAATTTATTATTATTCACTATAACCTTTTATTTCCGCTATACATTTTCCTTTTCAGAAGATTAGTATCCATCACACAGAAACACTTAAGTGATCAAGTTTCACAATCATGAGGAACTCCAAATCACAGGAGCTACATGTTTCCACTGTCTTAAATCAATACCACAGATCACACAGAATATTATAATAGACAATACTTAGCTATACTTGCTATAATTATATCGAATGGTCTTTTTTAACGTCACTTAGGGTCAGTTGCAGAAACGTCCATTAAAGTTAATGTGTCATTAAAGCTATTGCTGTCACTTTTTATTTCATGACAACGAAAAGTGACAGCATTAGATTTAATGAAGCATTAACTTTAATGGAGCTTTCTGCAACAGGAGGTTAGTTATGTAAAAATGAAATAATAATACAAGGGAGCACTGTACTTCGCAGAAGGCTCCGAACATACTGTTTTTGAAATGAACATCCTTAAATCCACATTTATTTCAAGAGCGAGCTTTTCAACAACCATCCTTTTCATAAAAAAATCTAGAATGCGGTCACGAGCCCCTCCCTAAAACATGTCAAAAGATAGGTATTTTCGCATTCCGCCGACATTCGCCCGGTAAAGGCCTATTTTTCATGCTATCGGCAGGATGGATGCCTGACGTCACAACTCACAATCCTAGGGGTTATTTGTCTGCGTCGCCGGAACAATTAGGGTGGAGTTAGGGAAACAGCGGAAAGATAGGGGAAGGATTAGCTTAGCGCGGTTAAGCCGTAAATATTCCATCTGTCCTGGTTGACTTGTGAAATCGAATCGAAAGCTCATTATGCTTTGAGTCTTAAGAAGTGAAACCAAAATAGAACGATAGTCATCTTGCTTTATTTTTAACTTTTCGACACGTATTACATTTAAAGCAACTCTTTTTGAAGCGAAAATAAATAATCAATACAAAATAAAGAGCTGAGCAACATCTGGCCCCAAATTAAAGAATTATTATACTTACCAAAAGAATTATTATACTTTTGGTATAAGACGACCGATAAATGTAGGTATTCAAATATTTTAATTTTGGATATTTTTATGAAACGCATCCTTCCATTCGATCGGGTGATTGCAACTCTCTCTCTCTATCTGGCAGATTTTTTTAACGGTTTAAAAAAATAAAGGTTACAGCAATCAGAATAACACATAGTCTACTGTTTGTTCCCAACACACAACGCAGGCTAAGTTTATAACGAAACAATTGTTCGAACTGGGCGAGTATTGAACTAGCAAGTTTTTGTGTAGAAGATAAATATGAATATTTAGAGGAAACTTCAAGATATTGATATAATTTATTTAACGTCGGGAAGTGCGTATATTCTATCCTCAAAGTCCATGGGCAGCGGTGATCACTTACCCTGGCGAATACTACACACTAAATATTTTATCGTGATATTTGGATCGAAATCCAGGATCACGATATTTATCGAGTAGCGTATCACGATATGTGATACCCTATACTACATACTCGATAAATATCGTGATCCTGGATTTCGATCCAAATATCACGATAAATATCGAGCGTGTAGCATTCGCCCCTCAGGTGACCTGCAGCTTGATCGTTTGCTAAGGCAAACTGACACAAAAACATGTCCTCTGACATAAAAACGCATTTTTCTTTAGAAAGATTTTCAATATATTTGGGCCGTAAAAACTTTAAGCCTGTGCCTCAATTTTAATCTAGAATAATAAAATCACTGTGATTACTTTCATTTTGCTTTAGATAAGCCCGTGAAATTGGTTTGTTCTCCGCAAACGGCTTCAACTAAACTAAACTCGCGAGGATTTGCCGAGCTAGCAATCATTCTTGCAAATTGTCTGTATGTGTTTGTTTACGCTAATCCGAGAGTCAAATAAACGTTCCTATTTGTACAATACCTAAACATCTGACGTATCCAAGGCTATGTAAATGTGCCCTTCAGTGTGACCTGACTTCTTAAACTTCGGTGTACGTAAAACGACAGATTCGTCACCATAATCTCATTGGCCTATCGCAGTCCACTACTGGACATAGGCCTCTCCAAACGACAGATTGGAGTCTTGAATTACCTTTTTTGTCTCTCTTGTTAGTCTACGAAATCACATCTTCCGTTAATGTGGTTAGTAATAAACGAAAGGACACGGGCGAACATCCATAGAACGTTGGGCCTTGATTTTTTATGAATTACACTTACCGATTTACTATTATTATGTAGAAAATGAAGTAATATTCCAAATACACTAAAATTTATAAATCCACTCCCTGGGAAAAAATAGTTATAGGATGATTTTGATTTCTACAAAAATAACCCCAATTGTCGAGTTCACTGGATCCGTTGTAAGAAAAGCTTAGGTCGTTTGTTTTAGCTGAAACCGTCATTTAAACGTAGCGAAAGTCGTCAAATATTAAACCAAGCATTCCAACAATAACGACAAAACAAAATAATTCACTTATGTTATTCAAAACAAACAGAAACGAATGATTGACAGACGTTGTACTATGACATTTGATTTTTTTTGACTTTTCTGTTGCCATAATTTTTTCAGAAAATTATCGTGCCTCTATTCTTAGCTGTCATTTGTATGGGATCTGATCGGAAAATCAGTATTTAAGTATCTTAACTAGCAACATTATTATTATTCTACCGGACGTACTATGCACTATGCACATAACACACCGGATGCACTACAAAACCAATAGTATTTTCATTTATTAGATTATATTTTTATCCCGGGGTAAAAATATTAATTAAAATTGAATTTAAATATTAAAAATCTTGTAACGAATATTAATTATATTTTGAATAGTGGAACAAACGCTTATGATCGAGCCCATTTCTGCCGATGTCCTTTGGTATTTTTAATAATAAAGTAGTCCTGTAGGGCCAATTACACCGTTGTTAGAGAGATTCCTATAAGTCAACTATCTGTCAGATAACTTACATGCAGTGTTTTTTGTCAAAATACAGCGTCATTTATATCTAAAAGATAACAACAACAAAAAAAGGTGGTTTTCACTATCAACACCTTATCCACCCCTATAGAGCTCTATAGACATTACTCACTGACAGAGCATAACAGTTATGACGTGCTACTTTACTCCAGTTCACTACCTTACAGAAGAATTATATAATAATAAAAGGGCGAGACATCAAAACATTAAGACACCAATTTCTCAAATGTCAAAGCCCCGATTAAGATTAATCTTTCGTCAACAAAACTTTCGACAAACTTTGACGTTTCCACGATTGATACTTCATCCTAAAACGAGGCCTTAAAAACTTTCCACGGTAACAGTGGATTTGCAATTTGCTAAGAACTACCGCCTCGGAACTGGTGACAAATTAACAAAGTCATTTGTCAGGCTTTTTACTTCCATCGCCAAGATTCGGACGAGATAAATAAAGAAAAAGTTAGCTCGTTATATGTAGGTATACATACTCGTATAGACCAATATACATTTTTGAAGTACCTTCATTGGAATTGTAGATAATTATTGTTTTTCCTATAATCGTGATTAATTTAACAGTAAATCAGTGATCGTGAATAGTGTTTGTATGTTTGCATTTTAACCTTAAATGTTTGATGTAATCAAAAAATGTGAATTAAACGTTAATTTATTATTATGTCGACCTCTAAATTGTCACTGATGCTACCAAATATGTTTGGTTGATGCGCTCTAGGATTCCCTCCTTCTCACTATAAATATAAAGAAATAAATTAATATTATATGATTTCACACTCGTATTTTTTGCGGCCACAGCGGCCTTTTCTATTGAGTGAGGGACCGTCGCTCAATGTGCTGCCCGACTGACTGTAGGCTCATCGAACTTCGAGCCTTTGATTTCAAGTGTACTGGCTCCCACATTAATACTGCCGGAGCACAGCCAGAGCTGTTATGGCGGCAGATATCACCTGTGGGGGTAGCTAGCCAGAAGCGGGAATCGAACCCACTATCTCTGGGTTTTTATACCCAATCCGCTTAGCCACTGTTCCACGGAGGCGTTCAATCTCTCTCGATGGAATAGGCCGCAGTGGCCATTTACCATTAGGCGAACTGCGTGCCTGTCTTCCAGCTGATCTAACAAATAATATCTAACAAAAAAATCGACAATTACGCTTTGCCCCTCAAAGATGCCTTAATAACGATATCGCAGGCTTAGCAATCTGTTAATAACCACCCCGCAAAGCCTGACAAATTAACAGAACTATTTGTCAGGGTTTTTACCTCTATCTTGGAGATTCGCGCCGGATAACAAAGGGTGCGCTTTGGGATTGTCTCTTCTACTCGCTATGTGGACTCTGCTACTGAAAGAACAATGGCAGAAAAATGTCTGACTATTTTAAAGCGCCCATAAATGTTATTTATACCGAACGGATTTGTTGTTTTTTGTACGATTTTACAAATATCTAAATGTTTCCATGAAAGCCGGGGTTAAATGAAGTCTTTAAAAAGAATATCAAATGATGTAAGAGTTTCCTACTCGTCTCTCTTATGATTAAAATAGGGATGTCAATGAAATATTTTTTTATCGATTTGAATATTCGAATGAACGTAATTGATAAATCAACCTTGATTGCCCCTACGAAACAGTATGTAAAATCATTGTTGCCGCCATAATGATTGTAAAAAAGCCTCTTTAATGCCACCTAAGGATTTTCTGTATTTTTACTGAGTTAATTAAATAAGCAATTACTGCATATATCGATACTGCTAGTATCGAATCAAATCGTATTGAAGGTACGTATGTACCTACTACCCTATACGTTGTCACCTTGACAGATCATCTGTCACAGAATGCTCCGCGCTCTTTCTCGTTGGTGGTAATCGCATGGAATTAATATTAAGTTTTAATACGTTTATGGGTAATCGTCACTTGGCTGTGGCGCTAGTTGTCATATATATTATATTGACTATCTGTCTCTTTCCTACTTGTGTAAACACAGTCCTGTCATTTTAGTTTCTTAGAAATCCGCGGGACTTCTTTAATGAAATGGACTTTACCTACACATACATTTACAGAATAACACATGACATAGAGCGACTTACGACATAACCTAAAAATAAAATAATAAAAATGCAATATCTTTATTTTCCGGCTTTCTTAAACAATCATGTCTTCACATATAGAATCTAGAAGTAATGCTGACTCTTTTTACATATTTTTCGTATAAGGGCGCTCATCTTGTATATCAGACAATTTTTTGTATGGATGTTTGCCATTGTTCTTTACGAAGAATCTGTTGTTTTATTATTCTGTCTAGCACATAATACTCTATAAGTTTACTAGAATACAATAGATTAATCATATTCCTAGTTTATATAGAACTTAATTATTAAATTAATTTGGGACATCTTTAATATCTTGCTCGATCAGCGGCAGGCTCTGAGAAACCGACCCCAGACTATTCAGAAGTACCGCTGTCCTATGTCAGAAGAAAAATCAGAGAGGAGTCAGTTAAAAAGTGGCAAGACCGCTATGACACCTCCGCTACGGGTTCAACCACGAAGCAATTCCTCCCCAGTGTGGACAAAGCGTACCGCATTGTGAGAGGAACGAGGTTGACCCCACCTCAAATACAAATTCTGACGGGACACGGTGGATTTGGTGAGTATTTGCACCGGTTTAAGCTGAAAAGCAGCCCCGGATGCGAGTGCGACCCAAATAAAATCGAATCAGTCTGGCACATTCTACTAGAATGCCCACGGTTCCAAATGGCCAAACACGACCTGGAATGCACCATTCAAATGGAGCTGACTAAGGAAAATATCCCTCAAATACTGGACGGAGCTAAAACAAGACCCAAGTTTCTTCAATACGTAGAAACCGTAGCCACCACGGCCACGAGGCGAAACAGCACCCTAAACCAGTCACCGGACTCGACACAAACAATTACCACCAACAACAGTAATACTACATCCACAACACAACAGACACAGGTTCAACCACCAAAACCAACACTAATCACAAACATACTCTCAGCTGGAGAACCGGGAACGGCAGGAGTAAGGCTGAGGGGTGTGGCGTTATTCATGGACAACAACACTGAAAAACTGGGTATTTCCTTCTGCAATGCTCCTGCCAGAAACAGTGTCTGCATCTCTCCGGGCCTCGGCGCTCTACTAAACGGAAGCACTTTCAAAACGTCGATGAGACGTAAAGCCTTCAACGAACTCCCAGAAGTGACAGTTGAACAGCAGAAGTGCAGAATAGTGCGAAAGAACAACAAAACTATCGCTTTGTTCTGCACTGAGTTGGAATTCACTGGGTTCGAAAAGGCATGTAAGGTGCTGACGAGGATGGGCGAGAGGGCAGCGGAAGGATTGACGACACCAAAGAAAATCAGCGTAGATGCAATGGTCGTAGGCTACCACAAAGGGAACACCGAAGACTACCTAGGTGTCCTGGAAGCCTCGAAATATCATGAGGTCGTGGTATACGAGGACAGAGGACAAAGCCTCAGTCACCTTATACCACGACCTCCCGACCAATGCGCCTCCACACCACCCACAGACTGCTGGGATCACCCGATAGTCGGAAGTGACATCAGTGGGTCCGAGCGGCTGGAAAACAGGGTGCGTCAAGAGGCCATTGAAGCAAGGCAGGGTGCAATTGACCCGGACAGTGAGAAGGACAACGAACGGACACTTTCCTCCATAACGACCACACTTAGCAGCGCATTCCAATCCGTTCCTGAGACAGTGGCCAAAAAACTATCCAGATTGAGAAGGAACGCGGCGGTCGAGAAGGCGATCCAACTTTTCACCAAACGTCTCCCACCGCCAAAAAAGGACAACACACCCAAAATTATCCGCACCCTGGCGGACATGGGACAAGTTACATCCCCTATCCTCAGACCGGCAGAAGGACCACAAGACCACATGCTCAACGCCTTTATTGAATTCGTAGCAGTAACAAAGGAGACTCGCAAAGTAAACACTTTAGTTTGCCACAACATCATGCAAACATACAAACGAGGTAATATGGGACTGCTGCGAGTTCAACTAAAGGAAGCGGAGGCGGCGATATATAACAGCGACTCATCTATGGTTATTCATGGACAAAGGTCGGGGTCGTATATGGCGGCATACAGCGACGCGTGTGGATTTGTGGGACTGGACGAGGAACGGAGCGATGAGGAGAAGGGAAAACTTGTCTTTACAACACCACCCCATGACCCTATAGTGGTAGTGGCAAAGTGCACCAAGGTGATGCTCGACGACAGGATCCTAGAAATGGCGAATACTATTTCAGGGGATCTGTCCGATGGCAAAAAACCGGAGCACTGGACCAAACCAACTATCTCATGGGTCAATGGAGTCCCAGGTTGTGGAAAAACCACATGGGTAATGTCCCAAATAGACGCTGAACGGGACATTGTTGTTACAACTACGACCGAAGCAGCGAAAGACCTCCGTGAAAAGCTGGAGACAAGAAATGGAGACAGGGCTAAGAAGAGGGTTAGGACTATGGCATCCCTTTTAGTAAATGGCATGAGTGAAGGCGAGTCGTGTACACGCCTTATGGTGGATGAAGCCCTCATGAATCATTTCGGATCCATAGTGTTGGCCATCCAAATAGCCAAAGCCAGCGAGGTCACGCTACTGGGAGACAACAACCAACTCCCCTACATAGACCGCTGTAACCTTTTCAAACTGGAATACAACAGACCCAACAAAATAACACCAATAACAAAGGAATTGTTATGCACCTACAGAAATCCACAGGATGTCGCATATGCTCTAAACGAGATATACAGCGGCATCTATTCGGCAAACACTCGAACCAAATCTCTGTCCCTAAAGGGCTTCTCGGGCAAAGTGATACCAAAGTCGGAACGTACATTATATCTCGTTCACACCCAGGCTGAAAAGGCAAGCCTCATCAGCCAGGGATACGGCAACGACGAAGGATCACGAACCCTGACCATCCACGAAGCACAGGGACAAACGTTCGAGTCTGTGGTAATTGTGCGAACAATTCCCAAAAAATCCCACCTCCTTCAAAGCGTCCCACACGCAGTAGTAGCCGTCTCAAGACACACTAAAACCTGTGTCTACTATACAGACAACCCCAACGATGATGCTACGGCACGTCTTATAATGCGGGCTGAGAGGGCTACACCAGCGAAAATAAGGGACTACAACCTACGGATGGCAATGCGTCGGGGTGACTCGGTCGTTCTAAAAAAGCTGTCGGAACTTAGTTCCCAACACAACTAGCAGCGATCCCATTTCTCTACAATCCTACAGCCCCACTACCCATCACCCCAAGTACGCGAAGGTGACGACATGTCAGGGTGGTGCGGCAAAAACTTTTTCCAACACTGTAAAGTTAATTACTTTATTTATCTTTAACCATTCAATCGTTGTACATTAAAAAAAAACAAAACAAAAAAAAAAAAAAAAAAAAGTTCAACACAAAAAAAAATACAAAAAAAAAAAACCATGATAATAATAAAAAAAAATACAAAAAAAAACATGATAATAATAATAATACACATATATATATATATACGTAAATAATTTTAAAACAACAGACGATGTGTATGTACTAGCAATAAGCCTTTAGTTTAAGTACTAACCCAACATTTTGTCTCTGCGCGGAGCAACATGTAACTTAACACTAACCCAAAATTTCAACTCAACAAAGGCACGGACCCAAGAGTCTGTGGAAAAAACTATTATATAATAAAAAAAAAAAAAAAAAAAAAAAATATCTTGCTCAAGAACAAATTACTCTATCATTAAATTTTAGTCATCCAATGGGGATATATTTTTGAAAAATCTAAAAAGAAGACTGGGGCCGAATACCAGACCTCTAGATTAGGTACTACGACCCGTTCTTTAAATCACAAGACCAACGAGCTTACAGGATTGAATACACGGGTGACACTCGTGAAGTCTTGCATTGGCTACGAAGGCACTTCTTCAAGTTTTGATAAAAAGAAATCATTAGAAGAAATTGCTAGCTACTTAAAAACAGGTGTATTTCTTACACAAAAGAAGCCTCTGGTCATGATTCAATTATGCCACTGCTATCGACAAAAGGGCAACACAAAACCTCAACTGGCTAGCCTTCTACTTGAACTAAAACAATGCAATTATAAAATTACATCCAACAATGCCCGTTCTTAGATACAATACAATACAGCCTCTGAGTTGTTTCTGTTTACAACAATTGTTTACGAGCCTAAGCAAACAAAACAAAACAAACACGCGTCGTTTGGGAATTATTTGTTTGCCATTAATTGTTTCTTTGTCAAGTGAATGGCAGAGTTTGTTAGCTTTGTTCACTAAGCCCTGTGCAATAGAGTAATTTTCTAGAGATATGAACATAGTTACTACCACAGACTAAATACCAATAGTAGACTTGCGATATCTTGTTTTCTATAAGGAATGATGTGTCCACAATGTGCAACGCCACACCAGTACGTAGTGGTGAATATTAAAACTAAGTGGTGATATGCCAAAGCATGCTAAGCACTGCTTCTTAACATTTGTCCTACTCACTAGCAGATGGCAGCACTTCTACTTAAGATACTTTTGCCAAGGAGTCCAGGGACCGACTGAGGTAAAAAAGTAAAGTACAGGTACCGGATTTTTGGTACAGTGCCTTCTCTTATTCTATTTAATCCTTTTCTTGTCCTTATTCTTCATCAAAATGAAGAGAGCATATTTTTGAATATTTTCTTAGTGACCAATCTTTGCGGTTAATGGAAATGAGTCACCTATTTTTTAGGGAAATTTCGGAGGGAAATCTAGGGAAGGAAATGTTTTCATGTCAAAACCTTTTAATTCTAAATTTAAGCAATTAATAATATAAATACCTACTTGGTGTAATTTTTGCACCTCATGGACACGTAATTAAAGGGAAATGCCAGAAAGCCATAGTAACTTAGGCCCAGAATGCGCAACATATTCAATAACATGAATGAACTCTAAATATTTGAACTTGATTTTTCGCTATTTTCTTTTTTCAGTATAAGTTGGGAAAAACATTTAATATATAATGAAGTAAATAAAAATAAAATAAAATGTATTGTATTTCTGTAAATCATTTACAATAAATTGCCGGGGATTCACAGAAAGTAATCAGATGATACTTGTGTTGGGAAAGCCTCGCTCCTCCGAAGTATTTCAACGATTTTTCCTTTACATGTCATTTCTGATGTCTGTTTAAAATAGTTGCTAAAAAAAAGAAATTCGTCCGAAACGGTTTATTTTTAATTACGTTTTTCGATAAAGCAGTAAATATTTTATAGTGTTAAATAATATTATTAGAGACTAATAAATTAATTTTGTTTTTTTCCAACTTATACTGAAAAAAGGAACTATATCGAACAATCCTACGAATATTTAGATTTCATTCATGATTGTGATTTAATATGTTGTGGTTTTTTATTTTATTCCTGAGTACGGCCCCTATAAAAAGTAGACATTCTACTTGACACAAGATGGCAGTATTAGTAGAAAAAATCATAGGAAAAAATACATACATATTTTTACTTTGTCTTGTCAAATACTGACAGATGTTGACTTATTTTCATCTATCAATTGGAATATTCTTTATAATACAATTCATAAGAAAACAATAAAAAAACTTAAGAGCGGAAAGATATTTTGACTCCATTTATGTGTTTTCTATCTTTCGGGTAGCTTTTACAGCCGACGACGTAACACTTCATTTCAATGGGAATACACAATGACAATGTACGTTCGTAGTGAAATCTGAACGCGTACTGATTTCAGTGCCCTCTAGCGTGGAGTGTTTAGAACTACAACTTCCTACTCTTTTGAATTTTTGTCGGAGGAGGACAACTAGCATATGCCCCCTCTTCTATTGTTATTTCTCTATGGTTACTACAACGTAATATGTCGATGTTATTAATAGTCTATTTTCAAACAATATATTCACACAAATCACAATTCACTAAAGCTTATCTGAATCCATTAAATTTTTCTTACTGCCAGCGACTTTTTAAGAATCAAAATAATCTTTATTCATATTATGTCAATAATAAATTTAAATTAACCAAATATTTCGTCTTAATTTCTTTATCTTCAAGTAAATATTTAGGAACCGATTTAGGATTTTGCTTGTCTGCCAACTTTTTTTGTAATTAAAATATGCCTTTTTATTTGGAAGAAGAATTTTTTCAAAAAGTATAATACATAATTATACCTAAATACAAGTAGACAAGGGTAGGTACAAGTAAACATCCAGGCACAAAACAAAATTGATAAGATCCGTACCCACTACCACTGCACACAGACTCACACGCACACACAGGGCAATGACAAAATAAATGCATTACGGAACCAATCAATTTACTCGTAGTTATTTTACTGCCATTCTACCATACCCTTAGGTACTTTGAACATTGCTCAATCAAATCCCACGCCCATGACACCCACCCGCCATCATCAAATGATTACAAAGGAAAACAATTAGAACAAACAGACAATTTTAATTAAATCGACTATACATAATTAAATATATTTCCAAAATCCTACACAAATATTTACGCCATTTCCTTACAAGAAACATACAAACTTAATTACGTTTTAATAAGGAAGAATCTTTTACTCAAATTTAAAACCGATTCCAAAGAATAGAGGTATAATTACAGAAGGTCCATTAAGGGTTGAATAAAATTTTCAGAAACTATATTTTTATACATCTTTTTCTAGATCTTTTAATTAACTGAAGTCTACATTTATTTATTGTCATTTAAGTTCGCAGGCAGGCACGCAGCCTATATAATCTGTAGCCTATTATTAGATTTGGGAGAAACTAAATCAAGAAGCATCGCCAGATATTCTGCTGTCACGATGTCGGCTCCTTTGATCTTCTCTATAATATTGATGGTATGGTATGATATGGACAGCCAAAGCTAATATGACCACAAGTTTCACCCGTAGGAGTGGTAGGTAACCCGTCGGACTCTGCAAAAGCACCACCATCGATAACCGACGAGACCTCCGGGTTTTATGACCCGATTTTATTAGTAAATATCCACAGACATAGAAATCTGTGATGCAATCAATGCATTTTTACAACATAATGGTAGCTTATTGATGCACTTCTTGAGACATTCCGCTGGACGGGAGGCAACCTACATACTCGTATGCAACCTTACCTATTATTATTTGTCGCATCTGCAGTTTCATAATCTGCCTCAGCTCTCTTGCCTAATTAGACAATTTACATTTCGTTAATCCGTTTTGAATAATTTATTGCCAGGGGGACGATAAGTTATTTACGCGTGTTTCATTGTACTTTATGGTGGATTTTTATTTTTGTGACGTCGCGTCGGTAATTGTATCATTGAGATTCTTTGAAAATTTACAAAGTTGATAAAATTACATAATTTGTTTGAGAGGAAATTTATAATGCATGAATTTATTTTACACGTTAATTACATTCACTTTAATCTGCTGTTGTAAACTTGAAAGTTATCATATTTAATAGTTTAATATTTTTCAGTTAATTTAATTTTTTTACAGTTTTCGCACAGTACCATCTAGCAAACTTTGCCACAGGATAATATGTATTTAGATACTTTATTGCAAAACAGACACACATGTACACAAAAACATGACCTCTATAATTATTGTAATAGCCAACTTCTAAACATAACAACATCAGTCGTCAAAGTGTAAGAGTTTAACAACGCAATCCTAGTAATAGAATCATAATATTACCATAAAAATGCTGGCCCATTCACTATCTTTTCTTACTTATTTGTTTTTATAATGAACCCGCCTCGCCAGCGCTGCAAAATAGAAGTTCATGAATTTTACATTTAACAACAAGTTAAGCAGAAGCAAAATTTCCTCATTATGAGTAACGATGCATGAAAACTCTCGTCGAAAAATCTTCACCGAAAATAAATATGAGAGAAATATGAGTAGCAGCACATTAGCAAATGTCTAACAGGAGGAAAATTCATAGTTTTCGCTAAAGTAAAGGCTTGGATCTCGCTAAATTTGTGGATACGTAAATGTAAAACGTGATCAAAGTTTACTGCGGCTAAAGAAAATAAAATTCATTTAATTACACAATACATAGTTTAGATTTGAGATTCTGTACCTGCATTGTGTAGCCATAACATACTTTGCAATACCCTATCAGGTCTTTACTCATAAAGTTTTTCCCTATGCTCTTAAGACATTCGAAAATGCACAAAAGTTAGCACTTAATGGTTATTAATCCTACTAATATTATGTAAATTCGAAAGTCTGGATGTTTGTTACTCAATCACGCCTGAACGGCTAAACGGATTTAAATGAAATTTGGCACACGTATAATAAGTTTATACCGGATTAGGACATAGGCTATAAAATTCCTACGGGAAACGGATCATTCCCGCAGGATTTTTGAAAAAAAAAATTTACGCGCGGGTGAAACCGCGGGCGGAAAGCTAGTTAATGTATAAAAACCGCTTTGTCTAAATAGTTAAAGAAATTTGCATACTTCTTCTCCCAGCATGCATTCCAATGACCTACGATCATCTTAAATGATAATGATAACATTAAATAATGAAAATATGGCTCTATCGGTACATTGTGAAGCAACGTTGGGATGTAGCAATACGCCAACTCTGTCGCTACAAACTATTATTGATGAAATAGTAGACCTTGTGCAATGAATGACTTGGCTGGTGTTACTACCGTGCGCGTCACAGGGACAAGCTTCCCGTAAGGCAGCAGAGCAGATGTAGCGCCGAGCTAAACTCGATAAGTAGGTAAATCTCGCCGTGCCAACGCTTCTGGATTAAATACGTGAGGAGGGACATACGAGTCACTCCTTTGTAAAACTTCTAAATTTTGTTCCATACGTCTCTTCGTAGCCTCGTTGGTCTAGTGGTTGAAATACTAGGACCCGAACTCAGGTTCCTTGTTTTACTTCCCGGATTGAGCTAACTTGGTGTTAGATTTTTGAACACAGCTCGACTTTGATGACCATTTCACATTTCAAAAGCATGGCGATAAAGCCAGTTTCCAGTTGTCCCCTCTGGTACGAATCCAAAGGGGACAATTGAGAAAATTTGTCACCCGTGTGACAACTGGGAAAAAATCCCACTTGTTAACCCGGGGGACAGTGCGAGAGACAGACAAATTAGAATAATCCTTATTGTAACAGTGACTTGATTTTATTGGTGGAGGTCCTACACAGTTAGTAGTACCACAGATAATATAATTAGTACATAAAAAACCTGATCCTATAATTTGACTAAACGTTTTATGAAAAGAGTTTTTCTTCTCGCCTTACTCTCTCTTTTGACTTTGCATTGATGTACAAAATAAATACCTATCTTCATTTAGTTTTCCACACAAGCCATCAGTGTGTCTTAAGAACACATTTAGTTTAATTCAAAGCACGCTAAGAATGCTTACGTACTAACTTTGGAAAAACCACTAAGAATTAAGTTGACTTTAGAGTCGTAATTAGTTCTGAACTTCTACTAAACATAATATTTGTATACCTACCTTTAACTAAGCCTTTCCTAATTACATAATATCAGGCTAGATAAAGACTTGCCTGGCCAATAGGCTTAGTGCCTGGAACCGGGAGGCGCTGCCAACGCGACCATGAGGGACCCGATGGGGTTTAGTGGGTAGGACGCAGTTCTGTCTGCGGGAGTCCCACACCCCCTCAGCCACCCCTGTGGCGGAGGATGTGCGTAAATGCATTCCCCATCGCAAAAAAAAAAAAAAGGCTAGATAAAGACTGGGCTTTGGGCTGAGACTACGAAAACTAGTTTCACTGTGGATAGTGACACTATCCAATGAAACTAAACATTTAATTTATCATTTATGAGACAGCTAGTCTCTCTAGACGATAAATTAAATGTTATATTAGTATATATTTGTACGCTACGCGTGTGTTAACCATATTATTTCAAAAACCTTTTAACAGTATAATAATATCTAATGTTACATAAAATTCATATCTTGCTTGTATGCCATTTTATCGCAGATATAGCACCAATATTAATTTATCACAAGGCAATCAAAGTTCCAAGAAACGAGCGTTTATCATTAACAAGACGATAACCCTTATCTTACATGTCCCAATAATCCCGCCCTGTACGGTACCCTCATTCGGCGATCGGGCCTAATGGCCCCTAAAGATAGAAGGTTAATGCTCCTAGGGCATAACTTTGGCCCAACTGACTTTTACCTTCTTCCTTTGAAATTTTATGGTGTTTAACATAATTTATCAATGTTAAACCAAACTTCAATGCCAAAAGTAGTTTGTTCACACTGCGCGTATAGGAAGTGCACCTGCCCTTGCAAATTTTAATATTATGTAGCCTAGTGGTAAAACGTTAAGGTTGGCCGCTAAAGGGACATTGTTTCCTGTTTATCTTTGAGGCTAGCCCTTGCAGCTGTAATTCTGCTAAATAACATAACGATTATAATAACAAACACTGGTTTTATAACTAAACTAAAAGCATATTATTTTTTGTATTTTTTAAACATATAATTAACTTTTTGTTATGTATTTACGTAAATATATGCGTACTCCTAATATTAACTTATGCTAAAGCAATGAAATCATTGCATGAAATATTTGTCTCTAAAATTCAACACATCCCTTTTTAGCTAAAAAAATAATCCATTCCCGCAATCCGAGTCGGTAAACATCGTTAAGCTCAGGTTTTATTTCCGAAAATGAGAATAAAAACTCAATTTCACACCCTAAGTCAGATAGAAGTTACATCTAAAAGCGAGGGGACACTTAAAATTTCACTGTCGCTTCGCTATCGTGACGGCTAGGGCCTTTAATGGTAGTATATTTTAAAATTCTGTCACTGGATATTTTCCTGTGTTTTTAGGAGTCCTTTTCTGGTATCATAGTCCTTTTACGTGATGATATTTACCGGTGGAATCAAGGTACGCTTAGACTGGGCGGAAGCAATCGGCACTTTCTTATATAATGGGGAAAAAGCCATTTAAAACCCAAAGATATAGATCAATTGACCTGCGGGCGAGGGTAGCTCCCTAACGCCCGCATTGCACAGGTCGCCCTAGCCAAGTCTGGGGCTCACTTCGTTTCTCGTGTGGCCCTCCCTAGGCGCCACCCGGGGATGGGCTGGTCAAAAGCCACAAGGCTGGCACCGGTCAGACTCTGAACAAGTCCTACCCCCAGACCCAAGGACCCAAAGCTAGAGGAAGCGCGGTCGACTATTTTAGCCAATCTATTCAGTAAGAATAAGCTTTTCTTCTTTTTTGTTTTGTAACTTCCTCAAGTTTCGTGTAAATAAAAATTAAAACCAGAAACACAACTATTCGTTTTTTAAATTCAACTCGCTCTTGACCATTTTTCAACACTGGGAGTAGATCGTAAAAATTTAAGTTACAGCACTTCGCTTTCCGCCAAAGGAGTACCTAATGTGTTTCTGAGAGATTTACTTTAGAGATACGCCTTTTGCATTGTGGGGGGTTTCAGGGGATCCCCTAAATGGATAATGAGGATTGTGATTTTAAAGTATTTCCCTTTGTGTTTGTTAAGCGAAGTTTCTCTGTTACAACGTCTGTAAATATTACTGGCTTGTCGTTTACTGATATTATTTTTAGAAGCGGATGGTTGGAAAATAGCTAATCTTTTTAAGTGAATTATCCTGCAATTTTACAAAAGGTTTATTAGGTATTTTAGTTAATATTGCGATCTTCTTTTGTTTTACCAATCAAACACAAGAAAAATGGCATTACTAAGGCATGGGGAATCTTGGCGTCTGTCAAACTTAGGACAGTTTAGGACAGTTAGGACTAATTTTTTTTCTTTACGGAAATGTCAGTAACATGGTTTTCGGTCTTACCTAAGATTTGAACCCAGGACGACTGGCACAGTCTACCAGCCATTGGACTATGATCTCAAATTCTGTGATACGCATCATAACTCATTTCTATACAAAAAGTACAAGTACAACTCTGTTTAAAAAATACACCAATCTATTTTTTAAATACCTCGCTTCAACCCTCTGTGCCAACAAGCCGAGTACCCCGGAAAGGTGCATGCAGTAAACGTCTTTCTTACAAAAATCGCTCGGGAGCAAACAGCAAGACCCGCACTTGCCATTGCGCAAATATCCCGACTCGCTTGCAATATTTAGCAAACATCGGCCCATTCCGAGCCAGCGACGATTAAACACCACCCGCTATATTAAGGTGCACTCTGCATTTTCTGGGATGCGAATTTGGTTGCCTTCTACATGCCAGGTGTCGCCGGTCAATTGCCACAGGTGATAAGGAAAACTGGAGCAGTTTAATGGGTAGAGACGCTTTAGTCCTGCGTCCCACCCACACCCGCAGGTCTCTCAAGCCCGCAAATAATAGGTATGCTTAAACGTATAGTCACCACGTCTTGGTACAAGAATTTAACGCATTAACAATTTTGTAATTTACAAAATCGCACTGAAGTTAGCGCGAAAATAGTAATTATTTAAAAATAATAAATACTCCATATTGTTGCATTGTGTAAGCAATCATTAATTTTGAAAATTTTAACAAAAGTACAATGTGTGTGATTCTTAATTCAATAAAAACAAGCGCGGTATCTGATGTTCGTCAGATTATACTTAAAAATTGCATGGAGTTGTGCCGCATGAGCTTTATTCACTTACAGCAAGGCTGCACAACGTTTATGCAAAGGAAATGGATTTTAAAATGAGTTTGTGAAAACATTCGCATGGATTTAGTTTCGAATGGCGATACACCTATCGAGTCGAACGTTAGCGACTTTTAATATTCCTCGGTCTTTCAATTTACTCTCTTCTGTCTCTACGAAACTGGAGTTATCTTTAGTTTATAGTAGAGTTTTTTGAAATCGTGACTCTTTGTCTATGATTTGAGGTGTATCACTATCTTTGAAGTCGAAATTCACGGATAGACTGTTTGCCTCCGTTATTGCTTTTTAGTCAGGCAACATACATTGGACTGACTGGTGGACTTAAAGCTGTGGTGATATATTCGATGGCTAAATCTAGGCGCACACATATCTAGACTAGCGGCCGCCCGCGGTTTCACCCGCGTGGTTCCCGTTCCCGTGGGAATTTATCAAAATCCTTTCTTAGCGGATGCCTACGTTATAACATCTACCTGCATGCCAAATTTCAGCCCGATCTGTTCAGTGGTTTGGGCTGTGCGTTGATAGATATCTATGTCAGTCAGTCAGTGAGTCACCTTTGAGTTTTATATATCTAGATTTTTCTAGCGCGTATTAATGACAAGCTCGATGGTGACGGAAACCATTGTGAAGAAACCTGGGTCAGTTCTAAACAGTTCGATAAGGATCGAAGGTCTGACTAGTCTTTCCAAGTCTTGTATCATGGTTGAAGCTTTCTCCAACTAAATCGGCACAAACCGCTCGGGAAACGAGTTCAGCTAGTTAGCAATTAGCGATGTTTGTGTGGAAGTACGCGGTAGTATGAGATAACCAGATTATAGCTAATGACTTCGAATTAGGGAGGTACAAAGGTTTATTTTGATACGTTAGTTTATTAATTAAAACAAAATTGAAGGAGCAACTCAATTATGTTATAAATTCTTGTATTCATGGCCAGTTTAATTCAGTGAGGAAGGAACTTAAATTCATCAATTGTACCAAAAATCCATGGTCTGATTCCGAACGAGTTAGTATACCTATGCAATATGTACCTACTAATTTACAATGTTTACTAGATGGAGCTTGTAAGCATTGATAAATTCTAGAATAAAAGTAGATAAAATAAAAAAAAAGCCTTGACTTTTATTCACACAGAGCTGTCTAGCCCCATTTAAGCTTCTATACAGCTACTAGACAACGGAAAAACATTACTCAATTTTTTTTTGTTTTAAACATACCTACATAATAATTGTAGAAATACCTAGAATTGTACTCGTATCGAGTTATTTGCTAGTTATTCAAAATAAATATTAATATATCGTGGTAATATTTTAGAGTTGTAACGGTATAATAACATTAAAGTTATCATATCACAGTCACATCACTATTCAAAATGATACCCGGTAATTCGGTCGTAATCTTGGAGAGAGATATTATGCCTTTCGTCATTATACAATTATGATTTAAAGCTCATTTAGCGGAATTACACCTCAAATAACTACGAGTACAAATCACGTAGTTATTACTAGTTAACAACGTTATAATAATAATAGTAAACGTGATAGATAGAATTAGCTAAACTTGATGTGTCCTTCGAATCAATCCTTTTTAAATTCCTTTTTTATTCTATTTTTTATCATTCTTTTAGCGGTCTGGTTGCGTAGCGAATAAATATCTGCTGTATGGGTAACAAAATATTTCCCTTTCGGAGCATTTTGGCTTGATCGAATCTGGGCACATTTGACTCAACTCTCAATATTTGGCAAGTTCAACTTTGGAGCGACCTCGTCGCCTCAATGTCTCATTTTCTTTCTTTCTATATAACAATAATAACAATAGGATAGCAGAAATGCTACCAAAAATGGCGCCCAACAGAAATATAAATAAATAGTAAAAATATTAACTCAACCTCACGACAATATTTCACACATCTATCTATGGCATCTTCCATTTCTCATCCAAATAGCCTCAACCCGAATCCGTTTATTAGCCCTTTTCCTCCACGAAATAAAGAAGCGAGAATAATCGCCTCAAAGAGGTTTGGCAACAGTTGTAGTTCCAAAGGTCAAATCCTTTGTTTAGATCAAAAAACAAACCTCTGTTCAAAGGAATCTTTGCGGAAAAAACAAAGCAGATCCTTATGTTTAATTTTGCACTGTTTCTGGTCGCGTTTCATTTGTCTTCATTGTAGGAGTTAATTTATATTTTCATTTTTCGCGACGAACTGGCTAATTGAATTCAGTCGTGAATATAAATCAATGTCTTGGGCTGGCTTTTTGTTTATATACAAACGGGACGGAGGCAGTATTAAGTGTTTTAATTTCATGCTAACTTCATTTATGAAGATTTTATGCGTGTAAAAAATATTTTAAAGCTTAATATTAAGCAATAACAGGGTTGAAATAAAAACCTTGCCTTTTTTATACAGCAGTAATTTGTAATAATTTGTAAAAAAAAGATTACTGGTCATAAAAAACAGGTTCTTTTTAATAGCTTTAGGTTTTTTGTTCAATGTGATATTTGATTGTTGTTAAAAATTCATTTAATATTGTACTCATTACGTACAATAAAATTTCCCCTTTGGAAATTCATGCCCCCATTGCAGACTACCTATGCACACTACGAGTATTGTTACCAAAACGACTTCAAAACAAATAGTATTTTGTTTATATACATACAATTGTAATAAAACTATCTTTAATGCGATGCTGGCTGTAGCTGCTGTAGCGGAGATGTTTTCTTGATTGTTGTAAATTGAATTACATTGTATGGGCCCGAACAATGCCCTGAGGCCGCAAACATAGCCAGCTGTCACCGGTTAGCTTTAAGCATAGGAGAAAATATTCATTGACCTGGTAATGTGAAAAATTTATTTATCTCTGAAACAAATCAATAGCTTGTTATTTAATGCCCTTACTCCAAATTGAGAGTTCAGCCTACAAACTCAATAGGTGGTTATAATAATAATAATATACGTTTAATTCAGGCAACACAATTACAAGAATTACAGGCCCATTTTATAAATACCTTACAGACAAACATACATAATTATGATTATAAATAAAAACTATTTTAGCATTGCCGCCTTAAGGCGGGTAGAGTCAGCTGGGAGCCGTCCACGAAACCTCCGATAAACGACACCCTGCGGCCAGAAGTCCTCCTTCATAAAAGTCTCCGGGTGATTGGTCGGCACTCTCACCACAAAGGAACCGAAGTTGACTTTATGGCGAGAATCCAATCGCTCAACCCTTAAAGTGAATTTGGACTTCTTTCGGATGTAGTCTACGAGATCTTCGACCTTCGTAGACCAATGCAGTCTGGACACGAACATTTCCTCTTCCTCTCGACCATGATGAAGCCCTCCTCATCGCACTTGTTCTTCGGTTGACGTTTATTCGTCAACTTCTGTTCATCTCCCGATATCTTTGTCTGCCGAGATGGTCTGGCAGAAACAGCAGCGGCGGCAGCGTAGGTCGGGGGTTCCGCACCAGCGCGATGTATCGGCTCCGCAGCGGAGCCCCCAGCGGGGCAGGCGGCAGAGCGGGCAGCGGGACGGGGGACATCACGTGGCGGCGAGTCGAAACATACGTCCAAACTGCCGACGGATGCATTTTGCGCCCCGCGACGAGTGTTGATGTTCGAGGCCTCGGGCGACCTACTTACCGAGCTATTACGTAACGATAATAACTCGACACGTAAATCGGCGATGGTTGAGTCTGAAGCCTCGATCTTCACCTGCATCGCAGCCAGGCTCGCTTTCAGGGTTGTGATGTCCTTCAGCAGCCTGGTGACGTCGACGTGGTCGAAGGTGACGGGGGTTATGCATAATGTATCGTATCTTCGCTCTTTCTGAGTTTTTCTGATCAGTGAAACTTGCCAATACATGTGCACTGTGCAGTATAAAGCTTGAAACCATTTTAAAAGAAAAATTCAAACATTTGTAATAATGAATGAAAAAAATAAATACAAAAGTACTTCGGAATATATTTTAGACCGGTATTTTGTCTACAAATACATGGAATTTAATAATTTTGTAAATAAATAATAACGGATTGTAGATGTCAAAAAAATTAACAACAAAAATACAATTTCCTATTTGAATTTCAGATAATACATAAAAACTGATATAAACTGCCAGTGTCTTGAATTGCCCAATTAAATCTTTAATAACATAGTTTGCACTTAAGTAGTCATAGTAAGACGAAGCTTACGATAATTTGGGACATTAGGGCCACTATTATTATAAGGAAGTAGTTATTCAGAGAGTAATAGGTCCAGAGGAGACAAAGTAATTCAATTAGCTGGATAGGACGCTATCTGGCTAGTCAAATTGAGGGTCGAATGACCGCCCCACTGGCAGCCAATCAATGACGCCTTTGATAGCGGATTGCTACACCGAAAATTGAAATTGCCATGATCTTTTTATGGAAATGCCGTACTTGTTAGTTCGTAAAACCAATAATAATTGGTAAAGTGTTCAATTATTAGGTTAAAATTATCTCGGGAATCCCTTGAAGATGTCTTTTCTTGGAATAAAAACCTAGGGTATCATTTCCACAGCGTCATCTAGCCCCAAACTAAACATAAGTTGTATTACAATGGGTGAGAAATAACGAATACATCACTTTATTTTTTGATTTATACGTATCTATAAGTTTTCGCAAATTTATGTACCTACCGCCGAGGATCATACCAACAATCTTTGGAGTATCAGCCGATAGCCGATTAGATATCTCAACCAAATTGGTCGTCAAAGTCAACATTAAAGGTCGAAAGTTTCACAGCAATAAAATGACCAACACAGCCCACTTAATAAATGCATCAGCCGGAATCGAGAAATGCGAAATTTGTCATCGTAATGGCATCCCTAATGTATAACAAATCTCTAAGAATACATAATTATTATCCTAAACTTAATATTGCCAAACAACTACATTATGTACTTAACTGAATTGACTAAAGCCTTTTAAATCCCGTGTTATTATCCTGGATGCTCTTTTAAAAGTAATTGCAGTGACGGCAGCCTCTCTCATTACGGGTAACTTCAGTGTCCCGACCTATTAGCTGAGTACACTTACACCACTGTGCATCAAACTGGAGAAATTGAAGAGTCATCTACTCTTCAATTTCTCCGTTTATTCGTAGTTGACTAGACATGATATAAATATAAAGAATCTTTAAATTGATTTAAACTGAGTGTTTGAATGAACTACTACAAAGAGGAAAGATTTGATTGTTTGTTTGTATTGAATAAGCTCCGAAAGTACTGGACCGAAAGTTGAAAAATTCTTTTACCATTAGAAGCGGACATTATCCCTGACGAACATAGGCTACTTTTTTACCGCGGCAAAGCTTCATTTCTACGGGTAAACGTGTAAAAGGACCATAGTAAGTTTTTCATTTAATGAAGTGTCTGTGACAGGTTACTATAGCAACGATAGTTGACAATGATTTTGGGCAGCTGCCGAATAAATCCTGAAAAATATCACATTCTTACGGGATAACGTATAGTCGACGCGAGCGAAGCGGCAAGCAGAAAGTAAATATACAGTATGACAGGAAATGCGAGGGACATATTTAAATACCAAATAGTTCATGCTTCCATATAACAAAATAAGTATAAATCAATAAAAACTCAGGTAAATATCTGTCAATAACCTTAGTCGAAACCCGAAAATCCGCGTATGTAACGTGCGGGCACTTTTCCCTTCACAGTACCTATTTCGTGCACTCGTTCATTACTCAAATTATTGTACTCGCGTACAATTTGAGTTTGGGGCGTAACCGGCTGCTCAGCACACGGGATTTTTAAGTAGTTCATGCATGCATAAATAATTAGGATAATTATGAAAAAAATTAAGGATATATTTTTTATAGCGAATTGGACTCTAAATCGGATTCTGAACACTCTCCTTAAATATGTCCCTCGGGTTACCTAACACGCTGTATATAAATATTAATAAATATCTTTGGACACAATTCACACAGCGCCATCTAGCCCTAAACTAAGCATGCTTGTGCTACTGATTTAACCTGAAAAAGCAATCAAGGTCACAATATTCTCTTTTATTATTCAAAGAATGACATTTTTTAATTCAAAAGTTACAGAGCCGCCTCTACTCAACTAATCTCTTAAAAAACCCGTGTTATATTAGACTTTTCAAACTAATTGAGGTGACGTTTAAGTGGCAGCCCTCATTACGGGACCAATTAAAGGACTCTTCTATTAGCAGAGGACACTCCATTTCTCAGTGCAGCAAACTGAAGTAAATAAGAATTAGCCTATTAATGTCGCACTGTAGGGCATAGGCCTCCATATTAGAAATCAAGTTATCGTCACAAAGATGGGTAATGGCTCAATGATCACGCTTCCCAAATTTGGATTGGTGACCACATACCCTAGCTGTGTTCGATATAAATAAGACAAAGTTAGCTCGGCCCGGGAATTGAACCCAGGACACTTGGGTCTCGGCCCGGTACTTAAACCGCTAGACCATCGAGGCGTTTAATTCCCAAGAATAATACATTTAAAATCTACATTTTAAACCTAAATTAACATCAAGATCACGATATTCTCCGATTAAGATTATGTCCTAACTGGTCCGCCATTTTTTTTCTGTATAGCGTTCACTTAAAATTCTTTGGAAATGGATACTTAAATCAATATAAACATAAAATGTCATAAGACAAAAACCCGTAAAGTGTCACATTTCAAAAAAATAAGCAACCAAAGTTTTTTTATACTTAGATTTTCTTTTAAAACTAATTGTGGTGACGTGTTACTGGCAGCCCTCATTACGGGACTGAAGGCCCCTATTAGCAGAGGACACTCACCGTTTCTCTGTGCAGCAAACTGGAGTAATTGAAGGGTAATCTGTTAGAGTATGCTAATTAAACCTAGACTAGGGTTACCGTGACCGCAACGAGCTGCAAACGTTTCACCAGATTGGACAGGTATTTTAAGGAGCACTACTTGTGGTTGATTTGAGGTTTGAGACAGGTCCTTTAAGGCTATACGATTACGGGGTTTAAGGATTTGCAATTACGTTTACTTATTCACTGTTTTTGTGAGTAGACTTACATTCACATTATTTTATTATGCCCGAGATGTTAGTCGACAAACAAAAAATTGTTTAAATGGAGATTGTGTTTTCATTTTCTGATAAGTATAAAACAACATCACATAATTTATCGTACATTAATCTTAGGTCAAAGTTAGTACCTACAGATCTACCGTAATTGTGTGGTAATTAAAAACATACATACAAACATTAGGACAGAGAACAAACAGAAATGTTCATCATATAATTGTTTGCCTGGGTGGGATTCAAACCCACGACTCTTGGCGCATAGGACAAGGTCACTGTCGAATGCGCCATCGGACCAGCTGGCCATAAATAACTTTTACTTCATTAAAAAGTTATTCGAAGCTTTAGAATTTATGATTTTGAATACATAAGTGCAGCCATTACCACAACTACCATAAAATAATAGACTCAAACTTTTTAAATATAATACAAATGAACAAGTTGGTTACTTGGAAACTATTCAAAGTACCACGTTAACCGGATACGGCCCGAATGGAAAATTACAAAGGCCCCGTTGAGACAATGGCATTTATATAAAATTGCACGAGATCCTTTGAGCTGTTTTGTCCTTTTGACGATTACTCAAAGTGCCTCTTTTTACCTCTTAGTACTAACAGAATAGGGGTCACAATCGTTCCTCCAATTGTTAGGGTCGAGTCAAATCGTTACAATTATCTAGCCTTAATTTCTTTGAGGTATCTTTCAATACGGTTTTACTGAATTTGATCGTTTTATGCGGGGGAAATTGGAAACGTCGTAATAATGTCTTTATGGAGATGTATCTGTATTTAAGTATCGAGATAGACGTCAGAGGGGGATCTATATATTACCAACACAGGTCGTAATCAAGGCAGTCAGTATCCTGGTCGGATTTGGGATAAGGCAGCAGATACTGCCTTATCTATATACTACTACTCTACTCTAGTCTACTGATATGATCGGGACTTATGACAAGCCATTTGGGGTAATGGTCGAGAATTCGGCTATTACACCAAAGGCCGCGGGTTCGATTTCCACACGGTACAAACATTTGTGTGCATGAACATGACTGTTTATATCGGTCTGGGTGTTTCTATGTAAAATATGTATTTATTTACAAAAAAAAAGTATATACGTTATGATTTTCCGTTGTCTGGCACCCATAGCACAAGCTAATGCTTAGTTTAGTGCTAGATGGCGCTGTGTAAATAATTTCCAGAGATATTTATTTATTAACTTTAATGACTCTACTCGGAGCTACGTGGGTCAATCGCCACAAGAAGCGCACCAGCACGTAACTTTGGGTGTAAAGTTTAATCCGAGGGAATCAGTAGCAGGATGAACGTTTTAGGTCATAAGAACACACAACCGAAAGTCTCACTAGCCTGCAGTTGAAGTGCTGATAACTATTCTCCTCCAAAAATAAAACGTCATTGACTCCTCTGGTGCTGCATAGGTCCATAGATTCTATTCATTAGTAGAAAGAAACTGGCACTATTATTACGTCAATAATTATAATCATATACGTTTATTTTATTAAGGCAGATAGTATACGCTATCTAAGTTATCAAATATAAAAACAGTATTGCAATAAGTATTGCTGCATCAAAACAAATAAATACAAAAAGGCTTTCTCGACACAGCAGCAGTACAAAGCTAAAATTATTCGTTTATATTTTTAAATCTTTCTAGAATCCCGGAAGACGCACGTTCCCCAGACATTTCACACATCACTCTACGCAAATATCTTCACTCCACGTAAAAAGGTAATTCGCAATAACAAGTGTATTAAATCAAAATGAAACATTACCATAAACTCACTGCATAATCAAATGAGAACAGTGAAGCACCTTCCAAAATGAGTACAGTGAAGCACCTTCCATCTAACATTGAGTACCTACAACTTAATAAAATAATAAGCAATGTTTCAGAAAATTCAATACCATAGTGTAGCCGCCATTTTCGTGACTGCCGGACGCAGAAACCCAAGAAAAAATTCAGTCCTACGATTTAAATTCACGATATCGTGCCGTTTTTTACAACCATTTGAGTGCAATTGAATCGTTAGGAGGCGATCCCACCTTTTATGACCCATAAACTTGGTTTAGAGACGTCAAAGAAAATGTAGGACCCACTCGCCCACGCCGTAGACGTTTGTTGAAGTGTGTTCTAATATCAATGCCACAAAGGTAAAAATTACAGAATCGGCATCACATCAATCCACCCTTATCTGTCAAAAAGTCTCAATTGAAAGATAATATCTATGCGTTGGACATTGAGCTGTGACTATGTTACATACAATCTCATGCAGAGTATACATACATGCAAGCAGATGAACCTACCCTTATTCGTCTAAAAGTCCTCAATTGAATTAGAATTCTATGTGATGGACATTAAGCTGAATGTTTTCTAGGAAAATGACAGATTAAGGTAAGTTGATGGTACCGACAATGATTTTTATAATTGCACAAAATTCAACATCCGCAAAATCTGTACGTGTGATATTTTGTTCCTTACTGCATCTCACCAAACACTGTGCTCGGAGCTCTTGACAGCATAGAAATGGAAGCTGGAAATCATTTATCAGACTAACCAGTCACCTCATTCTCTTTCTTCACGTGAAGAATAGGCTGTCACTCACCAAGTGCGTAGTCGATGTGAGCACTAAATGTTTATGTTGGCCCAACATGCGTATTCTTTTTTTTTTACATGATTTGATAATGTAATGGATGAGAAATCAGGTAATACGGGACTTCGAACATTTGGGTGCATGAACATGAATGTTTTTTGTCTTGTTTCGTATGTAATATTTTTATTTTATTTAAAAAAAGAATTAATGAAGATTCATCCACTATCTCGCACACTTAGTATTCAAAGTAAAAAGAGCAAAGTTACTGTGGGTCAAAATTTACGAGGTCCAAATTTGCGGTCACACGCCTTACATTCCGATGATATAGAACGCACAGCCTAGAAATCTTTTTTATATGATTGTTTGTTAAATTAGCTATCTAGAATTCATAATTTTATTATAATATTTCAGAAAACGTTAAACAAAACTTTCAATCGAAACCTAAAATCGGGGTCAAAATAGCGTTCTTCGCGTGGTCACACTCTGCTCGTCCATAATTCAAAAGCTTGTAGCATTTTATTTACCTGGACAATGTCGTACTTTTTACCTACGAAAATGAGCCTGATAAACCATAGTTTAATATTAAATACTAAACTACACACATATTTAAACAAAAACATTTACGAAATAAGCATTTTGTCTTGGTCACACGATTTTGCAATTTTTGAGCGCGCGGTTAAAAACGACTCACACGACTCAACGAAGCTACATAAGACCTTGCAAACCTACCGCCCACTCGCCAGTTGTGCCGCAGCAAGTGAAGAGAGATGACGGGCGACTCATCATCGTTCAAGGAATAAAATAGAAGTGCGTAATTTTTGAGTCATATATTTTTCTATCATCTCAGGTCACTCAGGTGGGCATATGAAATGTATGTTAGGGTAACATTATCAATCAGTAATTGCTATTATTATGTCGTAAATATAATCGAGATTTTAGATTATAATAAAGAAAAGGAATTTATTGCACAGTTTAGCCAGAAATTGTAAAAATGTCCTATTTTCGGTCACTTTAGTGGCGTCACTTGAGTGGCATTTTGTCCACTGAAGTGACATTTTGCGCCACTCAAGTGACTTGTCTTATTACATAAACAAAATCCATTAGAAAAAAACCTAATTAATGTTAAATAATTCATATAAAACAATATTTATAAAGCGTATAGTGATAAGCTAGTCTAAAAGTATATGAATTCTTGATTTAATTATCAAAACTGATCTGGTAATTGGTTTCGTATTTCAAACAGATCAGTACCGATACTTTACCGCTTCCGTGGTGTAGTGCTTATAGCGTTCGGCTCACGATCCGGAGTTCTCGGGTTCAATTCCCGGAGGGGTCCGCCATACATTGTAAAAAAAAATATTTATGAGTGTTTACTCAGTTTCGTTAGGACATTGCAGGCTGAATCACCTATTATTAAAAAAAGTAGACGATTCCGTGCTTTGGAGAGTACGTAATATTTATATCGGTCCTGGTATTTGAAGGTCTATATCTATAATCTATAATGAACACGGCTGATCCCGGAAGGGTAGGCTAGGCAGAGACCACGTCATTCCACTCGATACGATTTACATACTTCCCTTGCTTTCTCAACTTTAAGTAAAAGTATCTTTCATACACGCTCGTCGGTTTAGGGTACTTTTTTACCTAGCCTTTATTAAGAACATCCTGAATTGGATCTAGGTATGTTCGCTTAGGCCTTCACTTTTCAATATTCTACTCATACCTTGTTTATCACTTTTGTTAGTCTCTTTCCATTCATCTTCTGTACATGTCCAAACCATCTTAACATTTTTTCCCGATCTTAGGCACTATATCTTCTTTCACACCTTTCCCTTATAAACACTATTTCTTAACCTGTCACTCAACTTTGCTCCAAACAAACTTTAGCCCTCTCATTTCTACTCCATTTATTCTACTCTCGTGCTTCCTCTGCCGCACCCAACTTTCACTACCGTACATAATCGTTGGCTCCAGCACTCTATGCACAGCCAGACGAGCCTTTTTGAGACTCTCCAATTGCTCATAATGCTTTTATGAGCATAGCACGATTTGACATGTTTCCAGCATTCGGCAAGCGGTAGGTTTGAAAGGTTCAGTCTAATACAATTTAATCAGGCGATGGGCCAACAACTTGTCACTACAGTCATAATATAGATCTATCTGAAATAACCCTCCAAACCTGTCAATCGTGGCGGACTTACCTTTGTTTATCTGCTTAACCCATCAGGGTTACCATTATGATAATGCCCTGAGAAGATTTTTATTTTATTTTTGTTAAATTATTCATTGCACTTGGTATAAGATTTTTATTTTGCATAGCCAACCACAGGGCCTTATTTTGTTAATGTCTTTGTTAGTATTTTGTTAATTAGGGCCATTTGCCATTTAATTTTAGATTGTTAAGTAAACAAAAAATTTTTATACGCGCTACAATTTGAAGATTTTTGATTTTTGTCTTACAGTATTTCTGATTGTATTTACCCGAATCTAAATGAAAGATTTTTATATTATACTGTTGTTTTTTTGTTAATTGTGTAAAATTACCAACCTTACTACGATTTTAATACTCTTTTTGATCACTTTCTCTCATAATATTTAACTGGTCACTTGAGTGGCGCAACATGTCACGTTTAGTGGCGTCAAAATTTTTAAAAAATAATTCCGGTGAAACCTGTGGTTAGATTTGGCTATTTTTTTGTAGTTAAACTTCTGTTGATCTCTTTATTATTCTCCGATATAAAGCAATGCCAAAAACGGACAAAAAAAATTCGCCACTAAAGTGACCCGAAGAATCATTTCTGAATTTTGACCCCTGTATATAATTTTCATGAACCTGCCTACGGAAAAGAAAAGACGATAAAAACAAAATATTGAAAAAGTACCAACGTAATATTTTAACTATTTCCACATTAGGATATTTTCCGTCGATAAAATATTTTCGTTTAAAAGTCTTGCGCAAACCCTTCGATCCTGAAGGAATGCATTTAACCTTTCCCGGGTCATTTTGACCCAAGCCATGAATGCTATCGAAAGAATCTCATGACTAAAGTATGAGGGAATGGGATTTTTGTCGAGTACCTAAAATTAATTTATAAAGTTTATGATTTTAATTGTGTATCACATAATTTAATCACATCGTTACCCTCTTGTAATCCATAGTAGGTAATAATATATTTCTTTCTTCATGCTATATTGACATGGAAGTCTACACATGATTTAGCTCAAAGATCAGATACGCTTTCTTTTGAAGTGTTAGACCGCTTTCGTGGAACAGTGGTTAAGCCCTATAAAACCCGCAGATCATGGATTTGATTCCCGCCTCAGGTCAAAGTGGAGGTGAGACTTCTTTCGACCGGGAGTCCGAATGAGTCCGGCAGTAAAAATGTGGGTACACTTGAAAAGAGTATAGCAGCACATTAAGCAATGCTTTATGGTTACGATATCCCTCAATAGAAAAAATAGGTCGTAATTGCACCTTACCCAGGTAGACTATCTGCCAACCGAAGTGACATAAACAAAAGAAATTAATCTCTAAATAGATAGGCCGCAGTGACTCCTATTATCAAGGACCCATGTCTACATACGGAAATCATATAAACATGCAATTTCACAGAAGCAGTGTCCATAAGAAGTCACGGGATTGGTTATGAATACTAAGTATCCGTCGTGAATGACCGGGATACGTCGCGAGCTCACCCGCGTCAGCCAGAGGCAAGGGCCCGCGTGAAGCGCGTGATCCCTTGATAACTAAGTCAAGTGAGTTCTTCAAAAAGTAAAAAAAAAATCAGGCACAGATAATGTGATTCTAGTGGTAGCAGCCTATAAATGGCCCACTGTACGGCAAAGGCCACCATTGAAATCAAGTCATTGTTTTAATGACAGGAAATGAGGATTAGTGATATAGCCCAGTCATTTTAAGGTTTCACCTCAGAATGAAAGATAATGAGCATAAACCTTTGTGTTGTCGTTCTGATATTGTCTCAAAAGTCACAAATCCTATCGTGTCGGCGTCTTCAGATTTTGATGATCAATGGTCCCGAAACTCAGTTTTTCGCAATCATCTCGGTTATTACTGCTTTTGCACCTTGATAAAAATTGTAAAGTATAAAGTTCTCTACAACTTTCGTCTGAACTTTTTATATACGGTCAACCGTTTTTGGGGTAGAGCGCTAAGAGTGCGCAGCGTAGTGTCATATGGGCGAAAAACTGTTTTTTTTCGGAGGAGAATGCGTTTACGCACCATAACCGCAGGCTAGCTAGACCAGCGCCTTTGACCGTCAATATCTTGAGACTCGAACACTATATTTGTGACTTTTAAGACAACATTTAAAATGACAAAACAAAGGTTTAAACCAATTTACAGCTTATTATCTTGCATTCCGAGGTTGACCTACTGTTTTTCATATAATGACTGGGCTAATATTTGTAATTACAAACCCAAACAGTGTCTGAACAAACTGATACATTGCTCGACATGAGAATTTATCCCTCGACCTGGGTCTCGGACCAGGGCTCATTTGCATTACTTCTAGTCCAATTAGGCATTAAATTTAGTTCTTTTTCTGATCTGAGAGCAACTCGGTCTGTCTGTTACGCTTTCACGTCTATATTAAAATGATTTCAATAAAATTCAGTACAGACTAACTTTTGGAAAAGGACACGCAAAATACAAAGTTTCGGGTTTCTAAAAATCATGACCCAGTACATCATAATTAAAATGATAGAGCTGTATTATATAAATACACACAGAACAATATAATCAGGCGCAGACTCATATTAATTTAGAGATAGTCATTTAAAACTATTTTTCACGCATCAATCAAAATACAAAATGCAATCAGCAATCCGAACGCGTCCGTATAAAATAAACATACATTTCACGTCTCATTTGCTTTATCGGTAAACCGAATTAATGAGTTCGGTTAGCCGACCGCCTCAAAAAAAGTATTATGTGTTGTATGCTGTACAGTAATGAACGTTTACGTGTAAACTGACGTATTCAAATAAATGAACCTTATCACAATAGATTGTACTTTTTTATTTATATTTATATTACTTTATTGTATATTTGAAGGTTTGCAAATCTACGAAAAAAGGCAAAAAACTTAAGGAATTCAAATACATAATATTATAGGCTGGCAACTCAATAATTAGGCAGATGTCCATGGGCAACACACTAACCATCACTTGCTCATACCTCCCTCTAACGTGAAATTTGGATAAAACATTTAAGTAGAAACAATATGTAAAATACTTTGAAATAAACAAATATTTTTGTATAGAAAACCTCTATTTTGCCATTTATTTTTACCTTCAAATGAGTTTATAAACCATCAAGTGTGACAACGAACGCTTGGTTACAGTCTGTTCCACATAAGTTGTCCTTTAGCCGCTATATTGGTACTACTGTTTTTCGATACTTTCAATCTGTTTTTTGACAGATTTACAAAGCGTAGGCAATGCTGCCAATATGGCGGCTAAAGGACAACTTATGTGGAACAGACTGTAGATAGTGCATTTATTTCGTGACATTGACGTAGGGTTAACTGGGTTTACCTGTCAGTTTGATTATGTATGTACCCCCAATTGATTTGTCTATATCGTTTACATTCAATTTATAACACAATGGGGATGAACGCAATTTTCCTTGTTTAGCTGACGTTAACCGAATTGAAAACCTTGGCTTGCATTGGCCCTGGACAGACATTTTGACAAAAAAGTTGCTTTACGTTTTGTCCCCCTGCCGAAATAACGAACACAAACACTTCAACTGAGACTGCTAGTGGCTAAATATTTACCAACTATTTTGAACCACCCTTTACTGTATCTTAAACTTTAAAGCATTTCATGTGTGTGGTAGAACCAATGTGCTGCTAGGCTGTTAAAGCCTAGCCTATCACTATCAGATGTTTATAATAATATCATCAGAATAAATTTTGCCTATATATTGTCGAGAATTAATGTCTATAGGCACATATTTTATTAAATAGTTACTAGTTTAAGGTTAAAATAAACATGCATTTTTCCAAAAAGACAAATAGAAATAGAACATACTTTTGGCATCCGCTACTTATAATGAGACCCCTAGAACTATTTGTTTTCCATATTCAATGAACAGAATCGGCGTTCTCTTTATTTTATTATGTAAACACGGACGTACCTACTATCAAGGCAATAATAACAAAGCCGTATCCCGCCTCAGACCGCCTGAACGGTGAAATCCTCTTAGTACGTACTGAGCGTTTAGCCGAACCCTCGTCAAGCGATCGACGGCGGGCTCATTGCAGTCAACTGTTAAATTGGACCTTTCTTTGTCTTTTCGTATTAAAGGTAGCCAGTTTCATTCGTCTTTAAGGGTCTATGGGTATTTTTAAGAAGAAAAAGAGGGTAAAGTAATATGATTCGATTAGACCGTCTCCGTGGAACGGTGGTGGCTAAGCTGGGTATAAATCCTAAAATAAAAATTATAATAATAACCCGGGCTTTATTCTGAGATTCTGTGACATTTACAGATATCCTGAACATCAAAATAATAAATTATAGCAGTAATAACATTGTCAATGTATTAAGTTATTAATGTATTAGCGCCCTCTTTTGTATGTACTTAATGTTTTATAGTACCACGAGTTTTTACCGGCCTTTCTTAATAGCTTATTTAGTTCCCGAGACCTTATGTCTATAAAACAATAAAATAAATTCATTACAAATCAGTCCAGTTTCAGTAAGCTAATAATAAAAATAAGAATACGAATGCTTTTAAGAAATTATCTTGGACATTTATATCATCGTACGTGGTCTTATTTCCTTATCGGTCCCTATTCAAATAAGATTGGAGCAGTCGATTTGTCTTAACGGAGCTCGCGTCGTTACCTCACTTTTCTAAATGTAAATTAGTATGAAGGCTGCTGTGTTATTAACGGTATTAACATATCAGACGAGCCAGGGATCTGTAAGGAACAAATGGTTTTCTATAGAAGTCTATGCAGTATTGTCGGCAAGTTTTAACGCTAGCTGCTCCAAGTGTCGCCTTAGATTACCATTTCAGTATAAGTACATACGGTTAATAATGTATAATAAATATACTCTAAATAGTAACGTCTTTCTAGCCGAGTTGTGGCTGCGAGACCAAATTTTACGACATATCAACGCAGGACAGGTGCACTCACTATTGGCGTAAATATCATTGCCTATTTTTAAAATCTGCACTGTTTCTGAATATGTTCAGAACATAAAAACCAACTGGAAAATATTAATTACTAGCCTTCCGCCCGCGGTTTCACCCGCGCGTAATCTCTTTTTTCAAATATCCCCCCTTCCCCCTTATCTCCGGGATCAAAAGTACCCTATGTTCACGAGGGATAGTGTAGCTTTCCAACAGTGAAAGAATTTTTCAAATCGGTTCAGTAGTTTCAAAATTGTTATTCCCGCGGGAATGAGACGTTTCCCGTAGGAATTTTATAGCCTATATCCTAATCCGGGTTATAAACTAGTACGTGTGCCAAATTTCATCTAGATCCGTTCAGCCGTTTAGGCGTGATTGAGGAACAAACAAACATCCAAACATCCAGACTTTAGGATATTAGTAGGATAACCTGAAATTCGGACTCCGGGATCACTGGCGTATACGTGGCTTAAATATGGTACTGCTTTTCAGAAGTATCAATATATACCTAATGTTAGCTAACTATAGTTAGCTATGTTAGAAAAATCTTCAAACTTCACATGCCTATCTTTGCTATGAATTTTCATTGCGTATTTACCACTAGTTCGTCCATAAGGAAAAACTCTTGTAAACACTAAGGGAAACATGCATATTCAAATAACACTGGTCTGAATAAACATAATCCTATTATTCTGGTTCCCGTTCGAAGGCTATGAGGGTCTGGGAACACATTTGCCTATTATATTAAAGTACCCAATGATGGATCATTATTAAACTACACTCCAACTGGATCAAGATAACGTCTCTTTTTTTTTTCACTAATATTATAAAGAGGAAAGATTTGATTGTTTGTTTGTATTGAATAGGCTCCGAAACTACTGAACCAATTTAAATATTTCTTTCAATTTTGGAAAGCTACACTATTCCCGTGTGACATACGGTACTTTTGATCCCGGAAATGTGGGGGGAAAAGAGGGATATTTAAAAAAAGAAATTTCGCGCGGGTAAAACCGCGGGCGGAAGGTTATTAGTTTAAAAAAAGCATCGCCCAATATACTGATTTACTGTAGGCTCATCTGATTTTCAAGTTTTTAATTGTATAGTAGCTCTCATATTAAACATTGCCAAAACAGAGTTAAAGATATTAAAGCGGCCTTTTATCGCCTTTGCCTTTTGTATAATCGCGCCTTTATAACTAAACCAGATCCGAACTTTTGTGAGTCGGTGGAATATTTAGCGTTGGAAAAGGTAAACGGTTTCCATTAAAGGATTTATAGATGTTTCAATAGTTCTTTTTCTCGCATTGCGTTATCGCATTATTCAGGTCGTTTGAAGCCCATTCGATTTATACTTGGTGGGCTATTTTCACGTGACTTTTGTCGTTGGGTAAAATTGATTCGTGGTTACACTTATGTTACTGATGTACTAGCTTGAGCTAACGGGTGAGTGAATGAACTGGTAGGTATAAATTTCTGATTGAAGTATTAAAGTTTCATCCAAACCGTTCAATAGTTTTTGCGTGAAAAATTAACAAATGTGAATCTCGCAACCCCATAAACTTTCGCATTTCTTCTTCTTCTTCTTCCTGCCCTCCGACCGATCCGACTTTTCAACTACTATACGATATTCGTTGGTAGAAGGAATCCACGCAATATAGAGTTTAATGCCACTTGCTTTTTTGTCATGTCAAAGAGGAGGCAAACAGAGTTGCTCTGAATAGGCGAAGACTACGTAATATACCTACTTAACTTTTGACTTGCAAATTTTATCCATTAGATTCCGGAATCGCATACAGTAAATAATACAGAAGTCTCTACAGGTAAAAATCGCTACACCGGAACTGACCTCAGGAAAACTAATTTCTTAAAGAACTTGCGTTCGGGGCTTAGTGCACTAAAGCTTTGTTCTTATCTATTTATATTACTCTACACATTGGAAGTGCTCTTGTGTAATTTCATCGTCAGCCGTGATCTCAACTGTGATCTAGTGACATTTTTTAATTCTTCATTTTTAAGTTTTTATATCTTTAAACGATATGTATTGAATGATATTATGTACTTTTTCTTACTCACTTTACCTGTGACAAAAAATTAACAGTGATGCAATTTGCTTTCTCCGGACTATTTGTGATTAGGTTTATGTTCACTTAGTCACAGTCCGGTGTCTGCTAGTTGGCGGTGTGCCAACACCCTCGTGCCTCCCAAAGCGCGGAAAATCGTTAGTTCCTTTCTGTTATGAGAGTGAGGAAATAGAGAGTGCACCTGTACTTATGCACTCACTTGATTATATATACCTTTATCTAGCGTAGTCGCTTTATTGGCAGCTGTAGCTGAAACCTCGACTAGAATGACATTATTATTATTATTTGACAGTGGTTACAGATTGCTGTGTTTTGATTACATTTGTTGTCAAAAAATGATAACAATAAATACATGGAGGAAATGAAACTTACATGAAGAGTATTTATTAATCAGTTTAATAAATTCTGTTTAAATACTTGTATTAAAATATTATGTTCATTCCGCATTTAGGTCGACATCTGTAGCTTTAGATTGAGTTGAAAAGTGGAACTTGCATGAGTTACGAAGTAATGAGTGATCATAGCAGGCTATGTATATCAAACTGTAAAGATACTTCTGATTTGCTTAAGAAGTCTACCACCAGATTGGTGACCGTGGTTCTTCGATCTCGCAAACGAAGTTGACTTCATTGTCGCATGAGTAGTCAACGTATCCGATCCTGTTGTTCCATCCCAGGGCTCCGCAGTACTCGATGTTTTCCTGGTTATTGGGCTCTCCTGGGAGCCAGCCTACATAACCAGCCTCTTCAAGAGATTGACCTGAAAAAAGGTTTACAATTATCTTTATCGTTCTCGTTATTTTGTTCTATGAAAGAGGGAGGCAAACAAAGTTTTGATGGTAAGTGAACATTGCCGTCCATAGACTCCTACGACTGGGTTTAAGGTGCGTTGTCCGCCTTTAAAGGAATATATAAAAGGGATATGGGGCAATGGAGAATCGGTATGGGAAGAAAGACAAAGGAACAGGGGTTTGGGCCTCCGGCACTCTGACTAACTGAAACTTTCACACACAGCATGGCACAGCTACCTCATCGAAATAATTGATTACAGAATTTTATCTTTAAAGTCCACATGATACAAGATATTTTTTTTAAATTGACAGCCAGATACTTAAACATAAACATAAGATCAACAAAGAATCCTCTAAAAGAGAAATAATATTTTGTATTTAAATAAGTCAAAAAACCTACCTTGAACAGTGTACCATTGGGTGTGGTCGATTCTCTCGTCCCTGTACCAGTTGACGATTCCGATGAACACATATTCTGTTCTTTGCTGGTCTCTTACCAGATTGTCAATTGCCTGAAAACGGACATATAATTATATAAAAAGGTACTGACTTTTACTCAATCTCAAACTCTAAATGAAATGTAAAGAGACCTTCATAATTTAAATCAAGTCACGGAATGCAGTATAATCACTATGCTACCGTAATGTGTTTGAAAATCCTAAAATATTGCTGGACCCTGGAATAGAACTTTGGACCTCAACAATCCATGCAAGTACTTTATCAAATAGACCAATGGACGTTATATCCAATTTAATTGTCAGTTTTTTTTTTTTTTGCTAGATCAGTTAACGAACAAGCACGCAGACCACCTAATAGCCCCCGCGTTGATTTCCATGAGGGATTCAAAAAGCGTTAATCAATATGCTCCTCAAATTTTTGAGCCAAAGCACAAAATGGTAGTATTGCCCATCATAAGCAAAGTAGGAAGCATTAGAAGAGGCTTATGTCTAGGTGGATTCTATTAGGCTGATGATGATGATTAATATATTTTAACGATATAATTCCACCAACCTGGGCTTCAACTTCGCTGTTGATGACGGCCAGATGGCCGCCTTCAGTTGTGCAGACGGAATGTGCACTGTCCCAGTTAGTTCTCAAAGTGTGGAACTTGTAGCAACTAAGGGTGTTCTCGTTGTAAACGTAGCCTGAATATAAAGAGTATAGTCAAATGTTGAGTTTTGACGAAAACTTATGTCTGGGACGCAAATAGCATTTTCGTGCTCTTTCTGACAGTCCTGTATCTGACACCAATGTCTGAGAGTTTTATAATACCAGATTCACGTTGAACTACTTTCCTTACTACTACATATACTGGCCCATCCACGTGAAACGTTCTGCCAAAAATATCCTATTCCAAAGTAACTTTATCCATTTTGATGCAAGCATGTTTGTCTAGTAGCGAATGATATTTAACTTTATGGATATTATGTATTTGCGTAGCCATCAGTAATAATCCAGATCACTTACCATCATCAGAGTTTCCGCATCTGTTCATCCTCATTCTGCCGATCCTCTCTTTGTAGCAGAAGTAAGGATGCACGGTGGTGCAGTTGACATCAGCTAAACGACCGGCATCACCCATGATAAGGCAACGCTCAGCGTCTTGGGTGTTAGATGGCTGGTTCTCTTCCCACTCGATTGGCATCTGGATCACGTGGCGACCTGCATCCAAAATATTGTTTTAGGAAACAGCGAAGGAGATATACAAAGTTTTGTGTAATGGCTAGAACAATAATTAGTATTGATTAGGTATTTTTTTGTAGCCCACGAGATCCTCTGCCGACAAACTCTCAGTCTCAGCAAAAGAGCTTAAAGAATGTATTAATTTGAAACTGCTCCTAAACTTACTGCTATATGAGAAGTTTCTGAATAGGTGTTTACGCCGGGTAGTTTTAATTTTGATTGCAGAGTTCTTACTTTTTAAGTGAAATAAGAACATATTAAGCATCTTATCACGTTCCGGCGCGGTAACGGCAAAGAGTATAGTTGCCGCTGTCGCTGCGGTTGCCGCTGTCGCTGGCGTTGCCGCTGTCGCTGCGGTTGCCGCTGTCGCTGCGGTTGCCGCTGTCGCTGCCGTTGCCGCTGTCGCTGCGGTTGCCGCTGTCGCTGCGGTTGCCGCTGTCGCTGGCGTTGCCGCTGTCGCTGCGGTTGCCGCTGTCGCTGCGGTTGCCGCTGTCGCTGCGGTTGCCGCTGTCGCTGCGGTTGCTGCTGTCGCTGCGGTTGCCGCTGTCGCTGCGGTTGCCGCTGTCGCTGCGGTTGCCGCTGTCGCTGGCGTTGCCGCTGTCGCTGCGGTTGCCGCTGTCGCTGCGGTTGCCGCTGTCGCTGGCGTTGCCGCTGTCGCTGCGGTTGCCGCTGTCGCTGCGGTTGCTGCTGTCGCTGGCGTTGCCGCTGTCGCTGGCGTTGCCGCTGTCGCTGGCGTTGCCGCTGTCGCTGGCGTTGCCGCTGTCGCTGGCGTTGCCGCTGTCGCTGGCGTTGCCGCTGTCGCTGGCGTTGCCGCTGTCGCTGCGGTTGCCGCTGTCGCTGCGGTTGCCGCTGTCGCTGCGGTTGCCGCTGTCGCTGCGGTTGCCGCTGTCGCTGGCGTTGCCGCTGTCGCTGCGGTTGCCGCTGTCGCTGGCGTGCCGCTGTCGCTGGCGTTGCCGCTGTCGCTGGCGTTGCCGCTGTCGCTGGCGTTGCCGCTGTCGCTGACGTTGCCGCTGTCGCTGGCTTTGCCGCTGTCGCTGGCTTTGCCGCTGTCGCTGGCGTTGCCGCTGTCGCTGGCGTTGCCGCTGTCGCTGGAGTTGCATCTGTCGCTGCAGTTGCCGCTGTCACTGGAGTTGCCGCTGTCGCTGAAGTTGCCGCTTTTACTGAAATTCCAGTTATACCTGGTATCATACTACCTGATGAGCTTTATCTCCCCTTACCTGTTGACGCAGCCGCTGGCGTCTCTTTTGACGCTGAAAATCCAATATTACCAGCAGACTCGCAGATATTGCCTAATCAAAGTCAAAGACCGCTGAAATCTTCTACTGAACCAATGGACGATGAAGAACATTCTTACACAGCACCAATTCCCGAATTCGATTCATATTTTTTATCTGAGGGCTGAGGGACTCCGAACTGCATTACGAGATAATCCTACCGAGTGGACATTTTCAAGTCAGTATTTTCTGATCAATTACTAGAAATTATTATATCCAGAATTTCCAGAACCAATAGTTAAGGTACACACTTGACTAATACGAACAAACCACACACGCGAAACAGTAGTAAGTGATTCTGGCGATCCGCGAGCAAAAGCAGCTGGTTAGTTCCATCGTTACACGCGTCATTAGCTGGGGTGCCTATTGATGTAAGTCCTAGTCCAGCTAATCCATACATGGACCAAATTGTATACTTTCTGCAGAGCACGCTAATGACTTGCCTTTGCCCTTAAACCCAGCATTACCCGGTGATGCTCATGAGCCTAACGATCGCTTTGACATCGCCCCCGCCCATGCAGTTATACAAGAAAATACCCAAATATTACCTAAGGAGTCTGCTGAAGTTGCCGCTGTCGCTGGCGTTGCCGCTGTCGCTGTCGTAGCCGCTGTCGCTGGAGTTGCCGCTGTCGCTGGCGTTGCCGCTGTCGCTGAAGTTTCTGCTTTTACTGAAACTCCTGTTATACCTGGTATCGTACTACCTGATGAGCTTTATCTCCCCTTACCTGTTGACGCAGCCGATTGCGTCTCTTTTGACGCTGATAATCCAAAATTACCAGCAGACTAGCAGATATTGCCTAATCAAAGTCAAAGACCGCTGAGATCTTCTACTGAACCAACGGACGATGAATGGCATTCTTACACAGCACCAATTCCCGAATTCAATTCTTATTTTTTATCTGAGGGACTCCGAATTGAATTACCAGATAATCCTACCAAGTTGGATATTTTTAAGTCAGTATTTTCTGATCAATTACTAGAATTTATTGTATCCAGAACTAATAGTTATGGTACACACTTGACTAATACGAACAAACCACACATCCGAAACGGTAGTAACTAAGTGATTCTGGCGATCCGCAGAGCAAAAGCAGCAGGTTAGTTCCATCGTTACACGCGTCGCGAGCTGTGGTGCCTATTGATGTAAGTCTTTGTCCAGCTAATCTATGTATATGTTACCGGCCAAACCGGATTTCAGGACAAACTAGTTTGGCCTAGGCCAAACTAGTTTGTACCACGTTGTGCATTACCCGGTGATGCTCATGAACCTAACGAGCGCTTTGACATCGCGCCCCCGCCCATCCAGTTATACAAGAAAATGCCCAAATATTACCTGAGCTGTCTGCTGAAGTTGCCTCTGTCGCTGGAGTTGCCGCTGTCGCTGGAGTTGCCTGTGTCGCTGGAGTTGCCTGTGTCGCTGGCGTTGCCTGTGTCGCTGGCGTTGCCTGTGTCGCTGGCGTTGCCTGGGTCGCTGGCGTTGCCTGCGTCGCTGGCGTTGCCTGTGTCGCTGGCGTTGCCTGGGTCGCAGGCGTTGCCTGTGTCCCTGGCGTAGCCTGTGTCGCAGGCGTTGCCTGTGTCGCTGGCGTTGCCTGTGTCGCTGGCGTTGCCTGTGTCTCTGGCGTTGCCTGTGTCGCTGGCGTTGCCTGTGTCGCTGGCGTTGCCTGTGTCGCTGGCGTTGCCTGTGTCGCTGGCGTTGCCTGTGTCTCTGGCGTTGCCTGTGTCGCTGGCGTTGCCTGTGTCACTGGCATTGCCTGTGTCGCTGGCGTTGCCTGTGTCGCTGGCGTTGCCTGTGTCGCTGGCGTTGCCTGTGTCGCTGGCGTTGCCTGTGTCGCTGGCGCTGCCTGTGTCGCTGGCGTTGCCTGTGTCGCTGGCCTTGCCTGTGTCGCTGGCGTTGGCTGTGTCGCTGCAATTGCAGCTGTCGCTGGAGTTGCTGCTTTTACTGAAACTCCTGTTATACCTAGTATCGTACTGCCTGATGAGCTTCATCTCCCCTTACCTGTTGACGCAGCAGCTGGCGTCACTTTTGACGCTAAAAATCCAATATTACCAGCAGACTCGCAGATATTGCCTAATCAAAGTCAAAGACCGCTGGAATTTTCTACTGAACCAACACGCGGACGATGACAATTCCTGAATTCAATTTTAATTTTTTATCCGAGGGACTACGAATTAAATTACCAGATAATCCTACCGAGTTGGACATTTTCAAGTCAGTACCTATTTTCTGATCAATTACTTATTATATCCAGAACTAATAGTTATGGTACACACTTGACTAATACGAACAAACCACACACGCGAAACAGTAGCCAAACCCGTTATATTTGCACCCATTTTATAGTTATGTATGTCGTCACGTCAAGGAGATATGAACAGATTTTGCGTTATATTTGCGCAGCCAGGGGACTGATGCTAAAGGCGAAAAAAAATATCAGACTTTAATGAGGCACTTTGTAGTCATTTTTATTACAAAAAGGAGAAACTATTAATAGATGAATCGTTGATATTATTTAGAGGCAGACTACACTTTCCCCAGTATATAAAAAGCAAAAAAGCGCGTTATGGAGCTGATGGGTATGTCCTAAACGTTATTATGTACAGTGAAAAAAACGATTCAGATGAAGAGTTTCCTAAAAAGACGGAACAAAGTAATGAAACTTTTACGAACATATCTTATGAAGGGTGTGGTTACATGGTGGCATGTATTGATGGATATTTTTTATAAAGATGCGGACCTAAGCCAAAAATTACTTGAACTTAGAACGCATACAAGTGGTATTTTAAGAAAGAGCAGGAAGAGCAACCCAAAAGTACTAATGGCTACAAAATTAAAAAAGGAGATTATTTTTGGCGTCGCAAAAAACAAGTGTATGCATCTGTATGGAAACCAAACGTCCAGTCTATTGTATCACCACAAGAAACTGATTTGGAATTTTTTTCAAGAAACCAGAAGAAGTAGCTAAATACAAGTTTAGTTGTTATTTTATACTACTTCAGTTGGCAGACAGAAACGCAGCCCACCTGAAGGTAAGCGACCACTGCGGTCTATTCCATTGAGGGACACTTTATCAGGAAGCGTCGCTCAATGTGCTGCCAGACTGTAGGCTCATCTGATCTTCACTACCGGAACACAGCCAGAGCTGTTATGGCGGTAGATTTCACCTGTGGGGGTGGTAGCTAGCCAATCGGAATCTGAAAAGTTCTACCACCAACCAGACCCAAGGCGGAAATTGAACTCACAGCCTCCGGGTTTTATACCCGAGCGGCTTAGCTACTGTTCCATGGAGGCGGTCAAAGTTGTTTTTATCACCTTGCCAAAGCTGAATGTTAGTGGCTGTGTTATTCTAAAATAAATAATTTAATACATACAGAATACCGTTTTATTTTCTGCCTGCTTATTAAACTAAGTAACACCTCGACGGTCTAGTGGTTTAAATACCGGGCCGAGATCTCGGGGTCCTGGGTTCAATTCCCGGGTCGAGCTAACCTTGTCTCGGTTTTTTCGGACACAGCTCGGGTTTGTGATCACCAATCCGCATTTGGCAAGCGTGGTGATTAAACCAGTACCCATCATTGTAACGATTACTTGATTTCAAGGATGGTGATACTTTTATGAAATAAGTGTCATTTGTAATTTACTGGCAGGTCTTTGTAATATGTAACCACGGATTATACCGTGACACGGCATTCGCCGTATCGTTGCATTCATAATATTGACTACAATTCTATGCCAGTACGCTTACTACCGTACAACGGGTATGACCGTACCGGCGCATCTTATAATCTTGTTATAATAAAAATAGACAGTACGGCTAAAACCCCTCGTATGGTTATAGCAGTTACTGACGTAGACTTGTCGGTGAATAAGATTGCGTAGCTATAACAATATAGGAATAGCTGTAAAAAAAGGTAATTAGTGTCATAGTTGAGTGGAGTACCGCACCGGAACGTGACTTGATTCATATTTTCTATTACTCGATTTTTCTGTAAAGCTCTTCCATCAAAATGCAGTACAAAAGATTTTTTACTCGTATATAAATCTAAACTAAGATAAGCTCTAGCTTTTGAAAGAGATTTGCCGTCATTGGGCCTCGCCAAATATAATCTGTCTTCTATAAAAATAAATTCCTACTATAAATAATTGGCATTGGGCAGTCTCGTAGCAGTTATGAGTGAGTCCACAAAAAAAAACCATCTATCAGTTTTTTTATGTTCTAAGTGTGACTCAGTAAAATGTCCTAATTGTAATAACCTTCGACGGAGAGGTAGTCAGTGGTGGAAGCCATGCTGTGGACTCCAGTGTAGGTGGTGCGGACACGGGAGGCCTGCTTAAGCCACCTCATTGTTGAGTAGATGCCTTGGTTGAGTGGAGACGCCAAACGAGCTCCTGTAGTAAACAACATTTTTATTACAAAAATATTGTAATAATATAATGCATAATTGCTTTTTATACAGCGTGTTAGGTAACCCGAGGGGCATATTTAAGGGGAGTGTTCAGAATCCGATTTAGAGTCCAATTCGCTATAAAATATAATTATATTCTTAATTTTTTTCATAATTATCCTAATAATTTATGTATGCATGAACTACCTAAAAATCCCGTGTGCTGAGCGGCCGGTTACGCCCCAAAATCAAATTGTACGCGAGTACAATTTGAGTCGTACTTGAACGAGTGCACGAAATACTGTGAGGGGAAGAGTGCCCCCATGTTACGCGGATTTTCAGGAAATTTCGACTAAGGTTATTGACAGATATTTACCAGTTTTTATTGATTTATACTTATTTTGTTATGGAAGCATGAACTATTTGGGGTTTAAATATGTCCCTCGCGTTTCCTGTCATACTGTTTAAAAGATCCAATCTTTTATATAAAAAGTAATATGCATAGAGCAGGGCCAATATTATGATGAATGACCAAAACTAATTTAATCAAAAGTACCTATCACGTAACGTCGCGGGGTGAATAATTTTTCAAATAGATTTGGATATAATAGAATAAAATTAATAATTAACATTTGTTATGTACAAAATAGTCTGTTATTGCAGAGTTAATCATTTCTAGGTTTAATTAGTAGATACTAAAATTAATGGTATTTACCATTACATTGGTGTTGATAATAGGTTTCGTATATGAAGGTAATCTGAGCTTGATAGGTTAATTAGAACTTAACTCACTAATATTAAATTATTCGAACCAATTCGAACTAATGACAATAATGATCATTACGATTTGAAATTACTAATTACGAATGTCACCTTGGTTTTCAGTTTTTTCGTTTATTCTGTTTTGCGAGGATTTTAGGAAAGTCGAATTTATTGACTATGCCGTATTTATAACGCACTTCAGGTAGGATTGTTATATGTTTCCGTAATTATAATCTCTGTTACTTTCCAGTTCTTAAATTCATTCCAAAAATCACGTCAATCCGTTGTTCCGTTGCGAGGTGAAGACAAAAAAACACTTCTACTTCTGTTGTCCCATAGGACCTGAACATTATCCTAAGACAAAAAATAGCGTATATCCATGTCCAAAATCTCGTCTATGTTTGTACAATCAGCGTCAAACTGATCTGAGCGTTCAAAACCTCAAAAATATCTGAACATTTGACAAAAAGCAACCTTACGTCAAACGTAAAGGTAATTTTGGCGCTGACTGTACCTAATTTTATAAAAATCAGTTCAATGTTGGAGTGAAAGCGTAACAGACAGAGTTAGGTACTTTTGCATTTCTGCCATTAATAGTATGTATGAAGTGTGATATAACCTTCAAGACGGCAGGTGAGACGAGCATCGTGCCACGTAGTCGGGACTCTGTGGAACTTCAGCCAGCCATTCGCTTCTTCGTGGTAAAAGTAGTCTTGGCGGAATGTGCTGCCATCTGGAGCAGCTATCGGGAAACGGCTGTCTTCGACTGAAATGGTAATCAGTTAAGTATCAAATAATGTGCATAGTTGTAAATCACGCATGATTGTTTAAATACCAGATATAAACATATATTACGCAGTTGTTTATACGTATTTACTTTATTGCTTAAGCCCCTACCCTAATTTGTAAAATCCCCATAACGAATTGTAAGCTCTTTAGTTACTGTTCGTGATAATTTTTATTTTTTGTGCAAAGCTCATGTCAAGCTTAAAGATGAAGTCATTTACATATTTCATTTATCACGCTAGATAAAAATGGCTATAATTTTTAAGATTGGTAAAATGTATTGACCTCCTTAAAAGGGATATGTATAGATGAGTATAGATAAAACTTAGATAGGTACTCTATATACTGCGTAACGCATTCCAAGATAAAACCTAATACAAACGTGTCCCGGACTTACCATTGACCGCGCCTGCGACTGCGGCGGCCGCGAACAAAGCTACAAGCACAAATCGTCCTTGCGACATTTTGCGGAACAATGCGAGCACGCAACTAACGTCCTATTTATATAATTTACTTACAACTGATTATTGTAATTAGTACATTTAAGATTTTATCAGAATGGAAAAGTGAGATATCGTTTGTTATTTCAGGTAATCTAATCGAGGGAAATGTAACCGTTTCTATTGACGTTAGTACCTCAGATAAATTGTTATGATCGAAATAAGATCTTTTTTTTATAAACAACTTCATTTGGCAGACAGGCCCGCAGCCCACCTGATAGTTTACGGTCACTGTGGCCTATTCCATTGAGGGACACTTCAACAAGAAGCTCGCTCAATGTGCTGCCAGACTGGAGGCTCATCTGATCTTCGAGCCTTAAATTTCAAGTGTACTGACTCCCACATTAATATTGCCGAAACATTATGGCGGCAGATTTCACCTTTGGGGGTAGTAGCTAGCTAGTGCTAGCTAGCTCTGACATTCATTATCGTCATGTACTTAAGAGTTTCACTCTTGTCGGTGGGGCGATTTCCATCTGACACTAAGTAAAATATGGTGTTGAAGCCACAAAGCAAATACAAACGTTGAAGCAATTAGACTTTCTATGCCTCTGTATTCTCCAATTTTGGATGGATGTTGTTTATTTGTATTTTTAAATATATTTAGTAGCTTTGTCGTTTTTGAAACCTTTCACAAGTGTGCGCGGTATTTCTACCTACAGGTCGGGTAAAAATATTGAATCACTTCTGTTTGTTTCAATCTATTTTTAGCATAAAATAGAATAACATATGTATTTGCCCGCGGCTCTAGTAGGTATTGACATCTTCAGTCAAAGTGTTTGGTTGGTGATAGTTCAGAATCCGACTAGCTGACTACCACCCCCATAGATGAATATCTGCCGCCAAAACTACTTTGGCTGTGTACCTACCAAATTTAAAGAGACAGCCAGTAGACTTGAAAGGAATAACTAGAATATCAGATAGGGTTGTCATCCGTCCGGGTTTCCCCGGATTTGTCCTAGTTTAGGGCATCCGGGGAGCGTCCGGGGAAGGTTTCATTTTGTAGACCGAGTTTTAAAAAAAGATGATTTATGACATTTTCAACTGTTTTTTATTACATTGAATATGTTTAAAAGATCTTGTTGACATGTCCGGCTTTCGGACTCTAAAATCCGGGGTTTTCACGCGTCTTGTCCTGTTTTCTAAATTTTAGAGATGGCAACCCTTTAATAGATGACCCTTTAATATGGCTGCAGATTGAGCAATGGTTCCTGGTTAAATATCCCTTAATGAAATAGGCCCCAGTGGCTGCATACCATTGGGTAAACTACATGCTTGTCTATCAACCAGTGTAACTAAAAAATCTATGAAATCGTTTGTTAGTCAGAACAACATACTACAAAGTATGAAATTGAATAAAGTCCGAAGTACACTATTAAACTGGTCGTAATAAATTGAAACTATTTATCTCCTTAATTACCTGTTACCAACGTGTCACACGTGGCATTCTACATACACGTGATATTAAAACTTAACAAACATAATAATATATTTTTATCTCAAATCAAAGCAAACCGATCAATTAAATAGATATAGGTAATCTTACTTTACAATCACCTACCTGATTACGTTTGTTTTTCAATAGAAGTTTTTATTGCCTATTGAATATAAATATAAATATACTGGCATATCCTAATAGAAAGATTACGAATACGCAATCTATACTCTATACTTACGTACTAATATTATAAAGAGGAAAGTTTTGATTGTTTGTTTTTATTGAATAGGCTCCGAAACTACTGAACCGATATGAATAATTCTTTCACTATTGGAAAGCTACACTATCCCCAGGTGACATAGGGTACTTTTGATCCAGGAAATGTGGGGGGAAGGGGGGATATTTGGAAAAAGATATAACGCGCGGGTGAAACCGCGGGCGCAAGGCTAGTTGAATATAAAACTGACATATCCTATTAGAAAGATTACGCGATCTTAAATATTCCTAAGTTTTTAAGCGCTTTGTTTACATACATATTATAATCAAGCTACTATCGGATAATTATCCAAGACTTAGCAAGTTCCGTTAATAAATTAAATATTGTTAAGTAAGATTTAAGATTAAATCTACATATTTTTAACCGACTTCAAAAAAGGAGGAGGTTCTATGTTCGACTGTATGTATTTTTTTTTTTTTTTTTTTTATGTATGTCCGTCGATTTCTCCGTCAATTGTGGACCGATTTAAATTATTCTTTTTTTATTTGAAAGAGCATAGTTCCGAGGTGGTCCCATTGTCACCATGTCAGGATCTGATGATGGGATCCCGGGAAAATCAAGGGCAAACCTCAAATTTTATAGGCGCACACTACGCGTTACTTGTTTTTTCTGAAGCCATTTAAGTGTTTGCGTCCTATAGACATCACTTTATGTTGATGAGCTGATGATGGAAGGTACAACTCCTTAACGGTTAGGAGTTAGGGGATAATTCTTTCAGTATTGTAAGAATATGTGGACCGTTATTTGTATTTCATGTACTTTTGCAGCTAAGCTGATGATGGAAGGTACAACTCCTTAACGGTTAGGAGTTAGGGGATAATTATTTCAGTGTTTTAGGAATATGTGGACCGTTAGTTGTATTTCATGTACTTTTGCAGCTAAGCTGATGATGGAAGGTACAACTCCTTAACGGTTAGGAGTTAGGGGATAATTATTTCAGTGTTGTAGGAATATGTGGACCGTTAGTTGTTTTCATGTACTTTTGCAGCTAAGCTGATGATGGAAGGTACAACTATGATGATGGAAGCTAAAGGGTACGACTTCTTAATTCTTATGTCCCTCTTGCGGGCTGCATCTTTAGTTGGTCTACTGAATGGTGCTGAACACTTAATGAATACCTAATATTGTCAAATAATACAATTCTACTATTTTACTCGTATTTTCGTTATCAATATTATGAGAGAGTTTTACTCACTCCTACGTATTATTCACACTAAAAATAGAAAAATAAACAAACTTTTTTTAAAAAAAATTAAACCGACTTCAAAAAAAAAACAAAAAAAAAATTCCTAAAAACACTGAAAAGCAAAAAATAATTTTAATAAGACATTCATCAAATGCGCTTATTGTCTAAGCCTAATAATAACATTAAATTGTATTTACGTGCTAGGTAGGTACCTACTAATCTGTTTGAAGTCGGTGCCAAGCCAAAGGTAATGAAAAATGATACATACCTAATAATTTATGTATTATACAGGGTTACAAATAATCCGCGGACGTAGGTACGTAGTCTGGGTACCGACTTCAAACAGATTAGTAGGTACCTACCTAGCACGTAAATACAATTTAATGTTATTATTAGGCTTAGACAATAAGCGCATTTGATGAATGTCTTATTAAAATTATTTTTTGCTTTTCAGTGTTTTTAGGAATTTTTTTTTGTTTTTTTTTTGTTACCTAAGTAAAATGAATGAAAAAACGCCGTTATTTTACAACACCAAACAAAACGAGACATCTTACCTCGATATTTTTTTAAAACTGAGGTTTTCCTCTCGTTTAGGTCAACTCTGATTCTGACAACATAATTTAACATTCAAGTAAGTTGGTCATAGTTATATTATAAATAATAATAATGTCCTCCACGCCGAGTTTTCGGCTACGGCGGCCAATCTTTTACGATCGCAAGCACTCACTTGTGCACTATAATAACACGGTGAGACAGCAGTCTGACTGTCAGTCGTGTCAGACTCTGACACGACCGAAGAGAGTTTAGGCGCAGGACAGCGGAATCATCATCATTTTCAGACATTCGGGTCATTCAAGCCTGCAATGTCATAAACAAACTGGAAACATTCATACAAAGTAATGCGCTCCCCGCGGGATTCTCACCCACGACCTCCGGGTGTTAAAGCCCAACGCTCTAATCACTGCAGTACCACGGCAGTTAAAAGTCATAGTTATAATACAGTCAAGGCCATATGTGGGTAATGGGAAATTTGAACCTAAGCAGTTATTCGATAAACTTGAGCATTTGCTAGGACACTATTAACGGAAATTTACTGTACCCCATCCGAGTAGCAGTAAATTACCCGGAAGAGTATAGTACCTATATAACTTACGCACAATTACAGACCACTCGAGGTTGCACAGATGTGTCTAATACTCGTAGCAGAAGCGCATTTTCCGGTTACTTATAAACATTACTCATAATGTTGGCTCCAGAAATTCGCCTTAGTTCGATGACGACGAAGTTGTTGTTGTTACTTTTTTAATGTATGTTTAAATAAAGTTTGTATTTAATTGTTTAGAAAATATAGTAAATAGTTCGGGTCTTTCATTTTAAGCAATATCCAAAATAAATAAATATCCTTTTTATATACAACATCAGTTAGCAGACAGGCACGCAGCCCACCTGATGGTAAGCGGTCACTGCGGCCTATTTAATTGAGGGACACTTCATCAGGAAGCGTAGCTTAATGTGCCGCCAGACTATAGGCTCATCTGATCTTCGAGCCTAGGATTTCAATGGGGCTTAATTACCTGGTCCTATTTCATACTAGCTGCTCTCCCTGGCTTTGCACGGATGAATAAGATTTATATACCTTCTTGCCTTCTTAATACAATAACAAATACAAGAGCATTGTCTAATTTGGTGTAGTTCTTAAGTATTTCATGACCGTTGGTTGAGAAATAATTTCAAGTCCCAAGTGGTGGTAGCTAGCCAGTCGGACTCTGAAAAAGCCCTACCACCAACCAGACTTAAGGTGGGAATCGAACCCACTACCACCTTGTTTTTATACCCGAGCAGCTTAGCCACTGTTCCACGGAGGCGCACAGTGGTGAAATTTGCTCAAAAGTTGGCCAAAATTACGTTAAGTGTGTAATGCCTATATATTGCTGTAGTCTGTCCAAAATAATAGTTTAAAGGTGATTTAAAAAGTAAAACTAATATTAATGTTTTAATCTAATCTTACTAAAATTTGTTAAAAATAAGATTGGTGAAACAAATCTTCCATAGTCTATTTCCTGGAAAATTTCCGTGTGAAACCTAACGAATTTTTTCTATATCTTCTTGGCCCTCTTCAGATAAAAGACATAAAGGAACTACTGCATTCTGTACCATAATATGCCCGTGGATTAATATTCTGTAACTTGTAGTTGGCATATTTTACTATTGTCAGTTTTGCAAAATTTGTTTTGGTGACGCAGTTTGACGCAGCTAATTTTGGTGTCATTTGAAAGCCATAAATATGTTCTTTCGAAATATGTAAAAGAAACGGGTTGAGTGCGATTAAGTATGAACTTTTTCACCATGTAAAAAAAATAAACTGTTAAAAAATAGACTTCTTTTCAAACCTATATATCTATAACAACGTAAGTAATGTTAACTGTTTAGTAATACAGAAATAATGAACTAACCTTAAGGTATAGAAAAATTATGTTTCATACCAGATATCAACTAAATAAAAGTTAAACGTCGTTGTTAAACAAAGCTCCAAATTATAATAAATTACTCAACAAGCAAAACTGTTTAAATCGAGTGCTGTGGGTATCTGAAAAAAGAGGGTCAAACGTTTTAAAGGTCATTAATTGATGGCGCCATATGTCTTGTTCCTAAATTAGGTTACTAATTTAGAATCGGAGTAACTTTGTTTTTTTTAATTTTGGCCACAAAATACGTCAATTTCACCTGTGTGAGGCGGTCACTATAGATACTCTGATATTACAGGCATTGACTATCACTTTCATTATCTTAATATTATATAAGTTTGTAAAGATTTATTTATGTGGAAATAAAATTTCCCCAATACAACTATCGGATAATGTCGAAATGTAGTTAAAATTCATATTATTCTGCAAATACTACAATTTGTTCGTAGTAGAACATAATACAACTAGCTAACAGCGAACCATTGAATATTATTAAAAGCTTTATTATCCCGTTCCCAGAACAAAGGATTTCAGTAAATGGCCGTACAGTATTAAATAAAAGTGTGTTATTTATAGCTTTTATAAAACAGAATATCAAAGACTAAACAAATACGAAATTTTTAGGTACACACTTGCTTTTGCATGAAACCAAAAAAGAAAACCTAACTTGCGGACGCGATACTAAAAATATTTCCAAGCATATTATGTTTATAATAAAATGAATTATTTAGTAGGCGAATTGATGGCGGCTTGTCCTTTGTTTACCTCCCCGTCCCCGCCGCTCGAATACCTCAGGGGCTGACTCACAGACATACCTACCTATCCATGTCTGTGGGTTGACTACCAATTTCGCGCAGATTATAGCAGTATTTAAATCAAAACTCCAATACTCGTATACATGGTCAAGAAGCTCTATTAATAGGAAACGGAAAGTGATAAAGACAAATAAAATAAACTCGTGTATTTGATTGAGCAGTATATTTTTATAACAATTTGTCCATATCTGTAGATTGCATTTATAAAGCGCTTCAATTTCATTTACAGCACTCCCACGCATCATGGACACTATGTGATGTTTCTGATTCTCTTCTCAAATATACTACATGAGTGCTGCACCTAAACTTGTCATGCTATAATCGAAATGTTTAATACTGCATTTAAAAAATTTGATGACATAATCTACCACCATATAGGTGACCTTGGTTCCTCGATCTCGCAAATGAAAGGGTTCAGTGCGTTGCAAGAGTAGTCGATGTATCCCATTCCATTCCTGTTGTTCCAGGATACTGTTCCACAGTACTCATCGTTGTCGATGTTGTTGGGTTCACCGGGCAACCATCCTGGCAACCAACCAGCTTCCTCGATTGTTTGATCTGGAAATAAATTTAGAAGATTGGGTGTTGTTGCCTTTTCTTTTTTTACGTAAGGTATTGAAGAAAGTGAGAGTCCTAATCCAATATTTTTGGACGATACAATGCATTTTTGATAAATTTCCTTGAAAACAGGTTTTTCAGGTAAAATTCGGATCTACTTACGAACTTTACGCCTTACCTTTTTAAACCAAGACTCACTGCTTACAAGTATATTCATTCCTTCTTCATCTACTTCAATAGAATTGTTTTAAGCTTTTACATGCCTTTTGAAAATGGTAGAAGTTCATGAGGGACGGAAGAACGTTACAAAGGAAATGCTTTTAAGCCTATTCTTCGAAAGAATAATTTTGAGCAATAAATGTATTAGTTACAACCTGTGAATTAATTAAAATTGGTTGTTTCTTACCGGTGACAGTCTTCCAATGTGCGACGTCAAGGCCATCATCCCTGAACCAGTTGAACAGACCAACGAACACGTACTCTACATTCTGCAGACTGGCTCCAACGTCGCTTACAACCTGTAAAGTAATCAATTATTAACACCATGTTGCTAACTAACTCACCGCTATTAGCTTATTACTGATACTATAAATATACTTGAAGATCTTTTTCATCTTATAAGAACTAATAAAGACAATAATGAGAATGGATCCCTGTGGAAAGCCATCCATATCATCACAGCAGTGCTGAACAGCAGCCGTGGACCGAGCTCTAATGATCAGAGGCATACAAGTAATATTCTCACACACAATAGCCTATTTTAGAGGATAAGCTCGGAAAATCCCCAGTAAACCATACTAATTTTCAACTAAAAGCCTAAATCTAAAATTACATGCCTCTAGTTAGACAAAAGGGAAGAAGTTTTGCCCCTTTCTTAGTACATAATAGAACCTTCTGCAAATGTTCTTTGTCTGGGAATCAGTAACTTAAACTATAAATAGTGTAAATTATTCGTCAGTCATGAATATCGGCCTATATGTTGTCTTACAGGGCAATTGTCTCCATTATTGAAATCAAGTCCTGGTCACAATGATGCGAATTGGTGATCACAAACCCTACGCGTCATCGCTTATTCTGGCACACAATTTGACTCGACCAGGGAAGTGAATCCAGAAGCTCGAGGTGGAGAATGCGTCAAACAATACCGACCTGCGGCTGTATGTCAATTATCCCATTACCCACTAAACTCCCGGTTTCCCTTCACATCAAAGAGTGATAAACCAATGCCCGCCTTTTATCGAAACCAATCATGAAAACGAGCTATAAGACCTCTGCCTCGAATTACACGAAAGCGGGAGCGGGCCAATTCGCAGGCGCACTGCGGTCAACGCTTGACGCGCTCTGTCACGAGAGCGGTGCAATACTGTTTCGAGAACGAATCTTTGGAATTCCATACAAAATATCTCGCCGCTTTCGCTCCCGCCCCCCATTCGCGAAATACAAGGCAGATGCTATTGAAATATTTACCGAAGCCTCCAAGTCGCTGTTAATGACGACGAGGTGGCCACCCTCAGTGGTGCAGACGGAGTGACCTTGGTACCATGTGGCACGTCCAGGGTGAACCTTGTAGCAGCTGCCGGTAGCGTTGACGTAGTGGTAATCTGTATGTACGAAAACAATCATCACTCCATGGATGCCAGTGGCTTAGTGGTCTGATCACAAGAGATAGACAACGGATAGCGCAGTCTGTGGAAATGTTACCAAGTCCATGTTACGGGAGCAAGTAACATGGCATAACACTCGGTTGAAATAAGGCATGTCAAAAGCCAGCCCTCATGTGGCTCGTGGTAACTTGCAAAACTATATCATATATTTTATCACAATCACAATGGTTGAAACTAGTTACCATACTATATCATAAATATGAACTGTTTTGAGCTACTCTTTGCAGTAATTTTGCAAACATATAACTGCCTTCTTCTGCGAAGAATATTGTTAAGCGCCTCAGGCATAAAATCGACAATAAACTAAGCGCGGACAAAACTTTTTTTTTTCTGAGGAAAATCCGTTAAGGCACCATGACCACAGGCTAGCAAGACTTACGGCCATGTGTAAGACTAGATGAGAAGCGTCCCACTACCAGCTAAACTCCCCCGGTATTCCCTATCCGCCCGATTGGAAGGGGGTTTCCCGGGGCAAAAAGAGCGTTGGGCTCTAATACCCGGAGGTCGTGGGTTCCAATCCCGCGGGGAACATCACTTTGTGTGAATGTTTCTAGTTTGGTTAGGATATTGCAGGCTTGAATCACCTGCATGTCTGAAAAGAATGATGATTCCGTGCTTCGGAAGGCACGTTAAGCCGTTGGTCCTGCGCCTTCTCTCTCTTCGGTCGTATCAGACTGCTGTTCCACCGTGTTATGAGAGTGAGGGAATAAGGAGTGCACCTGTGCTTGCGCACTCACTTGTGCACTATAATAATTATATCCTGCGTAGTTGGTTGATCGTAAAAGTTCGGCCGCCGTAGCCGAGTTTCGGGTAGGAGGGCATTATTATTATATAATATAACTAACCACTGTCTGAGTTGCCGCAAGGGTTCATCGCGGTGAACCCGTCCTTCTCCTTGTAGCAGAAGTAAGCGTGCACGGTTGCGCAGTCGACGTCAGCCAAGCGGCCGGAATCACTCATGACCAAGCAGCGCTCGGCGTCGTCGGTGTTGGCGGGCTGGTTCTCGAGCCACTCGATTGGCATTTGCGTCACGTGGACACCTGGGGCGAAAACAAGTCTATTGTAAACGTGTAATCGAAATTCGATAGATTTGTAGGGCTAAACTTATAACAAGAATCAGGGAGGAGTAACTTGTTGAGTGAGACTCGTCTGGTCTTGTATAACTAAAAACGGATTTCTTTTAGGAAAAACAGTTATGATTGAAACACATTGTATGAAAAGAAGGGTAGAGTAAATGTTACTGGAAGACACAAGATTCCTTTTATTAAGAAGACCCCTAAACGCTCCATAGACTGTTTTATGCAAAGATAGAATAAGAGAAGGAGAGTACAGTCAACAGCAAAAGTAGATGTTCAAAGTTAATTGTTGTTGATCAAATGATCAAGTTCAATGCTAATGAACGTAGTTCGCGTCAGAACTGTCTGGTGTGAATACGTTTTTAAAGTAGGTAAGTGATTGTATATACTAAATCATTCTTTGACTTCTTAGTTCTGATGTGAATGTCGTTTACAACTATTGAAGTCAACATTGATTAGGCACAGTTAATATTTGGAATAATATACCTAAAATCAGTTACTTTAAAATCATCTTGATACCACACAGTTCTGACGCGGACTACGTTCATTAGTATTGATTTCTGACTTTGATCATCTACTTTTGCTGTTGACTGTACATAAAAATCGAGACTATAAATGTATTAGGATTACCGTCAATATAGACATGAATAGTGTGCTATCGCCCAAACTAGTGGTACTGAATATGGCGCATAAGAAGAATAAGACATTTGTCTCCTCTCTCCTACTGCTGATGAAGAGATAGACTATGCTCTTACCTTCGATGGAGAGGTAGTCGGTGGTAGCGGACATGCTGCGCACACCAGTGTAGGTGGTACGGACGCGAGACGCCTGCTTCAGCCACCTCAACGTAGAGTACAGACCTTGGTTGAGTGGAGACGCCAAACGGGCTCCTAGATCGAAACAAAACCGTAGTACACTTAGTCAATGCATGGATGAAAGTGGTTTAAAATATAGTCACGATCTTGGGACGATGGTTCAAAAGCTGTGTTGGATGTTTCGAACACAGCTCGGGTTTGTAATCACCAATCCGTATCTAGAAAGCGTGGTGATGAAGCCAGTATCCATCAGTATGACGATGACTAACTGATTTCAATGATGGATAAGAATATACTTTCACAGCGGAGCAAAATAAATAAATATCCTTGGGCAATTCACACAGCGCCATCTAGCATCATAGTTCGTGGACCACATCTTGTACTACATGTGTCAAACAACGGACTACCCGTGCAAAGCCGGGGCAGACAGCTTGTAATTTTTGATAAAATATTTTCGCTGTCAAGGTCCAATTACAGTTGATATACAAAAAATAATCTTATCTTAATTTAGATCTTTATAACCTGTTAAATTAAAAGTATTTGATAAGATTTATCACTTTTATTAATTAATCAGATAACTATTTTGGATTGCTTCCAAGAAGGATGAAGATATACAATGTATTTAGCGAAAACTATATACCAAAAAATTAACAAACTACGTACAGTCTCACGCGTTATATTTTTTCGATTTTATATTCTCAAAAGTTGTCACCATTTTTCTATGTTCATTCATAAGCTAAAATAAATGGCAAAAGATTTTTTAAACTTTATCTTATAAGTTCTTATTTCAAACTTTATCACAAATTCTTATTGCGAATATTTGTCCAATAATTACCTTCAAGACGGCAGGTGAGCCTAGCATTTAACCATGTAGTTGGCACTCTGTGGAGCTTCAACCATCCGTTTGCCTCCTCATGGAAGAAGTAATCTGAACGGAAAGTGCTGCCATCTGGTGCCGATATGGAGAATCGGCTATCTACCACTGAAAATACAAGTCAATGTCAATTTATTTTTTGTGGAGGAGAATCGCACCAAAACGCAGCTTAGCGAGCCCTGAGGCCAGATACTTGGAACTGCTTAATTTCAAGCCCACTACCCATTTAACTTCCCCGATTTGACAAACAAGCTGGTGCCTGCCTTGTAGCAATTAACAACCCCTAATTATTTATTTATTTATTTGTCAAAATTCTCTTGCATTGTTTTTTTTATGGTATAGCGCTCAGTTATGCCCACACCCAGTTATTTATTATACTTAACCATTTCGCTATGATCATTATCAAATATTTTTTCTCATTTTTACAATGAAGATATCACTATATTCTATTGTATTCACGTCCTAAACTTACCATTGACGGCACGAGCCGCAGCCGCGATTGCGACTAGCGCCAAAAGCACAAAGCGCACTTGCGACATTTTGTGAAACACTAGATTCACGCACGCCCCTTCAATATATATCAACACGAGGACAACTGATTAAAGTAATTAGCTATTGCAGATGCTATCGTAACTTATACGATAACGGTTGATATTTTTCCGGTAAATAGTCTTGAAAGAATAGTTCAGTTGGCCTTGAACGCAGCTTGGTTTCTAGATATAAAATATATTTAAAAAAATACAATTTGTCCAGGTATCAGGCAGGACTCGAACTCACGTCTCTTGCTGTCCGGGCGAGTGCACCACCAACTATGCTACCGAGACCTCGGACCTGTTGAATTTCTTCTAGTAATGATATTACGCTACGTCAGCGCCATCTCTTCAATGTTGCAGTAATTACTACTACAACATCCGTAAGGAATACTTTTACAAGTAGGTATTTACCAATCATTAAGTAGTGATTTTTTTTGAATTACCCTGCTTACGCCCTGTTGCAGAAAGCTCCATTAAAGTTAATGCTTCATTAAATCTAATTCTGTCACTTTTCGTTGTCATGAAATAAAAAGTGACAGCAATAGCTTTAATGAAACATTAACTTTAATGGACGTTTCTGCAACTGAGTGTTAATGGCAAAATGCTTAAAAATAATAAAAATATTGATTTCTAGATTTTAGTGGTGGATAAAGTGTCAATTTGTGACCTTTGTCAGTACACAAATTGACACTATCCACTGACGTCAGTACACGTGAGCTTTCACGTGTACCTGACGTCAGTGGAAAGGGATGATCTCAGTTCAATGACCGCAGACTATAACGTCGTAACGTTGGTTGCTATGAGTGATGAGTACCAACTTGTTTCTGAGCAACCAACCAATGTTTTAAAGAGAAAAACCAACTTGGCGAAAACATCACGTTGATGTTTGTAAATAAATAAATATAAATAAATATCTCTGGACATTATTCACACAGCGCCATCTAGCCCCAAACTAAGCATGAGCTTGTGCTATGGGTGCTAGACAACGGATAAACATTACTTATATACTTTTTTTTTGTAAATACATACATATTATACATAGAATCCAAAACTTAGCTTTTTTCACGCTTTTCATGAATTTTTCTGCCTCGCACGATAAATATGAAATAAATCGTCGTCAATGGTACTTAGGTATTTCCTAACCAATAGGTACGACTTGAAAGTCTTCAATAATAAAGAGGATTTATTTTATAAAGAAGCAACTCACCAGGTGTTCCAGATATCCGTAAGCGGCGGTAGTCACTATCATTAGGTGAAAATCATGCACGTTTGCTCGCTATCTCATGAAAAAATTTAAACATTGATGAAATGACGTCATCGATACAATTATAATATCAGCCAGGAATAATTAATAATCAGTTGTATCACATTATTACTACATTTATTTTCACTTAACATACGCCAGACCGAGAAAAAATATTATTATAATATTAAGGCTAATAAGATCTTTGTCCGTGTGTGGGGAATAAAATGTGTTCGTTCTACATACTTTAATTAACAGTCATGCGACCCAGTCATCTTTAGAAACATTACCGATAGCTTCGTGTAGAAGGCTTCGTTGAGACTTTACTTTTAAAACGAAAAGAAATCGTAGTAAGATTTTTATCTGACTGTACAAAACAGCTATTTATATCGCGTGACCGAAAAAAAATATATTGAAATTAAAAAGTGTCAATTCGGACACTGTGTCCGAATAAACTGTGTCCGAATCGTCAGTAAGCCTCTTTTTAATCTAGAGTAAATATTGAAAAATATATAATTTTGTGCTACTTTAAGCAATGTTTTAGTGGAAAAAGTAAACATACACGTATAATATTATGTTATATCAATTATCGTCACCTCTTTATCAAAAACAAAGCATACCGATGTATTTAATAGATACAATCTTTTGTAATAGTTTAGCTACGATAACTCTTGTTATTTGAATTATTTTAATCACATTATATAACAAACTTGCGTTGCAATGCTGTTTATATAATATATATGTTACGGGCCATTTGATAAGTCCGGGCATTATTCATAAGGGCCGGTCTGTATTAATAATGCCCGACTCAATTGGGCCATGTGATTAAAACAGCATGATTTATCACTTTTCCCGGCCATTATGAATAATGCCCGCCCTATCTTGGGCCAAGTAATAAAATAGGTGAAGAGTAGTGTTTTTGTTTATTTAAAGACAAAAAACTTAAAAAAAATTCATGAAAAGTTACCAAAAAATAAGCGGCATGTATATATTACCGGCCAAAGCCGATTTCAGGACAAACTAGTTTGGCCTAGGCTAAACTAGTTCTTACTAAGGGGGAAATCGACTCGGATGGATATATGTAGGTTAGAAGGCTAAGGGCTCCCGCCTTAGCCTTCGTGGTTAATTTTTTTTAAACCCTGAAAACCTTTTTTGTTTTTGCTATAATAATATATTCTATGTTGACTTAAATTAGTTTAGCCTAGGCCAAACTAGTTTCGTCGTTAAGTCGTTAAATCGTTAATTTGGGGAATAGGTGTTAAAAAAAAATAACCACGAAGGCTAAGGCAGGAGCTCCGCTACGCTCCGCTCCCGCCTTAGCCTTCTAACCTATATCCATCCGAGTCGCTTTCCGCCGCACGTAAGACACGGCCGCGGTCCAATTTATCACATTGCCCGGCTACAAGTAGGGAATTATTCATACTGCCAGGTCCAAGTGATTAATTCAAGCTATCTTAAACACTGATTTATTACATGGACCACGAGCCGTCGGGCATTATTAATAAGGGCCGGTCAAAGTGATAAATTAATCACTTTGCCCGTCGCTCTCGGGCATTATTAATAATGGCCGGTCCTTATTAATAATGCCCAGTTAATCAAGTTGCCCGTAACATATACACTTAAATAATAAGCAGTAATTTTCACTTTACTAACCTCCTCCGAATGCTTCGGAAGATAATGGACAATATCATATTATTCAGGTATTGCATATAATGACTATTATTGCACAATATTTTGTTTGAAGAAGAAGAAGAAGACCAAATGGTTTGCCGTCTTAACAGAATCAAAAATGAAAATATTAGAGCTAGCTACAGAAAAATCCAAGAAAAACTTCAACACAGGCATGTCCTCAGGTCCTTCAGACTTTCAAACCACACATAAAATATGAGTCTAGACATGCCAACGACTTAGATTGATTGATTGATTGATGTCCTCCACGACGTGTCCGTCGACGGCGACACCTTGTCAGTCTCTGGCATGAGCTCGGAGGTGACTTGCAAACCCGAACTTGGTCTTGAACGTGCGACTGCATAAGCTGCACTGCAACTGTCCACTTGTGTTGTAGGTGTAGTTGTAGGAGACCTTGGGGCGCGTCTTTCGAGCATGGCGCCTGGCGTCGAGTTCATTGAGACGGGCTGCTTCAAACTTCTCAATTCCATTTTTGACTGCATTACGCCACTCCGGCCTCATCAATGCGTCTTTCTCCCACGTATTATGCGATATGCCGCAGGACGTTAGATGTCGTTTCAGGACGTCCTTGTATCGAAGAAACTGTCCTCCAGACTTCCGCTTACCACTGGAAAGTTCCGCATAGAAAATGCATTTAGGCAAACGAGCGTCGTCCATGCGTACCAGGTGCCCACACCATCTTAACTGCCCCTTCATCAGGAGACATTCCATGCCGGAGATATTAGCACGACGTAAAACCTCGGAGTTTGGGACCCGATCCTGCCATTTCACCCGTAATATTGCACGAAGACATTTTAAGTGAAAGGTGTCCAGACGCTTAATATCAGCTTTATATAGACACCATGACTCCGAGGCATACAGCAAAAGGGGCAGTATAATTGCCTTATACACGGTAAGCTTCGTTCGTAGATGGAGGTCGTGGGATTTCCAAACCCTCTGGTTGAGTCTACCAAAGGCCGCGGCAGCACTAGCGATCCTGGCAGCTATCTCGGACTCAAGGCGGTTATCGTCTCGTATCAGCGTTCCGAGGTACCGGAACTTTCGTACCTCTTCCAGCGGCTTTCCGCCTAGGTAAACAGCAGTGTCGGGCGCAGATGTTCTTCTTGCGGGCTGCTTTAAGGTTACGGTTTTAGACACGCTGATCACCAGGCCGAATTTGCGACATGATTCGTCGAGGTTGTCCATGTATTGCTGCAGCGCCCCAATACTGTCAGCCATAAGGCAGACATCGTCGGCATATAAAACTTCGAGCAAGGTCATCGTCTGAGTCTTACGTTTTGATCTGAAGCGACTTAAATCAAAAACACTCTTATCGGACCTCACATTGATTTCGATCTGTCCCTTGCAGTTTTTCGAAGCATCCGTCATGACTGCAGCGAAATAGAGGGCAAAGAGCGTCGGGGCCATGACACAGCCCTGCTTAACACCGCTGGTTACCGGAAACTGTTCCGTAAATTCAGCTTCATGTCGAACCCGTGCCATCATTCCCTCATGGAACTGACGCACAAGATTTGTGAATTTTTTGGGACATCCGGTCTTCTTCAGTATTGTCCACAGGGCAGCCCTTGGAACCCTATCGAACGCCTTCTCTAGATCTACAAAGCACATGTAGAGACCACGGTGTTGCTCAAGGCTTTTTTCTTGCATCTGCTTAACAACAAAAATGGCATCAACCGTGCCTCGATTGGGACGAAAACCACACTGACTCTCGGGAAGAATGCGCTCAGCTAATACACCGAGACGCCCATTAATTATGTGGGATAATATCTTGCCAGCTACAGAGAGAAGTGATATGCCTCTATAAGAGCCGCATTCTGATAGGTCTCCTTTCCCCTTGTATAGCTTGCAGATGGAGGCATCTTTCCAGTCCTGAGGTATGACTTCCGTTTCCCAGATGTGCGCTACCAGTTCAAACAGTCTGTTCTTGATGTTGGGTCCTCCGTACTTAAACACTTCCGAGGGTAGACTATCTGAGCCGGGAGACTTGCCATTCTTCAGCCGCTGGATAGCTTTTTCAAACTCGCTAAAGGACGGCGGGTCGTCAAGTTCCGACACTATGGGCAGGTCTTCTAGTGTGTCTATATATGCCAGATCAGCTCCTTGTGCACCGGGATTCAGTACATCTTTGAAATGTTCTGCCCAACGAAGAAGCACTTCCGAAGGATCTGTCAGTCGCGTGGATTTGTCTTTTGAAAGAACCGGTGCAGTTTTCTTGGTTCTGGGTCCGAAAATGCTTTTGAGACCTTCAAAGAATTTTGCAGTCTGATTGCTGTCGGCAAGAATTTGCAGCTCTTCAGATTTCGCGGTCCACCACCGGTTCTTCAGTTCACGCAGTCTAGCTTTCAGTTCCTGCTGTACGGCCCTGCGATGTTCCGCACTGGATGGGCTTTGTAAGGCACGTCTCGAATCTTCAACAAGTTTCCGTATTAGTGCATCGGAATCATCGAACCAGTCTTGGTTTTTTTTCTCCGGCTTCCCTACTACTTGCTGAGAGATTTCGTAAAGATTTTTGGCATATTGTCGCCATCTTACATCAATTGACGCTCCCCCCTCCGTACAACAGTTCACTTTACCAAACTCAGCATCGAGTTTAAGCTGCATTTCCTTATTGTGCACGAGTTTGGCAAATCCTAATCTCGTTGGGATCTTGTGTTGGTTTCTGCGTGGAGGCTTGATGTTCAGCCTCATCTTGGATCTTATCAGACGATGATCAGTCCACCCTTCAGCTCCCCGCATGGCTCTTGTTATCAGTACATCTTTCAGATCTTCTCTTCGAACAATGATGTAATCTAGAAGATGCCAATGCTTGGAGCGCGGATGCATCCAGGACGTCCTATATTTTTCAGGGAGTCGGAAAAATGTATTGGTGATGCTTAGGTTGAATTCAGCACACAGAGTTAGCAGTGCGGTACCATTGGTGTTGCACTTCCCAATGCCATGCCGCCCCAATACATTCCCCCAGGCATCACTCTCCGTGCCAACACGCGCATTGAAGTCGCCGAGCAGAATGAGTTTATCACATGACGGAATAGATTGCAGAACGTGCCGCAGGTCTTCGTAAAATTGCTCCTTATCGTCTTCAGGTGAGGTCAGAGTAGGGGCGTACACGCTAACCAAATGCAGGTACTTTCGATGAGCCAGGTGAAGCCGCAGTGTCATGAGCCTGTCATGGATTGCTTTTGGAGGCTCCACCATTGATCGCGCTAGAGCGTTCTTTATAGCAAAGCCCACGCCGCTAGAGGCTTTCTCGGCTGCGGGTTTCCCTACCCAGTAGTAAGTGTAGCCACCCAGTGGCTCACAGAGCTCTCCACTGTCCGACAGGTGCGTCTCACTAATTGCAGCTATGTCAACATTGTAGCGGGCCAGTTCGCGGGCTATAAGCGCAGTCTTCCTTTCGGGACACAAGCTTTGGTCACTATCCAAAAGGGTTCTGACATTCCAGGCAGCTACTATAAAATTATCAAATGTGTTTTTACTATGTGTTTTCCGACCGCGATTAGATGGTGCCCGGATGACCGCGGTTTGCCACCTGGGTGAAATGTGAGACGGACTATGTATAGGCCACCTTTTCCAGGCCCCTCCCCGGATTGGGGAAAGCAGAGCGATCCTAAATAGGGCTGCTTTGTCGTCTGGCGTGCTGCCGAACCCGTCCTCCCGCCTCATTCGAGTCCAGGAGCGACCACTCTCGCCAGACCGCCTACGTGCAGAGAGTCAGCTAGAAACCGAAGTCACCAGTCCGAATTCCTCCCACCAACGCTCCATCGCCGTAGGGCTTGTAGTTTCATGTCCAGTTACTGCCAGGCGTCATCAGCGCGTGAAATTTATTATAGTGGGTGAACATGTGCGCAAGTGCAAACCCACTCCCTCGTCTGCCACTCCCGGGCGCCAGCGGATTGGAGAACCAATACAGCCAGCAGAGAATGGAAGATGCAGTGAATAGCCGCAGATCACTAGGTGGATCCTGACATGCGCCCTTTGAGGCATTCCACAATGCCTTGCTATGCCGCTACAGTTGCCGGAACATTTGCCATATCTGACAGCGCCCGCCTCCCGTACCGGTGTAGTCTTCTACTGTGCGAGGGATCGCCCGCGTAATACCCCTAATGCCCCTTCCGCCTGATCCACCGTACCGATGTATTACATCTCCGCCTTCTCAGCCGTTGAGGTCTTCACCCGTAACCCTGGGCACGGGCTCCGCGTTATACCCCGCAGAACTGGGTCCTTGCCGAACTTAGCCACCGTCCCACTCCGGCCTACTAGAGTGAGGGGTGCCCACCCCCGCGACTGGGACGCGCCGGACAAGAATTACCCTGGTGGGTGATAGAGAAGGTGACTCTATCTCCCCCAGGGCCGGGTTAATGGTCTTGTGTGATTCCAAGGCCAAGGGCCTAGACGACTAGGGCAACGACTTAGACTTATTAATTGAAACTGAAAAATATTCATTTTTAATCAGTGTCAACCAGTAACTGCCACTTGATACGGCTATAATTTATTTTGATTTTTTACGTGGGAAATGGCATATTGAACATTTTCGACTCTGAATGATGTCATTTAAGGGTTAAATAATTAATTTATTTGTAAAAGAAATAGTTTCTCGAAATTTTTATTAGACGTTGGCAGGAGAGTTTAAAAATAAAATATTTAGGATATCGATGCCTTATTTTTAAGCTTGTTTTGTACCTTCAAAATACGACTAAAATAATGGACCTGTGGTTCATTATTAATATTATCTATTTTTATACTAGTAAGCAATTAATATTTTTCAATCCTACAAATTAATTAATTAATTAATATTTTAATATTTATCATTATAATATTATAAATGTGAAAGTCTGGATGTTTAGATGTTTGGATGTTTGGACGTTTGTTACTCAATCACGCCTAAACGGCTGAACGGATTTAGATGAAATTAAGCACACGTATAGTTTATAACCCGGATTAGAACATAGGGTATAAAATTCCTACGGGAAACGTCACATTCCCGCGGGAATAACCAGTTTGAAACTACTGAAGCGATTTGAATAATTCTTTCACTGTTGAAAAGCTACACTATCCCCGGTGAATAAAGGGTACTTTTGATCCCAGAAATGTGAGGGGAAGGGGGAATATTTGAAAAAAGAGATTACGCGCGGGTGAAACCGCGGGCGGAAGGCTATAATATATAAGTAGTGTTTTAAATGCTATATCTACATACGAGGGGTGATCCAAAAGTAATGATAATCGGATATTTGTAGACCACATAAAAATCTGAAAAAAATGTTTTTTGTTTTCTTATTTACCCACTAGTTCAGCATAAAAAAATCATAGAAATAAGTCATGGTTACCGGAAGTTACATTCATTTGAATACAAACAGTCGGAGAGAAAACATAAAAATGGAGAAAAACGAAATCAGAGCTGTCATCAAATACCTCTGTTTGAAAAAAATTCTACCAAAGACATATACAGCGACCTAGTGGAAGCATTGGGGGACTCTACTCCTCCATATTCTACAGTTGCACGCTGGACCAAGGAGTTCAAGATGGGAAGAACATCCACAGAAGACGAACACCGCGAGGGACGCCCAACCACGTCCCTCACCGCAGAAAACGTCAAAAAAGTCGAAAATGTCGTATCGGCATATCAAAGAGTGACCATAAGGCATGTAGCTGAGGTCACAGGGATCTCATATGGCAGTGTTCAAAGAATCTTTGCGAATGAACTCCACATGAAAAAGGTCTCTGCACATTGGGTGCCGAGAATGTTAACCGACGAGCAGGAGAAAAAACGAGTCGACATTTCGGGCGCGAATCTCGAAAAGTTCCAGACAGATCAAGATTCTTTTTTATCTTGTTTTGTAACCACGGAGGAGACCTGGATCCACCATTTTGATCCGGATACTAAACAACAATCCATGACGTGGAAACGAGCCTCTTCCCCGACGCCTAAGAAATTCAAAGTGAAATTCAACAGGAAAGGTTATGGCTTCCGTTTTTTGGGATGCTGAAGGAATTATTATGGTGGAATACCTGGAAAAGGGAGCCACTATTACGCGCTCTTACTACGCAGACCAAATAAGAAGATTGCGGGAGGCCATTAAAGAAAAACGACGAGGCAAACTCCGCGCTGGAGTGTTGTTTCACCAAGACAACGCACCGTCTCACAAAGCTGCCGTCGTGATGGCTGCCATTGAAGAAACGGTATTCGAATTGCTCGAACACCTACCCTATTCTCCAGACCTGGCTCCCAGTGACTTCTTCCTCTTTCCTCGACTCAAAGAACACCTCCGTAGGAAAAAATTTGACGACAATAGCGAGGTGATGACTACTGTAGAGGCGTTTTTTGAGTGTCAGGACAAAGAATTTTTTTTGAAAGGAATTCTAGATTTAGAAAAAAGATGGACTAAATGTATTGACTCACTAGGAGACTATGTTGAGAAATAATTTGTTTTTTTAGATGTAATACCCTTATTTCATATTGATTATCATTACTTTTGGATCACCCCTCGTAGATATGCTACTATATTAGATCCTGATGTGTAAGCTGATAGGTTTTTCCTATCATTATCATCATAGGTGGTATTTCGTAATTTTTTATCTTATAACTTGTGGTTTTTTGGTGATCTTATCACTACATAGTAAAACAAAGTCGCTTTCTCTGTCCCTGCACATGTATGTATGCTTAAATCTTTAAAACTACGTAACGGATTTTGATGCGTTTTTTTTTTTAGATAGACTGATTCAAGATGAAGGTTTATATGTATAAAACATGCATAATATAGTAGAGAAACACTGATAGTTTTAGAGGTTTTTAATTTAAAGTCGTAAATAATCACATTTTTTTGCGCTTACATTGCAAACGCTGGCTGAATCCTACGAGATAGATCAAAATAATGTACTACACTATTGTACACCTTAAAAAGTTTTACAAAAAAGTCCGCGATGGTATATGTCTATCTCTTAGGGATAACCCACAATAACCATTTTCCTTTACTTATTACGATAAAATAATGGTTTATTTACGAAAAAGTGATTTTAAGCAATACAGTATTAATCCTTATCCAATAAAGTACCATAAATAAATTGTGCATGTAATATCGATCAATATGGGCCTGTACATCATGTAATTTAAATGAATAGTTTCGAAGATATTACAGATTTAAAATGCAGGGACATAGCGGTTGCGGCGGTACCAGCCGGGGAGCGGATGGATGATTCTTTCACGTAAAAACTACTGAATTGATTTTAATGAAACTTTACAATAATATAGCTTATACATCAGAATAACACATAGGCTACAATTTACAAGATATTCCCGCGGGATAACGTCCTATAGTTCACGCGGGCGAAGCCGCGGGCGGAAGGCTAGTTGAAGATAAAAAAGTGCATATTATTCATGTAATAAATGCAAACTAAAACTTAACTACGCTTTGCAGTTGGTGATAAAAAAAACCTGGATATTTAACAGATTTTTACACAAATCGTAAGAAAATCTAAACTTTCCTGTAGATTTTATACCAAATGAATAAATGACTTTTTATTCCGGGATAATGCTCAGTTCCAGAAATGTTTTTAATTGTCCTTTTTTCATTTCGCAATGGAACAATGGATTTACGAGATTTTAAAGCGGGGTTTGTTAATTAGCTGGAGAGTAACAAAAACCATTTTTATCCCAGAATATCATCTAGGTATATGATATTCTGGGTCATTTTATTATTGCAATAATAGTATATGCATATTTCACGTGGGCAAAGTTGCAAACGCATAGCTAGCTATATTTACTGCACTTAACATTTTTATTTGCACTGTAGACATGAATGTTTTTAGAAATGTCATTTATGCAACTTTTTAATACTAGTGTGCACTAGACCGTATCTTAATGTGATGACGTAGTGTAATATTGGCGAAAATGGAAACTTTAAACAGGAAAAGTTAGTCAGGTCCACTGTTATACACTGGACGATAAGAGTCTGGAACTAAATTCAATGCATACATTTATAGTAGTTTCTGATTCATGTCGATACTTCTTTGTTTCTGGGCTTTAATGTGTACTTAAGATTATTTTATGATTTTTTCCTATATTAATCATTATCCTGAATAATATTACTGTATAATAATATTATTTTAATATATATTAAGGGCACTGACGCTAGCGAAAATTACTGGGTATATGAGACCTAATAACTGTCGTCTCGGTGTAGCGGGCGCAGGGCAGTGCCATACAGTAACTGCTTAGTTACTGTTTGGCACTGAACTGTCTAAGGGCAAACGTGGCGCTTTCCATACGACCTGCTCGTCCTGTATACCTTGCAATAAAAAAAAATTGTACGCTGTATAACGCATATTCTTTAAAACATTAGGTACTAACTTTTGATACAGTTTAATCAAAAATAGTAACAAAAACTTATCCTAACCTACATAATAATTATTATATCTGAGCCTATCATCCAAAAACTTATTAAGTACTAATAGATACCAATATCATTAATTATACGAGATTGTGATCATACAGCAAAACAACAAACCTCATGTTTACCTACATTTAAATTATAATCACTGACCCTATCAACATAGTCTTGGGTTCATTTAAAAAGTCACTACATTGAAACAACCGAAATTGGAGAACTTCGAGTGGGAAGCAAACTAGCATAGCCTGTAGCGCTTAACATAAGGTTTTCCAGGTGCACCACGTAATTTAGTGAAAGCTTTTAGTTAGATTACATTTTTATACTGTGGGAATGGCGCTCAAACCTACGGTCTGTCGGCGTCAGTCGCGCTTTGCCGACCCAGTTATGAGAAGTTAATATCTAAAGACATGACATGACATGATTTGACATGTCTGTTTGTATCGGTCTGGGTGTTTCGGTGTATAATATGTTTTTACAAAAAAAGTATATAAGTAATGTTTATCCGTTGTCTGGACATTCCAAATCCCAAGGTAGAATCTCGCTATGTGATTGACGATTCATAAATACTTTTTACAAGTTTACATGAATAAAGCATATTTTGATTTTGACAGTAGTCTTTTGTGAGGTGGAGGCCTCTTCAAACGTGGCTCATTCAAAGTTCCACTATGCCCTAACTATCTTAATATCTCTTGAAATGAAATACACACAAATCAACACGGAGACAGTGTCTAACTCATTTAAGACGAAAAAGAATTTAGTTTCACAGAATAACAGTATCTAGACTTAGACGGGTAAAATGCTCAGAAATTAAAACCATCGTCATCAATTTCTCAAGAAAAAGATGACCAAGAAAAAAGGGAAAGATGTAATTTAGCCAGTACATAAATCTTTCGGCAGACAAAGACAAGATACCGATGCTGCCAGCCGCCACATCTATAAATCTGTCTACACTTCCTGTAACTTGACCTTTTAGACTTGTCATTTTCTGATCGCCATGCAGTCTTAGGTAGGTGGCTTATAACAAATTACAATAATGAATTAACACCTAGCCCCAAACTAATCAAAGCTAGCACAATGGATGCGAGAGAACGGATAAACAAAAAACTTTAAAAACAATATTATGTATAAAAAAAATTAACATCAAAACTTACTTTGACTTTGATTTTGGATTATACAAACAAACGTGTTAGTGCAAACAAATGTTTGTACCAGAAATCGAATCCCCGACCTCTGGTGTAGTATACAAGACATCTCAATTATTACAATGATATACAAAGAAAAGGATCTTCCCGCTGCCAATAAGATCAACTTAAAATTTAGCAATTATGTTTTGTAAATACTGTCATGAAAGTCTATTTAATATATTTGTCAGTATTTAATTGCAAGGTTTCCAGGAAACCGAAATTTTCTACTTTGCGGTCTGCGTTTCAAGTTTTTATCAATATACTGATCCCTATAGTAATATTCCCGGAACACAGCCAAAGCTGTTGGGTGGCATGTTTGTTTTTTGTGGAATGTTTCTATTGCAAATACCTCCGAAAATTCATGGAACATAGGATATGAGATATAAAGTATAGTATCAGCCTATTTAACATCGGACTGCTCAGAAAAGGCCTCTATCACAGAAATCTAAATAATAAGGCAATTATTTGGATTTCTGTGGCCTCTATCATTGAAATAAAGTCATAGTATAGCTTGCCAAAATATGCTTATTTGTGATCACAAATACGAGCTGTGTTCCAAAAATAAGATGCAAATTGACCGGACTAAGGTATTAAGCCCAGAAGCCCGAGGTCATGGCGAGGTACTTAAACCAAACCGAGACTCCAGATTAATACTGTAAATAAAACAGATAAAAATATAAGATTAAAAATTAATAATTTTACTTACCTACTTTTGTTATGGTGTGTGAAAAATACTCAAGAGTGTAAAGAATTTAGATAAGAGGTGCGTGTTATCATGCTCATATCCAATGCTCTACCTAATTCTAAGACAGTGAACATATCGACGGCGAGTCAGCTAGTGACAAGGGTCAACAATGGCCGCTATTTGTATCAGCCCGTGTGTACGCGTCTTTATCTCGCACGCATTCTGACCTAGCCTCAATTAATCACCTAGCATAAATCTAGGTTTTGCGGTGGATATAGATTACGCACATAAGCTCCTTATTATTCAATTTGTAGAAAAATAACGACTAGCGTGTAATAGCGTAACACGTAAACTATTGTAACTTGTAATGTAACGACATTGAATATTAGTTCAATCAACTATGTTTTTTATTAGTTTATTTGAGTTGTAGTAGCAAAGTGCTTTAAAGATTGATGATTCAAATCTCGTCGCGCCCTAATGGATTTTTCTGTGCTTATTTACCACCTAGCTCGGAGGTTGCGGACAACCCCGAGGAGAAACCTGCATAGTCGAATGCTTGGCTGTGCAGCCCTAATTCAAATTGGGTTCAGAGATCTGATGGCAGGTTTTTATTCTTTCCTTTGAGGGTCACATTACTAGGAACCATCGCTCAATGCGGTGTTATACTGTTGACTTCTTTTTCTGATGTTCAGGCATTAAATTCCAAGTTCATTGGTTCCCACGATAACTTTGTCAAAACACACAAAATTAACACATAATAATCACAATACTCGCAAAAATGAATGTTTCATAAACGTTTATCCTGGAACTCCAACCTATGAATAGAAATAATGTATCGATCTTACCCTTCAAGATGTTGCAAATAAATGACGTCACTTCCTGATTGTAAGGCGGTGTATCTATTGACAGGGCAAGTGACAAGGGTCAACAATACCAGTAATTTGTGTCACGCTCTCATGTGTATGCGTCTTTATCCCCCTTGTGTCATGTACTCATGTCACACCCACCGACGCACTCACGTTACGGAGATGGATGAATGTCTATATTATTATATCATAATATCTAGGCTCATGATACGTGTAGGTAATTGTGGTAGTCAAGAAGTTTCAAAAAGTGTTCCATGTTCACAGCATGAAAAATCCACATAAGATTTAGTTTGAGAACAGTGGTTGTGCTCATTTCGATCCAACCTTCCCATGTCGTGGGGTATAGAGGTCTGACGGGGCGATTTTTTATGTAATAACTGGGTTTGCCAAATCTTGGATAGGGGCCTAAGTGATTAGATTGAGACAAGCGTCCAGGAAATGATGTAGTATTATATGGTTGGGTTATTATATTATTATGGGATGAACTTAGATGATAGCACTATATTAATATTACTCAAAAAAATTGAATAAAGAAAGAATAAAATAACAATAAATCTAAGTTTATTTTGTAACTTAATAATTATTATACTTGTATAGTTTTTGTCCAATTATGGAAAGGTACCACTTATGTAGCTTCATTGTGTTGTGAGAGATTTTAATAGAAGGAATAAAATCGTTATTTTTTTTGAGTCCAACCCAACGATATTAAAGTTCGTTGGTCCAACCGTTTGCGGTCCGCCTTTTTTAGCAGAATGTAGACCATCACTTTCGAATCCAGTTGAATTTCAGTTCTTATTTCTAAAAATAAATCCGCCGTTGAGCCTAAAGTAAGTATCCTCATTTTAAAATAGGTGCAAGTGCAGCACGTATTGACGGCAAGCCACGACAATGACAAGGGTTGACAACGTCCCCCCGTAATTTATGTACACGTCTTTATCTCAAGGATAGTTTGGGCCGCGTCACTCGAGCCTAGCTAGCCCTTGTAACGCAGACAGATGATCGTGCCGGAAGATGTCGCTCGGATCCCTTAAAATCTACAGGAATTTGAAGATCATAACTGTCTGCACTCACGACAAATGGTAACCTTTTTATTGTTAAAATAAAAAATAGAAATTTTTTAACCAGTCTAGCTACAAAGCATGAAGACTTGAAAGATGCTATCTTCAATTATAGGTATGTTTCAGCTATTGTTACACAGCGCTTATACCACTGGCTTAGGAATATTGTTTCTATAAGTATCTACGAAGCAGTCACTATTGACTGTCCACTGAAAGGCACTTCAATAGGAAGCATCTCGCTCTATTTCGTGGTAGAACATTTCTAACGTTTGAGTTCCAGTCTGAATTCTGACTAAAAGTAGAATAATGCAAGTATTTCCGAAAATAGGTCAGGTTTGTTAACGTGAAACCACAATCGGTACTATAATATATACTATTAAAGTCATCCTAAAATAGGTACTTAAAATGCAGCACGTATTGACGGCAAGAAGCGACAGTGACGAGGGTTGACGGCGTCGCCCCGTAATTTATGTACACGTCTTTATCTCGAGGATAGTTCGGGCTGTGTCATTCTAGCCTACCAAGGAAAGGATACAGATGAGGTCTCTCGTAAGACATGTCTCAAATCTTGATGAATTTAAGGATCAAAATTAATAAGTGACGACTCATTTGGTGTAATGGTTAAGCTTGAAAGCTATTACACCAAGAGATAGCGGGACCGTTCCCCGCCCGGTACAAACATTATTTTGTGTGCATGAACATGACTGTTTGTATAGGTATGAATGTTTTTCTATGCATGTATAATATGTATGTATGTATTTCCAAAAAAAGTATATAAGTAATGTTTATCCGTTGTCTGGCACCCTTAGCACAAGCTTATGCTTAGTTTGAGGCTAGATCTATGCTGTGTGAATAATGTCTATTTTATTTAAAAATCAAAACCATTCGACCCAAGAACAATAACATTGCTTAATCACCCAGAACGTAACCTGTAACTTTATTACCCCATGCGAAAAGGAATTGAAACAAACAAGACGTGTTTCCCGAAATCCTCGTCACGTGATAAGCCCCTTAACCCCGTGATAGGAGGCCTGTCAGCGTATTATCCACGCCCCCCGACAGGCGCTGAATCTGTTAACACGCGTGTTATGGATAGGTATGTTTACGATTATAAACAACAATTGTATTGTGAATTGTCATAATGAATGGGTATATTTGACTGCAGAAACACTGTGTATAAACTACAATTGGTGTCTTTAATTGTAAGTGTTTTTTTTTAACTTAAAACCCACATAAATCGTCTCTAAGCATAGCTATAATTAAAGCGACAGGTTTCACCTGTGCTTTGGAGGTGACAATCCCGAAGCCTAACCAAAACGCGTGAACACCAAACGACAAATCTGTTTTTGTACATTGAGCCTTTTCACCGCAAACTAGCGCCGCCAATTATTAAAAATAAAGCATAACTCGCTCGTTCGTTTGGCTGCGCATTAATAGTATGCGATTAAACTGCTCTTAATTTTAAAATGCAACACGTCTCATAGTTCATTGACATCGCTTATTTGTACAACGAGTGCGACTCAGCTACAAGTGACCACGTACGTACGTAGAGATAAGCCAAACAATCCATATTTATCCCACTAGTCTAGACTATATTCCACAATAAAAGTTGTGTGCTTAAAACCTGTAAACCTGTAAAGTATATATTTACGACTTTAAAATAATAACAGTGCAACAAGGCACGCGGTTAAAAAACCTAAAGGCAATAATGGGTTCGCTTCTCGCCTTGAATCTGGTTGGGGGCAGGAATTTTTCAAAGTTTGACCAGCTAGCTACCACAATGTGTATTTTTTCAGGATAAAACCTCATTCCAGCTCTCATACAATATCCCATAAAAAAATCATGAAGATCTGTTGCTCTGTCACGACGTGGAAAGAAGGAGAAACCAAAACACTTTTAACTTTTACGACGTCTAATCTATGTGTGTAACAAATTTCATCAAAATCGGTTCACCGGTTTAGGCTTGAAAGCGTAACAAACAGACGGACCGAGTTGTTGCTTTGGCATTTATTAGTATGGATTAGTATCATACTCCATTTAGATAGCTAGGTCTTGTACCTTTATTTACGTTTGCTCAAAAGTAATTTTCGTTGCCATATGGGACATCCTCTAAATCTTTGATCCATTTCCTGAAATTACTTTATTATACCGAACACAAAATTTCTTTCCAAAATTATGGGCAAATATCGGGACTTACGGTCCCAAAAACAAAACACCAAATCGTCCATTACATACAAACATAAAACCTATCGAGAACAAAGTGAAATGTAAATAATAGGCCAAGTTAGTTTCAGCGACACCGCTCCCTTCCTCCTCAGTCGTACACTCATAACAGAGTGGTCGTGGTGGATGTACAGTCAGTCTTCACCCGGTCTCTTCAGCTTGAACTGCCTACTGCCTTCCTGGCAATGTCCCTCCACTTTTACTGCTCGCATGGTGTGTTAAGAAGTAGAGTTCTATTGTAATATATAAATAGAACGTTATTTTAATGTTGCTATTAACATGCTATGCGACATTTTTAAAGTTTGTTAATTTCTATTATTTAAAAAAAGGTATATAAAACAAGTAAGCGAGTCAACGTTGTAAAATAAAATTAGTTATGCTTCATGAAACAAGTCATGAAACGCATGATAATAATATGACACATCATCATTAAATAAACGCTCTTTCAATGTGAGAAAACCAAAGCTTACACAGTATACATTCATAAAAGCAAGTAGTTTTAAAATAGCCATGTGTATTAAACAGTGTTTCTCATGGAACTTGGCGTGTGCACATCCAAGTCCTTAGATAAGCTGAATATACGAGTGGAAATAAAATAACAACATTCTCTTACAATTTATGTGGTCGAACGTATTACCAAGGACAGCAATGCGATAAAATTGGCATGATATCAAGTCAATTACATTATGTACCAACGGTTATCATAATGTCCTACGTAAGAAGTAAATCTCTTTGGTTTTTTATTATCTTGAATAAGCCTATTAATTTTCAAAAGTAGAGTCAAAGCAAGTCTAAGTTTCAAGACATAGAAGCACCCATCCTCTGTTTAATATTATAGCCAATTTCTCACCATTATTTTTGACATTACTAATAGAAAATGTAACTTATTTGTGTATAGATAAGGACCACTTCCGGAAACATTAATGTCACCATTCAAGATTACTTCTAAAAATCATGTAAGTAATTTTCGGACACAAGCTGATTCTTGAAACGACATCTAGTGAGTACCTATTTTATTGTCTTGAATACTTCATCGATGACTTGTTACTGCGACTGTACTTACTATACCTACAGGATGTAGAGTTAAAGCTCGACTTCTTCAGGGGCACCGCAGTTCGTCTAAAATAACGATTTACCCGCAATCACGGGACCGGACTCGAGGATGACCCGAAATTTTTACCTTGGATTTTTCTCGTAGGAAACTCAGGTGTTAACGGCAACACGTAAAGTCACATCATTTGTCTTTCGCCTGACTTGATGACTAGTGAGAATAAGGCAGTCAGTAGTGTCTTTGCACTGGGCTGGTCAATAGTAATGTTCATGTCATAGTAATGTTCCTGCTTTTATACGCTCACTCATATTCTATCCTAATATTATAAAGAGGAAAGATTTGATTGTTGTTGTGTTTGTTTGTTTGTATTGAATAAGCTCCAAAACTACTGAACCGATTTGAATAATTATTTCACTGTTGGAAAGCTACACTATCCCCAGGTGTAGGGTACTTTTGATCCCGGAAATGTGGGGGGAAGGGGAGATATTTGAAAAAACAAATGACGCCCGGGTAAAACCGCGGAGGCGACCACTATATTTATATCCTGCGTAGCAATGACGTTCAATATAAAACTAGACACCCAATCTCTAAGAAACATTCCTCAAAAAACGTCCGAGTGGCTTTGACACTGATGACATTAACACATTCGTTCAAATTAACACTTTATCTCGTGGCATTTAGTGTTTAATGTCAATTGTATACAACTTAACGAAAACTCTGCCCAATAGTTGGGTGGGCAGACTTTTGCTTCGGACAATATTTGAGCGTGATTGTGAGTCTAGTTTTTTAATTGAACGTCATTGCTGCGTAGTCAATTAATTAGCCAACGTAACTAATATAATAGTAGTAACGCAATGAATATCATTATATTTTCCTTACCATTATCATTACTTCATTTCGCCTGTATTGCATTCCCGTAATGGAATGCAAGAAATGGCTCATCGCCCATAAACAGCACAGACGCAGTTGTAAAACTAATCACAAATTCTACAAGTAGCTAGTATGTCATTTGGCTTTCGAATATGGAAACTAAAATCGGAAACGGAAATGCTATTACGTACGTATCTCGAAGAGTCGGCCATAACGTATGCTTGTGCATTGGAATAAATCTTTGGACGCGCGCTAGTATTGATGAATTTGAAATTGGAATGAGAATTTATTTTTGTTTTTCCTTTATTTATGGCCTGACATATTATGGACATGTAATTACTCAACTGGATGGATTACATACTTATTTATTTGATTTATTAATTGTAAAAGTAAATAAATAGAGACTCCAAATCACATTTAAAAAATGGTATTGAACTCTTACATTGGTTTTGTTTATTTGCAATTGCTATTCTAGATAAGGTGTTTTAAACAAGTTATTAATACAGTAGTAGCACATTAAAACAAAATATGCGACTTAAGATATTTTTTTGTTTATCCATTGTCTGCCACCCATACTAGTAGTAGCACAGATTATTAAATAGTTAATAAGTAGTAGTTACGTTTACTTTGAGTCCATTATTCAAAGCAATATGTTTCTTTTTTTTTTGTATTTTCCTGATTTGGTTCTTCTTCAATGTTACAAAGGGTTTCCCAATATGCAGTTGCTAGGAATATGCACCAGGGTAGTGGTTTTGAATCTCAATGAAATTCAGGTCGACCTGAGAGAAAAAGAATGTGAGTCTCCATGTTTTCCTTTAATTTGAACGTCAAAGGTTTAAAAAGAAAACAAAATCAACCCCAAAATTGCTGCACCTAATTGTATCTTGATGGCAAACGAAACGTTTGGAATTGTTAGGGAGTCCAGATTAACCCTGCGGTCTCAAAGACTGGCCCTCATTAGAAAGTAATTTTTCGAAGACCGCGACAGAGCATTAGGGCAGTGCCACAACCAAATGGCATCATTTGGGGCACAGAGGAAGAAAGTGAAGTGCGACCACTAATGAACATTCTTGTATAGTTATTGAGTGATTTGTTCATTTTTGACGACAGATATTTAAGAACTCGATTATGATGAATGCTAACATTAGGAGTAGATCAAAATAATCGCATATTTATTCGCTTCGTTGTCTTTGCATAGTCGAAAACCGATACTTAGTGTCTTATGTTGAAGTTAAGGACAATTTACGATGTTCAACTTTTGTGATAAATATGTAATCGATAGAAAAAAAATACCTGAGCAAAATTTTTTGATACTCCGCTCTGTGTGAATTAATGGTACCTTTTGTAGGATATCTATTATCCTAACTGCAACAATTTAAGTCCGAGATTGTCAAGGCTCTTTTGACACGCTGTACCTATTCGCAGTCTGTGGCTCTAAAACAAGGTCGAAAGAATCGTGTCTTTATAGAGAAGTGCCGTTCGGCGGAGACTCCGCCCTGCGAGATAAACGCCCTAGCCGCGCGTTGTGTGCATACTGAACGTGTTACACGCTGAGCAGTCTTGAGCGGAGATAGTCTAAAATCTAGCTCTTAGGTAAATGAACGGAGTAGCATAATAAAAAGTGACTAGTTGGTCTAACTAGTAGTTTAAATACATCGCCATAAACAGGATCCTGGGTTGGGTAAGCATTGTTAGATTACTAACATTCATTTACGTGATGTAAAATATTTATGGATAAAGATACTTTATTTTTATTGGAATATCAATTCACTCAATGATAAGCTACACAATTTAAATAAAAGTCGGTACTTACAAAAAACCGTAGAAATTTTTTTTGAGACTCCACTCTTCCTCGTTGCTACAATTTCAGTCCGAGATTATCAAGGCTCTTTTGACATGCTGCATTCTCAGTCTGTGGCTTTAAAACGAGGTCGAAAGAATAGTGTCGTTAAAGAGAAGTGTCGTTCGGCGGAGACTCCGCCCTGCGAGATAAGCGCCCTAGACGCGTCGTTGTGTGCATGCTGAACGTGTTATACCTACGCTGAGCAGTCCCGAGCGGAGATTGTCTAGAATCTAGCTCTTAGATAACAGGAGCTTGTTTTTTTTTTATCAAGAATACCTTAGTAGTTTTGACATAATATACGTAGCTTATTGCACGTGGCCAAATGGCGAAATCCATTAAGGGACTCTTCGCAAAATTGTCTTTGAATTACTGACTGAACTGAACCTACATAATTATAGTGGCAAGTTTTTCCTTTCTACAAATATGGAGATGGAAACCAATTGTAAATCTCTGAACTGAAAATGCACTATAACCACTGCATCTATAATTGTGACCATAATATTTTACTTTATTCGTACGTATAATGCTCAATATTAATTCAAAAACTGTCAGCAATGCACTAACCGCCGTCATCAATATCCTATATCTAATTTCAGCTCAATGTCCATCGCATTTTAATTGAGAAGATAAAACTGATTGAAATAATGTACATCAAGGTACCCCATGCTTGACGTAGATTATTTCCAAAACGACAACGTAAAAATATCCTATAAGAATTTTTAAGTCAATCATGTCCTAAGTCAAATATATTTTCCCTACAACAGAACAAGGCTGCCTTTTCACAAAAGAATAAAATATGTAGGTACATTTCGACTGTGATTCATCGGCTTCACTATAAATACGGCCGTCGTCCGTTATAATTCATTCAGCGGCAGTCGTGGGCGACTGTTCAGTCGGGTATTGTAAAACTAACAACGCTGCAAAATCACTGCTGTAGAAAACAAAAGGTTTTCCTGTTTACAGAGTTTTAGGACAAGCTGGAAAATAAAAAAGATACCGCATAGCCATTTAACTCCCGGAGAATTCGGGTCCGATTCCTGATTCGGATCCCGATAATATTACTTCTTAGATTTTACTCACAGAAAATCCACAGTCACAATCTAAAAGACATGTAATACTGACTTCGGGAAGCATGAACAGAAGCATGAAGTATTGGTGTCGACACTACGTCTTACGAAGATTTTTTATCTTCGTCCGCCCATCCCAATATTAAACAAATTCAATCACTCACTAGGTTGCACTGCAAATAAACTAAAATATGTTGACAAAACATTATTATGATCATTTAAAAGTGTCATATTAGCATGTGGTGTTTTGATTGGTGGTAGGACTTTTTCAGAGTCCGACTGGCTAGCTAGCTAGCTTGGCTAGCCCCACAGGTGAAATCTGCCGCCGTAACAGCTCTGGCTGTGTTCCGGCAGTATTAATGTAGGAGCCAGTACACTTGAAATTAAAGGCTCGAAGATCAGATGAGCCTACAGTCTGGCAGCACATTGAGCGACGCTTTCTGATGAAGTGTCCCTCAATGGAATAGGCCGCAGTGGCCGCTAACCATCAGGTGGGCTGCGTGTTTGTCTGCCAACTAATGTGGTATAAAAAAAATGTAGTCAATATTAAGTGAGTATATCCTTACTATAATATACATTCTCGTCAGTTAATACCTAGTAAGACTATTACTAACTTTTTTGTATAAATTCAGTTGGCAATTAGGCACGCAGCCATGACGATTAAGCGGCCACTGTAGCCTATTCCATTGAGGGATAGTCTTAACCCGGAAATAGCGTTCTATGTGCGGCCACACTGTATACCACTCATCTTCGAGCCATTAATTTCAAGAGTACATGCTCCCACATTAATACTACCTACCCTTAGCTATATAAGCCATCGAACTAATGTATATTGTTTGTATATACAGCGTAGAATTTTATTCGTTGTTTTCCCGCAGTAAAATGATTCTATCTTAGTATTTTAGTCAAATCAAAAGTTTAACGATTATGATAAACGAAACTCGAACCAATAGTACTAGCTGCGTCACGGACGGTAACCGGCCGGGGTCATTGCCCTTCGCGTTTATCATAAAAATTATTATTTACTATTTACTTACATTTGTTTTCAATTTTCCCTTCAAAATTTAAATAAAAAATTCAAAAAAAGTTTTAAAAAAATTCCAGAAATTAAAATTAAAAAAAAAATTACTTGCATAAATCGATAGTACTACTACTACTGAAGATGAAGCGTTATGCTGCGGGAAAACAACGACTAAAAAACACGCAGTATATGTTTTTAGGTATGTACCGTTATGTATATATTTATGTTTCTAGCAGCAATACTGCCAAAACACGTCTCCACAGCAGTTTCGTTTTCTCTGAACGTCCTCAGTTTTACGGCGCAAGTTAAATTTAGGCTCAGTTACTGTCTTGTTTTATAGATCGGCCCGGTTTTCTGTGGCCGTTTTTGCTGGCTTAATTTATTATTACATGTTTACTTCGCGAATAAAACGAAGAGAACTAATCAAAGATTTTCACCCTTGGTTGGCGAGGTTCGTAATTACACAACTAAGCATTATACGATGCTCTTTGTAAATCTCAAGTTACGTTTAATCAATCAGGTGATCCTTCTCACGAGAGATTGAGGGTTAACTTTGCATAGCACAAACATTTGTGTGTACACTCGTGATTCTGTATCAGTCTGAGTGTTCTCTACAAAACAAAATAACAAATATTGTTCCATAGTGAAAGCTTTGTACGCTTTAACCCTTTCAACGCCAATGTCTGATATATCAGACAAAAAAACAGGATCAAGAAACGTTGTATTTTTATTTGCCTGAATGAGTTGAGTATAACTTACTAATTTTTTGGAATTTTGTTTTAATGGTCGTGGCGTTAGGGGCACCATTTTCGGAAAAAAGCGTGGCGGGGGAAGGGTTAAGGCTAAAAAGCGCTGTGTAAAAACGATTATAATAATATATTCTCTGATAAAAGTTTGTTTTTAATTCAGGCTCAATATCTGTATTCAGGTTCAATACCTGTATCGGAAATAAACCCTCTTATTACAAAATATAATATTGTTTTAAAACCTTCCGTATTACAAAACTATAAGAATAATTTACTGGTACTAACTTGTTCAGTGCGTTTCATTTTACAAGACTTTGTTTTATGACATGTTTTAATAAGATAGTAAAATTTTTTTTTTTATTTATTAATGTGTTTTGGTTATATCATCCATCATCATTGTTATGTCTGCCGAAATATGTAGGTACGCAAATCTGTCTTACTCTAAAGTGAACAAATAAAATAATCCAGACAATGTTTATATCATAGATCTATTTGACTATTTAATGTCAAGAATCAACGACCAATGCTATTTCTGACGTCGTCTTACCCTCAGAACAATAACTAATAATTGTTCTGAGGTCTTACCTACCGTACTATGACACTTGAAGTGTCACAACACGTCCCAGTTAGTTTCCCGTTTCCCCTTAGACGCACTCAAGGCCCACTCGAGGAGGCAAGGGTCCCCGCACCGGCACAGGTGTGAACAACCGGCAAACATGCTTAGCGAGCGCCTGTTGACATACGACTTGCCGCCCACAGAGCTACGTAGGGTCAGATGCGGTACTACTTATGTTGGACTCATAACATGTTTTTAAGGTCTAAGGTAAAATTTATTTGTTCAATAGGTGCATACGAAGCACATTCTAATTGCGTAGTTTTTCATAAAACGGTTATTTTACATTTTTCATATAATTCAAATCATGATCTACAAAGTGTTTTTAACTGCAGTGATACTAGCAACTAACTTAAAAGTACGTTTGTAGAAATATAGAATACCTATTAATTACTTATACAATCATAATATACAGCTAGTTATTAAAATAATAAATTTGATTCTAATACCTACTTAATAACTTCAATTTTAACAAACAAAAAAATTAATCAGGAGAGTCAATTTGCAGAATTTTTGATTAAACAATGCCATAAATGAACCATATTGATGTAGTCCAACCTACCATATTATTATGAAGCTTGAGGTGTTACAACACGTTTCAGTTAGTTTCCCCTTAGACGCACTCAAGGACCACTCGAGGAGGCAAGGGTCCCCGCGCCGGCACAGGTGTGAACAACCGGCAAACATTCTTAGCGAGCGCCTGTTGACATACGACTTGCCGCTCTAGGAGCTGCGAAGGGTTAAATCTTGGGATGCGGTACCTTTATTGAACTCAGAGAATATTCAGAATGTCTAGTGTTTTTTAGAATCGAAGTTTTTACCTGATTGTTTCATGAATGTGCACGCAATGAAAACGTTAGATTACATCGAATAATGGAACGATGATCACGATAGATTCTACTTAATAATTACTAGTTAGAAATTCAGAGGTTTCTTTACAAAATTTAAAAGTAAAATAAGAATAAGATTTCATTATATACATAATTTGTATAATCCAGTAACCAAAGCAAACATCATTATAAAGTGTGATTTTCATAGTAGTTTTATCTAATTAAAAAAAGTACCCACTTCAGATCACACTCATGATAGATTCTAACATCGCGCAAGCAAAGTAATATGGTCCTTTAGCAAATACACAACACACCAAAACAGGATCATAATTTCCAAGCACACGAGAAACGCTAATCAACAACACTCAAAAGATTTCTCTAATTTTGAGGGTTGTTGATTGGCCCTCACATAAGTTTAACTACCTTAGAGAATGATCTTTTATTTTTAGTAGGACAGTATCTTAGTGTGTTCTGCTTACCATTTCGTAGCTGAATGTCGCCACTCGGTCATACCTAAAACGTGGCCGAAAGACACGGTCGTTGACGACTCACCGCACTCTACGCTAAAACATGCACTTAGCTTTAACCATGTCTGTCAGGTAATTCCGTGAAACATGCACGTTTTAGACAAATGCATCATTTATGACGTACTAGTTATGTTTATGGGTTTGCTTGTTGTAGGTCTTTGGATCACCAATATAAGGCTATAGCGCCTTTTTTATGAAAGAGGGAGGCAAACTTATAGGTTTGTCACCTGATAGGACCTGATCACTAGCGCCTATGGACTTGCAATAAGTCTAAAGGCTAAAATAAGATGCATTTCCCGCCCTTGAGAAAAAGTTGAAACTCATTATGTGCGTCTGTGTGCGCTGGTCTTGTCTTACTTAATATGTGAGACGGTAATTTTTCCCTGTCAAGCTGGCTCATTTCGATTGCCAAGCAGGAACAGTCTGCAGGACGGCTCCATCAAACTTAATACCTTCATTTTATTTCATACCTGATGCTACACTTTTCACTTTAAAATTAACAATATTGCGATAATATTCATGTGAACTCTGCGAATGTATTCGAAATGAACCTTCTGGTGAAGTGTTCCAGATTTATGTAAAAGCTATGTAACCACGTATTAATAAAATTAATCAAATTTTTTTTCTCGAACACGTTAAAACCCTCTATCAAACATTCGCCTCCGTATTTTGAAACTCATACGAAACTTAATTTCCACTTTTACGTCTTACTTAAATCCCACACCCTAAGTGTACTTAAATTACTTGATTAAATTAAATTCTTGAGAGAAACTGCCTCTTTTGCTTCATACGAACATAATTAAAAGCTCATTTGGAAATACTCCAGTTTTTTTTACATTACATTTTAACGTTTTAGCCGACTATTAAAGCCATAATCATATAAATAGAGCTGTAGTAGCAAAATGCTAAGCACTGCTTCATGTGTATAAGTTCAGTGCTATAAAAATCAATCTTACTTTTGAATTTTTGAACAGACTTTAGAACCACAAAGTTTTTTTATTGTAGGTTCATTGATAAGAAATAATAACAAATACCTCCTACCATAGATAACATTGGATGTTAGTTCGGCTAATCAACCGCCATTCGGTGGGTAGTCACTCGTCCTTTGGAGTCCAACGGGGGAGTTGAGAAGGTAATGGGATTATTGTCATTAGTCCCAAGTCCCACACACGGTCGCAGGACACACTAGCATGTTATTATTATTATTATTATTATTATTTTATTTATTTATTTAGTAAATCTTACAACTAACATTACAGGTTATCCCAATGCGATAGTGTAGATTAATTGAACATGGTCTAATAGACAGATTTTAATTATAGCATATAACATATAAAGTGGCTTTAGTGAATTCATTCAAAGAACAATTATAGAGTTATTTCAAAAAAAAAACAGACACTATAATATAATTAATTACAGAACTTATTATAATACACATTACATGAAACGTTACTTTGTATGAAAAGCCCATTTTTTTAACCACGTATACCTAATATAAAAATTATAGTTTCCCAAAACTAGTTTCACTTTACCATTGAAATATCCCTTTCTTTTATTTCCGTCACTTATCGAAGTAAACGTAAATATTTCACAACCTTAAGAATTGCTAACAGGGAAGACGCATTAACACTACAATGGGGCAAGAGAAAGGGACTCCGAAGCTTTTAGTTCTTTTTTGTTATTTTTATCGGGTATTGCCATCTCTTTCTGACTTCAGACAATGGGCCCATCCTTAGCCACAATCGATATCGGATTACTTCGGTCCAATTAAGGAATGCTGTAAGGCTGGGTGTTAACTTGCGGGGGAATTATAATAACCATTTGACAATTTCTTGCCGATTTGGTGTAACGATCATGAGTCAACTTTAACACAAGGGATATCCGGTTTGAACCCGGCAGGGTACGAAAATTTTTGTGCTTGAACGTCATGTCTATTTGTGTTGCTCTGTGTGTTTCCATATACATAATATTTATTTTGTTTACAAAAGTATACAATTAATGTTTATCTGGTACCCATAGTACAACGTATGCTTATTTTGAGACTGTATGGCGCTATGTGAGTTCCAAAGATATTAATTTATTAAAAACACAGCGAATTCAACGCACAGGGCTAACATTTGGACAATGTATGATACTGCTACAGACTACGTCGTAGCGCATGCAGTTTTTGCTACGAACTACGAGTGCTTATTAAGTACGAGTCTAATTTGAGACCGCTCTTACCGTTTACTAGATTCGTTTGTATCATTTTTAAACCGAACACGTCTTTAGTACAATTAAGAGTGTCTTACAGCTTAGCATACAAACCTCACACCAAGTTTCAAAACTTAACAATTTTGCAATTACACCTCTTAAAACTTTTACGCTTATTTTACGCTACATTAGATAGAAAGTTTTGCTAAATAATAAAAAAATACAGTCAAATAATCACAACTTAAGTGATCATAAAAATCAGACTTCACGCAAACATGTCCCTAGCCTTACAAAGAAAAACAGAAAAAAGCACTTCGTCAAATTGAAAAAGAAAGATTGGTCACCTGTAGTAGACACGTGACGGACAGACTCCAATACGTTTAATTGCACATATACAGAAGTGCTGGGGGCTTGGCAGGCCTCACGCCCTTTTAACTTGATAGTTTTCGCCTTGACAAATACGACGCATCAGCCTCATAGTCAGGGAGGGAGAGAATAAATTCGACAACTAAGTATCAAATTAGCGCTATATTTTTTTCTATCACTTTGTGCAGTCTTGTTTACTAATCAGGGTAGGTTAAAGCGGCCTTCCAAGCCAAGTCTATACTTCTGTGAATCAACAAAAAATGTGGTTCTACTACCCGCATTCATTCAATGATTAATCCTAATTACTACTAATAGGCGTTTGTCATATTTCTAATTTTATATACACGTTTCGTGGCGTGTTTATATTGTTCTAAGTGTACATATCTGTATTGTGAACATCTAAGGCATTTAATCAAAGTAAGTATTTACAATCTTCACAAGATTTGTCACTGCCTCCCCGACTATATCGGCCTCTTGAATATTAATATCACATCCTCAGTATTTTTATGGCTTTTTCGTTGAAAAATGTTCGATTCCTTTTCGTTCTCAAGAATGAATTATTTTGATTTTGATAAATAGACACGGGATGGATCGTGTTCAAAACAAATTAACTGAGATCTGAGATCAAATTAACGACATAACCGACATAATTACAAGGAAAAAAGATTAAGAAAAATATTAAATGTTGCTATTTAAAATAAACACAATTTATTGATTTATTACTAAAATTTTATTATTTTTAAAATGTTTATTATTACCAAGAGTTGGTCAAAATGTTTATCACTCCAATATAAATACATATGCACCAAACTCGTTGTACTGGTTCTTCATTCATTCGTTTCTTAATTTTTATATTTTCCCTAAATGAAATAAAACTTCCAGGAATTTGAAACATTCGCTTTCTACTCAAGTAATAAAAAACATCCGTGGTAGTAAATATTTGCCATAACTTCATACAAATACTGTCAACGTGGACTTAATATCAAGCCAGTAATGTTTATTTACCGACGGCAAAATATAAAAGAGCATTCTAAATTAAAGGTTGCCGAAAAATGTTTGCCCCTGAATGCTTGTACCGAAACAACGATACAATTTAACATAATTAAAGTTTAGAATTACAGGAATCTCTGCGTTGTTAAGGTGATGTTACACATAGGTAGATTGATCGCAGCGCGTCATAGATTTATTGATATTTCCTTAATGATATAAGTTAAGGCATTTTGTAACGGTCAATCACAAGGTGGGCATGGGCTTTCGTCTTTGGGTGTGAAGGAAAATCCGGGGGGAGTGTAGCGTAAATATGAGTGGGACGAACGCTTTTACTTCCGAGTGTCAAAACGGCCAAAAGTTTCGCTAGCCTCTGTTACGGTTCTCGAATGGAACGAGCTAGACTCGCCTTGTGATAGATAGGCCGTCAGTTAGTTTACACTTTAATAGGATTAGAAAGGCCTAGAATACTGATTTGTGGCGAGACATTAAATAGGGCTTCGATCAGCAGTCAACGGAACCAGGCTGTTGATTGATAAATTGATAATGGATAATGCCTCCGCAATGGACATAAACAGATATGCCGACAACAATCCCATAGGTTGCACGATGCAGGATTTCATAATCATTCGTAACGTTCTGCAGCGCCAACTCCCATGCGTCAGTGAAACTGGCTGATACACGATGCGAAACTGAACGTGTAAGTGTAAGCCTCCCCTAAGTACACGAGTGCTCTAAGCGCGCCAACTATTTCAAACGGCAGCGTTGTCGTTCCGTTTCATAAAAAATAAAACTCCCGGAACATTTTCGCGAGACGTTTTTCCGTTTTACGCGCGCACTAATTGTATTCGCCTACGCCTTAGGTTTGCTACTAATTGCATATTTGTTGGAATTAATATGCACAAAGATAGAATGTATGTTTTAAAAAAAACATGTGTCTTCTCGGTGTTGTAATAATGTAAGTATGTCTTTAACTTATATCTATATATATATATAAAACTCTATGGTGACTGACTGACTGACATAGATATCTATCAACGCACAGCCCAAACCACTGGACGGATCAGGCTGAAATTTGGCATGCAGGTAGACGTTATGACGTAGGCATCCGCTAAGAAAGGATTTTGATCAATTTCCACGGGAACGGGAACCACGCGGATAAAACCGCGGGCGGCCGCTAGTACTATTATATAAAAAGGTATAGATCTTTCTCTTTTACATTAATGGTTTATTTCATGTTTTATTTTTCTTTTATTTGACAAAAAGATATTTCGCAGTATGTCCCACTACTAATCTCAATAAAGTCTAAATAAAACATAATAGAATTATATTGATAAGTTTCAAACACAAGTTTTGAACCCCGTAACCATCACAAGGAACACTACAAACGTTCGTACGAGCAAAAAATATTTAAGTAATGTTTATCACATACACTTGATAAACGTATTCATATAGCTTACACCCACAGCACAACCTTGCTGATTTTAGAGCTAAATAACTATGTAAAAATGTCCCAAGACGAATCTAAAAATAAACGTTAGAGAATTACCTAAAAAAATATCGCGTATTTTCCGTCCCTCCCTTACACAGAGAGATCTCTTAATCATTCTTCAACATTTGTACTCAGCACGGTTGAGATGTCTGATTAAAAACGAACGATCGAAAGAGCAATATTTCAATCCAGCTTATTGGATACTAAGGCGGGGCGGGACGGTGCCAGTTGTTGCAGCGAAATTTGATGCCGCGCCATAAAAAAAAAACTGTAAAACCATTTAATGGATTTAAAAAGCAAGCGAGGTACTACCAGTGTACAAATGATTAACGTTTTTAATGGGGGTTTCCTTTTTCTCGTATTTCAGTTGTTGCACACAATACTCACTAACTTCTGCCATTTTTAAGTAGGTACATTTCTAGGACACAAGTATATCTACTCAACACTTCGCAAACAACGTTGTATGTTGAAGCATTAAAATAATTTGGGAAATGCAAATAGCATCCCCGCCGAAACCAGCGAAAGGGATTCTTTTTATGAAATTATGATTTGAAATTTTTTTTGGAATAATCATTATGTTAATAATAATATGATCACACTAAACAGGTTCTATACACGGTGCGATATAAAGAATTTTCATAAAAGTAATAGTGAATTGACAATGAGCCCGTTATATTAATGTAAAAATTAAATTGAATAAATGAGCAGTGTAAACGTTTATCCTTCATGAAGAATATTAAAAACATATAGCCGAAACGTATAATAAATACTTGTCACTTTCTAACGACTTCACAAAATTATATCATTATTTTTTACTGTGTCTGTAAATATCACAAAGTGCGAAGCAGTGCGGGCGTAGCTAGTCTGCTGTAAATTTTCAACAAAATTATTTTTTTGTGTAGTAGGTAAGCCACCTAGTCTAGTATGAAATAGTTAGACAACTATATAGGTATCTTCAAACAAACTAAAAACTTACAACACTGGTAATAAGGCCTATTATACCAGTCGACATCTTGAAGGACCTACGGACGGTATTGTTGACCGATCCGTTACCAACATCTGGCGACTTCCCAAGACAAACGAAACAAGAAATTAATTGGCCTTCGATTGGAAATAGGTCAGGACTAAGTAATCCAGTTTGCCGGTCGTGCCTCGTTTGACCAACGCAAGCACCGTCCCAATTTGTTTGTTGAATTGTAATTGAATAGCTGAATGCTTAACTTCCTCTATTTATTCACTGAGTCCTACAGCCGACTTAAGTCTATTCATGACAAACATAAACTAGACCTTTTTTTCGGAGGTTGCGTTTATGCACCATAACCGCAAGTTAGCTAGACCTGCGGCCGCGTGTGGGACTCGAGACTAAAGCGTCCCACTACCCACTAAACTCCCCCGGTTCCCCTTTTCACCCGATTGGGACCAGCTGGTCCCAGCTGGTGTTAACCAGCCCAAACATAGACTGGCCCTTAAGAAAGACCATAGGCAACTTTTTATCTCGGGAGACTCTCTTTCCGTGGGATAACCAGAATAAAAGTGTTTTTGTTCGCATCATTTATTTACATTGCAACAGAACAACAAAGAGAGTTTGACATCTGGAACAAAAAGAAGCTTATATCACTCCAGGAAAAATATAAGGACGGAAGTCTAGTAAAACTTTGAATTCAACTCACTCTCAGTAGTCGGTCAAGAAGAAGTAAATAATCTTGCCCAGTACCTAATTCTAACTTGTAGTAACCACACTTATATCCTCAATTTAATCAATCAAAATAAACGATAAGAGAAGTTAAGACATTAGGGGCATTGTCGCGAGGCCACTGAGATTTGCTAATAGGACTTAGCCGAACTATTATGCGAAGTTTACACCAGACGATTGGTTTTCGTGGACTTTATGCAACAATCGCTTAGCTTCAGTTCCAAATGTACATGGTATCATAATGTAAAAGGCGGCAAGCACAAATTGGAAAGTGCCATCCGAAAAAATGTTTCCGTGTAGGTTGAAATGTGGGTGATAGGAACAAATATACTCAAACGAAAGAAATATAATAAATTGCACAATGCAATTAATTTCATGTCTACCTTTTCAATAGTTTTCCCGAGGATATACGACGGGAGCCATGTAAGTTGAAATTTAAAAAGAGACTTAGGAGATATCTACTGTCATCAATTAATTAAATGGCAGTAGATATCTCTTATTGTGTGAACTCAGTAAGTATCAATAGTATTATTGTAATGTATAAAAAATTGAGACTCCAGATCCCACAGACAAACTGTGTCAACAGTTTTGCGGGACATTTTTTCTAATATTTGTTAATTTGTATTGCTTAATAATATTAATAAATAAATAATAAAATAATGGGAACATTCGATATTTTACAAGGCTTGGGCCGATATTTAAAACATGGAAATTAATAACAAGTAACTCATATGGCAGCTAAATTGTATTGATTCGAAAGTATACACTATACATAATAATATAACAAACTTAAAATAGATTTATATTGCGTTTTATTTCAGCGTCACGATTGCAATTTGTCCTTGTAAATGCCAAATAACACAACTTCAGAGTCTTAGCCTCGGAGCAGGAAGTTTCGTTAAATTCTGGGTTAGTGGTCCGAACTGTCTCGCAATATGAACTTGAGAGAGCTTGGTTTAAATTGTATTATATTCAAAGTATTTTATCACTTATGTCCAAGAAAACAGAAGTAGGTATAGCTGTGGGTATAGTTTAGCATGACTGGGTTTTATCCCCAATAAAATCAGTTTGAAGTCGAGGGCAATTAATAAAACATACATACAGGCTGTATGATACAGCTCTTTTGTCAGAATCTAATGTATAAAAAAGTACCTAAAAGTAAATACATATTGCGGCCAATTTAAAAAAAATACTAGATCAGTTGGCATACAGACCTACAAACTTATCTGTTCCGGTGGCCAAAATTGGAACTACGTGAAATGCAATGCAAAAACGATATTTATTGACAGTTTTAAATAGACAGTAGCGACGCCGCCACCGGAACAGATAAGTTTGTCGGTCTATACGTCATGCTGGCAGCCTACCTGATGTTAAGCGGCCACTGCGGCTTCCATTGAGGGACACTTCGCCAGGAAGCATCGCTCAATGTGCAGCCACACTGTAGGCGCCTCTGGTCTTCGGACCTTTGATTCCAAGTTTACCGGTTCCACATTAATATTGCCTATACGCTGTTATGGTGGATTCAGTTCCTGGTTACATCTTAAAATCTACACTGAATATCCACTCACTTTGAATTAAACGATACCATACAACTTACTTTATTCTTATCATAGAGACCGCAAAAACTATGAAATAGCCACGGCATTATCGCATTGAGGCTTTCGTAAAGAAGTTTATTGTGCACAAAAAAAACATTAGTCTACTCTCTGCATTAATCTAGTGCTAATGCATCAATTAATAATAATAGAAGCTGCACCCTGGAGAGGCATAATATTAAACTAATTCCAGCGGATCCAATAGCCATTCCTCGGATCCATTACGATGGTTTATGACGACCCTACTGGACCCGTAAGCGATGGATAACAATAGATTAATTTCAGCTCTCAAATGGCGTTGGGCTAATCACAAAATAACTGAAATTGAGTTGAATTTGAGACTAAGGCTAGCCCTCTCAGGTGATGTATGAGTGTGCATGATGTTATTATATCTACGCATTATGACTAATGTGTCGTTATGTGTAAGTTTTTTTACTTTATTATTGTATAATTATATTCGTAGTCTTTAATGTCAAACACAATAGGGAACATGCATTATTTTTATTTTTGTGTTCATTTTAAAGAATTCCATGTAGAATAAACCACTGTTAAATTAAAAAATTAATACATTGTAATTTATCGGAAAAAATGCGGTTTTAAATTGATAGTATAGATTTTCGCGCGAAAACGGACATGGTTCGGATGACGTCACTCCTGTCCTGTCACTGCCTCACTGGTCGTACTTCACCGTACTTGTTCGTCGCTGGCTTTCATACTTTTGCATATTTTAACGAGTTTCGAAATATTTTTTTGTAAAAATTTAAAACGGACTATCCATCAACATCAGGTGATCATAACAATACCACTAATATTCCAAAAAAAAGCCGTGTTGACTCATGTTTTGTGCCATTGTGTCCTTCTACTTCAACAAAGTTTCCGAACAAATTATTTTTGACTGGACCTTCTGACCCGTATTATCGCCGTAAAATTCTCTTGTTGAGCTAAAATAACTGCTATGTTTAGAAGCCGCTGAATAAAATACAAAGTTTAACAACTATGATTTATACATACCGTAGTAATTTAGTCCCTTTCATTTCTACACTTGAAAACTCTGCACTTTCGACAAAAAAAGTTACAACCATGTCAACACTAACTCTTGGTAAATTCCTGGAGTCTGCTTTGATAAACCCAACTTCCATTTTAATTAAAAAAACGCAATTAATATTCCCTTCAAATATTATTCACTTAGAAAACCTTAGCATCAACTGTTGTCATCAAGCGAGTGACGTCACTAAACGCTGATTGGTGTTTTAGAATACGTTTCGTTTCAAATAATTTTAATTCGTAATGATTGTTAAAAAACAACAATATGTAAAATAAAAACGTTGCAGTGCCTCAGCCTTTTTTTATATTTTTGTAACATTTTAATCATAAAATTTTCATAAATATTATAATTGCATCTTCCCTATTATTCACTAATCTGTCTTCTTTATCTACGAGAAAACTTTTTGCCTGTATCTTAAATCAACGTTTGAACCGAAAATAATCTCATCATATTTGTATCTTTTATAAGACGCCTCAAAGAACCAGGCAATTATTTTGTAACTCAGGAATTTGAAAACAGGTCAATTTGAAAAGCGTGGTAATTACGCCAATACCCAACAGAACTGAATTACAATGAAAGGCGTAAAATATAGGTATATTCTATTTTATTATTGTATCGTCATGAAAAATAAAATAATAAATGTTTGATAAAATTGAAAATTCTTGTAATGTCATGTATCCGCAATTGTCCGCTTTAGTTAATGGTGGACCCATACAACCGACCCACACATCTCTAGAAACGTACCTTACTTTATTAGATCACCGAACACAATAGCAAACTGATCCCATTACTGTAATGCGAAAAGTTCGAACATAGGAATCCCCTGCAAGCAGTTCGGTGACCGCTCTTGCTAACTTTTAATGCATTCTAACTTGAACACCTACAACTTATTACAAAGACATTAAAGTTCAGAATCCAACGAGCATTTCGGATTCAGGCTAAATTATGCGCATAGAAAATGCATCGATTTATGCAAAGTCAGTCTGGAAACTTGAGATGTATATTAAATAGTCAATTGATACACGTTGAGGTAAAGTTTCATTAAAGTTAGGTATAGGGGGACTAGTTTGAGCCCCTTGCATTGCTTGGTAAGTTTAGTGTGGAAATGTTGGTCCTGAATTTAGAGGTCGTCGAAACGGTTTTGCTAAAGTTTAACAAGACAAACAAAAGAATTTAAAACTTTATAAAAAAATATCTAACACACAAATTGTCAACAGCAACCACTTCTAGACCCAACGAAATTTTTTTATGCGTTGCATGACTATGTACTGTTGGTAAATCGAGAAAGATTGATCTTTTTTTTTTTTCAAAATAAATCACACTCAAGTTACTTTGAAATTATTAATTCAATTACAAATATGCAACAAAAATTTATAATTAAACACTATATACCTACACAATATCCTTCTTTTCAGTCTAATTCAAGACCGGAATCAGTGGAATTGTCTGACAGATTATAATAGTTCTGAGGTTCTGAGACAGCCAGTTTAAAATATTGATAGGAAAGATACAACACCTAAATCAAAGTAAAATTTTTCTCAAAAGTCATGCCGGATTTGTAAAATAACTGAAAACATTAACAACAAGAAGGCACAATACAGATTGGTAATACTGAATAGGACCAGTTGTAACAGTTGGCACCTACCAAAGTAAATCTTCGAGTTAAAGTTACCTCCAATAAAGTCCAACCAGAGAGATCGTTAGATACATATATGAAGCGCCGACAAAGACTTACCACCCCAAATTTGTGGAATAATTGATATCGTGTAACAAATAACTTTAGAGGTTATTGATTATGACTTTTACCTTTGACTATGAAAAGGAGAGCCTTTTGATTGACCTGACAGTGCAACTAGACACCGAATCTAGAACTTTCAGATGTATGTTCTTAACTGCTGGATCATTGTCGTAGCGTCTCTTTATATGTAAGGGCCAAGTAAGGGCCTATTATTTTTTGGGGCCAGCGCAATATGTTTTTCGCTTCCATTTCTCACGGACATCCCATGTAAAGGCCGGTTCACACATGTCTCCGTTTTACTGTTCCGTTTTATCGTGTACGTTTTTTTTTCGTCGATGGCGTATGTAGCTGTTGTATGAGCGACTTCACACATGGCACAGTATTCTGTATACAGTAATATGTATGCCGTAATACAGTAGTATGCCGTAATCTCTCTCTGTTTTAATCACAAATATATTTTAATCCTTTTAGCATAAAACCAATTTAAGTTAATTTATTGTATTGTTTTCATTTAAAAGACCCTTACTTTATCTTCATGTTACTATAACAGAGTTTAATCTCACTAGGTTCTACGCTGAAAATAAATTAAAACTTAAAAGGAGTGATTACATATTTTGGCCTGTATAGTTCTCTAATATTAATGAAAGTAATAACTCTAATACTGTTATATAAGTGATGAACGACAGTCGTGAACAAGAGGAGTCGTTACGAGTAGTATAAATTATTCAGAGGCGATTGGAAGTGCTTGATTATGGCAGTTCATTAACGAGGAAACTTTCAGATTGTGTTCCTATACATTTCGATAAAACGCTCGAGTTGAGACGGTAATTGTTAGGTAATTATTTAGGTGGAGAACAGAGAAACACTTTAATTTCGTAGCAGCCATTTAATGCAAGAGACCAAAGACAAACTCTTCATATCCACTCAAACGTCCGCGCGCGTTTCGCAAGGTTGTCAGGACAGTCCGCGAGTCACGTGATACGCGCAAAATAAAATCGATAGGAGACGTATGCTAAATAAATGCTTATTACTCAGTAAATAACTCAAATATCGCAAAATGAAAAATACTAATGAAAGGCTTATTAGTTGACGATTTTTAGGCAATAGTTATGTTTGATTTTAACATTATATTCTATTAATGATCTTACAGTGAACTTTAAGAAATGCTAATTTTGTCCTAGTTTTCAATTTAAAATTTTTATTTATTAGATATTTTTGACGTTTACAATATTAAAACAATTTTGGGTTTTAGGTAATTTAATGGCCTTTCATTTGGAACCAAAATCCCATTATAAATCATCTTAAAATATTACAAATAAAATAAAAACTAAAGCTACATGATCTGTGAAATCGAAGTTCACGTATGGTAAATTGTCTAATCCAGAAAGAAATATGGAATATTTCAAGAAAGTATGGTAATAACCAGGCTATAATATTAATAAGTTTTCATATTAAAACATTTAATTACGATATAATATAAGAACTTTTTTAGATCTTCCAATTATTCACTAATAAAAACACAGAGTCACCGACCTATTTTTAATCCAAATTTTTACTTAAAAACTGACTGGAATCGCACATAATGTTATAAAATATGAAAATATGTAAGATTATAAATATTTTGATATACAAAACAATAATATTTTATTTCTTACGGCATGATTTCTCGAATAAAATAGCTGGAGTCACTCGCGCACTGATCCACAAAAACAACAAGCAACTTGACAATTTATTTTTTTTGTAGCCATGAGCCGAAGTTATGTTCCACTTGAAATAAGGTGTGGTACATATCATAGAGCGTCAAAAACCAGCAACACTACAGACTATAAACATCCACAGCGTTAAGAAAAAGAAAAAAACAATCGGCGGGCGCGAATTCTTAAAAATGTAACTGTAGTTACACGGACTGTCCTGAGGTATATGGTCTCTGTAACTGTGGTTACAGTGGACGTATGAGTGGATAGACAATATAGAAAAATATTAGGGTTGTATCACACAATTCTACACACCCCCTCAATTTAGACATTTTACATAAAATTCTTAATTGCTAAACAAAACTTATTTCCTTAACACTTTTAATTACTAACAACAGTAACAACCTAGTACTTTCATACATTTCTTCTCTATACTATTATGTACTATTAGTATTTATTTTAGTTTTTCGTTATTTATTGTAAATAGTAAACTTATTATAAAATATTTTCTAAATGTTATTGACACAAAACTAAATACATACATTTCTTGTATAGACTATAACTCTAAGCATTTATTTTAGTTTTTGTTGTTTATTAAAAATAGTGAACTTATTATTAAATATTGTATCTATGTTATGTTATCGACACAAAGTATTAGTGATTCATATTCTGAAACAATCAATAAACAATTATAGCAGTTTCACAAACAAAGATATATATTTCTACAGTAGGTAGGTACTTAAAAATAACAAAATAATATAGTTAAATTTTTTAGTTTTACTACTTTACTACAATAAATTGCAATAAATTCAGTTTTTCAACAAAATAATTGTGTTTTATTTTTGGTAATGCCTTTGTGAACAAATCTGAAACATTCTCATCAGTAGGAACATAATTTACAGAAATTAAATTCTTTTGTACTATATCTTTTATGTAATGAACTTTTATGTCAATGTGTTTGGACCTTTTGCCATTATCAAAATTTTTTATCAATCTTATAGAACTCTGGTTATCTAATAACAAAGTTGTAGACATATCTGACAAGGATGTCAGATCATAAAGTATTCCTTTTAAATATATTAACTCACATGCTGATTGAGCAGCTGCCACATATTCAGCCTCCGCTGTAGATAATGCGACTGATGTTTGCTTCTTGGAAAACCAATGTATAAGATTTCCACAGTAGAACACAGCGCACCCACTTGTACTCTTTCTGTCTGTCTTATCTGCTGCCCAGTCTGCATCTGCATATGCAACCAGATTTTTCTTTTCAGTTGTTTTTCTGTAAATCAATCCTTTATCCTGTGTACTTTTCAAATATCTTAAAATTCTTTTACTTGCTTTCCATAATGATGCTGTTGGTTTGTCCAAAAATCTGCTAAGATATGCAACTGGATATGTAATATCAGGTCGACTGTTCATAGATATAAATAGTAAACATCCTATTAATTCCTTATATGGTACATCAATTATTTCCTCCTTTTCTGCAGAATAGTTCATCTCCATAGGTGTATTTATTCCTTTACATTCTTGCATTTTAAACTTTTCTAAGATTCTTGTTATCATTTCCGTTTGCTTAATTTCCATTTGATTATTTTTCCTTGTTATTTCCAAACCTAGGTAGTTTTTCACTTCTCCTAAATCTTTTATTTTGAATTCTTCTTTTAGTTTCTTTAATATGTTTTCATTTCCAATTATTAGTATGTCATCGACAAATATTAATAGCCATGTATCCTTATTTTTATACAAACAAAAGTCATATTTTGACTGTATGAATCCATTTGAGGTAATGAAATTGTGAAATTTCTCATTCCAACATTTTGGAGCCTCCTTCAAGCCATAAAGTGCTTTCTTTAATTTTAGAACTTTTCCTCTATGATTGACTCCTTCAGGACATTTGATGTAGACGTTTTCTTTCAAATCACCGTTCAGAAAGGCTGTTGGGACATCTAGTTGTTTGATCGGTAATCCTTCTTGTACAGCATGACTCAGCATGGTTCTTATAGTTGGTAATCTTGCTACAGGCGCATAATATCCTCCTTGTCCTTCCTGCTGAAAACCCTTTGCAACTAGTCTAGCCTTCTTAGTTCCGTCTTGTTTCTGTTTAAATATCCACTTTGTTTCTATTGCTTTGCTCCCTTCTGGTATATCTGTTACTTCCCAAGTTCCTAACTTTTTATGTGAATCTAGCTCTTTATTTATTGCTTGTTTCCATTCTTTATCTTTTATAGCATCTTCATAATTTACAGGTTCTCCGGCACATAAACAGTACGCTATATTTAAATCATAGTTTTTGAACTCTTTAGGTTTTCGAATTTCTCTCCCTGATCTTGTTGTATATCTTGGTGTTTCTGACCTATTTTCTTCATTTTCACCTTCTTCATTTATTTCTGGTGTCTTCTGAGTTTCTTCTTGATTCTTCTTTGTTACTTCTTTCTTTCTTATATCCTTTATTCTCTCTTGTTGTATGATTCTATCATCCTCATTAGGTTTTCTTGTCCTTTTGTTATCTTCTTCTATCTTCTCCATATCTTCTTTTTGTATTATTTCATCTTCATAGTAGTTTTCCACATTCATTCCGTCCTTTTCTTTCTCTTCTTTATATCTTATTTCTGTTTCATCTATCCTAACATCCCTTGATACTATTATTTCATTATTTTTGGGGTTCCACAAACGATATCCATTGGGACTATATCCTACAAATCTCATTTCTTTTGCTCTTTGTGAAAGCTTATCTTGTTTTGGTAAGATATGTACCCATGCTTTTGCCCCGAATATCCTGAGCCTTTTTAAATCCTTATGCCCAAACATTTTCTCTGCTGGGGTCTGAAAGTCTATAGCCGACGATGGGCATCTATTAATTTGATATACTGCACACCGCACTGCTTCTCCCCATAACATCTTTGGCAACCCTGTTTCTAGTAATAATGTTCTGGCTCTATTATAAATATTTCTATTCATTCTTTCTGCTACTCCGTTTGACTGCGGACTATATGGTGTAGTAAACTGTTGAATGATGCCTTTGTTTCTACAAAATTGGTTCAGCTTTTCATTTTTAAATTCACCTCCATTATCACTTCTTATCTTTTTAATTTTATTTCCTGTTTGCCTTTCTATTCTATTTATGTATTCTATAATCCTATCACTTGCTTCAGATTTTCTTTTTAATAAGTATACTTCTGTAAAATGGGTAAAATCATCTATGATTGTTTGATAGTACACTTCATCATCATTAGTCGGTGTGGTCACAGGTCCAGATAAGTCGGTGTGAATGAGTTCTCCTACATACCTTGATCTTGGTCTAGGTGTTGTTGTGAATGGCAGTCTCGTTGATTTTCCCTCTATACATGATCCACACGGTTTTTCTGAACTAGGTAAACTTAATAATCTTAGATGTTTCCTATTAGCATGTCCTAACCTTTTATGCCACAAGTCTTTATCATTAATTGCAGAACAACATTTATCTAAATTTAGTTTCAGATTTATTACATACAGGCTACCAACAATTTCACCATAAATTATACCTTTTCCTTTTGCATTTCCAATTGACACAGAATTTTTATGAAATCGAACAGAATTTCCTTTTTCTAATAATTTTTTAACTGATAGTAAATTGTGGGATAAGCCCTTAACAATTAATGCTTCTATTGTTACAGGAACATTGTTATATTTTACATTCAAGTTACCTTTTTTATTTGATATCAAGTACTGACCATTCGCTACATAAATTTTAGTTTCCGTTTCTATTTGTTGAATATTTGTCATACACTTTTCATAACAATCCATTACTAAATTTTGAGACGCACCAGAATCAATAATGAACTTAATATCCTCAGTATATTCATTAACAAAAGACACATTCTCACAAGCTACAAATGAAAACGGATTTACCTCCTCTATCGCACTTGTCCCTCGTTCTTGTTGTTCTCGTCCTTGTGCACGACCTCGTCCTTGAACCTGTCCTCGTCCTCGGTATTGTCCTCTCATGGCACCTCTAGCGCTTCCTCGCCTGCCTCGTCCCTGTCCTCTTTTGTCTTGTTTGCTTCTACACTCATATGATATATGACCTTGCTTCCCACAATTGTAACATGTGAGGAATGATGACTCTGACATGACTCTTGAACCTTCTTCACAAGTTTTTCCTTTTATTTCAGCATCGAGCAGCCTTGCTTTCACAAAATCAATATCAATAGCTTTTTCTGTGCTCATTGTTTCAATGCTGGTGATTACATTATCATATTTTGCGGGCATTGATGACAGTAGATAACATATTTTGTCCAAATTTTCCACCGCACACCCTGCTGCCTCCAGCTCACTAAGTAGTCCATCGAACTTGAGAAAATAATCTTGTAACTTCTCGTCATTTTCACACTTGAGCGATATGAGTCTTCTTTTTAAATGTAATTTGTTAAAAACGCTTTTCCTTTCAAACGTATATTCCAACTGTGTAAGCATCTCCATCGCAGTTTTCGACTTTTTGATAATTTCTAAGTACTTATCCGATAAGCACTGAACAATCACATACTTTGCCTTCGCGTCTTTTATATCAAAATTATCTGGCTTTTTGTCATCTTTTGGTAGTTCCATGACACTCCATAACTGTTTTTCTTCGAGCGCTAATTTGACTCTGAATTTCCAATTGTTGAAATTCGTTTCAGGTGTGAGTCGCGGAAGGATTTCTCTTGTATGCGACTCCATTTTGTTTGAATAGACGCCAACAAGACGCCGACACTTTTTTTTCGAAATTTATGTTTTTACTTGCTACTTGCACTTTACTATTATTTGTTTTCAAACTTCGGCACATAATATTTACTTATTTGATGCCATTGCGCAGTGGAAGCGTATGTTAGGTAATTATTTAGGTGGAGAACAGAGAAACACTTTAATTTCGTAGCAGCCATTTAATGCAAGAGACCAAAGACAAACTCTTCATAGACAATATAGAAAAATATTAGGGTTGTATCACACAATTCTACAGTAATGGGTCTAATGGAAATCATGTGCTAAGTAATACATAATTTACCCTATTTAATAATTTATTTTTACTTGCGTTTAGACTTTCCTAGTTACAACTAGATAAAATAAATCAATTCAATTTTATACATATTATGTCATTAGTATTTTATTAGCTTTTTTATGTCACTTTGTTTTATGTCAATTGTCAGACGGACACGCAGCTTAACCTGATGGTGAGCGGCAACTGTGGCGTATTCTATTGAGGTATACATTACCAGCAAGCATCGTTTAATGTTTTGCCACACATTCATTTCATTCCATTCGTTCCACGTTTGTTTATTGGTTCCTCCCACATTTAAATCAGCTAAATCTGTAACAGCGACAGATTTTACCCGTATCTACTAAGTTGAACTCTGTTAAGTTCCGAAATAACAAATTAGAGTGCACAAGGCACAATCTCTGGTCTCTTACTCTGATTATCCAGTGGATCAGGAGTCCGACAGTTACTCGTTTATCCATTTTCCTGTCTTCGAATAAACTAAGGTGCTAATACTGCTTAAATCGAGACTGGCAAACCATGAGAGTAAATAATCGGGGTCCGAGTTTGGGAACCTGTGGGCAGCTAGCAAAAGTGCAATGAAACCACTACGCCAGAGGCAGTCATTACGGTACGTAGTGCACATAATTAAAGATAAAGATCCAACGAAATATTGGAAAACCGCATCCGAAGGATTCTCGACCGGGCGAGTTTCCGAAGCGCAGTGAGTCCTCGGGCTAAGTTCACGCCGTACGACCATTATGCACCGCAGTCGCACAAGTTTGTCCTGTAAGTAGCCTGAAAAGCGTGTCCTCGGAACAAATTCTATCTTGCTCTAAACTACATATCAGAGCGGAATAGATAATGGTGCAGTTAAAGTTCATTGTAGTTAAAGGTTCAAACGTTAATTAATCTACAGTCCGAAATAAGAAGTAGATATTAGGGCTGACAAAATTAATTTCAGTTTATCTTTAGTGGAAATGTGCAATGTAGGCTAAAGTTACTGTTACGTCCGGAGTCCCGAATTAAAAAAATTTGCTTCTTATGTTTCATTGAAATCTGCATAACATAATATAAAGATACTTTATCATGTTTACTTTATATTATTTTCTCTCGAACAGTTTCAGATCTCTTCGAGGGATACCAAACTCCTAAAAAAACTAAAAAATTATTTACGTAACAGGACGTTCTTATCATTCATTATAATGGTAAAACTTTTTTATACCAGCGTAAATAATAATAGGTTAACATTACATGTATCAAGTGTAAAAGCAACAATCACTTTAACCTTTATCCTAGGTCTAACCTACGACCCATGGGGCATAAAGTAACTAAATAAATGTATACCTAATAAATAAATATTGGTCAATCATTTCAAACAGAAAATGCATTACATACGTCAACAAAGTAATGTTTTACCCTACACAATATCTTAAGTAACAATTCTAACTAGATGTACAGTCAACAGCACTTTAGACAACTCTAATCTGTCATATCTCTACAACCAATTTTCAGCTTTATTCAGTTCCCTTAGAGTTCTTTTTACAAATGAAATTTTTTGGCAGATTTGGGAAGGTTGATCTGCTGCCGTCCGTACTCAAAGTGAATACTTAGACTAACGAGAATAGTTCGATAGTTTGTAACAAGGATGAGATCGAGCTCATTCCATTCGCCATCGTCACGATTTATTAATTGTTATAGTTCGCGGCTAAAACTACTTCTGCAAAAATCATCCGCTTTATTTGCAGGCGCTATTGGAACCATACTTCTGCATTTTATACATACTTTGTTTATTCATACATAATAAATGCAAAGTACCTAAATAAAACAATTGAAAACCGCCATGACGTTTTTGATCACGGAATGACTAAGATAGACCTAATGCGAAAAAAAATCGAACCCACAACCTTCGAGTTAAATACCCGAACTGGCTAATCTAAACCGACTAAGCCACTATTCCACAGAAACGGAGATTATGTATTACAAGAAATTCAAAGATGTAAACTACTTACTTTATTGCAAGCACATGTTTTACCCGTGCAAATAATATGTATATTTTTTTGTTTCGGAGTTCAATTTGGGAGAGATTTCATACCGTGAGAATTTATAAGCTACGAAGACACCACATCTGCCGTTCAAAAACGGCTACGATTAATATTTCCAACAGCCATTAAATCTGTAAAAGCAACTGTAATAAATTTATCTCGTGTCGTTTTCAGATCCAGACCAATCGTCGGAATGAGTCGACATCAATTTAAAACTTTACAGTTTTCTAGTTATCGGACTAAATCTGCAGCCGTCGCGCAATTTAACGTTTTTATCGAAAAAAGACATCTCCAATAGTTCTGTTTTTTTTATCTGGTTCACTGTTGCGGACATTTTGTCAGAAGTTCCATGTTATTTGTGAAAAGGGTAATGTAACGAGTAAACTTGTTTGCTTCGGCAAATTGGTTCTTCCCGCTTTGCATACCTAATTATGTACAAAATAAGGAATAATGCAATTATCGGAAAAAAAAATCTTCGGGTTCTGGAAAGTACATAGGTATACACATATGATAATTAGATTATATCTGAAGGCAATGTGAGAATAGAAGTCCTTATTATCTTAAATCTACTCGTAGACTCATTCTTTAGTATACAGATTTTACACGTTCCAGAAGCTCACCAATAATTTTCACCCTGAACAAAAAGATACACGTCAATTAACGAAGAAACTTCCGTAATGAAGGACAAAGAAGCGGCATTAATGAGGTGTTGAACAAAAGAAATCATTCCGGACAGGACTAGATTTGTGTCCCGTTCACAGACAATCCATATCTGTGGTCCCGTTATTCGTCACAAATTGTCGTGTATTTGCCCCTACTACAGAAAAAAAATATGGGTGTACGAGATGGACTTAAATAGGGGTAAATAACTTATTTTTTTTACAAAATCCATAATTTGACCGTGGAACAACATGACATACCTACTTACCTACGTAGTACACACAACGCATTACGATTAACACTAACAACACTAGAAGTATCAAGCAAAAGAAACTGTTGTCTTTCAAAGTCGAAAGAAAGAAGGCCGGACAAGCCAGGTGTGAAGGAGAAATCGGAGAGTTTAGGGGATAGTGGGGAGAACGTCCCAACTCACATACATGGCCACAGGTCTTGCTAGCCTGCGGTAACATAGGAAAAAATATAATATATTATTAGTTGCTATATGCTGAAAATATTAGACTAGAGCATTAAGTAAAAATTTTACCACCAGAGATAATATCATCTCTTAAACAAAACTTGTGACCTCAAATTATATCAGAACAGGGTTAAGCCCAGACTAAAGTTTACGGGTTAAAGTTGAAGTCTCCCTAGTTAGACAATAGTACACCCAGAATATACATAAACCATTCACACTAACCCTGAATCGTTAGCTAGACCTAGGAATAGTTTCCGAAATCCCCACACACAGAATGGCTCTAGGTATCATTGTTCCTTTTGTACTAGGTGAAATATCAAATATAGCTATGGAAACAATACTAGTTGATAGACAATGCAATGTAAGTACTCCAGAAACTTTGAGGCAGATTTCATCACTTGAAAGAATGGCTTTCTTGATGCTTTTTTTTTTATAATAGTCGTCTGTTTATCTTGTACCTGCAATAATTATAATGTTGTAAGTTGTAAGTGTAATAGTAAACCTTAAATCTTATAATATTAGAAAAAAGATGTTTTAGAATTTAAATGAGTGAATTATACAAGTTTGTTACTGTAAAGTTTGCAGACAGGCACGTAGCCCACCTGATGCTAAGCGGCTACTGCCATGCGTATAGTAGCCACGGTTAGGCTTGGTGGGGCGCTTGCCCTATCCTGGCTCTGACCTGTAACATACCTATCCAAACCTAAAAAAACTAAATTATCTAAGTAACTACGATATTTATTTAACACTCGACAGTCTTCAGTCGATATAAAAAACACTTTTACACTTATAAATATTCTTCTATTACTATAATATTAACGAATCACAGACTCTCTGTCTTATTTTAGTCGTCCATTGTGTCACTAACCACGTTGTGAGTTTTCCTTCACAAACGTTTCAGAGTTTAATCGCCGCAAATGCAGCTTTTTCGTTCAATATATTTACCGACGTACAAATAATGAGAATCTCTTACACATGCAGGCGTGCAATTTAGTAGATCGAGTTCCAATGGTATCCTCTTCGAAGCACACAAGATAAATAAATCTAATCGGTTTCACATTCATCCGGCGGGGTTTGCTGAATCCCGCATCGGTTTAATGGACGCACGACGATGAACCATCGAATATCACTAAAAACCCAGAGGCAACACACGAGGGAAGATGTGAGACGCGCCCGTTCCGATTTTATTGATAAACTTGGATAAGTGTGGATACACTACGGGTACAATTTATCTTTAAATGCCAACATAGCTTTGCCAGTCCTTAAAATGATAATTGAACAAAATTGTTCAGTTGGCAGTATCGAAGAAATTCGTTCTGTAGCATAAACCATACTTTTAGTAGAAGAACCTTCTCACCAAGTTGCGATAAAAACTATCTGTCACTATGTAGGACCTACCTAATCCCACACTGGCGAATCAGACACAGCTTGTAGGTAATAAATAAATAACATAATATTTAATCAAAAGCAAATTCCTATTTCAATAGGTACTTATAGTAACACTAACCACATGTCATTGATGAATGATGAGCTTGATGAAGCTGTTCATCATAGAAAGTGTATCTTAGAGGAATGATTCCCAAAATTCTGGTGGTATCATGGTACAATAATATGTTTTTTTTAGACTATGGGTGGTATAATAACTGGTTCTGTTTTTTTTACCGAACTGACATTTAGCAAAGTCGAATGACGTTTAAATTCAAAATGGCGCCCGTATTTTCCCGCGGGAATGCTGGCGCATTGCCCAAAAGAATCCTTACTAAATTTTTGCTTAATGCTTTTCGCGTAGCTTTCATTTTGTCATTATTTGCTTCACTTTACACGGCCATTTTACTTTCTATCTACCCAAGGTACGTTGTTGCTTATATGTATATCTTCTCTTCCTATTATCCAAGGGTAAGTAAGTAGGTACTTAGTTATTCATCCACACACGTATCATGTAATGAATAGAACAGATAGAGAATAGAACAAAATCGATAAATAAGTTGTTTTTTCTCTCTTCAGTAATTTTTTGTGGAGGAGGATGCATTTATGCTCCATACCGAGTCCTGGTGCACGGAGGAACACCCACTTAACCCCCCGCGCTCCTGCATCAAATGTCGGCAGTCCCTACGCCGAGTATGAGCCTACCACTTTCTTCTGGGTTCATTCCGAACATGATGGTAGGACGAACGGGAAGTAAAAATAAGAATTCCCGTTCGTCTCACTGGTGGGACGAACTTGGTGGGACGAACGGGAATAAACCTTCTTCAGAGTCCAAATCATATAAAACGAGTATGATAAGTCCCTCAGCATTTAAGTACTTAGTTATAGAAGTTCTAAATAATGTGACACCGTCCTTACCCAACGGCATATAATCCGCATTTTAGACAAAACCTTACGTCAGAGAGGTTAAAAAGTATTCAACAAAGTAGTCAACTACCCACCTAAACCTTTCCCAACAGCTGCGAACGAGAATTTAACTGCGCATAATTTACCGGGATTTATTCTAACTCGGTTTTAATAGTTCCCTGTGACGTCCCCGGCATTCTAAAACGGGATTAACTGGAACCCTGGAGCGAATCAACTTATTTCCATAAGTCCTTTTTTAAATTTATTGTATGATTTTTCAACAGACTCCTTAATAAAAGAGTAGTTTTCTTCTTGCCACTTCGCTCTTGTGTATATTTCAGTTATAGCACGGAAGTTATTTTTTCAGTATCCAATCTCAACCTTTTTTAGAGTTTTTAGAGTAGATACTATTTTAATAAGGATAAGTATTGTTATTAACAACCAAGTAAATTTCCATACTGTTGGGTTGGTAGGCAAATGATTTCTTTTAGTCATCATTGCTCTGTCCTATGCGAACTCATTTATGCTCTATAATTATATATTTTAATATCCAGTTTACTTTAATCAGGGATGATGAGCTAATACCAGACTGCTGCTAATTATTATTGTATCGTAATTTGATCGTAATAATAGTATACAATAAGAAACTATTCACGAGGTTAGCATAGCTAATCTAATGGCCTATGGCATAGCAAGCTCACTGACCACGTTTAATTACATCAACCATCGCTGTAGACGAGCAAACACGATGATAATTAGGTGTAAATGTTAGCCGTAACGCATCATTGCACGCGAGCTTACAAGATATAGTTTCATGTAGTTCGATCAGAGCAATCATTGTATTAATAAACTATGTAGGTATGCCCTAGGTTTCGTCAGCGGGAAATTTGGAATCACCGAGATGGATAGTAAGTACAGTCAAAAGCACGTCAGACGTAACACTTTGGACATTGTACCGCTCTTATTCGCTATGTCGGGGGCATAAGTGCTATTATTGAACTGCAAGTGTTAACCGTGATGTGCTGTTGACCGTACATAATTATATTTCTTTTTTTAACTGCCTCTGTGGTACAGTGGTTAGAGCGTGGGCTCTAATACCTGGAGGTCGAATCCCGCGGGGAGCATCACTTTGTGTAAATGTTTTCAGTTTGGTAAGGACATAGCAGGCTTGAATCACCTAAATGTCTGAAAACAATGATGATTCCGTGCTTCGGAAGGCACGTTAAGCCGTTGGTCCTGCGCCTCTCTTCGGTCGTGTCAGACTGCTTTCCCACCGTGTTATGAGAGTGCTGTGCACTATAAATATCCTGCGTAGTTGGTTCATCATAAAAGATTGGCCGCCGTAGCCGAAAACTCGGCGTGGAGGACATTATTTCTTTTTTTGCGAAGGAGAACGCGTTTTCACGCCATAACCGCAGGCCCGCGACGCCTGCAGCCGTGTGAGAGGCTCTGGAATAATAGGCGTTCGTCCTACTACCCACTAAACTCCCCTGGTTTACCCTTTACACCTGGTTGGGACGAACCGGTGCCAGCCTTGTAGTTGTAGCCATTGACCAGTCCAATATTACTATCTGTAGCAATAAATGGGGAAAAACTATATCCATAACTCTCCCTTCTCCTTACTCACAACCCCATATTTCCTCAAAGGCGTGCAACGCACTGAGACCTTAGTGGCAGGTGTCCATGGGCGGTAGTTATCACTTACCATCAGGTGCCATCCGTGCCATACTTGCTCGTTAGATAAAAAAATGCAGTAGGTAACTTATTTAAAACTAGCCTTCCGCCCGCGGTTTCACCCGCGCGTAATCTCTTTTTTCAAATATCCCCCCTTCCCCCCACATTTCCGAGATCAAAAGTACACCATGTTCACGGGGGATAGTGTAGCTTTCCAACAGTGAAAGAATTATTCAAATAGGTTCAGTAGTTTCAAAATTGTTATTCCCGCGGGAATGAAACGATTCCCGTAGGAATTTTACAGCCTATATCCGGGTTATAAACTATACGTGTGCCACATTTCATTTAAATCCGTTCAGCCGTTTAGGCGTGATTGAGGAACAAACAAACATCCAAACGTCTAAACATCCAAACATCCAGACTTTCGCATTTATAATTAAAATGAGTACCTACCTACAGTCTGTTTCAAACACGATGATATGCCTGACACATCCATAGAACGTAAATGTTTGCGTTTAGGAAAATGTTGACTTCGATATAAAATACAAATTTGAATAATAAAGAAATAGATCAACACTAAATACTGTACATTAATAACGATTTAATAAGAGTCATGGTGTTTTTTTTCGGTTTAGAGAAGTTTTATGTACATTTTTCTATAAAATATAAAAATTATATGAGACGTAACTAGGTTACGTTCTATGGTCTTTTAAACCAGAGATGTGACTTAGGTTTTATTATTAATCGATAAAAATCGTGAATAATCGAAACTATAATTTAAGGGAAAGAATAGTGGAATATTCGTAAAAAAATATTGTATTATGTAAAATAATACCGTCAATTTAAAATCGATGTTCACAATGGACAAAACTAACACGCTACTATTTATTGACCGAGTGAGCGAAGCGAGCGAGGGGTACAAATCATTTTTGTATGTACATATAAAGGTATGTATGTTTGTTCCGCGAAAATTCTCAAACGGGTGATCTGATTTAGACGAAAATGTAGGAATAGTTATTAGAATTTTTAAGTTTGTTGACCATCGGTTTAGTAGTTTTTGTGATATTCACGTTTTTGTAAGAAAATAAATAATTGTATTTTAATTCTCTGGGTCTGGGGAAACTAACTGTACGGTTAATATTAATTCAGATTTAGCTTTCCTGTCCGCTGCCTTCCAGGCTGCTATGTGCGTATCGGCATCATTTGGTCTTGGCCTTTCTCCACTTAAATACTCCCAGTAGTCGCTTCGTACAAGTAATGCCTCTATCTGTACCTTCCAACTGTCATAGTTATCTTTTGTTAATAATTCAATACTTACATACATTCGCAGACATGATTCGGTCGTGCCCTTTTTCAAATAATTTTCGATGACTCCTTTCTTAGTTACATGTACCTACTCACTCTTTATTTTCGCTGGTCCTGGGCCCATAACCTTTGTAGGGGTAAATATCAGATAACACAGTTATAAAGATAAATATTTATTGTACATAAATAAGAAAAAAAAAGTATCAGCCTATTAATATCCCAATGCAGGGCAAATGCCTCCATCCTTGAAATCAAGTCATCGCTACAATAATGGGTATTGGCTTAATCACCACGCTTGCCAAATGCGGATTGGTGATCACAAACCCGAGCTGTGTCCGAAAAAACCGACACAAAGTTAGCTCGACCCGGGAATTGAACCCAGGACCCCGAGATCTCGGCCCGGTACCTAAACCACTAGACCATTGAGGCGTTTGTATAAATAATAACTGGAAAATATTTGTTTTATTGTCTTTACACTCTTACAAATATTTTCCAGTTATTATTTATGTACAATAAATATTTCTCTTTATAACTGTGTTATCTGATATTAACATCTACACTAGCTAATATCAAAGTAGGAAAAATTAAAATTTATCATACATTATAAATCTATACATTGAATCGATTGTCATAAGCACTAAGATATAATCGATAATCGATTGGTTATGCAGGTTGACACATGAGGTCACGTCTCTTTAATTGTCAAAGATGAGGTGTCACCCATATCATCGTGTTTGAAACAGACTGTAACTATGACTGAATCACAGATTATGCAACGAAACTCGAGATCGTTAGGAACCTTACCTAACAATAGATAGGTTTTCAGACATTTTGTCCTGACCGTAAAACATTTTAAAACAAAAAAAATGCACACATGGGGTGCATTGAAAGCTGTGCTGGGCTTTTAGCCAAACCTTCCTATATTTTTTTTCTCATTAGTGAAAAACCCCTCATAGTAGGTAGGATAGACTAATTATCACAAAGTCATCTTATTTCTATAGCTAACTAAACTGAACCAAGTAGTTCCTAGATCCTACCAGTCTAATAGCCCACATAGCGCTATCAGACTCAATGGCCACGAGATCTAATTACACAAGCCATCGACCAGAGCCGTGCGAACATGACGATAATTAGGCGCGCTTTAATTATATTATACTGCGTCACTGTGCCCAATGCTCGAAGACACGCTGCGTACTCGGACAGAATAATGTGGATTCCAGGTATATGTTAATAATACGTCTTGTAATATAATGTCATCGCAGAAAAAACCTTAAAATCATTATTAAACAGGTACCTACCATGGAATTAATATTATCTTTAAGTCTATGGTACCTACACAATATTGCAGTTTTTTTTTAATTTTAAGGTGACATATAGGATTACTAACGATCGAAGAAAAAGTTGAACTATGGGTAACTTTACTTTCCCGTGGTACCACGTACAACCAGTTGAACATCGCAGTTGTACCACGGGTCGGGAGCGGAAACAGCACAGCAGAATTTTTCAGACTCCTAACTAGTTATCTTATCAGCTCTATGTTCAGGCAATATTACTAAAGGAACCATACCCTTTACATTAAAGGCTGGATAAAGGTCGTCCAGACACCGTACTTTAAGCAGTTAATATTAGTCAGTCGAAAAAAAATCTTAAGCTCTTCGAATATTAATAGTGCGTTAAGAAAACGCGACTTTTTTTAGCTAATCAGGATTTTACCTGTTAGGTATGTTGTTTTTTCTTATCGGTATTGATTCACAGTAATTTTGCATTTATTATTCCTTTAAATTAATATGAAATGCAGGAAGAAATGAAATGATTTATTATTGAAACAGCCATTACTTTTCAAAACGTCTTTATTTATAATAATTTTAAAACTAACTTATTTAATAAATAAGTAAATTAAGAATATCTCATTTTTAAAAACAAGTAACCTAAATTAATTACAACTAAAACTCATATCCAATTTAAATGTATTAATGCATAACAATACTTTTACCCCAATTTAATTGAAAGCTTAGATTGTAAGATTAAAAATATTGGTAGGTATGTTTGTATCAATATTTAAATAAACCTAATTCAAAACTTTCGCTTTGCATAATAATTTTAAAACTTACAATTAGAATAGAATTTATGCTACATGATACTTAATGATAATCTATCTTCCTACTAATTACCATCTCGACTAGTCTGCATAGAACTCGATCAAAATATCGATATAAATACCTAATACATCAGAATACTGAAACACAAATCAGGAACTGTATGACTTAGGTAAGTATTATTGAAATGGATAAAAAACAAAAAAATTGCTAATTGAAAAGACTATCGAGATTTTTGACAGTGCTTCTCGATAGATAGCAACATTCCGAATCCGGTGGTAGAGTCACAGTTTAATTTGACATTGACGGTTCATTACATATTTGAAGCCTGTATGTAGTCCTATAAATAAATCGACAGAAATCTCTTCATACTTCAATGAATCTTAATACTTCATTTATATCATTAAACAATTTAAACTAGTTCCAGTAAATTAGAAGATTATAATGTACTTTATCACCTATTGTAGTAAGGAGCACATCCACCAACTCTTATTCAAATTCTTTGTCCATCGCTTAAAGTTCTTTTCCTATTTAATCTTAAAAAGATTAGGATAGGTTTATGTGCAGCTTACTGTACCTACTAAACATGAAATTAATTATTTTATGATTACATGATGAAGTAATTCTAAGTATTACATTTAAAATGAGATAAGTAAGTTTTGATTGAAATCGATTTTTAGTATTTACTAATGTAGGTGTACATTAAAATTATAATACGTATCATTATTAGATATGTTTTATTAAAATAAACTAAAAATAATTTACACATAATTGTATTAGATAAGGATACATACTCGGTATGATTTATAGATATTACCTATTAAAATACCCTCACTATATTTATGGATATTAATTATTATTATTACCCCATATACCGTGGTATATAAAAATAACGGCCTTAAATAAAAGTAATAAAAAGTAAATTAAAATTAGTGCACATGCATTCGGTGTGGTGTTTAATCTTTATAATATCAATAACATAATGAACAATTGCAGTTGAAATGAAACAATTCATTATCGTCACTTAAATAATAACTAACGTTAGGATATACGGTACTTATAAGGTACAGTTAATCACTTTTTGCACAAAACTGTGCCTCTCAAAATATCCCTAAAGCAAAAAAAATCGTAGTTACATTTATTTTATGTAGTTTTAAGACTTATAGAAAATAAATACCACATTATGTTAACCCAAGTATTCAATGTTACCTTGTAAAGAATTTTGAGTTGAGTTTTAATCAATGCGATAAAGGGGAATAAAACTTAACAATAGTAAAATTCACTCAAAAAGTCTCATAAAAACAGCCTACTCGTATAGTTAAGTGCACCGTTAATTATTAATCACTCATACTCACCATCAGTTCTATAGAAATCGGACTTCGATTACACAACCATCAATAAACTTCCCATGGAAGAACTCTGGAATAATCTGTTAAGGAAATAGGAGACAATGACATAAATACTGGCTGGTACTGTGGTACCTGCTGACGGGCCTTTTTAATGGGTCGGGAGGCTTTTGGGACCGGGACCGCGGTCCCGAAAGCCCCTTTTTGATTTTAATACATTTTTGCAGGGTCATTCGGGACCGCGACAGGTGGTCCCGAAAGCCACCTTATATTTAATAATTATTTTGAGTGGTAAGTTGGGACCACAAACATTGGCCATAGTTCGAAAGCCAAAGCCTCCGTGGAACAGTGGCTAAGCCGCTCGGGTATAAAACCCGGAGTTTGTTCGATTCCCACCTAGGGTCTGGTTGGTGGTAGGGCCTTTTCAGAGTCCGACTGGCTACGACTGGTTTTAATTAGTAAAAACCATAAAACTTATTTTGATATTTTGGTTTACCTTTAATTAAAAGTTGTGATTCTAAATAAATAAAGTTTTAGTGTAATAGAATAGAATAACGTTTATTTGGTACTTAAATATAGGATTACAATACAATTTATATGACAACAATTAAAACTAAATATTAGTACGTAAAGTACCAAAAAGGCCCCCGCTCAGCATTATGTCGTGGCGACCATATTTTAATCATTTAGTAAATCATTATAATTATAATATGTAAATCATGATGTTTTCTTAAGAAGGTTTAATTTTAATTAAAAGCTGTGATTATTCAAATAAAAGTGATATTTTTAAATTACTACAGCTGTTTTTTTCTTTGTTTGTACTATCCTGATAGAAAATAAATAAAAGAAACTTTTTTATACTAAGTCAGTTGGCAGACAGACACGCAGCCCACCTGACGGTAAGCGGCCACTGCGGCCTATTCCGTTGAGGGACACTTCACCAGGAAGCGTCGCTCAATGTGCTGCCAGACTGTATACTCATCTGATCTTCGAGCCTTGATTTCAAGTGTACTGGCTCCCACATTAATACTGCCGGAACACAGCCAGAACTATTATGGCGGCAGATTTCACCTGTGGGAGTGGTAGCTAGCCAGTCGGACTCTGAAAAGGCCCTACCACCAACCAGACCCTAGGTGGGAATCGAACAAACTCCGGGTTTTATACCCTAACGGCTTAGCCACTGTTCCACGGAGGCTTTGGCTTTCGAACTATGGCCCAATGTTTGTGGTCCCAACTTACCACTCAAAATAATTATTAAATATAAGGTGGCTTTCGGGACCACCTGTCGCGGTCCCGAATGACCCTGCAAAAATGTATTAAAATCAAAAAGGGGCTTTCGGGACCGCGGTCCCGGTCCCAAAAGCCTCCCGACCCTTTTTAATGTCCCAAATTCTAAAGAAAGGGCTCCATCATTCGAATCCAGAAATCAAGTCATCGCTACAATGTTGGGTACTGGCTTAACTACCACGCTTGCCAAGTGCGGATTAGTGATCACAAACAAGAGCTATGTCTGAAAAACCCGACACAAAGGAGAATGACCGGTTCTGGACCAAATGCTGCCCAAGCATGGGAACACTTTAATTTGTTTCCTTACATGAATAGATATAAAAAAAATATATAATAAAAAAAATCCTGCCACGGATTTATAAATAAATAAATAAATAAATCCTGGACCTCTCACACCAATTATTTAGTCCTATACAGAGCATTGCTCGTATTACAGGGATCTAAATAACGGATTAGTGCCTAGTTTGGTTTTTGGGGCAGGCTAGGCACTAAGACGTTGTGAGACGCCCTGCATTATTTTTAGATACGTTATTCTTAGACGACATGTTAGTGCCTACATGAGGTATTATAACATAAGGTATCATTTTTGTTATGTTTATAATCTCTGTAAACCAATTTTTTTCAAATAAATCCATTGTTTATAATATACAGTTTTTATTTTTTTTAAATAAGCTGTTGGTTATGATTTTTTGTTAATGTAAGACCTCAACATTCAATATTTTTTTTCTTAAAACTCCTCGGATAGATTTTTAAGCGCTCTGAGTTACAGAATAGTATTAATCTAAGAAACATTTTGAACTATGTCTCAATGTTGGGCGGCACTTGGTCCAATGTCCATACATAGATGGTCAATGTCCTTTTTCTCGACCCGAAAATTGAACTCAGGACCTCGTGATCATTAAACATATACATATACATACAGAGACATAATATAAAAATAATGTAGAACTACGTAAGTGTAGCACGTGTTTATGATCGGTATTGTTAACGATCCGATGACTCTGAAAAGGACATTTAAAAGGATACGAAAACATCTGTCAGCATGAGCTCGATGAGGGAACTTCGCTATAGCGCATCCAGGAGTGGTTAACTGAAGAGACAATAGCTGACCACACTGAGACACCTTCTCACACAATAGCTGAAACGTTGTCGTGGGCGGCAGCTGAGAACAACAATGGAAAGTTATAAAGAAATGTTTATATCTTGGCAAAAAACAAACACAACACGCGGTACAGTTTTCTCTGTCTACGCGCGGACCGATCTACCCGTTTAAAAATATAATTAAATATTCAACTCAAAATATAATTCTACATCAAACTTACATTTCTTAACTCCAACTTTATTGACTGATCCGCCTCTGGCATAGGTACATTTCCACCAACAACTGAGTGAGGTCCTAAGCTAGGATTCGGCAATATATTAGCCATATTGGGCACAGAAGGCCGGAAAGGACTACTGGCAACTTGTGGAAACGGTGCTGGATGTCTAACTGTGTGTACACCCGGTGGACCAGTATGTGCCGCTGTAGGTATTAAAGGTCTACCAGAATGTACAGTGCGGGTTAAAGGTAGGCCCATATGTCCAGGTGGATGACCTAAAGGTCTAACTGAAGAACTATTTGGAGGACCAAAAGGCCTGGCCGTAGGAGCAAATGGACTCATGGTTCCAGGTTGCGTAATTGGTCCTATACTTGGAGGCGGTGGACACACTCCCATTCGCACCGGGGGTGGTCTCATCTGGGGTGGTCCAGGTACATAAACCATAGAGATCGGATGACTTTGGGGCCTCGGCACAATAGCAGGTGGGATTGAAGGTCTTGTCATATCTGTTCCAGAGTTGTGATTTGGACTAGAATTTGAATTTGAATCATTATCTAATCGTGGGTCTCTTCGTGGAACGACAATGTCAATTTGCTTCGGTTCTTCGTCAGATGCGTTACTTTTCTTATCAAGTTTCCCGTCTTCACTTTCCTGATCTGACCCGATTGAATTATCTTCAGAATCCCGTTTGGCTTTTTTACTTTTACTTTCGGAAGTTACTGATTCGTCGTCAGGGAGATCTTCTACATGGGTCACTTTAAAAGGGCGTGTGTCAGGTTGAGACGTATTGCTGCAAACCTCATCGCTGATTGTAATAACATCATTCTGAAATTCATCGTCTTTATCGTCAGCATTGCGAAATAAAGAAATATCAACCAGCGTATTTCGATTTTTTAAATACTTATTGTATTCTTTGACAATATTTCGAAGAGGTCTTCCTTGCACACCTAATCCCGGACCAACATTTGCTAAACCTTTCGGTAGAATAACAGTGTCACTGGGACAAGTAATCATTGTAACTTTCAATTTTTGCCCATAAAAAACTTGCCCGTTTAACATGGACACTGCCTAAAAAAAATTACTAAAATTAGTAATAAAACTTGCTAATTTATATTATTATAGACTCGTTTCAAATGCTCATTCTAGATTCTAAAATAATGTTCGTGGCTGGATTTTATACCATTGGTAATGGTATCACATATAATTGTAGTTTTTATAGCTATAATTTACAAAGAAAGTTTATAAGTCGATTTAAAAATGACAAATGCTTTAACTGTGATCGAAATTTAGTTCTATTTTACGCGGTTATTAAATCCGTGTAAAGTCCCGAGTGTGTCGAAAATAAAAAATGTATCCAGATTTGATCGTAACATGAATTCATTTCAAGCTTCATATCTTTTCCATGTCCATCGATATCAAAAAGTGATTCATCAATATTCTCCTCATTTGAATATGTATGGCGCACGGTTGGTTGCTTCTCGTGAAAACTGACACGTTTACCGGACATCAAAATAATGACTGACAATGTAAAAATAATAAACAAAATTGTATCCGCTTGTGACGATTACTGAAATATATTAATAAATTGAGTAACATATTTTCTTTAATTTTTTTACGAGATGCAAATAGATTGCTACTATGTATTTTGAGAAGTCGGCCATTACACCAAGAGGTCGCGGGTTCGATCCCCGCACGGTACAAACATTTATGTGCATAAACATGTCTGTTCGTATTGTTCTGGGTGTTGTATAATATGCATGTATTTACAAAAAATGGTATATACCTAATGGTGTAAGATGTGGTAGTGTTGTCTGGCACTCATAGGACAAGCTATGCTTAGTTAGGTGCCGGATAGCGCTGTGTGAATAATGTCTAGAGATATTTATAATTTAATTTGATACTAAAAAATATAATTTTTTACCTGCAATGCTTCTAAGGGGTGACTGTACATAACCTTAGCATACCTGCCACGTATAGTAATCATAGAACATATTATAACATGACCAGCAAGTTCCAACACTTCTTTCAGTTCAGATTTGTCGCACCTAAACTGTTATAAGAGAAAAAATATATAAAGCAAAGTTGAAACACACCTACTCATACAAATACTAAATATTGATGATGTTTATTAGGTAAATTAATATAGTGAAAGTATTGATGATTCTATCAATTTATAACTGGAACAAATTTGCCAGAAAACAATACTAGATAAGAATGATGACTAAACATGTCAGAAAAAGAAAAAACTTAAAAAAAACTCATTTTGATACTCAGCATCACCTTTATGTGTAAAGCAAAATGATTTAATAATGTAACACAAAACATAAATATTTTAACCCTTTTAACGCCAATGTCTGCTATATCAGACAAACCATTTTGGTGCCCACCACGCCAATGACTGATATATCAGACAAAAAAGCAGGATCAAGAAATGTTGTATTTTTACTTGCCTGAATAAGTTGAGTATAACTTAATAATTTTTTGGAATTTTTTTTAATGGTCCTGGCGTTAGGGGCACCATTTTCGGAAAAAATCGTGGCGGGGAAAGGGTTAAACACCACTCAATGTTGAATTCCTTTGACGGCCTGTTTTAACTTTTTTTATATTTAAAGTAAGTACTAACACATATATTACTAATGTGACTACTTACATTGGATACATGAACCCACTGTTCTAGTGGTGGTTTAATTCCCAAAGAATTAAGGTACTTGTATTTTAATCCGTATGTGAGTTTATCTTCCTCCAAAGAACTTATGCTGTAATTCAGTTTAACCATGATTAACTCAGGTATTCTAGCTTATTAACTAAAGCTACTAGGATGTCAGTAACACAAAATTCAATTTTAAACAGCAAAATAACTCAATCAATAATCCAAAACCATCATACATTTTCTAAAAAACATTGAAATTAGAGCTTGGACTCACACTTAACCTTTTGAATGCCAAGCTATGAACGCACTGCCATGTCCTGTACGCCAGAGCTGAGCCCGCAGGTGCTTGTCAAGACTTTGGCAACCAAAAGGTTAACAAAATAAAACATTAATTTATTAATAAAATAAAAAATAATACAAAATGCTTTATTCTTCACACAAACTTAAAACAAAATTATTGCTGTATTCGTTAGGTTTCTGTAGTATTGGAGCTGTGCAAAAACATACCTTTTTGGAACTTCTGATTTGATTGATACAGCATCTTCATCATTTGAATCTACAGATTCTACAAAACAAATAAGATTAAAAAAATTATTTTTAAAACAGATATTATGTAAATATCTTTAGGTAAAATTAACCCTGATTAATTATAAAGTACTGCATACTGATGAAATTAGAGTACATACAGTACAAGGGCAAGTACAAGGAAAGTTATGCTTCCTGATTGTTTCTCAACGGAAAAAACAGCAGCGGTCATTCATAATCAGGAACACTGCCAAATGAAATAAATTCAAAAAATCCAATCAAAGGGTCATTTTGTCTCAGTCAAATAATAACTATTGACAAATTAACCCCTCAATGCCGCTTTTTCTTTATGTTTTATAATTTTTTACGCGGCCATTCCGTCAAACCCCGAGCGGCACCCGGGTGCCGCGCTCTCCCAATGGACTTTAAACTCAATTTCAAGGATGATAGAGTCTATTCTTGTATGGACAATTGTATATTTTCTTTTTCTGTGATAAATTCTACGTAATCTGTACAAAGAAAGTTTTGACGTGTCTGTGGTGGTTTATTTTTTTTTGACCTTTCAAAATGTCAAAGGCGGTAATATGACACCATTTTATCTATCACGCTTGTGATGTCATCCACTTAGAAATGTCAGATTCTCAGACTCGGGGCGGGGATTGAAAGGTTAAATCACTTTTTTTAGCTATTTCATTTGAAAAATAAACATGTTTAATACAGTAGTGAACTTGTAATAAATCATTTATAAAAATAAAATAAAAAAGGCCTTTAATTGGTTGTTATTTCTGTTTAAAATTGCACAGCTTAGGTACTTACCCATTTTTCTTTTTCGTGAATTAGTATCCATGTCGTCACTAACAGAAGATTCAGTGCCAATCAGTCTATACTGTAAATTATTCGTGTCGGGCTCCTGCTGTTGTTGTTGTTTAAAAGGATTTGGTACAGGGTCATCAGGTCTATGAAAAATTAATCGCATCGACCGATCCAACATCGGGATTAATTTAAATGATCCACTAACACGACAGAAGAGTCATAAACTAACAAAATTTAAGAAAAAGGTTATATCCAGAACTTATAAAGATTTTTGTAACTACAAAGCTAAGCTACAAAGCTGTATCCATCAACCAATCCAAACCAATTGGAAATACCATCGATGCTCACACCTTAAACAATTTTAATCCAAAATACGTTATTCAATTATATACCGGTAAGTTCTATTTTGTTTTTCTTACTAAATTATTATCAAAAAACAAAACAAACCTCGTCCGAAAACCGAAATCAAAATTGTCAATGTCAAAATTGTCAATAATGTCAATGGTGAACTGTCAAAAATATAACGCTCCAATCTACGTACAGAAATTATCTATATGTACATTAAAATAAACTTTGGGCGAACGTACAGCAAAATATTTGTGATGTGCAAAATGCAAATTGGAAAAATAGTAGTACAACATAAAATATATTGTACTTATAACCGATAGTGTATACAGGATTTGTTTAGAACTTCTTACCAATAAAAAAAATTGATTAATATACCTAGATCAGTTATGTAGTTTTATTGGTTTTAGCTTTGGGTCTTGGTATTTTATTAGATCAGCAGCACTCCTTAGAAAAAAACTTGTTTAGTTTTTCATGTCTTGTGCATGACTGGCCCCAGCGTTTGGCGGGCACTTAGCTCGACCCGATTCCCCGATTCCTATGGCCGCCAGCTAGGTGTCGCTTCCCTGGAGTTACGGTGCAAGGGTTCTACTCCGAAACTTTTTTTTTTATTTAAATCTACTCATTACATACTTATTGAAACTTATGGAATTAATATATGAAACTGCAACACTTTTGTGTGTTGGTGTAAAACAGGGTGTGGTTTGTGTTGGTTGAAAAATGTCTTGAACATTTAAAAAAATATACTTTAAGGCAGTGCAGCGCAGTGAGCCCTTAGTGGAATATTCCCAGGAGGCCTCGTACGTAGTTCAAGAGTTAGTAAAATAACACCTTACAAGTGGGCTACGTGGCTGACTTATAAGACATTTCTAATAAAAAGACCTTACGCATTTTATCCCCACCAACCCCCAACTTAAATTTATTTAAAGAGCAAATATCAAAAGATACCTTACCTTCTACAATTCAATTCTCTTAACCGGAGTCCCTACACAGTGCCCTTTTGTATTTGATACTTGGTTAAATTTTAACACCGAAACGCACTAGAAGCTTAGGGCTGCCAAATAAATTGGGTTTCGTCTACTTACTACCTATTATTTTAAACCTATTTAGGTACCTACTTACTTTTAAATACTAATACTAAAAAATAGTAAGTAGTTGGTACCTGATACTTCTTTTTGGGGGCTAGAGAGACCTGGTCACCTACGGCCGAGTGTGGTTCTTCGTTTTACTAAGTACCTGCCAAAATCCCCCCGTTTCCTTTCATACCCAAACAGGAACGAGCTGGTACCCGCCTTATGGCAAAATTAAATGAAGTTATTTGGAAATACTAATATGTCTTAAAACCTTCTTTTTGCGTCATAAAATGCTGTTACGCACCGGCCCGATGGTAACCGCTTACCTCCAGGCGAACCGTAAGCTTGAGCGCCACGTTTCTGGTATAATAAAAAGAAAAAAATATCTAAAAACCTAAAAACAGACTGTGTGCAGCCCTAGTTTAGATGTCTCCTAAGAGTCCTAAGTGCTATAACAGCTGTCGTCAGAAAATCTAAAATATCTACAAGACTACCTAGGTATGTACGTTTTGGTTCAATTAGCAGTCTAGGGGGTTATCATCACGTAGGTAGAGGTACATGATTTTATTATTAAGTCAGTACCAAACTCATGTAGCGATGAAAATCTTATTTTCTAAATCATTTAAATGAGTACAGATATGCCCTGCTCCCACTCTAGGACTCTTTTTTTCGTAGCAAACTTCTTCATTTCTAAAAGGTTTGCACTTATGAATCGTCGAAATCTCGTGAACTGAAATATTATGGTATTGAATCAGACCAAGAGGGTATTGCATACCACTTAATAAAATAATTTTGATAAACCAATTTTTTTTAATACTAAGTATATCAGTTGGCAGACGGCTATTGCGGCCTATTCCACTGAGGGACACTTCGCCTGGAAGCGTCGCTCAATGTGCTGCCACACTGAAGGCTCATCTGATGTTCGAGCCTCTGATTTCAAGTGTACTGGCTCCCACATTAATATTGCCGGAACACAGCCAGAGCTGTCATGGCGGCAGATTTCACCTGAGGGGGTGGTAGCAAGCCAGTCGGACTCTGAAAAAGCCCTACCACAAAACAGACCCAAGGCGAGAGTCGAACCCACGACCTCCGTGTTAAAATTTTAATTAGCTTACTTATACGAGTATAATATCTACATTGTTTGTTAAGATGTCCTGAACAATCTTAGAAAATTACCCATTTCCCTTTCCTGAATGAAAAACGTTTTAAAAGAAATTGTGAAGTGAACTGTGAACAGATTAGTAAGAGAAACTCCAGGCCTTTATTCATTAGATTGGATAAATTATTGCCTCTTTTGAATGTTAAAGTTTGAACACTTTTATCGTAACAAAGCTGATCTACAATATTTATACATGCCACACAGGCAAATAAAAAAAACTCTATCGGATTTTTATATATCCTGTCGGTTATTTTATGTGGTCTGGTAAATAAGTGTGTGGGTGGCTCCCACAAGTCCCACACTATATTGCCAGGCTCGAAGATCAGATGAGCCTATAGTCTGGCTGGCAGCACATTGAGCGACGCTTCTTGGTGAAGTGTCCCTCAATGGAATAGGTCACATGCAGTGGCCGCTTCTTACCATCAAGTGGGCTGTGTGCATGCTGCCAACTGACCTTGTAAAAAAAAAGTCTGCAACGCCATTTTGATAGACCTTAGACCGACAAACTTGTCTGTTTCGGTGGCGGCGTCGCTACTGTCGTTTTAGTACTGTCATTAAATCTCAGACTCAGAACATTATATCGTTTTTGCTTTGCAAAAACTGACATTTTACGCAGTTCCAATTTTGACCCTCGGAACAGATAAGTTTGTCGGTGAGATTTTAACACGTTCCGGCGCGGTACTTTTCTCCAGAATGACAGTACTTATCTTCATACAATGTTTTTGCACAGCTATACCCGTAGTGTCATACACAACCTTATACAACGACAACGACTACGTCAGTAACTGCTATAGCCGTAGCCGGGTTTAGCCGTACTGCCTATTTTTATTATAACAAAGATTATAAGATGCGCCGGTACGGTCATATCCGTTGTACGGTAGTATACAATTTGGTGTTTGTATACATGGATTAGCTGGACTAAGCCTTACATCAATAGGCACCACAGCTCGCGAAGCGTGTAACAATGAAACTATCCTGCTGCTTTTGCTCTGCGGATCGCCAGAATCACTTTTTTCAGATGAACAGTGAGTTGAGTCACTATCAGAACTGGATACATAATCCATATGCGACCCATATTCCCCGTCTTGGTTGCTATAGGGTCTCGCTCCGAGGTCGTAGCTGGAGTAGAGGTGTCATCTAACAGCTTCCGTATTCGTTCTTCATCCTTTTCCATCTAGAAACAAATATAATAGTGTTTTTATAGCATAATGGAAAGAGAAGGATAACATACCATCCATTATCAGTGTAATTCAAAACATATAACCGTATAATCCAGCACAAATAGGTATTATTCACTTACTTTTGTTGCGAGAGGCGCGATTTATCCTGCGAAAACAGGCACGTTTCACTGATCGCTTGCGGCGAAGCACTAACTTGCGCGTCCAAGTAACGTTCATACAAACCCAACGGCCACCGCCGTACTGTCATGACGTAAAGCACTTGTGCATGTGTGTGAGTGATGCATAAAACGCTCTTAATGTACACGTATTTTTGACACTAGAAACCCAAGACTCCTTTACAGAATGACAGTAAGGCTGCTTTCTATGGAACTTTAGTGTAAATTGGACGGCGGTTGCCGTAGTGGTTTTTAAATTGATTTTCGTGAAAGCGGCGGTACCCGTACTGTCATTTTGTGAATTCTGAATTTACTGTCTATGCCGGTACCGCGCCGGAACGTGTTAAGCGAAAATAACTCGCATAAAAAATTGATATTACTAATAACTACCTTATTTTCTGGCTTATTATAGCTGCTTTAGCTAATTTATTTATACCTATTATAAGTATGTTTTACGTTATTATTGTATATATTTTTAGTAGTTATAAATAACTAGTTTAGTATTTTGAATTTAATGTAAATTGAGAAACAAATCAAATAATAACATAACATGTTAAGCTGTATTAAGTTTTAGATTTAAATTGTAAGCGTTACATAGATGTGGTGTCATGGTGTGGTGTGTGTGCAGTATGTGTACGTTAAAATATTGTTTGGGTATTAATAGGTAGGGACCGCAAAAAAAAAATTACTCACTTACTACTTAACATGGAACAAAATAACCCGTTATTCCATGATACATACTGGGTATAAAAAGAACCTCGACATATCCGGAACCGTAGTGTTCGTTAGATCAATACGAACATTTTTTACTATGAAAACATCCCTGGGAAATCAAGGGTTTCCAAGATATTAAGCCTCAAAGTCGCCCTTGGTTTGTTGAACTTATTGCACTTTCGTGTAATGTATCGTGTTACCGATATTTCGTCCAAAGTAACTTGGTTATTATTTCAAGTCTTTGTTGAGAAAACAATGCTGCAAAAACGAGTATTCAATGTACGCGCTCCAACTCCAAACTCCCGCCCGCACTCATACAGCTGATCGCAATCGATCCGTGGCGAGATCATTGCACCGCGAGCGGCCGGCTGTGATATTTCTCCTGAATTCAAGCTCTCTTCTAACCAAGCCAACATGTACCCGTCAAAACTGCAAAGATTAGTGATCGATCACAAATCGGTGCTGTATTAAAAAATCCAACACAAACATTGCTCGACCCGGCAACCGAACTCAGGACGCTAAAATCACATTAAACCATTAAACGCCTGAGGCTACAAGGAATTTCCTACCTACATCTATAATTTATGATGTCTTTAGTTACAACGTAAAAATTTACTTGAATCCTGAACAAAAAAGATGCGATGGAACACTCATTTATCATCAAAAATTCCAAAAAAACATGTTTAGTCTATCACAATTATTTTATTTTAAAAGTTATACACGATTAACAAAATTCCATCCCGCGCGCATTCATACAGCTGATTCGCAATCGATCGCAATCGATCGATATCGTGGCGAGGTCATTGCACCGAGAGCGGTCGGCGGCCGCTTTATGATATTTCTCCTGAATTCAAGCTCTCTTCTAACCTAGCCATCGTGTACCCGTCAAAACTGCAAAGATTAGTGATCGATCACAAATCGGAGCTGTATTAAAAATTCCAACACAAACACTGTCCGACCCGGGAACCGAACTCAGGACGCTAAAATCACATTAAACCATTAGACGCCTGAGGCTACAAGGAATTTCCTACCTACATCTACAATTTATGATGTCTTTAGTAACAACGTAAAAATTTACTTGAATCATGAATAAAAAAATGCAATGTATTAACTAACACTCATTCATCATCAAAAATTCCAAAAAAAACCATTCAAATAAAGGGGTGTTTAGTTTATCCCAATTATTTTATTAATAAAACTTATAAACGATTAACAAAATTCCATCCACCGCCTCCAATTTTGACCGCCTCCGTGGAACAGTGGCTAAGCCGCTCGGGTATAAAACCCGGAGGTCGTGGGTTCGATTCCCGCCCAGGGTCTGGTTGGTGGTAGGGCTTTTTCAGAGACCGACTGGCTACCTACCACTCCCACAGGTGACATCTGCCGCCTTAATAGCTTTTGAGCAGCACATTGAGCGACGCTTCCAAGATAAGTGTCCCTCAATGGAATAGGCCGCAGTGGCCGCTTACCATCAGGTGGGCTGCGTGTCTGTCTGCCAATTCGTGCTATTTTCTTTGCTCTCAAAACTGCAAACAAAGTTATTGATAGCCTAGTAGGGTACCTACGTAAAGAATAATACCTAAAAATCACATCCCATCAAATCATTACTCCACGATAAACAGAATTATCCGTTAATTCGGCAGACCATTATTCATCCCTAAAATAAGTAGTCGTCCATACTAATTTTCAATTAAACTAATAGCTAAAAAGCTCATAAAAAACTTAAAAGTCAAAATATCTAATAATGCGCGTGTATTGGTCTTTGGCGGTGCGCCTCTTTTGTTCGAACGCCGCACTCCCGCGCGTCGTCTTTCGGCACGAGCCCAGGCGACCGCTTCAAACAGAGCGCGGAGGGCGCCGCGCCCCCGCGCGGCCGCGCTGCGCGAGCCACAAGTAGGTACAACACAAAGCGGCAGCCGGCCGCTATTGCTGCCAACATTAGGTAGTAAGTAGCGCGATAGCGCGATAGCCTAGTGATGAGATGACCCAAATGTCGATTCAAAACGTAATGCCGATATTTTTGATGGTTGAAATCTTTTATGTAGTACAATACAACTTACAAGCGATGTTGTGTCCAAAGCACTTAAGTGTGTATTAAATGTTTATAAAAATTCAGATTAAATTATTTGTTCAGTTATTAAATTTCGAGTACAGGTACCGGCAAACTTCTTGAGTACCGGGTCGGGATTGGGCAGAACAGGAATTTTGACACGCCTGCGCGCTATTGGTCATGCGCAAGAGCACATGCGCGTACTTTCCCCCTTTCCGTCGACCGATGTTCCACAAGTTTGCCGGTACATACCTGTACCTTACAATTCAATCAAATAATTATTATTGTGACGCTTCGATGGTCCAGTGGTTTAAGTATCGGGCCGTGATCTAGGGGTCCTGGACTCCATTCCCGGGTCGAGGAAAAATGTCGGGTTTCTCGGACACAACTCTGGTCTGTGATAATAACGAAATTATTTCGTTTGTTATTCATGATAATTTTACTTCGACAGTTATTACATTATGGATTATTAAATGGAATTTCATCGTAGATACGAGTAGTTTGTGATTTGTAATCTTTGAAATTATTTTCTTTATTAATAATGGTATCATTTTGTAATAAAGTTTTCACCTAGTATTTGAAGCGACACAAAAGAAACCAATAAAATTAATTTTATAATGCATACCGGTACCGGCAAGGGGAAATTTCGCGCATGTGTACTTGCGCGTGACCAATAGCGCGCGCGAATCTCCCGAACGGGCGTTCGCACGCTATTGGCCAGAGGTATGCTTCTAACCAATAGCGAGCAGGCGTGTCAAAATTCGTGTTCTGCGCAATCCTCACCCGATATTCAAGAAGTTTGCCAGTACCTGTACAATTTATCGATTTACTTCTTGACCACATCTGGTGATGGGACTCGAGTGATTTTTTTTCACTCAAGTCACTCGGTACTGTTAACTATCTCACTCGAATGCCACTCGAGTGAAGATAAAACTCGAGTGATTTTTACTAACTCGAATTACTCGATATGATACTAAAGTGACAAAAGTTTTAAAACGAATAAAACAATATTAATTTTACATAGAAAGTGTGTATTCATTTTCGCATTAATGTAAAAGCTACTCAAAAAAATCTAAACAAAGGTAAAAAAAAAACAGCCAGTGTATGTTGGCTGTTTTCTGTGAATTGCATATCGTAGTTCGAGTCGACACGAGTCACTCGAAACTCGAGTTGTCAAAAATTTAACTCGAGTGCGAGTAATAAAAAAACTACTCGAGTCACTCGAGTGAAAACCAACTCGAATCCCATCACTAACCACATCTCTAAAGTAAGGAAAAATTTTTACGGGAAACAACTTGCCGGCAAAATTAAATTAGTTCGGTTCGCAAAGCGAATGCGTTCGGTCGCATCTGTCGCAACTCGCAAGGCTTGCGTCTTCGATTCTTCGAATGCATTAGTGTTTCCGGTTTTTTAGCGATTATTAACGGTTTATTGTGATTTGTTTTGTTGTCCAGGCAGATTTAATTTTGCAAAGTGTAGTGAGAGTGAAAAATGTCGTTCTGTGAGAGTGAAAAATGTCGGCCTCTCTCGACGGGTGTTGGCGGGCCGATTCGTGCGGCAACTGAGGAAGCCATACTGGCAGTGATGCCGGATAACCCCCGATTGGGAGTTGGGAGTGTGGACGGCGGCTCGCGTGCTCATGCGCGTCATGACTCATGTCGTGTCTCATACAACAGTTGAGGGTGCTAAAAAAGATCGACAGCGGTCGTACATGATACGCAAGGTCCAGGCTCTTGTTCCAGGCGACGCTACGCGACGTGTTAGTTATTGCCGTTGGCTTCTACAGCACGGGGTTGCATACCCTGGCTTTACATCGGGAATCATTTTCACAGATGAAAGTACATTTACCAACAAATGGCATGTGGATGTGCGCGCGAGGGAATGCTGGAGCTTGTGTATTGTACCACTTTCCTGCGAGCTCGAACTTGTCTGCACGAAGAAGGGCGACAATTCGAACCGTATCTGCTTCATGTCAAGAGGCCACTTCCTGGTGAGGACGACGAGTAGGTAAGTTCCTACTAAGTGCTATGCTATTGCCTAATCAATGTACTCATCTACTGATATCACTGATGTCTTGTGTTTTGTTCTTTTTGCGAGTAGGTAATAACAATTGGTGAAAAAATGCCGAAATCGTACCATTAGCTTAAAAAACGTATTTCTAAGGAAAATTGGACAATTATTTGTCCAATTTTCCTTAGAAATACGTTTTTTTGTACACATTATCATTAATAATAATAATGATTTCTAATACTTTTTTTTCTGTATTTATAAATTTCATCATGTCGTCAGTCGATTTGAAATTTGTGCAATTTCCGATGGCGTTGGTCTTTGTTTGATTGTGGGATTTTTTAATTGCTACTAGGATAATACCTTTTGGAGTTATCCTTGGGACCTTGTAGCATTTGTTGCACACTGACTAAAATAATGCGTTGCTAACGTTACGGACAGGCGCAGTTGACATCATTTGTCGCTCAATTCCAAAAGGTAATATCCTAATAACATTTGAATCGGATAAAGTTTGGTTTTTATCATGTTGCGAAATGGTTTCATGCGAAAGGGTTAGGTGGGGTCACTAACCCTTTCGCAGTCGGTCGGCATTCGAGTGTGGCAAACTTATTAGATTATCAATTCAATAACTCTTAAAAAATCTTAACTTTTACGTACGATTTCGATGCTTTGATAGTCATCATACAAAATGTGCTCTGCGGGATTCCGTACGCAGTCGTGTAGGAGTCGTGCAAATCGATTTGAGTGAGCGAGACGGGCGCGCGGCGCGGGAGGGGCGCGTGGCGCGTGAGGCGAACGAGTGCGCGACGTTCATTGCGCGTAATAAATTATTATTTTTTTTAATACCTAAAATAAAAAGAAAATTTCCCCAGAATATTAATGCTGTCAAATAATTTCAATATGTATGTCACACGGATTCTTAGCGGTTATGTCGAGGGTTTTTTTATACCTTGTATACAGGGTGTCCAGGAAATAGTAGGCCATACTGCTGGGGGTGATAGCTGGCATCAATACCTACCAAAATAACTCAATATATGTTCAGCGAAATCTAACGGTTTTAAAGCTATACAAAATTTTCCGAAATATTGAAAAATCTCTGCCTTCAAACAGATTTTTCAGCACATCTCAAGGAAAAACTACTTTTTCAGTAATTATTTTACATCAAATTATTTGTGAATAGTTACTCTACTAATTGGTGTGTCTTTTTTGTACCAAAAATAAGAACAGTTTCAAGAAAAAAATTGTTTTGTTGATATTTTCCCAAAATTATTTTCTTATCACTTATCTTTAACATACAGTGGTGAAAAAAAAATGTATGTGACAGTTTTGTACAACATGCTTAAAAAATAGCTTGGTTCATGGTGATTTTGGGAAGATACAATACTAGTGCATTTTCGTTAAAAAATACGTAAAAAATGCCATTCTAGTCCCATAGAAGCTGATTTCGTTAAAAATTAAACTAACGTAGTTTTGAGAAAAAACATAACGAGAATAAGTAATAGCTGCTTTATTTACGCAAATTATTATAAAACAAGTTAGGACAAGTAATATGCGACAGTACGATGCAAGAAGGGTGTGTAATTTAAACCTCAAGGGACATGGTGATAGTAAAAAAAGAGACGGACTTAACATTTATAAAATTTACTCAAACTAAATAAAATTACAACAGATGCTCAAATTGCTTCCCTTGTACCCGAACACACGCTAGGCATCTTTTGAGGAACGAGCTTTTTAATCTTCTTAGACTTATTTGGGTAATTTCTCTAGCTGCAGTGGTAACCCTTGCTCTTAATTCTCGGTCATTCTGAATAGGTTTTTCGTAAATTACTTAGAGTTTTTAAGAGACACCCTACCTACGCTACTTGAAAATATCTCAAGTGAGCTGAGAGAAGAGATGTGGCTGCAGAACGATGGGTGCCCTGCTCATTATGGCCGGCAAGTGAGAGCCTACTTGGACGAGGTTTACCCTGGCAGATGGATTGGGCGACTGGGACCAATATTGTGGCCACCTAGGTCTCCAGACAGACCTAAATACCCTGGATTTTTTTTATTGGGGCTGTATCAAAGACAAAATTTACGAAAGACCTATTCAGAATGACCGAGAATTAAGAGCAAGGGTTACCACTGCAGCTAGAGAAATTACCCAAATAAGTCTAAGAAGATTAAAAAGCTCGTTCCTCAAAAGATGCCGAGCGTGTGTTCTGGTACAAGGGAAGCAATTTGAGCATCTGTTGTAATTTTTTTTAGTTTGAGTAAATTTTATAAATGTTAAGTCCGTCTCTTTTTTTACTATCACCATGTCCCTTGAGGTTTAAATTACACACCCTTCTTGCATCGTACTGTCGCATATTACTTGTCCTAACTTGTTTTATAATAATTTGCGTAAATAAAGCAGCTATTACTTATTCTCGTTATGTTTTTTCTCAAAACTACGTTAGTTTAATTTTTAACGAAATCAGCTTCTATGGGACTAGAATGGCATTTTTTACGTATTTTTTAACGAAAATGCACTAGTATTGTATCTTCCCAAAATCACCATGAACCAAGCTATTTTTTAAGCATGTTGTACAAAACTGTCACATACATTTTTTTTTCACCACTGTATGTTAAAGATAAGTGATAAGAAAATAATTTTGGGAAAATATCAACAAAACAATTTTTTTCTTGAAACTGTTCTTATTTTTGGTACAAAAAAGACACACCAATTAGTAGAGTAACTATTCACAAATAATTTGATGTAAAATAATTACTGAAAAAGTAGTTTTTCCTTGAGATGTGCTGAAAAATCTGTTTGAAGGCAGAGATTTTTCAATATTTCGGAAAATTTTGTATAACTTTAAAACCGTAAGATTTCGCTGAACATATATTGAGTTATTTTGGTAGGTATTGATGCCAGCTATCACCCCCAGCAGTATGTCGTACTATTTCCTGGACACCCTGTATATTTTAATATGTTTTTCAATATAAACCACCGAATATGAAAAAATAACCAACTTTCAAAATGCCATTGCCATATAGTTTTCGGAAACGCAAAAAAAAAATTACGTCAAAGTGACAGTTATCAATTTGCGGTGACCAAAAAAAAATAACCAATCATTTAAAAAAAGGCTTTTTATCACCATTTAGATTTTGAAAATCTGCAGTTCAACCAAAATTTACACGTAGCACAGGGAAATGACTAACAGAAGTGAAATTTTATACGTTAAAGGAATGAACTTGGTAAGTATCAATATCGTATGGATTGCCTTGTTGTATTGGGTGTGTTTAGGGGTTGATTTTTTTAAATGCTTCTCTTCAACAATATTTTTCAGTCGGAGTCCGAAGGTGAAGATGATGAAGGAGACATCTGGGATGATAGGAAATTAAACGACGCCTACGATAAGGCTTTGAGCATTGCAAATGCGGAGGTAGCTAAAAGAGTAGCTATGTCTACTAACAATCAAAATAAACAATCAAAAGAAGGTAGGTAATGAAATACCTAGGCATTTAAACACCTTTAATACTTACAGTAATGTTCGCATGGGCAGTGTTTTTAACGAGGGTGACTTTTTTAAAGTTAGAAGTTACAGTAATTTATAAGTTTTATTCACAACACAATCTTTTGTACTGACAAAAATGTTATAAGTTTATGTAGTCAACTTATCAAACAAAATTCATTTCATCAGGGAAAAAATAGTTCCTTTGTAACTCCAGGCATACTGGCATGGCATGTTTGGTAGTTGCATAATAGTTACCTACCTAATATGCAACTTTTTCTATGCTAAATGTAAAAAAAATTTAAACATAGATACACTAAAAATACGGTTTGATTTTTCAGATCAATCTTCAAATAAGAAGCAAAAGTCGTCCCTCAAAACAAACAAAAGCAATAAAAAGGAACCAAATACACAATGGAAAGCTGGCATGCCATGCCGAGCTATTTATGATGTAGATGGCATGGAGTATGAGGCATTTGTCTTAAGGATTATCAATGATAAAGAATGTGTAGTAAGATTTTTAGGTAAGTTTAACCCTTTTCCCGCCACGTTTTTTTCCGAAAATGGTGCCCCTAACGCAACGACCATTAAAAAAAAAACCAAAAAATTATTAAGTTATACTTGAATCATTCAGGCAAGTAAAAATACAACGTTTCTTGATCCTGTTTTTTGTCTGATATATCAGTCATTGGCGTGGTGGGCACGAAAATGGTTTGTCTGATATATCAGACATTGGCGTTGAAAGGGTTAAGGGGTGTGTAAATATAAACTTAACTGAAAAATATGGATTGCAAGTATTTTATTTTATGATTTTCCTGTTTCTATAAGGATCTATTATATGACACTTACTTTAATAGATTTACATTTATAATCATTCTGCACATCACACTAATTCTTAAGGTTGAACACTTGAGTTAAGATGAAAGGTGGGTGTTGCGTACAAAAAGTATGGCTATAATTTAAGTTATTATCTTCAGTATAGAATGATATTGCATAAACCACTTTTAAATGTTTTTATTTTAATTTTTTAATTAGGTATGCTTTAATAACATTTATCTGCAATATTATATCATTGAAAAATTAGAATAAAACTTTTGTTCATGTTGTTTTTTAATCATTTTATTGTAGAAAAAAAGATTCCACAGATGCATATTATTTTATAAACTGCATGTCCAATAAAATTATTTTATTATAAGCATAATTAAGTTGAATTCCTATTTTTTTTAGGGTATGAAAACTCTGAAATCGTATCGATTAGCACATTGAAACCTACGCTGGGCACTGAAGAGAGAACTCGACAGATCGAGCAAGCATTAGAAGATAAAGCTGATGATGCGTACACAAGCCAATCGCCTGAGGAGAAGATGGATTGTAGTGATAGAGGCACAAGTCCAAGTACAGGTACTGTCAAATATTGATGAAAGTGGATAAGGGTTATCCTTTTTAATTTAAATCATCATCATCATCCCAGCGTATTCCCGATTGCATCCAGTATGGAGCTCAGGGTCCGCTTCAACTATGATCCTAGATTTGACAAGCCTGGTTATTACATTCTTTTAAATTTAAATGATTAATACAATTAATTAAAGTAGAATGACTTGATTACAAACACACTGCTACCAAGACTATTGGTGTGAAATAGATTTGTGCCAAGTCAAAACAAACACACACCATTTGCTTGCTGGTGAAGAGCCCAGAATCATGACTGTGACTATGTGATTGGTGTCATATAGTTGAAGCTATAAACAAGTATTCAAACTAGAGTCAGAGAGAATTCAACTCAGTTAGTTTATTGAGTTGTCACATCACTAGTGTGAAATCATAGAACCATAGAATCGGGGCCTGTTACAAGAATGACAGATAAGTTAATCATTATTATTATACAGAGGTGACCAGACTTTTTTTTTCTTAAAAACCACTTTAAAAAATTTCTTGGTCTGGTGATCCCAAGTGTCTCTAACATTTCTACAAACTCGACAAAAAATGTGATGAAAAGTACACCCCCCTCGAGTCTCCCGTGGACCTGTGGGGTTCCACCTGGATGTTTTTCAATTCACCAATTTGGGAACTTAAGTATTACATAAATGTCTGTTTGAGTTAAAATTGATACTGTTGCATTTCAGAAAAATCACTCCATAGAAAAAAATTAGGAAAAAAGAAGAAGATACCTAGCACAAGACATCATCATGGATTTGAAGGACCTGACATGCCTTTTCCAATGCCACATATGCCAGGAATGAGAAATGTAAGTAAAAATATATTTAACCGCTCTTTAACTAAGTTATGGTAACCAATATACAATCTTTTCCTGATGATAATACAAAGTTACAAAACTAAAGAATGTCTTTTTTTGTGCAGTCATTCTGTATTATTTTCTTCGGCAATTGGATTTTTAAAAAATACTTACCGTCAATGGGGGATACTTGAGACTATAGTATTACTTAGGACATCGAAAAATATTAACGTTTTACATACCCTGTTCAAACTTTATCTTTTCCGTGATGTTGACAGCAACTTCTCTGCTCCAGCACTATGTAAAATTTTGCCATAATTCTTTTTTAACCTTCTAGCACTTCAACGTGAATGACCAATTGAGAATTGCTGCAACAAACTCGACAGGCTGCCCCTTTTAAAATCGAATTGATAATAATATAAAATACAATTGTTGGTAATGACTATAAGCATGTACACATGCAGGAAAGCATATTAATGTGTCCCCAACATTTTTACCATTAAAATAATCTACAAACAGCTTTTCTATATAAGGCATTCTTTAATTTATAATTAAAATTTTTGCACTAGCAAGTCAATAAAACTTGACTTTCTAATTTATTTATATTAAAAATGTATTTTCAAATAGAAAAGGTACACCTACAATCTAACGTTTGTCTGCTACATACCCAATTTGATACTCTAAAAATAAAATATGTACGGCGTGAAGTTTTACTAATTAATTAATCTTTTGTACTACTAAGACAGAATCATTAAACTGCTGGAAAACAACCACTAAAATTTCTTGGTGTATAAATGTGTGTATGATACAGTTCCAGTTCAGTGGAATGGACATGCCCCTCCCGCCGCCGCCGCCGCTTCCCCTCTCCGACCGATCCGACTCGGAAGACCAGGCGATCTCTTCCATGCTCCTAAGCTGGTACATGAGTGGATATTACACGGGTCTATATCAAGGACTTAAAAGGTAACTTGTTATTTATTTCAACAGGTTTGTCGGTTGAAAATATAAACAACTCTTGACCACCCAGTGGCGGGGCAAGACCAAATTTTGATGTGGGCAAGATATATTTTGCGAGGCCCCCTGATGGATGACACAAGATAATGGATTTATTTTTATTTCTAAGTTCTCATACAATGAAACGCAACACTTATTCTCACATCGAAATCTGTTGGAAATACACTCACTCACCGGCAATGAAACTTGGCAACTGGGCTTTTTTCATACAAACATGGTCATTTTAGCGTCTCATAGATAGAAAACTATTTGCAGCTGTGCAATGATTATTACGTCAATGGAGAGGCCAAACGCCCAATTTTTGAATCACAGTTTCAAAAATTGCCAAAAACCGCTCAATTTTCGCTGACGCTAAAGTGACCATGTTTGTATGAAAAAAGCCCAGTTGCCAAGTTTCATTGCCGGTGAGTATAGTTACATTAAAATATTAGGCACATGCGTCGTCGCATGATTGCATGACTGCATGTGCTTAGAAGCGCGAACATAGATGGAGCAAACAGAATGGGAAATCCCCAGCTAGTTTCGTCGATAAATGCTCACAAGGGGAGTGTGGATGGAAAAGTCAAAAGCAAAAACTTTGACGTTTGGACTAGTTAATAGATAAACATACTAAAAGTCCTTACCCCTCCGAGGTGAGCCCGAGGTGGGGTGGGGCACAAAGAAGGTCCCGTTGTTTGGTTTTTTGCTTACTTCTCGAAAACGGTGTTTCGTACGAAATTTTACTGTACTACATAATAAAAGCTAATTAAATTCTCTACAACTTTGTCTTTTACACTTTGTATCTTTCTCCAATCATTGCCTAGCTATGAGCTTCTAAAAGTGGTCGATTTTGAAAAATGTGTTCTACGCTCTTACATTTTCTGGCATATATTTGTTCTCAGCTGCTACCGTAGATTTCAAGATTCATAACTAACTAAAAAAATATTCCTCCTATGCATGAATAAATGGATTACTTAACCACTCGCCTCCTCTTTGGGCATGACGGGCCTGGTTGTGGTTCCGTAACTTTTGCCTCTTCTTACTCGTCATTGGTCAAATCGTTAGCAGATGATGGAACGTAAGCTACTACTTCTGCTTCATCATCCCCATCATCGTTGTCCTCTAACATGAAAATGCTATTCGTGCAGCTTCCGTTGCAATTGTGGCAAATGGTAGAGCACAGCATAGAATGGAAGCCTTCCTACACCCACATCTAGCACTACTACAACCAGTAGTGCACCGGCAAAATATCAGCTTCAATATTTCTTTCGGTGCAGCTGGTTCTTTAGTTAGAACAGGAACCAAGAGGTTGCTTTCATTCCGTTTCCATCCCCATAGTTCAGGACAAAGGTCTTGTCCAAGCCAAGCCTGTACCTGATGGTTCGAAAAGAGTGCTCCAACGCTGCTCCCTCAGTTGGTGGAAGGGAGGAAATGTCTGGTTTGGACATTTGATACTGACTGGATGGTTTCGCTCCATACAACCTTAAAAAGCATAAGTTTCCATTTTTTCTTATGTCAGCATGCGATGAAGGCATCGAATCGCATGGGGTTCGAAAACACCTCTGCGGCTTGACGGATCTCAGGTTTTTTCAAGTACAGTTGACAAAAACCAACTTTGCTTCTCCGAACTGCAGCAGAAGTGGTGTCGCATCCCGTGAGGGCGTGTAGAAATAATGTCTTTCAGGCCTAGCTGTTACAATTCCTGACTTGAATAATAGGTGGTAGGTACTTTACCTCTACTAGGCTTGACAAAGATAATATCATGGTCAGGTGGAGTACTTGCTATAAGCAGAACTACCAAGTCAACATCTTTTCCAATGATCGTTTTGTCATTTGGCACTTGCCCTGATACTGCAGCCCGCAATTCTGTAATGGAGAACTGACAGTCACTGTTAGTCTCCATGTGCTTATAAATTTCATTCATGGCTCTAGTTATGTAATCTGCAGTGACATCCGAGCGGTCTCGAGTCCTCCAGAGAAAAAAAACACACTTTTGAAAATTGACTACTTTAAGAAGCTCATAGCTAGGCAACGATTGGCGATAGGATAGATACAAAGTGCAAAAGACAAAGTTGTAGAGAATTTAATTAGCTTTTATTATGTAGTACAACAAAATTTCGTACAAAGCACCGTTTTCGAGAAGTAAACAAAAAACATGTGCCCCCTCCCCTCGGGCTCACCTCGGAGGGGTAAGGACCTTTAGTATGTTTATCTCCTAACTAGTCCAAACAAAGTTCCCAAGTCAAAGTTTCTGCTTTCGACTTTTCTATCCACACTCCCCTTGTGAGCATTCATTGACCAAACTAGCTGGGGATTTCCCATTCTGTTTGCCCCATCTATGTTCGCGCTTTCGACTTTTCCATCCACAAATTATTCGTTGACTACGCTAAGCGGGCGAAGCAAGGATTCCCCGCGTCATTCACCACCCGAAACGCCAGCAAATGTTGCCAGATTAGATTTTTTTAAAACGAATGTGGTAGGTTAGTATTGCCAGATACTTGCTGGCCGTTTTTTTTTATTATTTATTGCTAGATGCTAGATTTGCGTTCACGGGCTTTCGAGGCGCGAGGCCCCTTGGACCGCGAGGCCGTGGGCGGTGGCCCACGTCGCCCACGCCTTCCGCCGCCTCTGTGACCACCGTCGACCTTTGGCCGATTGGTTTCTATTCCCGCCTTGTGTCTGGTTGCAGGTGGGATTTTTTCACCTGTAGGGGTGAATTCTGCCGCCATTACAGCTTTGGTTAACTTTGAAATATAGAATTTACCTTATTGCATAGTTATACTTGGGGTTTGCTAGTCTATGTCTATTAATTACGACACAACTTTCCTTCGATATTATATGTTTGTAAAGATATTAGGATTTTTTTTTTAAATTAACAAAATTTTGAAAAAGAAAATGGCGTTTCGGTAATTTGGGCAAAATGTAGATAAACAAAACACTTTTTTCTTTTCCAGAGCCAAGGAAGGTCGAAGAAATGTCTAAGAGAAAACAAAAGTTTTTTTTCTTAAATATTTTATTTTTAATCTCGCATAAAATTAACTACAAATAAAAATAGACGTGCCGTTATCCTTTAAAAATAAATAAAATTATGCCTCCAGATTTCTGTGTAAACTATGTACAAAATATACATTTAGATTCTTTTTGTAAATGATAGGTACATAATATTATTTCGATTGTACAAGTTAAATCCTACTGCCTGATTGGTGGGTTTTGTGAACTAGAATTATGTTAAAAACGCCCAAAAATACCGGCGCGAGTTAATATTTTCATTTTATATTTACCGAGTTTTATCTGAAGATCATAGCGTTAGCGTTAAAAGTAAATAACAAAAAAATAAGATTTCTTCTATTGAAACCGAAAAGCTAGTACTGATTTTATTAGTTCAAAAACGCTTGTGTCGGAACAAAAAGGTTGTCTAGTTGTTTTATGTATAATAAAGTTTTTTAATAACGTAAATGGTTTATTTTTTCCTCACTTCGAAAAATTTTAAACAGACATCACCTTGATAACCCAAATAGATTAGAATTTTAGCAAGATCAATTAATTGAATTGCGTTTTTCACTTTAAAAAAATACAAAAATCTCTCGCATTCAAACAAAACAAAAATTGTCGGCTATATCTACCATCTTTCATTCGTTTAGGAATAACAAGATTTGAGATTCGTTATTTTTTTAGTCTTTGCTTGGAAAAAAAATAGGACAAACATTTATATTTTTTAAAAAACGTCGTTTGTATTTCGCAATTTAAAAAAATGGCGTCATCCAGAAAATACAAAATGGGAGCGAACTGCGAAGATACATTCTTGCCTCACCTTACAAAGAGGTTGGATAACCTACATACTTCGCAATGCAAATAATATTTGAATAAACTTCTCACTAAGAATTAACGTTCACACACCACAACAAGTCAACTAGAAGAGTGATCACTGACAGAATCGTAAAAAATGGCAATTTCTATTCATGAAACATGAATATAAACTAACAATATTTACAAATAGCGCAATATACAAATATATTAATGTCTAAGGCACACACAGTACAGCGGCAGCAGATCAACCTACCCATATCTGCTAAAATTTCTCAGTTGAAATAGAATTTTATCCAATTGACATCAAGCTGAAAATTGGATGCATGAATTTGACAATTAGGGAAGATTGATTTGCAGCCGTACAGCAATACATAGTTTACATAGTTTGTAATCCCTATTCTCGTGTTTGACTTATTCGTTGTAATATTATATCAACATGTTCTAAAACGATATTTGAATTCTGAAGCCATTTAGGTTTTGGTTCATAACTGATTTGTATTTAATCCAAATTAGTACGAGATTCAAAAGTATCATTTAAGAACATGTGGACTAAATGTGTAGTAAACACTTCACATAGGATGATATTGATGTAATTGGACACTACTACATTATAGACAATTCAAAAAACGTATGGGCCATGGCCATCTCAATTTTTTTTTTTTGCTGAGGTGAAATGTATGCAATAGAATCATATTTAAAGCACTACACGTTTTATGATCGCATTCGTAATATTGGTTATAAATGTTATAATGTTCCAAAATCTGTCATCATTTTATCACAGGCCAGTGCTGAACTGCGTTTCGGAGTAATTGATTATATTCGCTTGGGGTGTGCCTTATGTCGCGTGCATTAGGATCAGAGTTCAAACGAGCGTGCTTAGCTCGTGCGTGTCGTGGCTTAGGTCGATGGTGGCTGGTGGGACACCTGGCGTGGCCGCGCCTTCGCCTGGAGGCGTACTGGTTGGTGGCCTGAAAGAAAAAAACAATCATAAGATAGGAAAAAAAATTGACGACAAGTTCGGCAGGAAAAAGCGCTTGTGAGCGCTTACTAGCGTTGAAAACTGTTTTCGGCCAGGACACGTTTGCTAACTTCATAGCGCTAACATAAGCGCTCACGAGCGCTTTTTTCTGCCCAACGCACCCATTATGACTGTGGAGAAGTGCCACAGATAAAAGAAAATCTCGACTGTTGTTTATTAGTATCTGTATAGCTATTTAGCGCCAGTTTCACCACTGACTGATAAGTCCGCGATAATTCAATCTGTGTGTCATCTGAAATTCTCTTGTCTATTAAAAAAAGGCAGAATCATTAATATTGGACTTGACTAAGCCGCAATAGGCCGCAGTGGCCACTTACCATTAGATGGGCTGCGTGTCTGTCTGCCAACTGATCTAGCATATAAAAAAGGATCCTCGTGTTTACTCACCGGATGATATAAGGCCCTCCTTGCTGCAGTAACGTAATGGGATGAGTGTATGGCGCCGCGGCCATGCTGTGGAAGCTCAGGTTACCGAGGCCAGTATTGTTAAGGTGGCCGTTGCTGAGGACCCCGTTTGACGTGAGGTTGCCTGTAGCGCTCGTCGTGTTCAGCTCTTGCGTTCGAAGAGCCTGAAAATAATATTTAATAAAATTAATATCCTTGGACGTTATTTACATAGCGCCATCTAGCCCCAAACTAAGCTTAGTTTATTTTTTGTTGTGGGGATTACGTTACGCATCCCCTTAGCCGGATACGACTATGACGTGGAAGATAAATGAATTATGAACAGATGTTGAATTTATTTTTTTTAAGGAAGAGGGAGGTAAACGAGCTAGTCTGACTGCCAGCTGATGGTTAGTGATTACTACTGCCCAAAGACACCCTGCGACTAGGTCAAAGGTGCATTGCCCGCCTTTAAAGAAATAGAGGAATAAACTCTCGCAAGTTGCTATGCACTCATATGAATGTAACACCAAATTTTCCTGTGACATGCAATAATGAATTAGAATTTAGAATTAGGTATGAAGCAGGGGGAAGGTGAAGGGCTATAAGGGATGGGGAGGAGAAAAGAGGGGGGAAGGGGGGGTCGGGTGGGTTAGTTTGCCTAGTTCCTGTTCGATCATTATCATGTCATTTAATAATGGCGATGGATGGATGTAACGTACCTTGACTAGGTTCGTCTTCTCCTTCTGCCACACGAATACATTATGTACCATCGCGCAGCCGCAGAAGACTATGCCCACTCCGATGAACACCGACGTCACTATCGCCGGTGTCGAGTGGAATTGGATGAACGTGTATAGAATTATACCTGGAAGTAAATACGATTCACTTTTAGATCCATTTCAAATACATTTATAACTTAACGCCTCGATGGTCTAGTGGTTTATATACCGGGCCGAGATCTCGGGGTCCTGGATTCAATTCTCCGGTCGAGCTATCTTTGTGTTCACTTTGTGGACGCTTCACCTGGAAGCGTCCCTCAATGTGCTGCCAGCTGTAGACTCATCTAATCTTCGAGCTTTTGATTTCAAGTCTACAGGCTCCCACATTAATATTGCCGGAACACAGCCAGAGCTGTTATGGCGGCAGATTTCACCTGTGGGGGTGAAATCTGCCGCCAATATAAAACCGGCCAAGTGCGAGTCGGACTCGCCCATGAAGGGTTCCGTAGCAGCATCATCATAATATAAAAGTTCTTGTAGTTCTTTGTAAGTTTGATCGACGTTTTTATATTTGAGTTGATTGAATGAGAGGAAAATTGCGGTTTACGATTTATGACGTTTTAAAAAAAAACTAATTACTTGATCTCGTTCAAACCAATTTTCAATGGAAGTTTGTATGGTATGGTTTGTATGGTTGGTTTGTATGGTGGTTTGGTGGTACATCATATATATTTTTTAGTTTTATCGTTCTCTTATTTTAGAAGTTAGAGGGGGGGTGACCAACATTTTACCACTTTGGAAGTGTCTCTCGTGCAAACTATTCCGTTTAGAAAAAAATGATATAAGAAACCTTATTATCATTTGTAAAGACCTATCTATAGATACCCCACACGCAAGGGTTTGAAGAAAAATTTTTTTTTGAGTTTCAGTTCTAAGTATGGGAAGCCCCAAAAATTTATAAACTAATTACTTGATCTCGTTCAAACCAATTTTCAATGGAAGTTTGCATAATAATGTACATCATATATTTTTTTTAGATTTATCGTTCTCTTATTTTAGAAGTTACAGGGGGGGGGGACCAACATTTTACCACTTTGGAAGTGTCTCTCGCGCAAACTATTCAGTTTAGAAAAAAATGATATAAGAAACCTTATTATCATTTTAAAAAACCTATCCATAGATACCCCACACGTAAGGATTGGATGAAAAAAATTTTTTTTAGTTTCAGTTCTAAGTATGGAGAGCCCCCAAAATTTATTATTATTTTTCTATTTTTGTATGAAAATCTTAATGCGGTTCACAGAATACATCTACTTACTAATTTTCAACAGTATAGCTCTTATAGTTTCGGTAAAAAGTGGCTGTGACATACGGACGGACAGACAGACAGACAGACATGACGAATCCATAAGGGTTCCGTTTTTTGCCATTTGGCTACGGAACCCTAAAAACGTCGATCAAACTTACAAAGAACTACAAGAACTTTTATATTATGATGATGCTGCTACGGAACCCTTCATGGGCGAGTCCGACTCGCACTTGGCCGGTTTTTTAAATTAACAATTGTAACAGCATCTAAGTTTTCTGAGTAAAGTTATTAGAAACTAAATCATCACGCTAGCCAAAATTCACGTTAGGTTGTATAAAAACGTAAAAATACGAATTATTCAATACTAACCCGTTAAAAACACTGGTATTGAAATGAAGAAACCTCCAACAGCACAAACTCTCGTAATCGCCGATTTTTGGAGATACTTGTTTGACCTGAAAACAAGAAAAATATTATTGTTACAAAACTCCTTGTTGAATTCTATCGGTATCATAATTATTATGACGAACCCATTGGGCGAACCAAAATAATTTATGACGAACGTTTTTTGTAAAAAAAAAAACAAATCGTGGAGGCGGAAAAAAAAATATTATTCCATTATTTCAAAAAAAAATGGTTTTTTATTATTTTTGGTAGGGATCAATTGCAAAGATCTTTTTTTAAAACAGCAATGATTATTCTACCGAAATACATAGGTACATACTTAAACGTATTATAGGTATTATAATTATTTATTTGTACGTCTTTGTCAAAAAGCGAGAATCAATTCTAGAATGTGGAATAACAGGGTGTTAATATATAGCACTCTTTGCATAGTACTCTGAAGGTACGCAATATTAAATTAATAGTTTCGAACGTTTCTAACCTGATGGCTTGATTTGAAGGGCACTTAAATTAACCGTTCCAAAAATATTCGGACTACTAATTTTATTATTTGATGACCAAGTACTTGGAGCTGTTAAAATCGCTGTGTTAACGACACGACAGCGATGCGATCATGAACTTGTTCTACGGAGATGGCTAACGGAACAACACACCTGTCAGTCAAGTTTAGGGCGACCAGCTGTTTAGAGGCTTAAGAGACATCACACATTTAGTTTAGAGACATTATACACGGTTAGAGAATCCAATGACTGAACAAGTTATGACTTCACTGTAATTTATAAACTCCATAACTCCATTCCTCCATTCGCTGAGACAGTTTATAACCATGAGTAAACAGTTTAGGTACTGTTAATAGATTTATCCATCGTTTATTTGCGCAAATATATATTGCGCTACTTTACTTATCAAGATAGATCTGAAAGCCCTAAAGCATCGAAAGGAACTTTTAAGTGTCAATAGTTACCCTGCTCCAATCCCGTCTCTGAAAGCAGTGCTGGTAGAAAAAAAGAGATTGACGTGCAATTATTATTACCATTCTATTTGCAGAATAAAATATTTCGTTTCATCAGGTAAAGCCAAACATAAATAACTATTGAGCACATGCAGTTTGCTTTTGGTTGCACCAAGGACCCTCCCTTTTCTTTACTAGGACAAATCCATTTTCTACAGAACTGGTATGATTCCTAATATTCCTAATATTATCGCGTCGCTGCTCTGTGTAATTGACGATAGAACTCGTTCGGGCGGATATCTATGAATAGAACGATTGTTAGTTACCATTTATTTGCCTTCATTAATTACATTATCATTTATTTTCTCACAGCTTAGTTCTTAACATAATTTGTTTAAAAAATTATATTCACTTTTAATTTAGAAAACAACAATAATATTATCTTTTATTTCATAAAGATTATAAAACCATTGGAAGTTAATGAGAAAAAAACACCTGGTCTGACTTTTTTTAATACTAAGTTACTTGGCAAACAGACACGCAGCCCACCTGATGGTAAGCGGCCACTACGGCCTATTCCATTGGGGGACACTTAACCAGGAAGCGTCACTCAATGTGCTGCCAGACTGTAGACTCATTCATCTGATCTTCAAGCCTTTGATTTCAAGTGTACTGGCTCCCACATTAATACTGCCGGAACACAGCCAGAGCTAGACTTGCTGAAGGGTGTGTGATTAGTGTACCTATGTGATGTCCAATATTTATATAAAAACCTATTAATATAACTTTTAAAAAGTTTTTAAAGATACATTATCGGTTCTTAGAACACAGCGAGATTGATGTGTGATAATAATATATTATGTATATAAATTAATTAAAAAATATATACATAGGTAATACGCGTAGGTGTAACTGTAGATCAAACCACTTTAAATAATAAAAACCCACGCGATCCACCCAGCTTCAAATAGTAACGATCATATTCGATTTCCGCGTGTATCATGTTTGGTGTTGCCAAGCCGAGCATTTTTGCAAAATTTTACGTAGGTACGTACTTACATTGTAAATTTTGGCATTTTTCCACACTAGAAACAACTACCTACTTAAAAATTGAAAAATACTCGTTCATGGTTCAGTCTGGTAAATCTTGAATTTAAAAAGAATATTATATTATTATGAATTCAGTGTATGGTATGATCACTTGATTTTATAAATATAATATACGCGTGAAATATGAATCGTGCGTGCGTTAGTAGGTATAAAATAATACGCCCTCTGCCATATAAGTAGACTGCTGTATATCTTATAGATACATCTCAAAGTCAAAGTATTTATTTTGCAATTGGATTTACCATGAAATTCTTTTGCACGGTCTATGTAGGACATAATGTATTTTTTTCATAAATATCTGGCAACATTTGTCTTTTTACCAGGCATTTTATCATCAGATCTGTCTATGATCGAATGTAGGTATGTACCGATTTGCCAAAATAGGCCTTTAGGCTAATCAGTCTTGCGGAAGGTTCAACAACTTGCCTTACAAGTTTTGTATTTGCTCGCGTATCAGTCGAATTTGATTCAAGGTTTTATGAATCAATTCATTACAAACTTTGATATCATCACGCTTATTAAAAATGAGGTAATGGACTGTTAAACTCTTAAATAATTTGCTGTTTCAAAAACTTTCCGGACCTGAGACAAAACCATTTAAAAAAATATGGCCACGTTGAACGTTGCACCCTAACTCTACACAAGGACATTTCTTCAAATATGCCGATCAAAGACCTGCGTGCACCGATCCGTGACGGTCGGTTTGCAGCGTGGTAAAACCGTTGCATTGCCGTTGCAACTGTTCGCTTGCCAACCGTTCGTAAACAAACTTATGTGTGCTGTGGGAACGTCCCACGGATAGGGTTGGCGATTCATGACGATAAGGCCCAATTAATTACCATTACCATTGCATCCAATGCCATTACAAAAAAAAAAAAATTAAATGTCCGTAACCGTCAGTAATGTCCCGCGCTGAATGGGATTGCCAAAGCGTTCTTATAAATGTTTTCAAATAATGCAACACTATATTAGTTTAAAATTTAAATACAAATTAATTACAATAGCCGCAGGGGAACCGGGATATTTCTGATACCCTCCCAATTTAAGTACCTAGTAAGATTTTCGACTAAAACTCTATTATAGTCATCTCAAGTAAAATTCAATAGGGAAAATTATTACTAGGCTGTAAAAATTATTTTAAATGATTAAGTAAGTATCAAAAATGATGTTTGCAGTAAGTAGGTAATTAGGTATTTATTAATGCATTACACAAAAATTCTACATAACATGATCCAAGGGCTTAGCGCAATCATGATGCATACACCTACAGGTAACATGGCAGTTACTTTTATAATGTACGATCAACAGCACATCACGGTAAACACTTGCAGTTCGATAATAGCACTTATGCCCCCGACATAAGAGCGGTACAAAGTCCAAAGTGTTACGTCTGACGTGCTTTTGACTGTACTAGCGGCCGCCCGCGGTTTCACCCGCGTGGTTCCCGTTCCCGTGGGAATTGATCAAAATCCTTTCTTTTTTAAGATGTATTCTGCTATTCGGGACGGAAACAAATCCAACAAATCAAAAACCATGGCAATCGGTCCAGCCGTTCTCGAGTTATAAGTGTTGTAACAAACACGACTTTCTTTTATATATATAGGAGAAGGAGATAAAGTACCTACTAGCTTTCCGCCAGCGGTTTCACCCGCGCGTATTTTTTTTTTTTCAAATATTCCGCGGGAATGCGACGTTTCTAGCCTTTGTCCTTATCCGGGTTAGACACTATACGTGTGCCAAATTTCATCTAAATCAGTTCAGCCGTTTAGGCGCGCTTAAGTAACAAATAAACATCTAAACATCCAGACTTTCGCATTTATAATATTAGTAGGATAGCTGACAAAAAAAGAACACCACATTTGAATGCAATGGGGTTATATTTATTTTTAATTCTCTACATTTATGTGATATACACGAGGCCCGAAATCCCTACCCTTCCGTCCTCCCCATCACTACCCCACATATCTCCCTCCATATTTTTTCTTATAGGACAACCGACAAAGCATCCTGGAACCTTTCCTTTTTTTAAAATTCCACAGCCAAAAAAGAAAAAAATACTGATAAGCAAAAACTTGCTTTATAGGTAAATTGAATTGGCCCAAAGGTTGACTAGTAGAAAATGCCATTAGACATTTAGTCCGCCTTTTGTACTTCTAATTGTGCATTAAGGTTTTAATAAATTAATTAATTAAAAAAATCAAAAATCTATCAACGAAAGAAAAAAGAAAGAATAAAAATTCTAATTGTATTAAAAAAATAATTTGCCTGTTTCTACGCTTTTCTTTCTTACGCTGTAAACATCAGAAAGTGTGCCTTTGAATTCTACTCCACTCATTACCCTCTCGCAATCTTAATTATGTATTCAAGTAAATTAATACAAGTACCTAGTAACCAACAACGCTTTTAACTTCTTTTGTTTATGGTAACTTATTTTAAATACTTGTACCAAATTAACTTATGTTAAACAGTTGTTTGTACTAAATGTACAAGCAACGAGTTAAAATACTAGTTAATTAACGAGGAACACGAATATGCAAAATGCATTGCAAAGAAGAATGCAAACAATTACAGATTAGTTATTCAGGATAAGATTAGGTTATCAGCGGCATTGCCCCGTCTGGCGGAGGGGGCACAATGCATTCAATTTAAGTAAAGAAAACAGTCTATGTCATGTCAAGCCGGTGAAAGGGGTAAAGAGTTACGTAGAGTTACTGTGTTAATAATAAAAAATCCTCGAAATAACTTCAGCACTGAAGGACTCGACATAGACAAACTCTACTTAATTACTTAGTTATTGACTTTTTGTAACGACATCAAAATTCAAATAATAATAAAATTACTTACACACCTTTTGTATTTGTAACACACGTGTAATTTGATTATGCGTTTACCAGTACATATTTTATAAAAAATTGTTTAGTTTCATTACCATTCGACTTTTGATCTTTGTTCATATTAGAATTTAGTTAGTCCCTAACTCCCTACACTTCACGGGATACTATCCCAAACTTGCGTCTTCCAAAAAAGCACATTGTGTAAATCCAAAATGAGCGCATTGTTCAAAGCTTTAATAAATCATTCATGAAGTGACTAATCCTTACTCTACAATCGTGTATTGTGGCAGCGGCCATATTCGTTAAGGTTTGTCAGCTGACTCGACCGGTTTTACTCTCCGTGAGCACACAACACAAATTCCAAGCAACAGGTAAGTATATACGCTAAAGCTAAGTTGTGGCTAAAGCAATCGTGTGCATTCCTCGCCCGGTTCAACTTCAACCGTGAGATTTTGTTTTGCCTGCCTGTTACGACTGAAATGGCGGGAACGCTGGCCGCCGCCATTTCTGTTTTGATTGTATTTCGCGTTCTGAAATGCTAATACAGTTGCGTGCGATAAGACGTTTGACCTAGACTGTATGGTTTTACTTTTCTTTTAGAGTTTGCTTCTTGCGAATACAATGCATATATATTATTAAAATTGTGTGCTTGGGTAGTTGTTTGTTTTGGGAGATTTGTGTGTCTAAAACATTCTGAAACATTAAAACTTAATCAACGCATACTTATCATGTTTAAACGCGCACATGTAAATTTTTAGTCTCTTTTTAATTTTTAGTAAAGTATTACTGGATAACAAGTTGTTCGCTAAACAAACACATCAACCTATCTACATCTGCATAGTTTTTTAATATCCATTGCATATAATTTCTATTCCACTGAGTTATAAAGACGAAAAAAAGGTATGTCAATATGACTTACGTAGGACCACTTTACTGAAATTAAACAATATGAAAGGATGTTTGGAGAAATTCGCGCGACCTAACCGATTTCCCGCAAACAATTCGCAAAAGTATTTTGAAAGTTAAAGTGAAATTTTATTAAATTAGTAATTTTTACACTTGGTGGCTATACTTAATTAGCGTACTCAATGACAATTAAGCCGTGGAGCTGTGACTTATTCTTACAATTTTATTTACTTTCGCCAGGCGTGGTGGTCGTTGGTCGTCACGTCAGCGATCATCTGTGCGAATCCTATCCAAGAATAACATCCTGATACACATCGGGGAAAATGATTCCCCGTGGTACCTGACAGGGACAGGGACCACGGGGAATAAAGGATAGAAACATAAGTTTTTTTTTGGGAAGGGGAACTCGTAAAAGCTCCAAAATCGTTGGCTAGAGAACTAAAGTCAACGATATTACTAAAGTAAATTAATATTTCAGTAAAGATATGGTTCAAAGATGAGTTCAAAATGTGGCTATTAAATATGTATTTACTTAAGAAATAGGTAGGTAATTATAACACATTGATGTTCAAGTTACTTAATAAGGTACCTAATACGTTTATCAGATCGTACCATATTTAGGAAAATTTATTGCATCATACTTGCGTATACGCAATTTGATGTAGGTAAACTGGAGAAGGTAAACTTACTCGTAATGCCTTATTATGGGCTCATAAGCGAAATGAAAAAGATAGTGATATTATGAGATGTTCCGGTGTTGATTTAGAAGAAAATATTAGTCCTCATTGATGCCGAATTGCCGACATACAACATATAGTATCTGTAACATCATAGCTCCATTTTGGTATTAGGTAGGTACTAGGAATATTTTGTTGCTACACTATTCAGTTTCTATTAGGAATTATAATTATTTTAGATACCGTGCTAAAATAGCAAGCGTGTCATCCTTGGATTCCTTAGCAAAAAATAATCCGTTAGAAAGAGATATACAATATTATAATGTTGTCTTTATTTATGTAGGGCATTCATTCATCATCATTGTATTCCTAAAGATACTCTTAATTATTAAAGAAACCCACTTTCTTACAAAATGCGTTAAGTCCAAGACAATGATTTTCACGGGAGTTATTCTAACATTACACATTTTAATTGTGACTTTAGTCATTTTAAACTTTTATCGAAAACTTTTATATAAATACCTAAATGTTTACTCTAATGATTCCTATTTATACGTGTCAGGATCGAAACAAGACATAACCAATACATAGTTTACGAAATAGCGAATCATCTATACAAATTGGAACATTATTTCAAGTTCCATCTTTTTCATTCACATTTTAAGAGAAAAGGATGCAAAATTAACTTGTGAGCCTTTTTTTAGTCACGCTCGGAGGCTATTCGTGGTCGGATGTACGAGCAAAAAACATTCTGGAATGCTATTGTAACAGCTTTAGAAATTTTGCTATTTAAATTAAGCTTAACAAGGACTTGCAAGAAATCTTTGAATTAAAGGATCTTTTGAAAATTACTGGTGGTGAGATATTGAACGTGTAACTTTTTTTAAATCAATATCGAACACATACACAAACATTGATCAGATCCAATGGCAAGTAGCCTGATCATTTTTGTTATGAAATGTGTATTCCAAATGTACATTTATGTCCAAGGACCACTTATACAAATCCACTTTTTTTAGCCTTCCGCCCGCGGTTTCACCCACGCGTAATTTCTTTTTTCAAATATCCCCCCTTCCGTCCATATTTCTGGGATTAAAAGTACCCTATGTTCACCGGGGATAGTGTAGCTTTCCAACAGTGAAAGAATTATTCAAATCGGTTCAGAAGTTTCGGACCCTATTCAATTCAAACAAACAAACAATAAAATCTTTCCTCTTTATAATATGTACCTATTAGTATAGATATTCTTAGTCCTTCGATATTACAATGTTCAGCATTAAATTCTATTTTAATTGAGACTTTGACAGATTATTATCGTAAGTTGATCTCTTGCCGATTGTTCAGTTTTTTGGGATCAGATTCAGGATTATCGATTTTCTTGCCGGTTCTTCTCGATAGATAACAACATTCCGAATCCGGTGGTAGAGTCACTCTGTTACCCTCTGTTACCTTTATAATTTTCGATTCATAAGTGCATCTCTAAGGCCTACATGAATAAAGATTATTTTGATTTTGAGGTCGCATGAATTTCAATAGTGATATAGAGCAAACTTCTGGACGAACGATAAATAAATCCTTCCTGAAAAATAGAGACAATATAGGAACACAAAAGTTCTACATCGATCGAGAGTTCTTACTGTAATAACATCGTTGAAAGTTCTTTTGGGATCATTTCAAAATCATTACCAAGTATTTTTAACAAGCCGGTTACTTTAATGAAACACTTTTTGAATTCGGTTAAATGTGAAATGAAACGAACGTAAACTTTCAACAATTTCTTTGTTTTCGAATTTCTTTCATTACGTAGCTAACGAACCTACACAAGTGGGTATGTATGTGAAGGAAAAGAAATACGTGGGATCAACATTATTTACGCTTATAATTTTACGTTGGTAAATTAAAAATAAAATATTTGCGGCGTTTTTGTCAGATGTTACCTATAACATAAAAATAATGTGTTAGGTATAACAGATTTCGATAAAATGCAGCAAGAAGGACAGAAAGAATATAATAGGAATAAATAAATAAGTACCTACTTAAATGGATAAATACTTTGGAATCACGCTTCATGCGTTGGACAAGCTTTACGTAGTAATTTTGTAAGACAGTCCACAATGCACCCACAAGTTAATACATTTAGCATTTATAGTAGGAATGGCCGATACAAATCGTATATAGATATTAAATCGTATATCAGGCCAATATCGTAAAATCCAATATCACGGCGTATCCAAACTATATATTTGGTGATACACGATATTGCTGGATCGATGCGATGCGTCTCGATTTGATATCTAGCTCGATAGGTCCAAGATCTATCGATAAAGGATATTAAATCGTATCGCGTTGCGATACGAGCTAAAGAAAGGATTTGTGAGTGAGTGAAATAGCATTAGTCGTGTATTCGTACAATTCTAAACCTTATTTGTATAAGAATAAGGTTGTTTCAATACTTTCTTGTGTATTTTGACACATTTTTAATAGACCTTATTTTTTCAGCAATAAGATGCATTTTCGATTTGCAATTTTACGTAACTCTCACTGACCTTAATTGTCCTTGAACTCATAGCATTGGTGATCCATTTCTAACTTTTGTTATTCTATTAATAGATTCGATGGTTGGTATTATTAAGTTTATGTATTTCATGCTTTTAGTTACTACTAATGAGTTCTGCATTAATAAACATCGTATTTAGAAGTGCTAAATACGATCTTTATTAATGCAGTACTTACTGAAACACAAATAACTAAGTAAATACTATTAAAGCATCCTTAATACACCTAAAGTAACCGAGTCAGTTTTAAGAAATAAATCACAATGAAAATATCGTGTCATGATACAGTATCTAGTTTCAGAACACATCGTTTTATAGGTTTAGTGTAACCAAATACAGTCCGATACTCCGATACACCAATATATAGTTTCACAGTCCGATACTCCGATACACCAATATATAGTTTCAAATAATATATAGTTTCAGAATCCGATATCAGATATCAATATATAGTTTCGATTCGATATTGTAAAAATCCGATATTACCCACTACTAATTTATAGGGAATCTTTGCATGACCCCGCACGTAATATGACATTCCGACGGGCTTCATACAAATCGTAACTAGGTTTAAATCGTGAATGAAATTATTTATAATGTACTTAAAACAGTGGTTGATGTTGTTGTTAACGTTAAGTTGTACCATAGTACTTACTCCTAGTATATTAATAAAAAACAGACGGACGATCAGGTCACACTTCAACTTAGTGATCTTTTTGCCCGAATCTATAATTTTGGCCTTAGAACAGATGGTGCTGTTGCTAACGATGTCAGTCCTTCTGATGCCTAGGATACCTTAGCCCTTTTATAAAATTATCCATTTATAATGTTCCCCAACAGAATTGTATAAAAATTACATAGGTAAGTCGTGCTCGAAGGAAATGACGAATAGCGGAAATTCGACACGGTGTATGTAGGTAGTAGGTAATACGAGTGACTTACTGATACATTTTTATCATAAGACAATTGTTAACTCGCAAGTAGGTAGCTGACGTAATTTACATAATGTCCATGTAAATTAAGCTGCAAGGTTAGCCGCGTTTGTTTATGTTTTCTTTATTTTTCCGAAGATACACCTATTTTCAAGATTCTTATGTGGACTTACTTACAATTTACAAAAATGTTTTTTCTTGTTAATAACTTAAAATATTATAAAAAATCTTTTTTTAACGCGTGGAATGCTTTGGTGCTTTTTAGCCAAACATGTTACGACATCGACTAAAATCTACATATTGTGACTTACGGCAGTTACCTACGTAATTAAGTAAAAATAAAACGCAGTATTCATTCACTTAATGAGTGGTAATTAATCACAAATATGTCAAAAAAATAGTTTGTACCTTTTCAAAGAAGAATATCTGGTAGCAATAAAAAAAGAGAATCAAAGTTGACACTAGGTGGGCGTGGGTGGCGCTCGGGGTCATCGGAGTGGACTAAACTAGCTAGCCCACGCGACACAAGTTTAAGGTCATTTTGCATAACATAACGAGATCTTTGCCTTTTTAGGCAAAACCGATTCCTAATATCACATTAATTGATACTTGCGATATTTTGAATATTATCTGGGTTTGGAATATTATAGACACCTTGTTGTCATGTCAAAGTTTGGTTGATGTGGCTACAAGACTCAGTACGAACTGGTCATGCATTTGATTCCTGCAAACCTATATCATACTATCATACAATTTTAAAACTGTAAAAGAGGTCAATTCTGATCCCATACCTACTTAAGGTTCAATCTTAGAAATCTGAATTATTTGGTTTCCAAGTGTAACTAATTGTTAAAACAATCTTGACGATGAAAAAGATTAGGTAACTAGGTGAGCTAAGTTTCTTACCGGTGCCTTCTTTGAGCCACAGTCGGAAGTCTCGAGACTTGTGATTGAATATTTTCCGTTTTTAAAGTAGAAATATAACTAACTTAATTCCGAGAGGTCATCTTGGTTGATTTAAGAGGTCTGAGTACTCGAATTCCAAAGCCTCTGTTCCATCTTAAGGCCGGCAACGCATCGGCGATGCCTCTGGTGTTGCAGATGTCCATGGACGGCGGTGATTGCTTACCATCAGGCGACCCGTTGGCTCGTTTGCCGTCTTTGGCATAAAAAAATAAAATCTTTATTACAGTAACTGACACATTTTTATATCACTTTAGTTGCTTTGGTGGCAGTACATTTCACCAGATTTCGTTACCCAGTCGGATGAAGAAATTAACTAACTATGTATAATAAATATCGTATTTATTATAATCCGTTAGGTAATAGTACCCGATAGGTTTTCTTGGTCGGGTTGACAGTTGACACTAGTCCTGTTCCGGTCTGTTTGCTGTGTGGTCGCGCCTGGTGGCATGACAGTGTAGTTCCTTATGGTCGAGACGCGTGCCGTGATGACATCAGATTTAGTGGGAACAAAGGTTGTACTAACAACCAGCGGGGGAGCTTTAATGAAACGTCTGTGAGCAGACACCGTGATAGTAATTAATCTAGCTACATAGGCCCATTCTTACATAACATAATAGCGAGATTTGTCGACACGTATGGGACTCGGGCCTTAAGCGTACCACCACACACACATACACACATACGCTCCAAAACTACTAGAAACTTCAATGTTGGAAAGCTACACTATCCCTGGATGACATAGGGTACTTTTATCCCGGAGACGTGGGAGGAAGGGGGGATATTTAAAAAAAGAAATTACGCGCGGGTGAAACCGCGGAGGCTGCCGCTTGCATAAACTAATATTATAAAGATTACCTATATATAAATTCAGAACTTCTATTGATGATACGTAACGTAACAACCCTAGCAGTCATGTGGTCACAATAGCTTATGGCACTTACGTTTTCGTCATGGCTGAAGAACTTTGTCTATGTCGTTAGGTGTTGGTGTCAAGGATTGTTTTTATGATTCTTAGAGTGCATTATACAAAATAAACACTAGCTTATATAAATATAATGTTGCTTAACAATAGTAAAATAAACCTCGCATAAAAACGTGTCGTAAATCATTCACACCTATGTTATAAACAAAGTTTTACGCAAAGAGACTACGAACAGGTATTGCCATAACAAACCTTAATACCTAACGGTTGCACTGTTTTTGCTTACATTACGTACACTTTGGTTTAAAACCCTACAATGTTTTTATACACTTCCCACTTAACCCTTGTAATCTTTAAATGAGCCCCATTAACAATGGACGATGAACTTAAACACGTGCCAAGCGTACTGTAGATATTTATAAACTGCTAATGAGTCATAGTCTATTGATAACTGAATGCAATGTCCTGGTCTAATTTGGTACAATCGGTCTAAATGTTATTGTACTTTGGGGGGCGATGTCATAAGCAATATAATGTTGTGTTGGACGAACAATAATTGTTAATCCATTGAACCAATTATTGGTTCAATGGATTTACACATCACACTGCAAACTATTAGAGCCCTGAGTCTTGACTCATTAGGATTAGGACAAGGCGACGTCGCCGGCTACCGTCTTATTGAAACGTATGGGACCTTACTCGCTTGACGATTAGACAACGGCGGCAATTTTTTTTTTTTTTAGTATCAAAAATGAAATGAAATGAAGCAATTTATTCTGCAAATAGATTTTAGCAAAATACTTTTGCACGTTAATCTTTTTTTCAGAGGCGGCAAACGAGCCAGCGGGTCGCCTAATGGTAAGCAATCACCGCCGCCCATGGACATTTTAACACCAGAGGTATCTCTGACTCTGATGCGTTGCCGGCCTTTTAAGGGGGGTGTGGGTCTCCGGCACTCTCACAAACCAGACGAAACACGCTGGTGTTATGTGAGAGGGTGGTACCTACTTCGGACGAGCCGGCCCATTCGTACTGTAAAACAGCATGGCTCTACCAGTCAGTGGCGTAGCGTGGGTGTCAGCTGCCCGGGGTGGAATTTTTTTTGCTCCTCTAGTTGGCAAAGCAGCCCACCCGCCCGGGGCGGACGACAATTTGCTCTTCCAGTAAATTTTGCCGCCCCCTAAAAAGTGCCGCCCGGGGCGGACCGCCCAATCGTTACGCTACTGCTACCACTACATCCTAATGAGGCAGGGCTCTTTACGTGCTCCGCACTATATTAATAAGCCTGGCAAAGTTTTTGCAGATGGACTTACCGCGCTTTCGATGTATAGTAAAAAAATTGTAAAAGTGTATCAAAATTGTAAATGAGAAGAGCTTAGACGAGAACTGTGTTTATTTCTGTAGGTACGACAAAGATCGGTGTGTGGTTGCTAGCAAGCAGTGGTGGACATTTGGACTGGTTTACTGAAAAGGGACATGGGTTGTGAAAGTCGGCAGTCCAATATAATAACCGGTTCTACAAATTACGAGTATATCGTCTACAATCGAAATTTGAGTTTTAAGACTTATGTCAAAATCCACGGAAATGAAACGTTTCAAAACACTAGTTTACAGTACATTTGTTGCCGGAATTTTTTTTGCTGTTGTTGACTACTGGTGTTATAGTATATTCAAAACTATTAGTAGTTTTTTTTTATCAGGTCTAGTTTTTGAGATTTAGCTACATGCGTTCCCGGCAGAAAAAAGCGTGTATTTGCCAAATATATTTTTTTCTAAACTTTGTTATTCGTTAAGTTCAACAAAAATTTGGCTTTAAATGTCTTCTTTAATTGTGAAGACTTGGGAAAAAGGCGTATCAGAGACCAGCAATAGTCAGATATCGTATTTATAGCCCAGATAATGTTCCTCATGACACGTAAATCCTGACGCATATGCTCTCCCTGCTTTTCGCTCATATTTCCTCAATTTTTCGGAATTCTGTCCAGGTGGCCATAGAGGAATTGAAATTCTAGGCTCATTTGAATCCCATGTCTTTTAAATGTTAAAGATGGTTCGAAAAATAACTACGAAATTATTTTTCACTCGCGCGATAAAACGTTAAATCTAGTTCTTGGAGAAAACTATTATTTTCTTTATAATCGATGCCAATAATTCTGAAGCTTGTTTAGAAATATTCAAATGTAATGAATGACCTTAAAAACCATTCAAATTATTTTTTGTAAAGCATTTTGGCTCACCTGACAGACTTTAAAAATCAGAATCAATTGGGGATGTGCTTAGTCCTTTACTGACTTTGTTCTAAGAGTCCAGCTATATTTTTGAGCACTGAAATTTAGTTGAATGTTAAACTGGACGCTGAACACGTCATGTCGTGCTTGGGTTCTGGCACTTTCCTCAATTTTTTTGTGATTTAAGCCGTCACAGTCGTAGCATGAACATAGCGCTACCAAGGTAACAGCAGTCAAGATGATTTTTTTGTTCATTCCAAATATCTGGTGTTTTAAATATAAAAGAACCTTTATTTTTACTTTCCTATAACCCTAAATATTTAATCCACGATTTACAAACGCAATCAGATGCCCAAAATTTGTCATTTTCCAAGCGCATTCCAAAATATTTTAAATTGGTATTTTGAAACATAATATTGATACAACTTTAAAAAAAATTGACTGTAAAAGTAACAAAACAGATTGAGAATGTTTAAACTTAATCATATTTGTTACTTGTATCTCAGGAACAACACAATATTTAGATAAAAACAGTCAAATACGCACGTTATTGAGTAATTTAAGCATAGAAATATTAAAAATCAATAACAAAAAAACTGGACCTGCAAAAAAATATTTTACGCTTGATTTAACATAAACTAAACCTAAGTGAATGTTTTCAACCATTAATTCCACGGCAACAGACAAAAAGTTGAATTTTGTAAACTAGTGAAATATTAACTGTGTATTTACATCAAAAAGTAAATAATTTCTTAATAAAATTGTTTTTCACAATGTAATTTTGTGATGTGCTATCAGTTTTAAATTGGCAGTACGTAATATACCCTGTTTATGTAATAATGTGATATAAAATTACAAGTCAACGTTGCGTCAAAATATGCTTATTTAGTGTAGGTACTATAAAAAAAGGTTCCCTTTCATTCAAATAACTCGTGAGAACCGATCTTGGCTTCTGTAATGTAGAGCCATTCTATAGCGTCCTTGGTCAAGGATTCGAATGTTTGTTTTTTTTTTCACTTGAGAAGCGCCGACGATGCAAGGAATGTAGCGGGCCGAATACTGATTTACTTTTTAAATGATCTTTTTGTTGTTGAACATTTGAAATAAATAAGTCTGTTTGTTAAATAATCTTAATTCGAATACATTGCGGATTTGTCTTTTTTATAATTTCGTAGTTTAATCTGTTTTTTTTTAACTGAATCAAACTTCAAACAAGGCCTACTGTCAAAATTAACTAGGGGGTAAGTGTGATAACCACTCAAAGCCGAACCGGCACTCGCGTGCCGCTTAACAATAGATTTTCTATTGTGTCTGGTGTTCCGGGGCTAGAAGGATTAAAAGGTTCAATTACGCAACACATATTATATTATTATACATGCACATGATAATCGCAATACTTATGTGTATGCACATAAAAATTGGCACAGCATTAAGTCAAGGATAAAAAGTTAAGAAAAGTCTCAAGATTTTACTGATAACATTCGAATCTCTTAAATGCCTGCCAAAGTTACCTTACCTTCTTATTTATTATTAATTAAACGAGCCTCTTTCAATACAACTTTAAATATTTTATTAGTATCGGGGTATAAAATGAAATGATGAAAGGTGTAAATATTTTCTAAGTCAACACGTAAATAGAAACGCGAATAAAATAAGATTAGTAACTTAACATGAAATTGCAACTCAGCTACAAGCATTGGCATGCATCCGCATGGGCGGAAAGGTCCCCGAGATTTAGGAGAATAAACGTAATTTTAAATATGTAATCTACTTTGGTCCCCCTTCGCTTGTTTTGTTTAACCAAGCTTAAAAAGGTTTTTAAAATTGGATCTATAATAAATATTGCGTTAAAGAGTAAGAATTATATCAATCTTCACAAGCTTTCTCTTTATTTATAATATTAATTAGAATTAAGCAACCGTAAGTTTCACTACCATGAGAAAAACTAATGTTGTCTTGAAGATACTCAGAGTATTGTGTTGTCGGTTTTAATTTTATTTACCGGATCCCAAGCAGGTGGTAAATTCCAATCGTCTCCCTTGTCAAAATGGTACCGCCTTTTAATTTTAATGACCTTGCGTCGATTTTTAATTTTAGTGAGGTCAGGCCTGAGCAGTCTAGTAAGAAAACTGACATATTATTTATCGTAAAAACCATAAGTTTATGTAAAAAGACAGACGTTTTCCATTTACTGCGATGAAAGGATCAAATCCTTTGAGAAAATATTTTGAGTTTTTTGTAATCTGTCAAGAGTTTGCTAGTGTTCTGAAAATCAAGAAACATATTCAACTGTTGCGTTTTCACATAGCTAATTAATTTAGACTGTATATTTAAGTGTATGTAGAACCATGGATTCAATCTTAGGAAAGGACTAAAGTAGTTTTAATGCCTTTATCATACCGACAAACTGCCTACATATTGATTAACATTATATAAATATAATTATTCTAAGTCTTACTGCCTTTCAATACGGGCAGTAACGAGACGAATTCTGATATACCTACTTAGATTCGGAGCTGTCGATGACAATAAGTAAAAACTACAAAAATCATACATGTTTCAAAAATGCTCTTAGGTATCGTCAAATGTTTATCAATGGTATCAGAATGACTCAACCACTGGCTTTGTAATGTTGATATTTATCGAGAAGAACCGGCAAGCAACTCTTTTCAATCGCCAAAATATTTACAATCAATATTTATCAATACAATCTCCGTTTGAACACTACATTAGTCATACACCGTTTTCTGATTTAAAGATACAATAAAAATATACATATACAATTGTATTTAAGAATACATTATATCTTATTACATACTTCAACGAGATGCTCACTGCAGGCTATACCAAAAACGGCAGTGCCAGCATACTACCCATATTTTTGTGGATTTACGAGTAAAATTCAATGATGACAAATTAATTGCATCATCACCGACTAATCACCGATATCTATGTATGGGTGACCGCACCTTGCAGGCAGCAACATGTTCGATTCCTCTTCTGAATGAACACGAGGTCGCGGCGAATTCCCGACCGGTTCTCGGACTAAATCTCGCCAGGGGTCAAATAGGGCTGACTGTTTATAAACGCTTGCTTCTTTACGATTGATAAAATAGCTCCTCTGTCCTACTGATGAATAAAATATGATTACTACCTAGTTACTTAACACGAAATTACAGCCTAGCTACTAGTACTATCATTGGGCGGAAAGGTCTCCTATCCTCCTAGTTGTATCCTTTGGACTCCCAACAGGAGACGCAAGGTGGGCCTTGACTTGATTGTTTTTAGTTGTGTAATCCAACCATACAAAAGTTGTTTTTCTTTTCTTTACTAGATCTTTGTAATTATGATTAAAGTCATTTACTTGGAACGAGAAACCGGTTTCACCTTCGAACCACGAGAATTGCCTACAGCCTGCCTGATGGCTCCTCGCGTCGCCTAAGTACGCTTGTAACAACAGATGCATTAGTCGCCGACTGTAATTTGATTACCCTACAATATAAACTTGGCACCAAAAAGAAGGTTCTTTCCGCTACCAACACCATGACCTCCCCAATGGAGCTCTTGAGACCACACACCAGTTATGAAGTGCTACTTTACTTTGGTCTTCTATACGGTAGAAGTATGTTCTTTTCTCAGACGAGCGGCTTTTTCGAGTTGAAGATCCACTATCCATTATCCACTTCCTCTCTTAAGCAACTTAGGGAATAAGGAAACGAATGCACGTGAAAGATCCTCATACTCATCTGTGGTTGATCCCCCCCCTCCTGGCGGAGGGATTTCTTTTTCTGTTACTTAGATACCTACATAATAGTATAATATCTCTACATAGTCGCAATTATGTAGAGCGTAGGAGCATTCCACAGAGTACCTACATCTGTATATTAGAAAACCATTCAGTGTCATAAATCCGATAATTATTTTATACATTTTATGTAATTTGCTAATTCTAAATTATGGTAATTTATCAAGTTCGATTCTTAAGAACTTTTTACCATACTCCAGAAAGATTCACTGTGACTAATTCTCAAAATATGACGGCTGTAAGTAATTTGAACAGTTAGACTAATTTAATCAACGAACTTTATTCCACTCAAAGTAAAGTTGACAGCCTTAAGAAAAACGTGACCATTTGGTGCTCACACGTCTTAAACCACCGGTTTACTTTGATCCGTAATCCGTTTGAGTAAGCTTTATTTTCGTTTGTACTTCTGAAACATGTCCTTTTACCAAATTAACGTTATCTGATAATATTTTTGTCAATTTACGTGTTTTTAAGCGGGGCGGTGTCATTATATCGAAATAATGGAATTGGTTTTATTACCGAGTAGGTAGTAACGGAGTTGACTGGTTTTTTTGCATACCATAATGTTTATTATAACTTATAACACAAAATACAAGAAAATCAGTTCTTACTGTTTTCTGGAAGCCCTTTGCAACATCTCAATAACAATAATGTTGGACAAAATGAGATACCAGATTGATCTGACCCTAAGTCTACACCACAATAAGTACTTCTTTTTTGAAAATAGAGAAAAGAGACTGTCGTAATTAAACAGTAATATTTTCACGAACTTTTATGTGGCAGTGGAGAAACTGGTTCTAAATGTAGTAATTCTAATTCCAGTCCTTTATTCGGCTATAGTACCTAGTTAGTCTACACTTTTTTATATAGAACGAATATGGAAAGAATCGAATGAACCTGCACCAGCCAAGTGAGCAAAGCGAGCAGGCAGGTTGCTCAGTCTCACAATCACAAAGCAACAGGTAGGAATTGTTCAAATGCAATACAAAAAAAGGTCTCTGCTAATGCGGTTATGATGTTTCATACAGATAGAAGACGCGGCATTTTGATGGCTTTTTTACAGACATCTTAGGTGAATAGATTAGCACGTAGCTCACTTGACGGTGAGCGGATACGAAAGCTTCTAGATAGGTCAGCGTCACTCAATGCAAATCCCGTTCTGTAGGCTCTTTTGATCTTAGCCTTTGATTTCAAAAGGTTTTTGTTTAAAAAAAATATATTATTTATTTAAGAGTGGAACTTCTACTAGAAGGAGCCGCGTATACAGGGTGGAATTTTGTAATGCCACCTGAAGGGGAAGTACTCTTAATACTGTAGATAGAAAATTTTACTCAAAGGAAACATTCCTTTATTTTTAAAAAGAAAGAAAACTGCATTCAAAGATTTTAAAAAAAATCTTGCCGCACCCGGTAATCGAACTGACGAAAATCTGTAAAAGTTGCACCCTGTACTTTTATTGCATCGATCGTTAGGGTCAATTATAAGGATGAAATCTCTCTTACAAACTTCATAAATTAAATGAAAGAAAAACAACGAAATCTTAAATTATTTTAATTGTTTCCAAAAAATGGTAAACTTACTTATTAAAAATTCGAAATGGGCTCCATTTTCTTGGATACACAAATTTATTCATAATCTAACGAATTCATTTCTAGTAACCTTTAACCCCTCAATCCCGAAGCGGCACCCGAGTGCCGCTTTTTCTTTTTATAATTTTTTACGCGGCCATTAACGTGTCATTTTAATGGATGAACGACGTCAATGATAATTACACTAGTTTATAAAATTTAAAAAATTTCATGTCCTTCCAGTGAATGCCATATCGTTTTATTTAGTGACAATAACTAAACGCAAACATATGTTTGTTTTATTTTTACTACGTCAAAGAATGAAGTTATCAACACATTTTATTTTAAGACTACCCGCAAGTTGGTTCTGAATTCATCCTAAAATTTTGCTGCATTATAGTGTTCAGATAAATAAATATTTTTTTTTAACATGTCAAAAAGGTTGTGTAAAGTACATCCTGACAGTTTTTGTTACGTTTGTGGAGAACTTATTATATCTAAGAAAGGATATCCCATAACGGAATCTCTGAAATAAGCATATTTTCGTTATTTCAAAATTACGGTTTCTCACCAGGACAAAATTGCTGATTTATTACATAATTTTCAACAAATGGGTGTCAGCATGTCTCTGAAAATTCATTTCCTTCATTCGCACCTTGGTTTCTTCCCTGTAAACCTCGGAGAAGTCAGCGACGAACATGGAGATCGTTTTCATCAGGATTTGAAATTTTTTTGAACAAAATTATCAAGGGTACTGGGACCAAGCCATGTCAGGTGATTATTGCTGGTCTGATAAAAGAGACACATACTCAAATAAATACAAGAAAATTCATTTTTAATTTTTTTAAATATTTTAAAAGGCATTTTTTGTACATCAAAAATAATAAATAATTTGGAAACGTGACGTGTTGGATTTTTTTCATATTTTTTTTTAAACTCAGTGCATCTCAAATGATATGAAAAATCACTTTTCATTTCAAGGACAAAAACCATGTAAACTAGTGTTATTAATTAATAACATAAGTTATCAGATGGATCTTTGAGTAAAAGTCCTTTAACTTGACCCATTGAATTAATAAATTGAAGATTTCATTGCTTTCATTTCATTTAATTTATGAAATTTGTTAGAGAGATTTCATTCTTATAATTGACCCTAACGATCGATGCAATAAAAGTACAGGGTGCAACTTTTACAGATTTTAGTCAGTTCGATTACCGGGTGCGGCAATATTTTTTTTTTTAAATCTTTGAATGCAGATTTCTTTCTTTTCAAAAATAAAGGAATGTTTCCTTTGAGTAAAATTTTCTATCTACAGTATTAAGACTACTTCCCCTTCAGGTGGCATTACAAAATTCCACCCTGTATAGCGAAGCGAAACCTTAGAGAAAAGTAAAGAAGACTACAGTGAAGTTTGCTTCTTTGCAACGTAAAAGAAGGACAGATAAAACAATTCTATTTCTGTTAAGGTAATTGAGTATTAACCCGAGACAATAAGTATGTTCTTTTCTAAATATTCATTAAATTGGTTTAGGTGAGAAAGCATATCAGACAAACATACAAAGTTACTTTCGCATTTACAATATCGTTATGAGCATAGATTAGTCTGTGTCTCTCAGATCAGATTACGTAGGTTGGTAAGCTAAGGTAAAGTAGGAATAGTATTACGAACATCGTACGTCTACTGTTATCACTAACAAGATTTTACCTAGTCCCAAAGTCTTTATAGAGATGGGAACTGCGTTTTGCAATGTTTGCATTTTAATATCTATTGTTTAGTAACCACATTTGCCACTTTATATTGTGTTGTGTGAACAGTATCGCGGTCAAGTTTGCGGTTTCTGTTTATAGTGCAGTATTAATTTAATGCCGGTGCATTCTTTCCATAATCAAGATACTAAAATTACCTACACATATTAAATTAAGCTCTCGATGGTTTAGTGGTTTTAGTACCTGGCCTTGATTGCAAGAGCCCTGGGTTCGATTCTCGGATCGAGAAATTGTGTCAATTTTTTCTAACAAAGCTCGAATTTGTAAACACCAGCATTTAGCAAGCAATGTGATTAAGCAAGTGCCTATCATTTTGACGTTGACTTGGCCATTGCCTTGCAGTTAACAGTTGGACATTAAATAGGCTACTTTTTACTTATATATTCTTAATAGCATAATAGAAAACTACATTTTCAAATAAGGCAAGCGCTCAGTTGTAAAATAGAAATCCAGAACCCGATACACTGTATTCAGAGGCACATACTGCGACGACCATTGTAAACTGGTAAGGCAGAAATATGATATGTAGATTAAATATAGCATTTAGGATAAACTCGGTTATTTTGATGGCATCAACATTTAAGCGTTTAATTTTACGATAAATTACGAAAGAAGACAGTGCAATCTGTGCAATACGAGATATGAAACTAGGTATATCATATTAATAAACTACTTTACATAATGTAAATCCGTGGTCATATTTATGATATGAGTTAATATAAATTGTATGTATTTACACAAAACTATTATTTTAATGGAACCAGGTTACATTCTCTTCCTGATGCGCCAATATTATTTATTAAACCACTTGTGACATAGGACTCGTTTTGTTTCGAAAAAGTGAGAGTTGATATCCGTCAAAATTCGCAGCAAAATTGATGCAGTTTTAAAAATTTGCCTTTTTTATCGACGGAGAATGCGTTTAGGCACCATCAGGCTAAAGGCGACCACCCACTTAACTCCTCTGGTTTCCCCAAACCCACTCGAAACCCATTTTCCTCCGAAAAAATTATGTTGGGTTTAGTATCAGATTAATCATTTGGTTAACTCATACCGCGAGATTTGGAGCGGGATGAGTTGACTAAAGAGCCAGATTTTTCAGTTCCTCACGAAAAACATATTCCATAATAACCGGAACTAGCAACGAAATGTACACTAAACAAGTAAACATACATTCATTTGAAATGTTTATGCGTTTGCACATTCAGAACGCGGTCATAAAATGCATGTCTGTTTGTCAGTTATTTTGGGCCATTGCTCGAATTCCTTTGCGAGTTTACAACTGCATCAACATTTACATAAACAATATCTTAATGTTTATAAAATTCTTTGCACGTACATTTTGTTGGGTTTAATGCTCTTTTGACACAGTGAGATTAATAACAGCAAAGCAGTCCGTAATCGACTTAACGATTACTATAAAAATATTCATTCAGTAAGTCAACTATGTCGTTTGCCCTGGCTTTACACACTTGGCGTATTTAAGGAATGAAATAAATTAAAATAAAAGTTAACCAAATGGAATTTTTGTAACAACATATTTTTTTTTCAGTCAATCTATTTTAAATCGAAAAAACATTTTACTAAGTATGCAAATGAATATAATTTTTATCAGTTACCTAGTTGTGCGAAATAGTAAACATGTTTTGGGTGGAATCCAGTAGCGGTCGATTTCCTGTTGTGTCAAAATCAAATGGTAATGAGCCTTGATCATTTTGTTATAAAACTAATTCAAGCATATTTTTATCTAATTTCAATGTCAATCTTTTTGTAATCATAAAAAGTGGATACTCTTTGCTTATATCATTTTGGTTGACTCACTGCCCGCCCACCTGATGGTAAGCGACAATTGTGACCCATTTCATTAAGCGATATTTAATCAAAGCATCGCTAAAACAGCTTCCATACTGTAGGCTAATCTGATCCAGTGATGTCCAGGGATTTATTTATTTATTATAACCGCAGGCTAGCTAGACCCGCGGCCCTGTGTGGGACTCAAGACTAAAGCGTCCACTACCCACTAAACTCCCCCGGTTTCCCCTTCACACCCGATTAGGACGAGCTGGTGCCAGCTTTGCTATTGACCAACCCAAACGACGCTCACAGCTAACTTCAGAGTTCAGACAAGCCAATTAAGTTGACGCGGACTATATCATAATATAATCAATTAATCATATTATAACATCTAGTATAATCAGTCGTCAGAAATAAATCTAGTTTATGTAATGTAAATTGTAATGTAAATGACTGTTTAAGAATTGACAAAAAAAAAATTATCAGCTACGCGTACGTGATGAACCTGCTGTCTCATTTTTTTTTTTTTTTGACAAGACGCACTACTACGAAATCCTTCTCAAGACTTCACACTGCTTTACAAATCTGTCAAATCAAAATAGAACTTTGCTAGAAGATGAAAATTGGTCGTAGGAATTTGACAGATCTGTATAGTAGGACGTGTCATGATGTGTGGTGTGGCCCACACTTAATCGTACAACATACGACCTATCAAACCGGTCTTCCGCGGTGACCTTTCGCAAATTCAACCTGCCATTAGTCACTATAACGGCACAGTATACCCAATACTAAAAGAATGTGCGTCTAAGTATCTATTCTGACATTAGCTATTAGCTATTCAGTGAGAGACTACAAAAAACATTTTTGTTTTGAAGAAATAATTATAACTTTTTGAAATCTTGGAAATGAGCAAAGCAACTTCAAACAGATTTTTATTTTTATTAGAATGGGCAATCTCATAATTTCTGTTGAATAATTTTCTTTGGCGGGCGGCAGATAATTTTGTGACACTGAGAAGTCAAATATTATACCAGAGGTTTGAAAAAGCATTTAAGGTAAGGTACTTCTACATACTTCTATCAAATCAAAGAGAAAGTGCCGAAAGAAGTTCCACTTCTCAGCATACCTACAACATGTCCCTAAAATGCCACAAACAATTGCAGTCAATGTGCAATCGAAGGAGTTGCCTCACTGCACGTTTCAATGTCATATAATGTTGACATTCAAAAAGCTGCAATGCATTCACATTATTCTTAATCTTATACAAAAGGAGTGTGAGAGTTAGCTACAGATACGTAAGGCTTTGACTTCATTGTATACGTTTGACTTGGTTAATAAATGAGGAAATTTTTAATTACTGCAATAGCTCGCCAGATAGCTATAGATACTTATATAGTAAAATCGTTTAAAGATGTCATCCTAATATTTTGTCAGTTTAGTAAGTAACAGGCATTTCGTTCGATTATATCATCTACTTATATTTTTCTTGGTCTAGAAATCAGTTATTATTTATTAAAAATACGTTAACTATAAGTCCTAAGTCTATAAGTAGCGTAGAAGTACTAGAACACGTGCTCTCGAAGATATGCGGTCACCAGACATAGCTGGCTATACTTAGGGTACAACCGCGTCCAAAAGCTTTCCTTATTAATAATATTTGTGAAACGCTTGAATATAATGCAATATTATTTCAGAAAAAATCATCTTATCCAAGTAAAAGACGTAAGATATGTATGTATAATTATTATACTATAAATGTAAATAATATAACGTCATTAATAATACAATATTCCGAAGCCGGTGGTAGAGTCACTCAGTAACCTTGATATTTGACGATTCTTAAGTGCATCTTTGCGGTTTACATAAAGCATATTTGATTTTTGATTATTTCAAATGTCAGCGAAAGTAGAATTAGTCTTCAAAATAGTCAAGGGTCAAAGTAGCTGTCTCAGTGACGCACACGTGAAATCTTGAAACCAATTTTTACTTCGATTTGTAATACCTATTGTGTCAGATCAGATTCTTTATGTCCGAGTATGTAGCGCTTCCAATAGTCTTATACCACTATAATAATGTAGTATGTTAAAAAATACTGTATACTCGTATATATAATTTTTACACCACATTTTAATTTTTGCAATAACTGCAAGTAAACAACTGCTATTTTACGCTTAAAAGTAAGTAAGTAAGTATCAGCCTATTAATGTCCCACTGCAGGGCAAAGGCCTCCATCCTTGAAATCAAGTTATCGCTACAATGATGGGTATTGGCTTAATCACCACGCTTGCCAAATGCGGATTGGTGATCACAAACCCGAGCTGTGCCGAAAAAAACCGACACAAAGTTAACTCGACCCGGGAATTGAACCCAGGACCCCGAGATCTTGGCCCGGTACTTAAACTTACTTTACGCTTAAGCGGTAAAAAATCAAAATTGTCACCATCTCATCGATTGACTGCGCTCGACCGTACTTCAGACGCGGAAGCCCCACAGTACCGGTTCTGCCACCCAAGAAAGTAGGGATTCGTATACTGACATTTTGTAACTTTACACAAAATAACTACTTTTGGTATCGTAAACCGACGTAATGCGAAAGTGTTTAATGCGTGTTTGTTCCATTTTTACGTAAAATCAGCTGAACCGATTAAGATAAAATCGGTTTGAAAATGGTTTGGTGTCGTTGACAGAAACACTACGAGAAAACCTGCATAGTCGAATGGCTGTGTAGCCATGATCCAACACGTCTGGTTCGGGTTACGTCAGATAGTAGTTGCTTTTCCTGGTGGTCATATCAAGCCGGATGCAGGAGCGCGGGGTGGTTTAGTGGGTATTGGGCAAAGACTGGGGCATGGAGCTGCACTGAGTCCTACACGGCTCGCCTACCCCAGGCGGCTTATGGTGCGTAAACGCATACCCAAACAATCCACAAAAATAAAATGGCAGATGCTCCAATGTTATAAAACTGGACTTGCCAATCCTGGATTGTGGTGCAAGTGCATGCGTCCCCTGACTAGTTCGGGACAAAAGAGATTGGTCTCAAGATACATAGATGAACCCATTGAAGTAAAGTGGTAGTGATAAAGAAATAGGAATACCAAATTGTTGAATAATGCAACTTGTTATCCAAATCAAAAAACTTGGCAGTCTTTTAAAATATATTATTATATGATGATAAATAATTCAGTTCAAAGCAACCTATTATTTTAATAACATTGGTGACATACCTACTGTAATAATGTGTAAGTAGATTAAACCTATAATTTCTATTCTTGAATCGATCTGAAATGTTCTCTACTTAGGTAATATAAATATTATATTAACTTATCGTGATTTCATTTGATGTTTATGGACATTTGCTGATTAAAAACCATACCTTATTTTCTACTTAGGTATTACATTCTCACTAAATATCATATATCTCGGATTGTATTTCACGTGAATCGCCTTTTAGTTTTGTAGAGTCGAGTCGTATCAACGACGCGGGATGATTTTATTTAAATTCTATTTCTTATGCATTCCTCTTGCTAACTTCTCATATGAATCTTAGAAAAATAATACCGTTGAAATGCTACAACTAATGTTCAAAATGGGCATAATTCTCTATGTGCTGTGAAAAATACGCTAATTACATAACTACGCGACGGAATTAGGAATAACAGGTAACAATGACTATTGTTTTAGTCATGATCCAATCGATGGAACTCTATCAAGTATCGCGTAGTCTGAGATTCCTTGGGACTGAAATTCTCTCCATACATTTCTTGGCAAAGTTTGAAAAAAGGCAAAAGCGTATTAGGATTATGACATGACATTTTCTTTTAAAGCCCTCATTTAATTGTTCTTCTTACAGCTGATGTCGGGGTAATGTGACAGCAATTCATATTTTACTTCCCAAATCTGGAATCATGGCCTAAAAGTGCCCGATTGGTACAAACGATCAATTACTGATGATACTAGTCGATTGATGTAAGTTAGTTTGTTTGTTGACATTTCTTATGATGAAGTGGTCTTTTATAGATCGATCAATGATATCGATCGACAATCGATAGAATGATGCACCAAGGAAAATTAAATTATAACAAATCTTGCAGAGAGTTCAATATTTATACTATTGTAATGTGTCCAGGTATGTTAGTAACACAGAAATCTAAATAATATTTAGATTTCTGTGGTTAGTAAGTATTACAGGATTTCAAGTATCCTATATTAAATGTCCAAAATGTGTTTCGCACGTTTTGATTTTTGGGAATTAGAACATACCCATAAAACTTTTCAGGCTTCCGAGTCGGTTTTTAAGGAGTCTCATCTGGGTAAGTGTCTTAACGGCAATGGAGAGGGCTATTCTTGGAGCCTCCCTGCGTGATCGCATCAGAAATAATGAGATTTGCCTTCGGTTCGGGCCTTAAGTGGCAGTGGGCAGGGCACATTGCAAGAAGGACTGACGACCTGGGGCGGAAAGGTCCTCGAGTGGTGACCACGTACTGGGAAACGCAGCTGTGGTAGGCCTCCCACAAAGTGGACCGATGATCTTATAAAGGTCGCCGAAATCTACTGGATGTGGGTGACGCAGGACCGATCGGTTTAGAGATCCTTGGGGGAGGCCTATATCTAGCAGTGGACGTCCTTAGGCTGAAATGATGATCTGGTTTAAATAGTATGAGCAAACATTTCACTGATTAGCGTTATTACCATAGCAATCAGTTGAGCGTTGTTAATACAAACATACTCGTAGCAACGACGGAGCTAATTATTAAAATGGTAATTATTAAGATGTATGCGCATACACCGTGAAGAATCATAGCGTTGCAGAACCACTAACGGATCTTGAGCGTTCTCATGAAAACGATATTATGCTAACACAATTACAAAAAACTGCAGAGATAACAATAACTCCACGGGCGCGTGCGAGCAAATTATCAACCGTTGAACATGGAACGTTTTTTATCGAACCATTCACAAATAACCGCCACTCGAGACCGTTAGCACCTGCTCTACACACCCTGTCCGGGCATCTACAAATTCTTTACCCTACAATAAAATAAAATTGAAATATACACGTCCGAATGATGAACCGATGACATGCGTGAGGAATGCCGATACAACAGTTATGGCTAACGAACCACTCTTTAATTATAATGAAAAAACATCTCGGAAACATCACGTTTTCGTACAGTTATGCCGTATGCGTTGTGTAAGAGATAACCTGAATCGAGATAAGACTATTTGGATTCGGTGGCGAAGCCTTCGAGCGAGCTTAATAGAGAACCAACCTAAGAGATATAGATAATTTTGTATGCACAAACTAGTCTTCGCATTTAAAGAAATCTGTATAACCAGTTTTAAAGCATTCTTAACGGTTAAGTCGGCGGCGAGCGAGTAGCAAACTCAAACTCGATCTGAGCGATCAATCACAGGGTCACAATCGAAGCGAAACTCACCGTCCGTTCGGCGCTTGCGGAGAATGCACCAACTTCACAGCAAAGAGGAACTGTATTGCACACACGAGAAGACAGCAAAGGTTCAAGGAAAGCGTCAACGCGCACAGTGCTAACGTCACTTCGTACACCACTGCGAACTCCTCTGGCGCCGTGGTGGCCGGCGCGGAGATCTTCAGCAGGAACAGCAGCGCGAGCAGAGCCAGCAGCAAGCTGACGAGGCACAGCAGCGCCAGTGACGTCAGCGCCTCCTCCGTGGCGGCGCGCGTGCTCCTGCCGCGGGCGGGTGCCGGCCGTGCGGGCAATCCTGGAGCGGTCCCGTTTGCGATCTTGGGCGGCGAGCCGACGGGGATGGGCGCCACCACCGGGATAGGCACGGAGGCCGGTGGCGGCTGCGCGCCCGGGCTGACGCTCGCTGACGTACCTCCGACGGAATGCTTCGAGGAGTCCAGGGTGGACACGTTGAGGGGCAGGTGGTGGTGCGGCCGCCGCGGCATATTCTGGTATCGGTGATCGGCATCGTTCGCCGCCGGCGGCCGCTGTGCATGCTTCAACATGGCGCTTTCACGGCCCGTCTCGCCATCCCGACTGGTTTTCGGGCATTCCGGTTTGAGCGTGCGGTGACGCGCGTTCGGTGCGGCGGCGGGCGCTCAACTGGCTCTGGGCTCTGGCGGTACCTGCGTGCACGCGTAATTATGTCAATCACACACACCGGCACCGGTGCTCAGCGCGGGGTGCACTGCATTCATTCGCAAGGGTACGCATCTACCTAACCTACCCTGACAATAGAATAATGCCACTCGAAACACAATTGCCTACATTTTCAAACAAATAGATCTATTGAGATCTGCTTGTGTTTTGTAAACATACCTAATTAGGCAGTTTGTTTTGAATGATCGGAGCGCTAGCCGCTACCGCAATTCGGGTAGAGACTGCTGAACATTATAGCACTAAAACTTACTATGTAAATATTTAAGCTTGCTTATCACGTGGTTATCAAGATGTGGGTGTTCTTAGATAGGTTGTAAAATTAACACAACCATGATAACCGTTTTCTATTTGACCTATTTCCGTTAGCTCATCTTGCCTAACATGGGAGGTGAATTATCTAACTCTATCATAGAGAATGTAATATCACAGATTACGTAGAAATACCTATCCATGTAATTATATTAAGAACACCTTTTTATTTTAGATTAGAGCAGTAAAACTGCTCTACGCGACGTGGTTATAGGTATCATTCCACTATTACTAACGCAAATACCTACCTTGTCTGTCGGAAAATAATTTCAGTAAAATTGGAACATTTTCACCGTAGTGCAATTTATTTTCGTTGTTTTATTTCTTCACTTTTTGCGAATTATGAAAGGACCTATCAAAATCAAAAATGAATTATTTTTTATTCAAATAAGATGCACAATATGAATCATCAAAAATTCAGTTATCTATTCCGTTAGTACCTATATTCACAGGTTTGTTAAACTGTGCTAGAGTACATCTAACCGGAAAGAGTCAGTAAATGTGCTTATTTCTTTGGTTTTGATATATCTCTACAATAAATGCGAAACTAAGAGCCCTGCTTCATAATATTGTTTTTTAGATGCCTACCCTACGTAAATGATAATACATATTTTGATTTTGAGTGGTACGCGCGGGCGCCGGGCGAATGATTGCATCATAATAATTGATGGAGCACGACTTTTGAAGGCAGATTCTTACCTACATGTATATTTACAGTATATTGGACCTTTTAAGTTGTGTCGTATGTATGTAAATATTAAGACATCGCTTGTACGCAAGCACTCGTCAAGCAACTGTAAACAAAAACATTACATACAATGTTGCAATGAAAGTTGTTAGCGAAAGGTTCATTCGCACTTCTCTGTCCCGGATTTGTACCGCAAGTCTGTACTTGCAAACATCTTGAAATCGGGTGGGGATTGCGCAAACCGCGAATTTTGAGATGCGTGCGCGCTATTGGTCAGAAGCAAATCTCTGATCAATAGCGCCCGCATGCGACGGGATATTCGCGCGTCGAACCGTCGACCGAGCGTCAAGAAGTTTGCAGTCAGCTGTACCGCAAGTATACTTTTTTGTAATCCGTAACCTACCTTATTGGACCATACCCCAAAGACGTAAAGACGGATCCTTTTATGATCGTTTTATTAGTTGAACCTTTGTTTGGAAGCCGAGACCTCAACATTAGAGATCAAAGGATAGTTTCGACCGCTTCCGTGGAAGTACTAATGTAAGTAGAGTAGAAGTAACGAACTCTTTTTTTGGGAAATGAATTACGCGTTTACCCGAGTCTTATGTGGGTCGCCTACACCGAGGGCAAGTACCTCCCACCAAACCTCACAGATACCTTAGCAGTAGTGTTACAGGAACTGACATAGCTTTGGCTTTTGTGAAAGTGCCGGCTAAGCCGTGATGGTTTAGCCGGAAGTCTACAGAGCCCTCTTAAGGGGGACAAGGTGATTGCCTGGATGGCCAATGGGGAGGTGGGGATTAGTCGCAATGATCCCATCGTACTCTGTTTCAACTAGGTAACCTTAGCAGTAGTGTTACAGGAACTGTCATAGCTTTGGCTTTTGTGAAAGTGCCGGCTAAGCCGTGATGGTTTAGCCGGAAGTTTACAGAGCCCTCTTAAGAGGGGCAAGGTGATTGCCTGGATGGCCAATAGGGAGGTGGGGATTAATCGCAATGATCCCCGTTTCAACTAGGCACGTGGTAAGATTTTATTCCCACCTCTATTTAGTAGTGGAAATTTTTAACTTAACGTTGAGTTTGACCATCATGGGTGGTATTTGTAGTATTTTTTTCCATAATACTCATAGCTTAGGTAGATTTCCGGAAATATTAATGACGTCCAGCACATTTGCAATTAATGATGACGAGGCAATTGACGAGGAGAAAAATATTACATAATATCATAAAGTGGCGTTTTGTATAAAATGCAAAGGAATAGTTTCGTTTAACTGTTAATTTCTGCTGACAACCTTTTTAACCACGGGAGATCGAAACGAAACTATATTAGTAGCAATTTTAATAATAACTATAGTTATTATTAAAATTGCTACTAATATAGTAAATAGTGTTAACGCCACGAGATGAACGCAAGAAATAACGAGAAATATCATGTCGATGAACTTCGACTGAATAGCTACGAACAAGCTTCGTAAGCGGAATCCGGAAATGGTATCAGTTCGATAGAATTTATAGAAGACGCAAACATATACATATGTGCCTATATCCGGTGTTAAATTCCTCGTAAATTAAATCGTATTCGTCGTAAATTCTCAAATAAAGGTCGTTTAACCAGTTGAAGGATCGTACAAGAAATAGGTAGTCCGCCATCATTAGACTGTTGACTTATATGGACTTTAGGGCCTTGGAAGCGGCCACTTGTATATCTGCTCTGCAGCAATCCTTCGTGTAGCTTCCGTGTAGCACTAGCGTTTTAGGGTTTATAACTGTTAATGTTCATTTATCCGCTTGACGGAATTGGTGAACATAATGATAGTTCCTACTTCCATAGAGTCCACCATACAACTGATAGAGTCACTCTGTAACCTTGATATTTGCCGATTTATAAGTGCTTTTCCTCTCTCCCCTACCTTCTCCTAGACGTTCTTTCCATATTGTCGGGTAACGTATCGCGACTCTTGTAGATGCAGATGTCCATGGGCGGTATCGATCACTTTACCATCAGGTGTTCTCTTGCTCGTTCCATAAAAAAACAAATGAGTAAAACACCGGCCCTAAATAGTAATATTCAAATGGCATCTACTGGTTTTAATTCCTCTACTGACATTTATGACAGGACCTGTAAAAATAACCTAATAATTTTCTCAAAGGCCGTAAGCACAAAACAATAACAAACATCCTATACTATTACTACGCGCTATTATTAGCTGTAATTGCATATTGCCAGTGATGTTAATAAGGCATTTGCATTACATATTTGCAAAATCGAACATGGGCGGTCCCGCGGGATGTATTTTCTATACCAGTTTAGTAGGTCAATAGACATAATATGAAATGTGTACCTGTTGATTTGTAGCCACAGCTGATAAAGTGTTAACATCTTTTCACACGTATCTTGTTTCTCCGAGCGTTTTGGTCCCCGCTAATTGGACCATGATCCATGTTTTGACATATCCAGTTATTTAATTGAAGCGACTGCCATCTTAGCTCCGTGATCTTTATCAAAAGAACCAAAACAATTGGATCATGGCATGGAAATTGGAACCATTCGGTAGTAATAATTCCGTACAGGCTCCGGCAAACTTCTTGACTATCGAGTGAGGATTGCGCAGAACACGAATTTTGACATGCTTGAGCGCTATTAGTCAGATACCTCTGACCAATAGCGCGCGCGGGCGTCGGGAGATTCGCGCGCGCTATTGGTCGTGCCGTGCGCAAGTGCACATGCGCGAACTTTGACTTTCCCCCTCTCCATCGACCGATGGTCAACAAATTTGCCGGTACCAATACCTAGTATTATATCAACCAATTTATTTATTGGTGAAGCGACGATTCAGACTACTCGGGTCTCGGCTACCACAACACACAAAAGGCGTAATCTCGAATAGTTAATTTATGCTAACTCATTACGCAGTTAAGAGCACAATCAAAATTGGGTCCTTAAATTAAAGGCAACGGATTCATCCAACTATTGAGAGTCGACATCTTGCCTGTCAAGAGTTTTTTCAGTTTATATGATATCGGCGCCCGCGCACCTGCCCTGCCAGCTGTCTGACAAACACGTGCCACTAAAAAGAAAAACACATACTTAAAAAATAAGGCACAAAAATTTTAGTAAAAGAACTAAATAAAAGAACTGTAGCGAGCTAGGAGCCAAAGAACTATAATATTTCACTACTGTATTAGGTCATACCAAGTCTAAACTCTAAACCAATAGAAAAAGTCGTTTATATGATGTTTATTTTTAAATCTTTGCAACAAATTTCTACACCTAAGCTTCTACTGACTATTTTAGATCAATGTTGAAGCCTATTGCCAGAACTTTGCGAGCTATCTAGGGAGTACGACAAGGCAAGTACTAAAGTCCGCTGATAAAACTTACAAAACTTGTAGTTTTCTATACGAAACCCCCTTTTATTCTGGTACAAATATCTTAGTGTATTTTTATATAATAAATAATTATGTGATGATGCTGTTATTCCTACTGTAGGAATCTACACTCAAACCAAATATTTTTATTTGGTCTGAGTTCCTCCATATACACTCTACCAGGGACCAGGGATCTCATCAGTGATCATACGAGTAATGGATGGACTTATTGACACTAAAGTAATAAAGTTATAATAAACGGGAAAACCACTTCTATTTATGCTTATCTTAAACCACAGACATAGATAGAATATCTGTGTCTTAAACCAATTATAAATATGATGTACAATATGTTCGATATCTGCCTACTAGCTTGTAGCGCAGGACAGTCTAAAAGTAAAAGGTATAGGTATTGTTAAACTGTGGTATAGGTATACCATTGCAATAAGAGCGTTAACGCCAAATGCGTCGCGCTCGCGTCGAGTTTAGGACTAACTGTCGTTTCGGACACATTTTATTCGGACACAGTGTCCGAATTGACACTTTTTAATTTTAATATTTTTTTACTGTCGATTCGGACACCGCGATATAAATAGCTGTTTTGTACAGTCAGATAAAAAATCTTCCTACGATTTCTTTTCATTATAAAAATAAAGTCTCAACGAAGCCTTCTACACGAAGCTATCGGTAATGTTTCTAAAGATGACTGGGTCAAATGTGTGAGGCATGCAGAGGAATACGGTATTTTACACCATGCAAGAAAAAATATAAAAGTGAATGTTTATTATAGATTTCGTATAATATAAACGAGAAACGTTGATATTAATTCATAAAAATGCATTATTAATTTTATATTTCCAATTTTAAAATCGATTTTTTTAATCTGTTTTTGAAATGTCAAAAACGCCGTTCGCCATAATGGGTTCCGACGTGACGTCACTCCGTTAGTAAACAAAGTCGTGCTTTGAGAAGATTTGTAGAAATTGTCAAGTTATTATGTTTGTGAACGTTTATCTATTGCATCCAGGCACAAGACACCAATGATAAGGGTTTTAACTCATTATTTTCGAAAATATTTTCACTTGGTCTCTAACAACATCGTATTGTTTACTAACGGACTGACGTCAAAAGTCGAAGCAGCATGGCGGCTACTGTTTCCGCGCGCAATTTCAAAATCATAAATAAAAAGTAGATTTTATGGCATTTTTCGGTAATTTAAAATAAAAATAAAAATTCTACTGGTTCAGTACAACTTCAAGATTGATTTAAACCAGTTTTCAAAAAAGTGTGTAATAGCCTATTACAGGATCAGGATCTAGCAAAGGCAATTTTAAAAGATAAGAGAATACAGTCTCTGGTAATAAATTTACACGAAGATGACAGCGCTCCTGACCCGTGGTACAACTGCGATGTCCAACTGGTTGTACCACGGGGAAGTAAAGTTACCCATGGTTCACCCCTTTTTATTGATATTTATGATTATGACCCGTGGTAAAACGGATGAATTATGTCCAACTGGTTGGACCACGGGGACCCGCTCCCGACCCGTGATACAACTGCGATGTTCAATTGGTTGTACCACGGGGAAGTAAAGTTACCCATGGTTCAACTGGTTGTTCTATGATTGTTGTGCGTCCCCATGATCCATCTCCCTGATATACATGATATGTATTACAGGGAGTTGGACCAAGGAAAAAACAACTCACCCTTGATTCAGAATTTTCAGCAAAGTGGATTTTTTTGAACTAATGCGTGTCTGAAAATCTATTAAGGAATGGCGGACAAATGCAATCTTCTTTCATCAAACATAACTTTTCTGGATAACGTAAACTTTTTAAATAACTCCACTAAGGTCATGTTGCCCTGGTACCCTTTGCGGAGAATTCTAAATCAAGGATTAAAGGGGGACAACCACAACAATCATAGAACAAACAGTTTAACCATGGGTAACTTTACTTCCCCGTAGTACAACCAGTTGAACATCGCAGTTGGACCACGGGTCGGGAGCGCATTTTATAACTCCACTAAGGTCATGTTGTCCTGGTACCCTTTGCTGAGTATTCTGAATCAAGGATTAAAGGGGGACAACCACAACAATCATAGAACAACCAGTTGAACCATGGGTCACTTTATTTCAGCAGTTGGACCACGGGTCGGGAGCGATTCCCAGTAGTAGGTACAACTAGTTGGACCAAGGAAAGAACAACTCACTCGAGTTGAACTATTGGTAAAGATTTTTCCCCATAGAACAACCAGTTGAACCATGGGTAACTTTACTTCCCCGTGGTACAACTAGTTGGACATCGCACTTGTACCACGGGTGAGGAGCGCTGTCATCTTCGAGTAAATTTATTACCAGTGACTGTATTCTCTGATCTTTTAAAATTGCCTTGGCTAAATCCTGATCCTGTAATTCCTCTGCATGCATCACACATTTGACCCAGTCATCTTTAGAAACACTACCGATAGCTTCGTGTAGAAGGCTTCGTTGAGACTTTATTTTTATAACGTAAAGAAATCTTAGGAAGATTTTTTATCTGACTGTACAAAACAGCTATTTATATCGCGGTGTCCGAATCGACAGTGAAAAAATGTTAAAATTAAAAAGTGTCAATTCGGACACTGTGTCCGAATAAAATGTGTCCGAAACGACAGTTAGTCGAGTTTAGGTTGTGTATGTCAAAATGTCAAAAGCATAGCTGCTTTTGCGGCCGACTGCACCAGAGTATGGAAGTTGACAGTGTTGACACATCCTAACTTTTTAAAGCACTCTTATCTATGGCACCTTAAGCCACATTTTTTTGTTGTGTTTTGTTATAATTAATTTATTATTAAAAATGTACGCGGAAACAAAATGTTTCGTTGATTTTGATACGTAACTTATGTAATCGTTTTTTTTTTCCTCATAAAATGGTGTAGGTACTGTTTTTTTCATAAAATGGTGTTATGTACAAATATTACATAAGTAGATCCAATACATATTAATACAACGTTGCCCGTGAACAAGTTTTCTATTCCATTTGAGACTCGTTTTTTTTTATAGTCAGGTTAGTCAAAGCAGATGCCCAGATGCGCGCGTCAGAAAAAAACAAGAAATCCCACGGGAACGAGATTATCGGGACTGGTACTTAGTAACATCCTTGCGAAATTGCTTATGCCATTAGTATATAAAATGCAATGCAAAGCATGCAATTATGTTGCTAAGATTTACTATTGTAGTTTTTTTTAATTACAATTTCAGTTATCAGATATGCACGTAGGCCACCTAATGATAAGTCGCCACCAAAGCCTGTGCCATTGAGAGAAACATCAATCAATCAGCCTTTTAATCTCCCACTGCAGGTTAAAGGCCTCCATCCTTGAAATCAAGTTATCGTTACAATGATCGATGCTGGCTTAATCACCACGCTTGGCAAATGTGAGTTGGTGAACTCAAACCCGAGCTGTGTCCGAAAATACCGTGACAAAGTTAGCTAAACTCGGGAATTGAACCCAAGAACCCGCGATCTCGGCCCGGTACTTAAACCACTAGACCATTGAGGCGTGAGAGAAATTTATCCATTAAATTTCATCTCATTTCATGATCTTTGAGCCTTTCCATTTCAGTTGTACTACCTCATTTCAACAGCTAGCCAGTCAGCTTCTGAAAGTTTTATAGCTTAGTTTGTTGGAGGCTTTAGATACTGATCGATTTTTACTGAATGCCCATGAAAGTATTATACAGTAGTATTTTTGTTACTTCAGTTAGGTCCTACTTGATGTTGGGACTGCGGCCTATTTCATTAAGGGATAATTACCAGGAACTATCGCTAATATAGGTAACTATTTGAGTACAACGTAGGCTACTCTGAACATTGAGCTTCTGCATTAATTTTAAAAATTTCACCACCGTTTAAAGCAACATGCGTTTTGTACAAAGTAAATAAATACCTACGGAATGCGACTTTAAAGGGCTCGTTTATTTTTACTTTTGACAGTCCCAAGAAGACAATAATGCATAACCCTTGAACCCTTCTTTCCTTCCCCCTTTTTGAAGAAACGTTTACAGACAGATTGCATGGTGCTTCTTTATTTTGTGTGACTGTATCACATATTCAACGCCTTGGTCACGGTTGCATTGAATGATGGCATTCGTAAAAACAACGATACATCAAAGGGCTTAACAACAGTCAAGTATTTCTTTGTAATGTACCGTGTACTTATCTTTATTATGCACATAATCATCGCGTCTCAAACATACGCTATATGTATATAAAAAATAAATAAAAATTTGCCAGCACCCTATGTCAACCAGGGATAGTGTAGCTTTCCAACAGTGAAAGAATTTTTCAAATCGGTTCAATATTTTCGGAGCCTACTGAATAAAAACAAACCATCAAATCTTTCCTCTTTGTACTTAATATTAGTATAAATTATTTTAATACTCGAAAGCCTCGATGGTCTAGTGGTTTAAGTACCGGACCGAGATCTCGGGGTTCTGGGTTTAATTACCGGGCCGAGCTAACTTTGTGTCGGTTTTTCCGGACACTGCACGGGTTTGTGATCACCAATCCGCATTTGGCAAGCGTGGTGATTAAGCCAGTACCCATCATTGTAACCATAATTTGATTTCAAGGATGGAGGCCCTTTTACTTCCTGACTCCCGAATGCAAATAAGTGTAACTAAGTATTTCTCGAACAGATCAATCACATAATCAATCACAATCTAAATACAAAATAAATATATTATATGGTAGTAAGTAAAACAGTGCATCCCCAGTTTAACTGGTTTTATGATTATTCTTGACACCCCGCCCCAGTTGCAGAGGTGCAGATGACCAACGGAAGAGGTAACATGATACGAGTACCTAAGTGTCGACGGTGTCGACGTAAAGTAAGGATGTCCGTTAAACCGCAAGGTTCTCTAACTACCTTATACAGAGGCTTGGATCATACAGTACTGGCTATAATTAAACAAACTTAAATAAGTTTTTCTGTTTTCCTATTTACGCAACGACTCTTCTATATGTTCCACTCACAGAAGACCAACTTATAAGTACATAATATTAGTAGCATAGCTATTGCGCTCCGTTGCGTAAATAGGAAAACAGAAAATTTCTTCGGACGATCCGTGTCATTTATGTTGACTATAATATAGGAACGACAGATTGGCTCCACCATATAACAATTATTATACATAACATTATTTAGACCTAACAAATGAATATGAATGTATGTTGATTCGGGCCCAAATTCTTTGTCGAATAAATCAAAATGACAGGCAGTAAAAGATAATAGTAACAAAATACGTCCTTTGGAAATTGTTTGGAAATTATGATTTTGTAAAAAAACCGATGTCATCAAAGTACAGTTTCTAATTTAAGTTCAGAGATTGTTTATAACAAAAAAATAGCAAAACACTTTGTCCTACGAGTCCAGTAATGAGTCGGGACCTGCCTGTCTACATTCTTGGAAGCAGCCGCCCTGACATGCAATAGACTCGTGTAGCCATACTTTTAGTGTGTAAACGGATAGTCTTAAAGTAGGCATACAATGCATGCATACAATCTTTACAATGCATTAATGCTTGTGCTCCTAACCATAGTTAATATTTGTGGCAAGCGGGTACTTGATGTAGGTGTTAATATGGTATACTCTACAGCTACAGCTGCAAGTCTTTAGGATAAACCGACCACAGATCATAATTTTTCGAACACTTTGTCCAACCTAGTGAATGTACATATTTGAACCATTTATTTAACCCGGGGAATATGCGCCGTCATCCTCCGTCGGGGACAAAGGGTATTGTGTGGTACTCCAACGCCCTAAAAAGGGGTGAGCTTAGACACTAAGTCCCAGAGTGCTCCTACTTCTCTATTGTTAACTTGTTTTTTGTTGACACTAATGTCATGATACTCGGCTACCAACTGCCCCTACCAGGATCATAATAAACATATTAGTACCCAAATGAGCGCACAAGTCCTTCCTCCTGTTTTCGATACAGCCCGGTGAGAGAGAGCAACTTACATTATTTTGCCGCTTACTTCCTTCAAATAATAGACAGCCACTATCCGCAGTATGGCTCTACCACACAAAAATGATAATTAGACTTTCAAGTTTAAATGTAAAACGTCTGTATAAATATAATTTCATAACATCATAATCGTAGCCATTGTTGTTAATTTGAAAATGTTAAATCTGATGCCTACTCGTAAGTCCCACATTTGTCCTGCATCTGCGTTTTAATGGCATTCCTACAACGGCAGATGCAACTTTTTGCTAGTTCTCGGACAACGCCCTACCACTGACGTTTGCTTATGTACCTAAGAGATTACGAACACCATAATATAATGGAAAGCGTTGGCCTGGCTTTAGTTCTTGTTTCATAACCTCAAATTTAATGTCCTAGCTTCTATCTTTGGATCAGGCAAAATAGGTATTACATGTTTTCATGGCTGTCCAATGTCCATGGTTTTCAGAGCCTCACGTCATAGACAATTATCGCAGCTACTATGGGAACCAGGCAACTAATAATTAAATTGAAGAGCCATATTTTGGTGTGATGGCCGAGAAGTCGGCTATTTCACCAGAGGTCGCGGGTTCGATCCCCGCACGGTACCAACATTTGTGTGCGTGAACATGTCTGTTTGTATCGGTCTGGGTGTTTCTATGTATAATATGTAACTATGTATGTATTTACAAAAACAAGTATATAAATAATGTTTATCCGTTGTCTGGCACCCCCAAATCACAAGCTAATGCTTAGTTTGGGGCTAGATGGCACTGTGTGAATAATGTCCAGAGAAATATTTATTTATATATACTTTTTGTTGCAAATGCAGGCATCTCAGAGTTTGATTTAAACATAGAAACACCAAGACCTAAGCAAACAAACATGTTTATGCACATGGATTTATGGTAAAGTTTCCCTCAATGGAATAAGTCGTTTTGGGCTGCGTGCTTGTCTGCCAACTAAAGATTATTAAAAAACAGTAAAAAACACTTCAAAATATTTGAAGTTTTTAAAGGGAATGAAAAAAACCGGTGCAGTGCGAAAGTTACGTTCTGCGATCGTCAACCTGCGTGCCCAGAGTGGCAATCATAGGACAATCTTCCTAATACTAGCAAAAGTAGCAAAGTAACGAGCGTTTGGAGGAACCCATGTCTGCGATAAGCTGATGACGATGATGTAAAAAGCCTATGGTAGCAAGTTGTCTGAAAAAGATATGGAACAAAACACTACTGACATGTTATGTTCCCTACATTTACTAAGAAGTCGACAAGAATAAACCATGACTTCAATCTGGAATTATTAATGGCTGAGTAGAGGGCTGAGTACCTACTTATGATCCAATTCGGAAATCCCCACTACAGATAGCTTTGTTTGTTTTTGTACGATAAATGGTTCCCAGTGTTCACGCAGTGTGGCGCTACTATGTAGTTCAGTAATGTTGGGATTAGAAAATATCGATACTTATCAGCCAAAAAGGGATAAGCACATTTTTTACGAATTGGAATCAACTTTTTTCTATGTCTTGCTAAAAAGTTGTGTTAATCATTACTAAAAAATATTTTTCGTGTCCCTATCTGGTGCTTTTTTTAAATTCCTAACCTGCTGTACCTAATTATTACTCAATCACTATTTAGATTGAACCAGCACCTCTAACTTTTCGAACGACTGTACTTCCAAATATGCTTTCAAAACCTAAACAGACACGATGAATTACTTAAAGTTTTAGGTTTTAACGCTAAACTAGTGCCATCTCTTGAATGGTATAGCTTATCAAGTCGGGGACTTGTATTTGACACAGTCGATTTGGAATTACCGGTTGCAAGTAAAGCAAAGTGCTTCGCGTATTTACACTCACCGGCAATAAAACTTGGCTACTGGGCTTTTTTCATACAAACATGGGCACTTTAGCGTCTCATAGATAGAAAACTATTTGAAACAGCTGTGCAATGATTATTACGTCAATGGAGAGGCCAAACGCCCAATTGTCGAATCACAGTTTCAAAAATTGCCAAAAACCGCTCAATTTTCTCAAAACGGAAAAACAATAAACCGAACTCAACGCTTCATACATCGTAGTATGGACGTAATAATCATTGCACAGCTGCAAATAGTTTTCTATCTATGAGACGCTAAAGTGACCACGTTTTATGAAAAAAGCCCAGTGGCCAAGTTTTATTGCCGGTGAGTTTATATTCTCAAGACAATAATAATTGTTGTTTTGATACTCGTAACATTTTTTTTTAAAGTAGCACTTGTATGACGCTCCAATGCATTCGATTTATTTCGGTAACGACGATTTGTGCTGGACAGCACTAGAACAAGTGCGTACGTGCCGGCGAGCATAAATACTATTCTGAGCTCACACAGTATTCCGGTGAATTCATTATTGCATATGCAGACCTCGAAAGAACCGTACAAAGTTTAAAAAGTCTTTTATCTAGTGTGCCACACCCAACGAAAAGTAAGTTATCAGTTTTTATGGTTCGCAAATTAGTTAGTTTAAACCATGTTTTTATGATGACCTTGAACGAAATCGTTTTTATGGCATAGGTAATATTTGTGACTCAATAATAAATAATTTGAAATCCTTTTGTGTGAGTACATCATATTATTATTACTTACTTAGTTGGTAATACAATTAGAAAGTAAAACTTTTTGTGTTTGCTTTTGACCTGCGGGCGGGGGTAGCTCCCCAACGTCCGCATTGCACAGGTCGCCCGAGCCAAGTCTGAGGGTCACCTTGTTTCTCGGGTGGCCCTCCCTAGGCGCCACCCCGACTTGAGGCCTCAAGTCGGGGTACCCGGGGATGGGCTGGTCAATAGCTAACGCTGGCACCGGCTTGTCCCAATCGGGTGTGAAGGGGAACCGGGGGAGTTTAGTGGGTAGTGGACGCTTTAGTCTCGAGTCCCACACACGGCCGCAGGTTTAGCTAGCCTGCGGTTACGGTGCATAAATGCATTCTCCTCCGAAAAAAAAAAAAAGTGTTTGCTTATGTACCTACTTTTTAAGTATTATACGGCTTTAGAAATTTATAATTTGAGTAAATTATAAATGATTAACCCGTTATAAGACACAGATAAAACTTGGAATTACAAGATATGAATTAGGTTTAAATTATGGTGGGCGTTTAGATACCTATACAAATCTTATTATAACACTTTCCTTTGTTGTTGCTTAAAATCATCTCATAATAATTCTCGCTCAATTGTCAAAATCAAATACTTATACTCGGTATTTTCATAAAAAAAACAAAGATAGAAAAACACACTTTCAGATTGACGAATAGAATTATATTAGCAAATTAAATTAAGTACCTACTTCAATAATTCCTTGTTTGAAAATATTTTATTTTTTAGGTATTTTAGGGTTAATAATTTATATGTTATTAAGAATTTAATTTTATTCTAAACTAGCGGCCGCCCGCGGTTTCACCCGCGTGGTTCCCGTTCCCGTGGGAATTGATCAAAATCCTTTCTTTTTTAAGATGTATTCTGCTATTCGGGACGGAAACAAATCCAACAAATCAAAAACCATGGCAATCGGTCCAGCCGTTCTCGAGTTATAAGTGTTGTAACAAACACGACTTTCTTTTATATATATAGATTATACAAGTGTAATAATTTTTGGGATCAAATTAAATGACCACCAAAAAAAAACAATCGTTACCCTAAAAAGTCTCATCCAAAAAAAAAATACAAATAAATGAAACCTGTATGTACCAAAATATTTCGGGCTATTTAAGTCATGCCTGCACTACAAAAACTTTTCGTAGTAACCTAAAAAGGCCATGGGTGCACCAAATTTTAACTAGCAAAGTTTTGTGTCATAACTACCCAAATATATCACTACGTTTGCCATAAAATGTGTGCACATAACCAAGTAGTTATATTATATTGATAGATGAGATTTGTGTTAGGTTAGGTTAGAACTGCGACCACTAAACAGACAGAAGCGAATTCTACCCATTTTACTTGGTCGGGGACAGAGAGAGAAAGTATTTTGTTTATTTACTATCAATCATCAAATGGTATATAGTATCGGTAAACCTTTAGAACTTCATTTATATTTTTTCGGTAAACAATGATTTTTGTACGCATTAATTTTCTTTATTAGGATAAAATTGTGTTATATTATTTGGAATACAAATTTGGTGCACGCGTGGCCTTTTTGGGTAGCTATCGATCGGTATCCGTTGCGACTAAGGACGGATACCGGGATCAGACGCGACTACCCCTTATTCTGACAATACTTACCTTTTTTAGGTTAGCAGACTAATTAACGTTGATTGGTGATAATTTCATATTAAAATGGGGATTAAATTCTGGTAAGTACTTACGATTTTTGGGGCGTTATATTTCATTATATCTGGTGGTTGCTTAAACCTAAGCCATAATTTTTTACCTATTCATTTTTCCCAATCAAATGTTGTCTTTCCAAAAAAGGTTCTTTCACCTTGTTGGTCTTATTTAACAACTAGCCTTCCGCCCGCGGCTTCGCCCGCGTGAACTATAGGACGTTATCCCGCGGGAATATCTTGTAAATTGTAGCCTATGAGTTATTCCGATGTATAAGCTATATTATTGTAAAGTTTCATTAAAATCAATTCAGTCAGTAGTTTTTACGTGAAAAAGTAACAAACGTTCATCCATCATCCATGCGCCTCCCGGCCGGTCAGTACCGCCGCAAACGCTATGTCCCTGCATTTTAAATCTGTAATATCTTCAAAAATATTCATTTAAATTGCATGCTGTAAAGGGCCATATTGATCTATATTACATGCACAATTTTTTTAAGGTACTGAATTGGATAAGGATTAATACTGTATTGCTCAAAATCGCTTTTTCGTAAATATGCCCTTATTTTCTCATTAGTAAAGGATAAAAATGGTTATTGTGGGTTATCCCTAATGGATGGACATATACCATCGCGGACTTTTTTGTAAACCTTTTTTAAGGTGAACAATACCGTAGTACATTATTTTGATCTATCTCGTAGGGTTCAGCCAGCGTTTGCAATGTAAGCGCAAAAAAATGTGTTTATTTACGACCTTAAATTAAAAACCTATAAAATTATCAGTGTTTCTCTACTATATTATGCATGTATTATACATATAAACCTTCCTCTTGAATCAGTCTATCTAATAAAAAAAACCGCATCAAAATCCGTTGCGTAGTTTCAAAGATTTAAGCATACAAAGGGACATAGGGACAGAGAAAGCGACTTTGTTTTATACTATGTAGTGATAATACATTCGAGTCTAATAGTGTAGCTTGTTCCTATTTCAGAAATGTCCTTTAGATATGACTACAGGCTGTTCGTAAGCAGTGACCCTGATGCTTTTGACCTAGCTTGGATGGAAATCTTTGAACGAAAAAGGCAGGAGGAGCTTCTTGCTGAAGCAGCAGAGATACGGCGCGAGCGAGAGCGGCAACGCCAACTAGAGTTACAACGAGAACAAGAGCGGCAACGCCAACTAGAGTTAGAGCAAGAGCGGCAACGCCAACTAGAGTTAGAGCGAGAACGGCAGCGCAAACTAGAGTTACAACGAGAACAAGAGCGGCAACGCCAACTAGAGTTAGAGCAAGAGCGGCAACGCCAACTAGAGTTAGAGCGAGAACGGCAGCGCCAACTAGAGTTACAACGAGAACAAGAGCGGCAACGCCAACTAGAGTTAGAGCGAGAGCGGCAACGCCAACTAGAGTTAGAGCGAGAGCGGCAACGCCAACTAGAGTTAGAGCGAGAGCGGCAACGCCAACTAGAGTTAGAGCGAGAACGGCAGCGCCAACTAGAGTTACAACGAGAACAAGACCGGCAACGCCAACTAGAGTTAGAGCGAGAGCGCCAACGCCAACTAGAGTTAGAGCGAGAGCGGCAACGCCAACTAGAGTTACAGCGAGAACAAGAACGCCAACGTCAATTAGAGTTAGAGCGAGAGCGGCAACGCCAACTAGAGTTAGAGCAAGAACGCCAGCGCCAACAAGAGTTACAACAAGAACAAGAGCGGCAACGCCAACTAGAGTTACAGCGAAAGCAAGAGCAAGAACAAGAACGAGTGCGGCTACTGGAACAAGAGCGGGAACAGCAACGAGAACAACTGCGAGCAAAAGAGCGAGAATATTTAATACAACTAGAACGTTCCGGCCAACAAGAGACAGAGCGAGTGCAGCAACAAGAACGGAAACGAACACAGGACCAGATGCAACAACAAGAGGAAGCGCGATTGCGTGATGTGCAGCGGACACTACAATTATCACGGCTGCGACTGGAAGAAGAAAGGGAAGAAGAAAAGAAAAGGTAATCTTCGAAAGGCCATTAGTGTTGAAGCTTAAACAGTACCCGACGATAAATAAATAATGCATGCGGCATGCCAGTTACAGTTAAAAAAATGACGATCGTCGAATTTTAGTTTTTCAGAGCATAATGTTTTTTGTATACAGCGTGGAATTTTAGTCGTTGTTTTCTCGTATAATGATTCTATCTTAGAAGTAAAATAGATTCATAAAGTTTTTTTTTAGTCAAATCAAAAGTTTTACAATAATTATGAAAGACGAAACTCGAACCAATAGTACTACTAGCTGCGTCGCGGACGGTCACCGGCCAGGGTCATTGCCCTTCGCGTTTATCAAAAAAATTATTATTTACTATTTACTCACATTTGGTTTCCATTTTCTCAACAAACTTTTAAAAAAGTAAAAAAAAAATTCAAGAAAAAATTAAAGAAAAAATACTTGCCTAAATCGATAGTACTACTGAAGGTGAAGCGTTCTGCTGCAGGAAATAAACGACTAAAAAAACACGCAGTATAATTTAACTATTTAATTATTACTTTTAAGGAAGAACAAATATCCTGTGGTGGTAGTAGGATGTGGAGCATCAGGCATAGCAGCCCTAGCAAGGCTGAAGGAGGCTGGTATTACCGCGGTTGGCGTGGAAGCCTCGAACCGGATGGGCGGACGCATTCATACCGTCAACTTTGGAGCAGGCGTTGTGGACCTAGGCGCGGCATGGTAAATTAACAAAATAGTATAAATTTATTAGTAAAATCAATAACAAATATATAAGTTTTTACTTCTACGAAGCTTGAACCATTGCCTGAGCGAGCATAGACCGGGATAAAACATTTACTTTGTGATATTGAACTTTGGGTTCAGATCCATATGCACATGTGATTCTGTCCAATTATGAAAACGTCTCCACAATTGAATTGGCCAGCCATCACCTACACTGAAACTGTATGTTCCCACAAATGAATGTTAGAAAAAATAAAGTTAGAGCCACTAAACTTGACTTGATCAAATCAGAGAAACTCGGTTAACTAGAGATACAATATGGCAATTGGCAGCACACTTAGTGGCGCTTACAAAAAAATCTGCCATGGTGACTGCTTCACGTCATTTAAGATACATAGTAATCAACCACTGTCAATATAATATTTTTATTCAATGGCAAGCATTCATAAATAAAATAAAATATTATGCTGGTTTGTTGCAAAAATGGAAAACTTAATTTCTCTCCTCAGGTGCCACGGTGAAAGTGAAAACATAGTGTTCCAACTAGCCAATCCTCATGATCTGCTGGGTAGGCCTGAATATAAAGGCAATGACCAGGATTGGTACTTGTTCTCTGACGGCAGTATCATGCCGCCTGGGAATGCTAAAGCCATACTAAAAAAAATTGACAAAAAAGTAAAAGCAAACCAAAACAGTAAAGGATCCATTCGCGAATTCGTAAGGACGGGGTAAGCAAGCGAAATAAAAATGTATTGTAAATTAATTAAAACAGTAAAATTTAACCTTTAGCAAGATTTATCTTATATGATATAAAAACGCATTGTTCCAGAGTAAGGAACGAGGAAATAAATGCGAAACCAAGGAAGCTTCCTATCAATGAACCTTTCTTAAGATGGTACGAACAAGATAACCACTTGGGAGGTAGAGAGGACCCGTTAGCAGCGAAATCTTTAAAAGCTCTCACGAAACAAAAGATTTGTGCAGGGGAATTCTGGCTTCACTGGAAAGAAAAGGGTTATAAAACCTTGCTAGATCTTTTGCTGGTATGTTCAAGATTGATTTAAAATAGTGACAAGCAAACAGTAATGCACGCTTGTCCCACGCTACATATTTAATTTTTACTATTTCCAGCGTAAAATTCCTGCTACCGGCACGCCGCTAAACGTGGATATACAATACAATAAAGTGGTGACGAACATTTGCTGGATGATCCAAGAGCCCGACCCAGATGATCCGGTGCCAACTGTGATGGTCTCGTTCGCCGACGGGACCTCCATGAAGGCCTCCAGAGTAATCGTTACTGTTCCTTTGGGAGTATTAAAGCAAAAGTAAGTACAAGAGCAACAAGATACGAGAATGACGTACCTAACAACATCATTTCTGTGTGAAAGTGTAATTGACATCTATGTCTACTTAAAAATTTCCCCGCTGTAGAGCAGTAGTAGTTGAATATTCAGCTTTCATTTTCGTCCAAAATATCAATAAGTCATTCACATTTACTTAACTAATAAAATATCAAGGTAAAAATTCTTGATTACCTACGACTAGTAAAAGTCATAGCTTAAGTAGTTGTTTTACATAAATAATGAAAGGCCAATGTTCATCAATCATTTGTGGAAGAAGAGTTAAAATAAATAAAAAAACGTTTGTTTCAGCTATGCGACAATGTTTACGCCGCTATTGCCTCCGAATAAAATTGCAGCAATTAACAGCCTTCAGGTCTACGTTTTGGATAAGATCGTTATGGAATTCGAGAAGGCTTGTTGGCCCGAGGGAATGGTAAACCTCAGAATTCTATGGCGTAATGAGGATAAGAAAATGTTCGAAAACGAGAATTGGGTGACCGGAATATACGGCTTCAGGACCGTCGAGCATCGCCCTAAAGCCTTATTGGCATGGATTTCTGGACCCCACGCTGAAGAAATGGAAAAAGTCAGAGACGACCAACTATCCAAGGGTATAATCAAGCTGATCAAACACGTCTTTTCAGTGAACTTCGATGTGCCAATGATAACAAAAATGAAAAGGTAATTCATCTCATCATCCTCATTATTTAACTGTCCTGTTCCTGTGCTCGCTGGTGTGAAACCATTTAAGTTAGACGCAAAATCATTATTCTTTGGATTACACTTACTTCGCTTAGTAGTTCAATCCAGTAGGGTCCAAAAATTTTACAGGTGACACTAAATAAAATATCTCCGGGACCAGAACCACAGGAATAAAGTAACGAAGACCAGAGAACCATACCGTTTGGCAGCACATGAAGCGATGCTTTTCAAGGTGTGCTGCTAAATTAAGTTACTTAATTGTATAGACACAAGACGTTACCAAGAACCTTATCCAGATAAAGCAACTAACGATAAAATATCGTTGATACCGGCATCTTTAGACCACTCGTTCTCACTCTTTTCTTTAGTCCACGCAAACGAGATAAGAATCTTTTTCCGTGCTTTCGGATCGGAAGGCACGTTAAGCCATTTGTCCCGATTATGTTCCAAGTAGGTCTGGTACCCCTTGTAAGGGTTACGGAGGTAAGATGGCAATCGCTCCATTGTAATAAACGGACTTGTCGCATCTAGGATTATAGTCGAAGCGGACCCTGCGCTCCATACTGGATGCAATCGGGAATACGCTGGGATGATGATGATGAAGAATGTTTTTTCAGATCCAAATGGGCGTCAAACGAATTCGCGAAAGGTTCGTTTTCCTACCGTGGTGTGACGTCGGAGCGCTGCGAATCGGCGAGTGCGGAAGTTCTGTCTGAGCCTCTGGAACTTGGCGGGGTGCCCGTGGTCTGCTTCGCCGGCGAGGCTACATCGCACAACTGGCATGGCCACGTACACGGCGCAGTAGAAGCTGGCTACCGCGAAGCTGATCGCGTCATCAGGAGCATTACTCAATAAATCTAGGGGTAGTATTTATTTAAACGAGTGACTGGAAATTAAAGTTTTAAGTTACAAAAACAATGACTGTGAGCGACAAGAAATAAACAGAACAACGACTTACAAACATTCATTTGAGTTGCTTAAAATACAAAACGAATGGTGGTACTCTCACTCAGTAATTTAGTCGCTTAAATAGTAATTTTAATACCTGAAATGGATAAATCACAACCCACTATGTATAGGCTCATTCTAGATTTTATTATTAATCAATATTCAGTTAATTCAGTCATCAATTTAGTTAATTTTTCGCCTACCCAAATTCATACCGCTCAAGTTATTAAAACAGTATCTCATCAGCAGTCGCTAAGTTATTTATTAGTCGCTCGTTTTATGATTCCCCTAAATCTATAGTTGCTAAGTATTTAATTGTATGTTGAACATGATACGTATAATTTATGTATGTACTTAGTAACATAGTCAAAAAAAAACCAATTTATTCTGCAAATACACGAGGATTCATCAAAAAAAGATACTTTTGTTATAAGTTTTTTACTGCCAGTAATAAGGAATACTTTTTGACAGATTATGGTTGGTTGATCTGCTGCATAATGTTATACCTACCTTATACTGTAGTCAGTGTTATAAAGGTTATAAATCATTTATGCTACCGTTTTTTTTTTAATTTTTTTAAATTTTACATTTGGTGAACTACAAAAGGTTTATTGTAGTTTTAATTGTTTATAAACAATTAATTTAAACATTAAATTACGAACCCAATATCAAATCGTGCTGTAATCACGGTTTTAAATATATTTTCGTACAGGTGTTAATACTACGAGTAATAAAATAAAATACAAGAAAAAAAAACCTACACTAGCATGATAATTATAATAAATATAAAAAATATAATTATTATAAATATACTTTATTACCATAAAAAAGCTTGATAAAAAATAAATAAAAAGAACAAAAAAAGTATTATACTTACTTTAAAAAAAAAGAAAAAAAACATTATGCTTTAGCATTATTACGTATAAAGCAAAGCACAGGAGAAGATATTGTGTATAAAAAAGCTTGATAAAATAAAAAAAAGAAAAAAAAAGTATTATACTTACTTAAAAAAAAAGAAAAAAAAACATTATGCTTTAGCATTATTTTTAGTACTTAAAGCACAGGAGAAGATATTGTGTATAGACGTATTAGTATTTTATCCTTACTTTTTAGGCATTATCTTACAATTTATTTTAAAAAAATACAAGAAATTTTTTTTTGCACAAACGTATATGTACAAAAAAGAGGAAGTCCGAAGTAGGTATAATTAAAAAGAATATAAAAAAAAGGTATTTACGTTGTGACTTGTGAATCTTGTGATCAGTGTATATTTTCTAAACTTTTATAAGAGGTATGAATGTAATCTGTTTAAAAAAAGATGTACGGTCAACAGCACATCACGGTATACACTTGCAGTTCGATAATAGCGCTTATGCCCCCGACATAAGAGCGGTACAAAGTCCAAAGTGTTACGTCTGACGTGCTTTTGACTGTACCTACATATTTTATGTGAGTAAAATGCAATACGCATTACGATATCATGTGGCTTTAATTTTAATTACAATTCAGTTTGCTAGTCAAAGAAGACCCTGTGTAGGGCGATAGATTTCTCTCCTAACTCTACAGTTTGTCCATAGGGTAACTATGACCGTAACGCGTTTTGTGTAAAAAAAGACAAGTCACTTCATAAATAGACAGAATCCTCACCAGGCTGATTTCACTCCGAACAAGTGACGGATTGTATGAATCAAATTGTACATAAGGACTTTAACGCTAGATGTCACTAATTGACAAAAATTTATAGTTAGTTTTTTTTAGTTGGTATCTTTTCCTCTAACTTCTGTTTGCTGGCATTACTGCTTTTACGGTTCATTCTAAGTAACAACAATAATCGGAGTCAATATAATTTTATGATTATTTTATATATGAACAACCATTAATTCTAAATTATAATATAAATTACTTTAATTTTAAAATAAAAGCTAATAATTGCGTCGGTCTTTATATTTAAATGAATATTTAACCTTTTTGAATTAAAGTAATCGAGCAAATCTTATGGAACGAAACGTAATAAATGTCAGCCGTGTTTAGTATCCCTTCCTTGTCTGTGCTTTACTGACAGACGTCAAACATATTGTATTGAATGCGAAAGTGTTTTTATGTTTTCTGCTATTTATTTATTACGACTTGGATTTACACGACGACTTTAGTGTTTCCCTTGGACTCCGATAACCCTGCCCTTTGTGATTGACTATTGCTGTTGCATATTGGACTTGATCTGCCTTACGATTCGGATACCGGCGACAATGGTTATTCTTCTCCTATGTTGCGTTTCTAAGTTATTCTTATTAGAAAGTGCTTGTGTACCAAATAAAATTTTAAAAAGCTTACGACAGGACATGGATAAAAACGATAGTGTTAAAAAAATGTGTCATGATTATTTTAATAAAAGAAATAAATGGCTTTCGCATAATATTTTGATGTTTTTTTCAGTTTATACTTGAATGCTCAATGCTAATTAATTATTTATTCATTCATTGAGCATTCAAGTATTTAATTATAACCTAAAATATAAAAATATAAAACTTATATGAGTACCCGTATGTATGTATAGGTATATACGTTGTTGTGCATCTATCTATAGTTATGTTATTAAAAAAAATAGTTTTGGACTTAATCGCTAGGCGCGCTGCAGTCGCAATCCTTGACTGACAGCTCTATTTCTGGTATATTCATTATACTCTATGATCCTCACGTTTATACATCAGCTTGATATAATAATATGGACATAGTTTTATAATATTTTATCGTTTTGTTACAAATCTTTTTATTATGCTAAGGTACCTACAATGTTTACTCTGCTTCATCAATATTAAGGACATAGTTTTATATATTTTATCGTTTTGTTGCTAACCCTCTTTATTATGCTTAGATAGGTTATAGGTCTAGGTACCTACAATGTTTTACTCTGCTTCATCAATATGATATTCTATAGGTAGCTATTTAGGTATTCGTGTGTCAACTGTATTTTTTCTTATATTTGTAAATTATATTATAACAAATAATCAGACACTTCTTTCATTCTTCCAATACCATTCTCAGTCAACTCAGCATGTGCAGAAAACAGTGGACTGGAGGAGAATGCACTAAAGCAACAACACCACAGGCTTGTGGGACCTTCGGCTGGGTTACTCAGGATTAAAGCTTCAACGACCCACTCTAGACTCCCTCGTCCTCCCTTCGCATCGAAATGAACGAACCCACCTTGTTGCAATTGACCGGCCCATTGGCGGATACCTACCTTTGACTTGATTTTGACTTTTGAGGAAATGAAATGAAATCGTTCGTTCAATTAAAGAACTAGACTCCCAATCACGCTCAAATATTGTCCGAAGCAAAAGTCTGCCCACCCGACTATTGGGCAGAGTTTTCGTTTAGTTGTATACAATTGACATTAAACACTAACTGCCACGAGATAAGGTGTTAATTTGAACGAATGTGTTAATGTCATCTGTGTCAACGCCGCTCGGACGTTTTTTAAGAAATTTTTCTTAGAGATTGGGTGTCTAGTTGTATATTGAACGTCATTGAAATGAAATTAAATAATTTATTCTGCAAATAGATTTTAGAAAAATACTTTTGCATGTCAATCTTTTTTTCCCTACCAGCACTTCGACGTCAATGGCCTGTTGAGGAAAGAAGTAGGTACCGCAGAGGATTGACCAGTCCAACCTAGGAGTGCCGGAGATTCGACGTTGGCCTATAACATAAATGTATCTTACTTCAATATGGTCCTGACATCGTTACGAAGTATTTTTAATATTATACCTAATACGAGTATTATAAGATGACATTGCGTAAACCTCAACTACCCCTCCTCTATAACAACTCAACAAGATAATAATATGGCAACTCCTTGTATTTTGTCTATGGTACGTAACTGCATATAAATAATTCCCCAATAAACATGGAAAATCAATGCCATCTATCTTTTTACAGACGAAATAAGTATTTAAAGATATTCCTTACGTGGCCATGAATTTTTAACCCCAATGCTTCGCAGTATTTAGATAAAAATCACAGATAGTATAATTATACTATTTACAACATCCAAGATAAGACATAAATATTTGTGCCAGTCTGGCGTATTAAGGCCAGCAGATTGTTCGGTTATTCTATTTAGAGTACTTTATTTATTTACATAACTCGTACCTATACTGAATTATACATACTTACATTACAACGCGTCCGCCGATAAGCGTAATCAGTTTTGTATTTTATAACAATTTATCCGTGTTTGAAATGGAAGTCGAGTAAGTTTGTTTTAATTGTTCTCTTAAGCGTAACTCAACTCTTATTAAAACCATTATTTATTAAACACATCAATAAAAGCTTGGTTAAGTTTGGGGCTTGATAGTTTTCGATTCTATACTCATGCCTACTTCAGTAAGTGTTACCTAAATAATGTTTGCGTAGGTAATGACAATCACTACATTAGTACATAATATAAAGCAAAGTTGCTTCCCGCCGTCTGTCTCCATGTATGCTAAGATCTTTAAAACTACGCAACGGATTTTGATGCGGTTTTTTAATGGATAAAGCGATTCAAGAGGAATGTTTATATTATGTATAATACATGCATAATATAGTAGAGAAACACCATTGCATCCGTGCGAAGCCGGGGCGGGTCGCTAGTTTATTATATTGAACTAATACCTACATTCTCACGGCCACCTGATGGTAAACAGCCACCGCCACAATATTACAAAACAGAGGAGCCTACAGTGTAACAGAACATTAAACTCTTCTGGAGAATGTGCTTATGTAACATGGGGTAGAATGTAACAGCCCGCGTTAACATCATCTGGCCTAGTTTCTTGTCTACTAACCAAAGTTGTTTATAAAGTAAAAGTAAATGGCTTAGGTTCAAACAATCACCAGATTGAAATATAACGCCCAAAAAAATCTAAGTACTTACCAGAATTTAATCCCCATTTTAATATCTATAAAATTATCACCAATAAACGTAAAGTCTGCTACCCTAAAAAAGGCAAAGTATCTTCAGAATAATCGCTGAGGAGCTACCCAAAAAGGCCACGCATGTACCAAATAAATGTACTTACTCGCATTTTATTTAAAAATTTTATCCAAATATGTTACACAATTTTATCATAAAGTAGGTAAATTAATGCGTACAAAAATCAGCAGTTCTAACCTCACCTATCACAAATCTCATCAATCAATATAATATACTTGGTTCTAAGACTTCTAAGCATACATTTTATGGCAAACGTAGTGATATAGGTACTTATGTATTTGGGTAGTAATGACACAAAACTTTGCTAGTTAAAATTTGGTGCACGCGTGGCCTTTTTGGGTTATGAAAAGTTTTTGTAGTGCAGGCATGACTTAAAGATTTTGGTACAGGTTTCATTTATTTGTACATTTTTTTTTTGGATGAGGCTGTTTAGGGTAACGATTGTATTTTTGGTGGTCATTAAATTAGATCCTAAAATAAATGTATACTTTTGCCTTTACTGTACCTATCTAAGTATATTATTTATCTTGATGTTATATTCATTTAGTCTCCACCTTTTTAATTACTAGAACAACAGTTTTTAAATTTTAAAAATAGGGTTTGGTCCATGACCAGAAAGAAAGGGGCCATTGTCCGTCAACGGCTTTTGTAGTTGCGATAAAAATATGAAATGTTTCAAATATTTTCATTATTTATTGTAAAATTTGCCGCCCCCTAAATAGTGCCGCCCCCCCTTGTCCTTTGGGGGGGGGGGGGGTAGGCTACGCCACCTTAGAGTAGAAGTAGGTACGCCACTGGCTCGATGACGTAATTTGATAATAACCTTGCCAGCTCTAGCGCCAGGGGTTTGAATCCCATCTGAGACAAATATCCACGAGACGAACATGTGCGTTTGTTTTGTGTTTAGATGTTCATTTATTTCAATCAATCAATCAATTTATTGATAGTTTTTTATTGAATACAAAATGCTCCTCCGAAGATTTTGATACCATAGCAAACTTACCTTGTGATCAGTCATTATTACGTGTAGTGTTGTACGATATTTAATTATATTCCAGCAAGCCAACGTACCCTGTGGTCGTAATAGGGTGTGGGGCGTCTGGTGTCGCAGCCTTGAGCAAGTTGAAGCATGGCGGTGTTTCTGCAATCGGTGTAGAGGCCTCCAATCGGATCGGGGGGCGGATCAACACTGTTGAGTTCGGAGAAGGAGTTGTAGATCTTGGAGCTGCATGGTAAAGCACGTTTAACAGGTTCCTAAGGTAGTAGAACGATACGGGTTGAAATGTGACGTAGCAGAACACCATGATAATTTTTTTACAGCGGCCGTGTGTAGGACTGAACTACTCTTCCACTGCACTACCCACTAAACTATCCCGGTTTTCTTTCACTCCAAAAGGTACTCGCCCGGTTTCGATTAACCGACCCATCCCCTGGCACCCCGGCCGGTTAATTTCAACCAAAACAACTAAGTAATCGTGATTCCACGATAAACAAATTATCATAATTATTCAAAAAAAATCTTGAGTTCCTTAACGCAGTTCTTAGGCCGTTTACGTACTAGTTGAAAAAAACAGTTTTGAAGTCAATGATATTATTTGAAGTGCAAAGTTAAGTTGCTAAATAGATACTTGACATTTGACATAATAGGTATAATATAAGCCATGCTATATGGCGAATACTACACGCTCGATATTTTATCGTGATATTTGGATCGAAATCCAGGATCATGTACCATAGCGTATCACATATCGTGATACGTGATACGCTATACTACACACTCGATAAATATCGTGATCCTGGATTTCGATCCAAATAGGTATCACGATAAATATCGAGCGTGTAGCATTCGCCTATAGTTTGGTGCTAGACGGCGCTGTAATGTTAAAGTTATTTTTTTCAGGTGTCACGGGGAACGCTACAACAAAGTGTTTGAATTAGCGAACCCTCATAATCTCCTAGGGAGACCCGAACCTGAATATAGTACCGATCACGATTGGTACGTGTTCTCCGACGGAAGCCTGATGCCGACTAAAAACGCTAAACTTGTACTGCAGTATATTAAAACAAATGTAGAAGATAATAATCATTTTCATAAAAAGGCTATTTCGGATATACTGCGGCAGCTCGCCAATACCATCATAAGAGAACCCTATAGGTAAAGTAAAAAAGAAAGATTTAATACTGTGCTCAAATAATTTAAACAATCACCTACTATTCTTAAGTTACCATAACTCACAATTGTACAATCAACGTTGCAGACCTATCCAGATACCTATTACAGAACCTTTCTTAGAATGGTACGTACGAGATCAGCATTTGGGTGGTGAAGACGACCCCTTAAAAGCAAAATCAATTAATGGGTTAAATGAACAAATGACTTGCAACGGAGAATTTTGGCTAAATTGGAAAGGAAGAGGATACAAAACATTGTTGGACGTTTTGATGGTAAGACATACTAATCATCTATTGTAAAGTACTAACATGCAATGATATAGTGAATTTACTGGGTATATGAGACCTAATAACTGTCGTGTCGGTGTAGCAGGCGCAGGGCGGTGCCATACAGTAACTGCTTAGTTACTGTTTGGCACTGAACTGTCTAAGGGCAGACGTGGCGCTTACCATCAGGTGGGATATTCCCGACTGCCCCTACCAAATCTGCCCCCAGTAGGGGCAGTCGAAACTTTTTAGTCGCATCTGCCCTTACTGGGGGCAGACGGAACTAGTTTAGTACGATCTGCTATTCTTGTTGCACATTGCAATAAAAAAAAGTTTAAGTCAAAATATGTGCCTCTGAGGGCTCTGAGTCAGTTGTCCAATGTCTCCTTTATGCAGACGGTCAAGTTGAAACAAAAACACACTGATCCGTCGATTCAAAACACACGATTCGTACATATTTTTGACGAATCGTCTTTTTTTTACGAATCGTTATTTTGACACGGATTTACGCAAAACATTTAAGTTTGTTTGTAAAACTTTTTAAAATTATGTTGCAAGAATAGTAGGTATAGTTCAAATCAAAGACTAAATATAAGTAGAGGTAGGTACTAAGCGCGCAACTCTATCACTCGTATCTATAGAGTCAAAGTAATGTAAATGTCCTAAACCACAGATTACTAAATAGTTACCCTAAACCGTAACGTAACCTAAAATAAGGGAATCTAATCCACAACCTCCGAGTTTTTATAACCCTTCAAGACGAGACATTTACATTTTTCAGAATAGATATCCCGACGCAAGCGCTCCTCTGGACTTGGATATTCGATATAATAAAGAAGTCACAAACATCTGCTGGACCAATCCAGAAATAGACACGAATGTCTCAGAACCAATGGAAATCAAGTTTAGGGATGGAACCACGATGCAAGCGTCCAAGGTTATAGTCACAATTCCTCTTGGGGTCCTAAAGAGCAAGTAAGATTATTTTTTTATCTATTCACTAGCGCCTCCGCAGTTTCACCCGCGCGTCACTCTTTTTGCCAATTATCAGTTGGCAGACAGGCTCACAGGCCACCTGATGGTAAGCGGCCACTGCGGCCTATTCCATTGCCCTCAATGTAATAGTATCCCTATACTACCAGGAAGAGTCGCTCAATGTGCTGCCAGACAATAGGATCATCTGATATTCGAAGCTTCGATTTCAAGTGTAGGTACAGGGTTTATTCCCGTTCGTCCCACCAATCTTCGTCCCACCAGTGGGACGAACTAGCTAATAGCCCTCACATTAATGTTGCCGAAACACAATTAGAGCTTTTATGGCGGCAGATTTCACCTGTGTAGGGTGCGGTAGCTAGCCAGTCGACGTCTATAACTTTTGAAAATGTTGACTAATAATATGTCCTGATGTACACCTCCGGAGGACATTGGGACATATTTTAAGAAGTTACTTCACTCTTCACTGGCGGGCAGTGGCGTAGCGTGGGTGTCAGCCGCCCGGGGCGGAATTTTTGCTCCTCCAGGAAATTTTCCCCCATTTTTTTTAAAGTTGTCACGGCCCTCCTGCACCGGTCTGCTACCGCAGGTAACCCTCAGTTAAACACTACACCTGTTACATAAACTTAATTTTTTTCTAGCTATGAAACCTTGTTCACACCTCCATTGCCTAAAGACAAAATTGACGCAATAAACAACCTGCAATGCTGCATCTTAGACAAGATATACATAGAATTCGAGACGGCTTGGTGGCCCGAAGATCTAGTTAACTTCAGGATATTATGGCGAGAAGAAGACAAGGCAAAGTTTGACAATGAGAAATGGGTCACTGGAATATATGGTTTGAGGAAGGTTGAGTACCAGCCTAAGGTGTTGTTGGCTTGGATAACTGGACCGCTCGCGGAGGAAATGGAGAAAGTAACAGAAGATCAAGTATCGGAAGGCATCAATAAGCTCTTAAAACACGTTTTCATAATGAATTTCAAAGTGTCGCCAGTGGTGAAACTTATAAGGTCGGTACACTAAACATCTTTTATAACTTTACGTACGAAAACAAACACGCATTTAAAGTTATAACCGCAGGGTTATGAGCAGTGCGATCCTGTCAAGCGGGTGACCGACGTGCGACGTGCGCTAGCGTGCGCTTCCGCTCCCGCTTCCGCGAAATTCGAGGCAGAGGCCTTAATTTGGAGTTGAACAGCGCTGTTTGAATAGTGTCCGAGAAAATTTATTTATTTTATCAAATCTGAGGTTCCGATCAATTTAATTAACAATCAATATTGGATAACATCATTATCAATGTCACATATATAATACATTGAACTGAACCCAACAGAAGTTGGTTGAATACTTAATGTGAGCCAACGGTGCCACAAGTAATTATATACCTAAACGCAAATAACCATAGCAAAATCGCCATCCAACTAGTCAAATCGCACTTTGTGATTAGAACAATAATTTAAGTGCTGCTATCCAATATTTATTATTTATTCAACCGTGTATTTCTTGGGCAATATAGTACCTATATTGTCTGTAATTTTATTTATTATTATTTTCTAAATAATAAAATTCATGGGACTTTTCAGGTCCAATTGGGCTTCAAATGTCTACGCGAGAGGTTCGTACTCCTACCGGGCGGTGACATCAGAGCTTTGCGAATCAGCGAGTGCACAAGTGCTGTCAGAGCCCCTGATGCTTAACAATATACCACTGGTCTGCTTTGCCGGAGAAGCTACGTCACACAAGTTTCATGGAAACGTGCATGGCGCCGTCGAAGCTGGCTTTCGTGAAGCGGAACGCATCATCAAGTCAACTGCATAGTGGCGATCAGGGATGTAACGGAGGTAGATAAATTTATCGAAACCTAAATCGGAATCAGAGTTTTTAAATTTGATTTATCGGAATCGGAACCGGAATCGGAGGCAGAGGCAGTTTTATTATTATTAAATTATGTAACACAGATAATAAAAAAATCAACATGTTTCTAAATAAACAACAAATTAAATAAAATGAATTGAATTCTAAAATATGATATATTATTGGAGGTATTTTATAAACAAAAGTTTTGTAACAAATTAAATCAAATGCATAGACTACAAATATTAATAATCCACCAATAATTTAACCAAGTGGCGAGCATTGGGAGAGGCCTATGTCCAGCAGTGGACTGAGACAGGCCGATGAAGATGATGATGATAGACTCCAAAAGTAGTGCATTATACTACAAACAAAAGCTTCGAAGCGAACGGGTATAAATTTAATAAACCTGTCCGCTGCCGCTATTTGCTATGCTTCGACCTCCGATAAAACCTCCGGTCTAAAAGTTTCGGAACCAAAATCGAAACCGAAAGTGTAAAATAATAATCGGAAGTTCCGACTTATCGGAATCGGAGCTCCGTAACATCCCTTGTGGCGATATAGCCTTTGCCCTGCAGTGGGACATTACATTAAGAGGCTTATACTTATTTTTACTTTATTATTTTATCAAACAACTTTTGTTTTTATAGGATTAATCTGCTCAGATGTATAGCAAACACATCTTTATTTCTAAAAAAATTTAATAATATTTCTTATTAAATATTAGGCACAGATAAAAAACAGGTAAAAATTACTACAAATATCAGATATTAAAATTCTTGTAACATCAAAAATAGTTCCTGTAGTAGTGGATCTTCAAATTCTTACATAACATTAAGTTTTAATACATGCACATATCAAGTACGTAACGGAATTCAATGTTATATTAAAAATGCATCCACAGTAAAATTAACCATATTATTTTTACCGTGAATCAAATGGTTTACAATTTGTGCGATCAACAAATGTACTAGTACTTGGTAATGAAAATAATACGAGTAGTAAGTAGGTACTCTCCGATTCCACTAACCAAAATCTATAAACATGTATTTTTACGTTAGAATCCCCGTATATACATAGAACTTGGCCTACTATATGAAGTAAACAAAATCTTTATATAATGTCTGACCCAATATTCTAAATTGTCTAAATACTCTGAGACCATAATACTTTGTTAAGAACGTAAAAGCTGAGATCAACTATTTACTTTATGTAGCTTATAATATAATCGTGTAATATGTAACCTTTTCATGCTCTCTGTAAAATCATATTTTTTATAAAATACAGACAGTTAAATAATAATAAGTAAGTTTATAACAATCACTCGTGTTTCTTATTCGACTGCTGACTAGGGATGCACATTTGGATTGCAATTTGCAACCATGGTGCAGTGGCTAAGTTGCACTTTTAAGCAACGGCCGCGCCAAGGGTCCCTGGATCAAACCTGGATCGGACCAAAAAAAAATTATGATTGGGTTTTTCTGTTCAGAATATAGTCCGAAGTCTAGAAGTCGGCGGTATAAAACACCCTCGTGGCCGTTAGTTCTACGCACAAAGCAAATACAAGTAGAGTGGGCCTATGCTAGGTGTCCTCGTCCATCAAACATTCAAAAGAATAGAATGCGTAGTTCAAGACACTCCACGCTAGAGGGCGCTGGAATCAGTACGCGTCTGCGTCTGACTTCTCTTCGGTCGTGTCAGACTGCCGTCCCACCGTGTTATGAAAGTGAAGAAATAGGAAATGCACCTGTGCTTGCACACTCACTCCTTTACTGTAATAAATATCCTGTTGGTTGATCATAAGATTGGCCGCCGTAGCCGAAAAACTCGAAGTGACATTATGCTGGAACACATTTCAAATGCTGAGAGCATCTAGCCTCACGAATATACCATGTCGCTGATCACTTCAGAACTGATGACGTTTCCCTCCTCGTCCACATCGCACATTGTTATTTCTACAGCTGCCTCCTCAGGCTCCTGCTTTTCAGTCTTCATTGATGCCTCATCATCGGTGTCACCTTGAAAATAATACGAAATAATATCTATGGCCGGATATTGTGACTTGCATAATAATATTTAAAAATTAATATTTAGTAATGTTTTATAATAGCGATATAATCGATTAGCAACTGTCGAGTATCTTGCTTGATTCTTCTTGACAGAAATAGCACACCGAAGCCGGCGTTAGAATCATAATATTATTACTTGAAGATTTAAAAACGCGTTTTTGTAGCCTACATAAATAAAGAAAGGACAATGCAAAAGACTGGGCCCAAAAAAAATGTGCAGATTTGTGACAGACTACGAAGTAGATCCAATATACCTTTAACTTTTATTATGGCGTCGACAAAATTGGTCCTAGTGAAAAAATATGTTTATTATGTTAATTATTTATGTCTACATAAAAATAATTAATTATTATGGACAATAACTTTTTCCCCCTGGGACCGATTATGGTGTCATCATAATAAAAGTTGATGATGTGTGTGTGTTATTTCACGTAGGCTACATCTCATCTCTGCACATTAACTTAAATTTTTTGGGCCCAATAACAATGGCAAGTTTTGCATTCTCCTTTTGATTTTGACAAAGTGTATGCTGTTGCACGAAAAAGATTTCAACACAATTTACTAAGCAAAGCCTGCTGCAGATCAACCTCTTTGCATAGTAAATTGCTCTGTCAAAACAAAAGTCTCATTGAAATAGAACTCTATGACATGGACTTTAGACTCAAAATTAGTTATTGGAATTTGACAGATTAGGATTACAGTATCTGTTAGGATTACTTTCTAACGCTGTAACTTACCTTTCAACGTGATTTCGAACCTCCTCGGCGAGGTCTCGGTGGCCTCCGCGACTTGTTTCACGTTGAACTCAAACGATGTTTTAAGAGATTCCTGACGCCCGCTGTACCCGTCAACTATCTTCTTTGACACCTCCAGAACTTCGTACCGCGTCGTCGTCAGACGGTACATGCCATCTTCGCTTATTTGATACCTAGGAATAACATTTATAAAGTAAATACATACCACGAATGTATGAAAATTGATTTGCGATATAATGAGAGATAATGAGTTTCAAACGTTCTCAAATGGTTCGAATGTAGGCGACCTATGGGATTTCGTACATCGCGTGTTTACTACCAGCTAGGCAGGCACAGAAAACATCGTGAGGAAACCTATACATTTGGCTTTACCATGATCTATTTTTTTATACTATGTCAGTTGGCACACATATACTCCAGCCCACCTGATGGTAAGCGGCCACTGCGGCCTATTCCATTGAGGTACACTTCACCAAGAAGCGTCTTTCAAGTGTACTGGCTCCCACATTAATACTGCCGGAACACAGCCATGAGGCGCTCGTGGCGCAGCTGTGACAGTGGTTCGTTAGCGATAACGAAAGTCAAGCTACCTACGCCGCGGGCGGGTAATGGATGGGTGACCATTCTGACCATATTTAGTGACATTAATTTCGAGCGTCTCCGTGCTTCGGAAGGCACTTTAAGCTGTTGGTCCCGGCTGATATTTACTATAATGTAAATATTAGTCGTCAAGCCTAGTCAGAGGCCATTTGGCGGCTTGATAACATCTGACATTAAGGTTGGTCACTTGCCTTACGCACCCCTCCACCAACCCGCACTAGGCCAGCGTGGTGGAGTATGTCCCACACTATCTCACAATTGAGATAAGGCCTGTGTCCCAGCAGTGGGAACGTATATAGGCTGATGATGACAGCCATGGAGGCAGATTTCACCTGTGGGGGTGGTAGCTAGCCAGTCTGACTCTGAAAAAGCACTACAACCCGATTTCAAGATGTTTGCCGGGCACTATACGAACTCACCTAAACCTACTGTGACCAAACGGCCACTGCGCGCCGTGGACCTTCACAAGATGCGTGGTAAGCCGCGTGCCTCTCGAGAACACCCTCGTGCTCTTCTCAGGACACATGTGACAGGCATACTTCTTCTTTATCTTGGGACCTCTCTTCGCTTCCAACTCGGAGTTTTCTTCATCGGACGCGTCAATTTCACTCGTTTCGGTCTTGAGACGCTTCCGTCTGCGGGTGTGCGTCGGTATGTGCTTGCGAAGGTCTGATCGACTCACGGCTCTGAAAGGAATTAAAAAGCCTTTATATTATACAATGACACTAAATATTTTACTACTATGGATTAGAAATATCCTTGATAGAGAAAGAGAGAATACTCTCAAACACTCAATCACATTATTATCTGCTATAGACATACGTCTTCGTTGCAGGGAATGTTTTTTTTTAAATAAATGTATACTTCCTAATTGACTTGGTTGACTTTGACTAGCAACTAAACCGCCTACGTGGACTAGCAGTGAAACGCCAGGACCTAATAATCATGGTATATCAATTTGTCACGATGACGGGGAATAGTAGCCGGTAAACTAAAGAGTGGCCAGGTGTACAGACCGTCCCGGGGACGGGTCGGTCAATCGCCATAAGGCGGGCACCGGCTCGTCCCTTTTCGGGTGTGAATAGAAACCGGGGGAGTTTAGTGGGAACTGGACGAGCAGTCCTGAGTCTCACACATGGGCGCAGGTCTCGCTAGCCTGCGGTTATGGTGCGTAAAAGCATTCTCCGCCGTAAAGAAAAAAGGTGTACAGACCGTCGGGGCCGATAGTAAACTCCCTGCCTAGTCAGCTCCCTGGGGCGCCTTGAGCGCTCGGCGCGCAAGGTTGCGAGTTGGGGGCCGCGGTGGGCAGCAGTGGAAGGGGGCAACAACGGCGCCGACATGTCGCATGCTATACACAGTGCGAGCTCTAGCCACGCGGCAGTCACCTGTAGTCGCAGTGCGGGCAGGCGTGCGTCCTGGCGTCGCTGTCGGGCAGGTGCCGGTAGCGCACGTGCTGCGCCAGCGCGGCGGGCGACGGCGCCGACATGTCGCATGCTATACACAGTGCGAGCTCTAGCCACGCGGCAGTCACCTGTAGTCGCAGTGCGGGCAGGCGTGCGTCCTGGCGTCGCTGTCGGGCAGGTGCCGGTAGCGCACGTGCTGCGCCAGCGCGGCGGGCGACGGCGCCGACATGTCGCATGCTATACACAGTGCGAGCTCTAGCCACGCGGCAGTCACCTGTAGTCGCAGTGCGGGCAGGCGTGCGTCCTGGCGTCGCTGTCGGGCAGGTGCCGGTAGCGCACGTGCTGCGCCAGCGCGGCGGGCGACGGCGCCGACATGTCGCATGCTATACACAGTGCGAGCTCTAGCCACGCGGCAGTCACCTGTAGTCGCAGTGCGGGCAGGCGTGCGTCCTGGCGTCGCTGTCGGGCAGGTGCCGGTAGCGCACGTGCTGCGCCAGCGCGGCGGGCGACGGCGCCGACATGTCGCATGCTATACACAGTGCGAGCTCTAGCCACGCGGCAGTCACCTGTAGTCGCAGTGCGGGCAGGCGTGCGTCCTGGCGTCGCTGTCGGGCAGGTGCCGGTAGCGCACGTGCTGCGCCAGCGCGGCGGGCGACGGCGCCGACATGTCGCATGCTATACACAGTGCGAGCTCTAGCCACGCGGCAGTCACCTGTAGTCGCAGTGCGGGCAGGCGTGCGTCCTGGCGTCGCTGTCGGGCAGGTGCCGGTAGCGCACGTGCTGCGCCAGCGCGGCGGGCGACGGCGCCGACATGTCGCATGCTATACACAGTGCGAGCTCTAGCCACGCGGCAGTCACCTGTAGTCGCAGTGCGGGCAGGCGTGCGTCCTGGCGTCGCTGTCGGGCAGGTGCCGGTAGCGCACGTGCTGCGCCAGCGCGGCGGGCGACGGCGCCGACATGTCGCATGCTATACACAGTGCGAGCTCTAGCCACGCGGCAGTCACCTGTAGTCGCAGTGCGGGCAGGCGTGCGTCCTGGCGTCGCTGTCGGGCAGGTGCCGGTAGCGCACGTGCTGCGCCAGCGCGGCGGGCGACGGCGCCGACATGTCGCATGCTATACACAGTGCGAGCTCTAGCCACGCGGCAGTCACCTGTAGTCGCAGTGCGGGCAGGCGTGCGTCCTGGCGTCGCTGTCGGGCAGGTGCCGGTAGCGCACGTGCTGCGCCAGCGCGGCGGGCGACGGCGCCGACATGTCGCATGCTATACACAGTGCGAGCTCTAGCCACGCGGCAGTCACCTGTAGTCGCAGTGCGGGCAGGCGTGCGTCCTGGCGTCGCTGTCGGGCAGGTGCCGGTAGCGCACGTGCTGCGCCAGCGCGGCGGGCGACGGCGCCGACATGTCGCATGCTATACACAGTGCGAGCTCTAGCCACGCGGCAGTCACCTGTAGTCGCAGTGCGGGCAGGCGTGCGTCCTGGCGTCGCTGTCGGGCAGGTGCCGGTAGCGCACGTGCTGCGCCAGCGCGGCGGGCGACGGCGCCGACATGTCGCATGCTATACACAGTGCGAGCTCTAGCCACGCGGCAGTCACCTGTAGTCGCAGTGCGGGCAGGCGTGCGTCCTGGCGTCGCTGTCGGGCAGGTGCCGGTAGCGCACGTGCTGCGCCAGCGCGGCGGGCGACGGCGCCGACATGTCGCATGCTATACACAGTGCGAGCTCTAGCCACGCGGCAGTCACCTGTAGTCGCAGTGCGGGCAGGCGTGCGTCCTGGCGTCGCTGTCGGGCAGGTGCCGGTAGCGCACGTGCTGCGCCAGCGCGGCGGGCGACGGCGCCGACATGTCGCATGCTATACACAGTGCGAGCTCTAGCCACGCGGCAGTCACCTGTAGTCGCAGTGCGGGCAGGCGTGCGTCCTGGCGTCGCTGTCGGGCAGGTGCCGGTAGCGCACGTGCTGCGCCAGCGCGGCGGGCGACGGCGCCGACATGTCGCATGCTATACACAGTGCGAGCTCTAGCCACGCGGCAGTCACCTGTAGTCGCAGTGCGGGCAGGCGTGCGTCCTGGCGTCGCTGTCGGGCAGGTGCCGGTAGCGCACGTGCTGCGCCAGCGCGGCGGGCGACGGCGCCGACATGTCGCATGCTATACACAGTGCGAGCTCTAGCCACGCGGCAGTCACCTGTAGTCGCAGTGCGGGCAGGCGTGCGTCCTGGCGTCGCTGTCGGGCAGGTGCCGGTAGCGCACGTGCTGCGCCAGCGCGGCGGGCGACGGCGCCGACATGTCGCATGCTATACACAGTGCGAGCTCTAGCCACGCGGCAGTCACCTGTAGTCGCAGTGCGGGCAGGCGTGCGTCCTGGCGTCGCTGTCGGGCAGGTGCCGGTAGCGCACGTGCTGCGCCAGCGCGGCGGGCGACGGCGCCGACATGTCGCATGCTATACACAGTGCGAGCTCTAGCCACGCGGCAGTCACCTGTAGTCGCAGTGCGGGCAGGCGTGCGTCCTGGCGTCGCTGTCGGGCAGGTGCCGGTAGCGCACGTGCTGCGCCAGCGCGGCGGGCGACGGCGCCGACATGTCGCACAGCGCGCACGCGTACGCCGACACGTGCTGGCGCGCGTGCTCGCGCAACAGGTACTCGGTGGCGCACGACACCCCGCACACTGAGCAGCTGTAGCACGAATTATATACGTTCTGAAACAACATAATATGATGATTGGCAAAATACTAAAAAAACACTATTAAAATGTTTAATTATCTTTTTTATAAGCCTGTATCTACTCTTTATTTACCTCCTTTGAAACCAGATATACTTTATTTTTTCTTATTAAGGTTAACGACCCTACTTGGAAGTAGAGTTATCTGTGGCTACACTTAATGATGTGACTCACCTGCCGCCGCAGATGGTCACACAGCTTCCTGTTGCAGGCGAAGTGCTGCCCGCAGTGGTAGCAGGCGATGATTCGCTCACCAGTGTGCGAACGCACGTGCATCGTGAGTAAACTGCGGCGAGTAAAAGTCATGCCGCAGCCAGCCCAAGAGCAGACCAGCTTCTCGGCGTAATTTATATGCAGCTTGACGTGGTCGAAGAAATACTGAAAACGTTATATGATCAGCCGAAACTAATAGAACCTCTGCAATCTTTTATTCTAATGCAGATTAAATAAAACATTTTTGAATTATAGAAACTTTTTCGAAATAAAATGTTAAGATTTTAAATACCAGTGTTGCCAGTTCACAAGAAGAACTGGCAACACGATACAATAACTACACAAATGTATATACATAGTTATAGTTCTATGTGCTTCCGAGGCAAAATTTTCGATCCAACTAAAAGATCGAGACTAGGATCCCGCGTCTAATGCTACAACTCGAGTTATCAAGCCTATTATATCATTCGACAATTTGAGTTATCAAGCCAATCCACGCCCACACACGATCAAATTGGTTTGATCCAATCGATTGCTTCAAGCCGATTTGACGATAGGCTTGATGGTGTATGGCCAGCATTAAAATGCGTCTTTTAACTTTTGCCCCACCGACATCAAAAGACTAGCATTCATGAGGCAAAAAAATGTAACTACTCGCCATGAATGGTGAATTCATGGCGAAGTAGTTTAGCCTAGTAACAACGCTGAAACATCGAGAGATACAATAAGTTGTTTATCTTATCATCCATAAAATGCTTTGTTTCATCCCTCACTCAAACAGATTGAACGGCCTTGCTAATCCCTCTAACGTAATCTATTTATGAAGGAACTTTGCTTGACCCAGTTATGACGTGCGATCACATGACGCAATATGTAATAGGTAAATAATTATTATTTACACATTGAACAATTATGTCTTAAAAAGATATGAGAATAATTATCAATAGTGTCCTCTTGTTTACGCAAATATATTTTATGGAAATAAACAACAGCATATTAAAGGTCAGTTAATTGTATCAGACCATATTATGAAAGTTTCGTAACATTTCTAGAATACTGTACTGCTACAATCTATACTGCTTAATTATAAAATAACTATGTGTAAATTAATACATCTAAAATGGTTTAATGCACAGGTACAGGGTGAAAATATAAATTTACATGGTGTATTTTTTTTTACTTTTACGGGAACCCGTACTTTCTCTTCTGAAGACTTTTTAGAATTAAATTTTATTGTTGCATAATGCATAGTACTAAACAATAGTCCCAGAAACTAAATTGCTCCTGTACATAAATGCACGCCATGCATATTTAAAAGAATAAATAAATAGTTAATTTAAAAATAAAATCCCTAAACCACACAAGCACATACCAAAATCATTTTCAAGTAATACATTATTTTGCAATGCAATCTTATCTTTTACTTTATCTATAAAATATTACCTAAAAATAATAAAAGAACTGCTATTGCAATTTATGTTACCTGTATAGAAAGAAATTTTTCTTCACAGCCAACCCACAGACATGAATGTTCACATTTTGTGGGTGGTAATTGATTTCTTTTGCTAGAGTCTTTCTTACAGCGAACCAGTTTCAACGTAGCTCTTCCATTAAAGCCAATGGCCAGTAACCTGGCATGATAAGCATGGTAGTTAATGTGACGGACCATCTCCTTGAAGTCAGAAGTTTTATGGCCGCATACATCCCAGAGGCAGACAAATACAACTGCAAATTAAAAGGCATCATTAATTACACAGATTTTAAGGAATTTAATAAAAGATTGTTACACATAACCTGCATTTTTACCCAATTCTTATTTATTTATTTTCACCCAATTCTATACTACCTATACAATGACGTTTGAACGTCATTGTACCTATATTATAATATTTATAGTATAGAAGCTTCCTGCCCCAGCTTTACATGTAGTGCACATAAATTATGTAGTTTGTAATTTATTTTCAAAGGTAAATAGTCTAACATTGCATGTTAAACATGACTTTTTATTTCAAGAAGCAATAGCAAAATGTATGTACAACATAATTTTTTATGAAGAAAATACATTTTATAAAAAAAAAATGTATTTATTGCAGAAACAAAGTCCATAGTGTTAGTAACATTAAATCCTTCTTAAAAACCATGTTAGTACAAAAATGTAATATAATTTTAGTGTCTTTGGCAAGCTGGAAGCAAGTCAAGTGCTGCATAATGGCACTGTCTATGTTCAGTCTTGCAGCGACCATCTTTAGGAGGCTGTTAATGCTGCCCCGCACTCGCTGTATAAGGAACGCAATGCGCTTTCTAATGATGGCCGAAAGGCTATCGACCTCAGCCTTTACTAGCATCCCTGACGCACTGCAGTGCCGTGGCAGCCCCACCAGCCCCCTGAACGCATTATTATACTGAGTGTGCAGGGCTCTGTACGCGTATTTTATATTTTTAAGCAAAATATTAAAGCCATACACTATCTTACCCTTATCTTCATTTTCTATAACTTGTAGATCGGAGATATGGTCACGAATATGTTTTTGAAACTTTTCATAATCAACGAATGCCCAACGGCAATCCTGCCACTCACATTCCAGTCTTAGGTTATCTACTCGGAGACGACGTAATGGCTGTGAAAGAAATTAATATAGGTAATTAGTCGAAAACTAGTACACAAAATTAAAAAAATAACAATTATATCATCTGCCTCAAATTTAATTCTACTAAAATATAATCATAACCACTATTTAATAATACAGAAAGTTTACAAAATGTTGATTCAAAGTACTGGTAAGTTATTTTAGAAAATTACATTTACTACTGGTTTTTCGTAAAAATAGGCAATGATGCCTGCTTAACCTGATGGGTTATATGCCTGTCTGCTAAAATTCAAAACAATTATTATAAACAAATCATCAATTTATTTTGAATTCAAAATTATGTGGTTTAGTAAATGTAGAAAATGTAGTATAAATAAAACTTTTTAAGTTTTGCTTTATCTTAATATTAAACTATGAAACATTGGGTTGTTTACAAAATAAAATAAAGGGCATTGAAGATTTTGGCCCTCCTACTGGAAACTGGTTTGAAAGAATTATAAGTGAAGTAGGTTTTGGCAGGCCTTCAGGGTGAGGGTGACTGGCTCAATGGGTACTATGATCTATTGAGCCAGTCAACCTTATATTTGGACCTCACTTCCGCTTACCATCAGGTGGAGTGAGGTCATCCTGACTGCCTATTTATAAAAAAAAAAAAAAAAGTGAACGAAAAAATCAACATCAAGAAGTAAAACTTTGGTTGCTTATATCTTGGAAATGTGTCACTTTACGGGATTTTGTCTAAAAACATTTTTATGTTTGTATTGAATTTTTTACTAAAAAACATCTGCTTATTGTCCTGGGACTGATTTCATGATATCACAAAGAAAAAAAAATGTTTGTATTGATACTAAGAATCCATTTTTTGAAAGAATTTCAAGTAAACGCTGTTTTGAAAAAAAGCCAAAACGGCAGGACTAGTAGGTAAGCCGGCTGGCTATATAACAATGCTTTGTTTAAAGCAATAAAAACAGTTTATAGCGATAAAGAATTATTACTTGCTGTGTTGATTGAATAGTAGAATAAAGCAAATATTTTCATCTGTTGAAAAAAGTATCGAATTACTATGTTTAAAACCAATTATTTTATAGTAAACTCCGTAAAATTTACTCCATAATTTCCGGTTGCAAAATTTGTTTATTTACCACAGCTTTGGGTTCTAACACTGGTTCATTTACGCCCTCGGGAACTGTAGCTTCGTCCTCAGCAACAGATAATAAGAAGTTCTTTCTATCAGCATTGGTTTGAATAATGAACTGTATGTCGTTCTTGTTCTGCTGGGAAAGCTTCTTTGAGTCCAAACTGTTTTGTTTCTGAAGCCAATCTATGCATCGGAGGAGTCGTATCTTTCCACCAGAATTTTCAGGATTTGACGCCATAATTTATGCAATTGTGACTCTTTCAAATACAAAAATATATCGTTTGCAATACTTTCACTTAATTATTGCCTAAAATGTTGTTGAAAAAACAACAATAATATAATAATATAACACGACCCGCGCTGGGCCGCGCTGCTATTTTGTTTTGACAGGAGTTGACAGTGACACTAGACAGGACGTCAGGTCAGGACTAGTGTTGTCGATTATTAATCGATTGTGCAAATGGGGCCCACCCAAATAATCTAACAATCGATATGAAAATCGATAGTATCGATAATATTGATTCCTATCGTTATCCAATATAATGGGAGGTTTTCTGACAAGCCATTTAAAAAAAAGAAAGACTTCCAAAAGCTTCACTAGATGGCGTTGAAAGAAGTATGTGTTGAGGGTGGCATGCGACCTTCATAGTGGAAGGTCGGCACTGGCACACAACACTAAGTTTTGAACACGGTGTTTGCAGCTCCATACAAAAAGAGGTTCTATGAAATTCGTGAATTTGTGTTATTTCCAGTTATTATCGATAGATGGCTCTTTTCATGAAATTTACCTGAGTAATGGTATCACTAAATAATTATTCGTTATGGCAACATTTTGCAGTTGATACGTAAGACGTTTCGTTACAGGCAGAGTCATGGCAGAGTTAACCAAAAAGAAAATGACAAATATTTAACTTGCTTTATAACAGTTCAATTACCTTTTTTCATATTTATAATACTTATATAATTAACGAGTTCAAACATTATAAACAATATATTATTAAAAAAATATTTCAACTAGACATGTTTGATTCGTTTGTGAATTTGTGAAAAGAAACAATCATGACAGGCTATAATCTGTCAACAATCATCATCTGTCATTGTCATTGTCACTCACTTGTGTTTTGGCTGGATTTCGTCTCGATTTTCTTCTGTCTTTTTTGTGATTTTCTGTGTTTTTACTGACTGTGCATTGACCCCGGGCCCCGAAGATTCTGTTTTGACTGTGAACCCTGGTATTACTTACTGGACCTTGAACTTTTCTATCGTAATTTCTATCGTATTTATGTAATTTACTGTTTCTCTAAATAATCTTATGAAATCTGTATTTTATAAACATGGATTATTTTTGTGCTTAATAAAAGGGGAAATTGCATTCGTTTGTTTTCTTTAAATCTCTCCCTTTTGACTAAGATAGCATTTAAAAATATGAAAAATACAAAACTACCACGTATGGTGCATTCTATATAAACTATACCTACGTCAGGTTATATATATCATCGCATTAGTTACGGTTTTTAACGCCGTCAGCGCTAGTAGTACGATTTTTAACTGATACCTCTATCTCCATATATTCAATATACTCTCTGGTTTTGAATACAGAAAAGTTTATGTTTGACAATCTGTCTACCTGCACATCAACGGTGACGCATTCAATAGTCAGCTTCAGTGGTGAACAGTCGAATAGATACCTATGTAATAAATATATGAGAGTGAATAAATAGTGCAACCTGATCGTGATTGTTCTTTTAGCCTCTGCTGACAACAAAATGCGATGCGCTGGCCGTCCGAACTCGGTCAGTAATCAGTACCGAGCGAGCGCTCTTTGTAATAGGGCTCATAACATCTTTTTAACACCAATTGTTATCACCCTATTTACTGCGAACAAAAATGATTTTGATTTTGATTACAAATTGTAAATATTTCTCTCTGATCTCTGAATATTTTTAAGGGAAATGCAAAATAAAAATAGTTTATTCAGTGACAAATAAAATACAACACAACTAAATATGTGAGTGAAACAATAAGGCTTCAATGCTTTAAGATTATTATTATCCTTATTTTCAGAGACCCCGATTATCAAAGTAACACAAATGACAAAGAGCATTAGTTGTTTAAACATATCTAGTTATGTACGCAATGGATGCGGCAAAGGAAGAAGAAGATAAAATTTAATAACGGATAGCCGTGACGGATAGAATAAGAACGGATAGATTAAAAAGGGTGTCGAGAAGAAGATGATGATGAAACAAATGATGATGAAACAAATGATGGTGAAACAAATGATGGTGAAACAAATGATGTTGAAATAAAAATAAATGACAGTGAAGAAAGATAATAATAGAGAAGAGAAGTAATAATAGAGAGAGTTGTCGAGCGGTGGAAGAAATATGTGGAAAAATGATGATAGAGTAGTCGAGTGGTGAAAAATAATGATGAAGTCGAGTGGTGAAAAATAATGATGAAGTCGAGTGGTGAAAAATAATGATGAAGTCGAGTGGTGAAAAATAATGATGAAGTCGAGTGGTGAAAAATAATGATGAAGTCGAGTGGTGAAAAATAATGATGAAGTCGAGTGGTGAAAAATAATGATGAAGTCGAGCGGTGGAAAATAATGATGAAGTCGAGCGGTGAAAAATAATGATGAAGTCGAGCGGCGGAAAATAATTAAGAGAAGTCGAGCCAGAGAACGAAGATTACGAGAAAGATTTAAAGATTATACGTCATGTCATGGAGTACCTATGATACGGAAGTTTTAATACGAGGAGGAGATAAAAACAGAGGAGGAGATAAAAACAGAGGAAAAGATAAATGAAAGTAGGGTGATAACAAAAGTGAACGAAGGACGTTTCGGACTATATGTGGGGGATTTATAATTATGTAAGTTTTTATAGGGGTGTAAAAGTTGTATTATGTAAAGGCGTGAAACTTAAGCTCAGTTTTAACATTATCAGTTTTAAGGGGGTGCGTTAGTTTTAAGGGGACATAATATATGATTCATTTAAGGGGGTGTGAAAATATGGATAGTTTGTAAATGAATCATTATAGAGTTAAAAATATCTGACTACATGAATAATAACTATGTATTTTGGTAACTGTGTATTTACAAAAGGTTTTTAATATGGGCTGAGCTTTAAGAGTTTTTTAATCACAAATTTACTTTTATAAGTTTATAGTTTATTGTAATTTAATTTTAGTTTATATTTTTGTGTTTTCTATGTTAGGTGTGAGTGAGATGATTGAGTGAGAAGTATGAGTTTTTATAATTTGAAGTTAGAGATTAGAGATTAATAAAGAAGTTAGGAGAATTTAACGGGAAGTTCGAGTAGGAGTTGAAGATTTATTTGAAGTTTTGTAATTAGGTAGGTCGAGTAGGAGTTAAACTTTAAAGTTAGTTGAAGGTGTGTAATAAGGTAGTTCGAGTAGGAGATTATTGAAGTTAGCTGAAGGTTTATAATTAGGGGAAGAAGTTAAGGATTTAGTTGACGGTTTATGTGAATTAAAGTTTCGAGAGGTGGAAGGTTTTTAATGTGTCGAGGTTATGCTAAGAGGTAGAGGTAAGGTAATGTAATTGGTATTAACAGATAGAAGTATTTGTGAAGTATATTTAATTTTTGGAAGGAAACTCTAAAGATGGTTAGGAACATTTTATATTTATTTATTGTTGTGTGAAAATTGTGAGCATGTGGAAGTGCAGCAGACAGATTGAGGGGGTGTGTTGAGGGTGGCATGCGACCTTCATAGTGGAAGGTCGGCACTGGCACACAACACTAAGTTTTGAATACAGAAAAGTTTATGTTTGACAATCTGTCTTGTTATCATCTTCTTCTCGACACCCTTTTTAATCTATCCGTTCTTATTCTATCCGTCACGGCTATCCGTTATTAAATTTTATCTTCTTCTTCCTTTGCCGCATCCATTGCGTACATAACATTTCTATGGCCGCATCTCACTATTTAATTTTCTTCGTTATTGTTTTTTGATCCCTCCTGGTCTCTACTGGGCCCACCATCCTGTTGCGGGTGCGTGCTGGGCCCATAACCTCTTGGAGGGTGCGTGCTGGGCCCATAACCTCTTGGAGGGTTATAAAAATAAGACCAGGAGGAGGGTTGTCACTATTTAATCACTCTCATATATTTATTACATAGGTATCTATTCGACTGTTCACCACTGAAGCTGACTATTGAATGCGTCACCGTTGATGTGCAGGTAGACAGATTGTCAAACATAAACTTTTCTGTATTCAAAACTTAGTGTTGTGTGCCAGTGCCGACCTTCCACTATGAAGGTCGCATGCCACCCTCAACAATGATGGTGAAACAAATGATGGTTAAACAAATGATGGTGAAACAAATGATGGTGAAACAAATGATGTTGAAATAAAAATAAATGACGGTGAAGAAAGATAATAATAGAGAAGGTAGTCGAGCGGTGGATAAATAAGTAGAGAAATAATAATATAGAGAGAGTAGTCGAGCGGTGGATAAATAAGAAGAGAAGTAATAATAGAGAGAGTTTTCGAGCGGTGGAAGAAATAAGTGGAAAAATAATAGTAGAGAGGATGTCGAGCGGTGGAAAAATATGTGGAAAAATGATGATAGAGTAGTCGAGTGGTAGAAAATAATGATGAAGTCGAGCAGTGGAGAATAATGATGAAGTCGAGTGGTGAAAAATAATGAAGTCGAGTAATGAAAAATAATGATGAAGTCGAGTGGTGAAAAATAATGATGAAGTCGAGTGGTGAAAAATAATGATGAAGTCGAGCGGTGGAAAATAATGATGAAGGAGAACAAAGATTACGAGAAAGATTTAAAGATTATACGTCATGTCATGGAGTACCTATGATACGGAAGTTTTGATACGAGGAGGAGATAAAAACAGAGGAGGAGATAAAAAACAGAGGAGGAGATAAAAACAGAGGAGGAGATAAAAACAGAGGAAAAGATAAATGAAAGTAGAGTGATAACAAAAGTGAACGAAGGACGTTTCGGACTTTATGTGGGGGATTTATAATTATGTAAGTTTTTATAGGGGTGTAAAAGTTGTATTATGTAAAGGCACATTATCAGTTTTAAGGGGGTGCGTAGTTTTGAGGACACAATATTATTATATGATTCATTTAAGGGGGTGTGAAAATATGGATAGTTTGTAAATGAATCATTATAGAGTTAAAAGCATTTAGTTTCAAAACCTATAACTGAATACCTGACTATGAATAACTGTTTTCTATTTGAGTTTACTTTTATAAGTTTATAGTTTATTGTAATTTAATTTGAGTTTATATTTATTGATTTATTTTTGTGTTTTCTATGTTAGGAGGATTTAATAAGGTAGTTCGAGTAGGAGATTATTGAAGTTAGTTGAAGGTTTATGAGAATTAAAGTTTCGAGAGGTAGAAAGTTTCTTTAATGTGTCGAGGTTATGCTAAGAGGTAGAGATAGGGTAATGTAATATGTAATTGTTACCAACAGGTAGAAGTATTTGTGAAGTATATTTAATTTTTGGAAGGTAACTCTAAATTTATGCGGTGTAAGTTAGATGGTTAGGAACATTTTATATTTATTTATTGTTGTGTGAAAATTGTGAGCATGTGGAAGTGCAGCAGACAGATTGAGGGGGTGTGTTGAGGGTGGCATGCGACCTTCATAGTGGAAGGTCGGCACTGGCACACAACACTAAGTTTTGAATACAGAAAAGTTTATGTTTGACAATCTGTCTACCTGCACATCAACGGTGACGCATTCAATAGTCAGCTTCAGTGGTGAACAGTCGAATAGATACCTATGTAATAAATATATGAGAGTGAATAAATAGTGCAACCCTCCTCCTGGTCTTATTTTTATAACCCTCCAAGATAACCTGATCGTGATTGTTCTTTTAGCCTCTGCTGACAACAAAATGTAGACTGACAAGAATGACATAATACGAAATTTAACCTATGTCATATCTACTGGTCAGTCTATGGAAAACATGACCTTCTTGCTTCAAGTCTTCAACACTCCTCCTCACTTGTTTCCCACAGACACCCGCTCTCGAACAGCCTTTCAACATACACCCATCTCTCTACGGCAAAATTCATGCTTACCTCTCGCTACAGATTTTGTCAAAGCATCAGCAACCATTTGTTTTGTCTCGAGGTATTTGAGCATGATTTCTCCATTTTCAACTGTCTCTCTAATAAACTGGTAGCGAACATCAACGTGTTTGGTACGCTGATGGTGCACCGGATTTTGAGCAATTGCCATAGCAGATTGGCTATCCGTATGTATTATTATGGGTGGCTCCTCCTTTCCCATAATTTCCCTTTGGAACCTCTTTAGAAAAATAGCTTCTTTTGCAGCTTCAGACAGACTCATATATTCGGCTTCAGCTGTAGATAGAGCTATGCTCTTCTGTTTTGTGCTTTGCCACGAAATGGCTCCTTTCGCCAATACAAATACGTTGCCCGAATACGACTTTCGATCAACAATGTTGCCTCCGTGATCAGCGTCAGCAAATCCCTCTATATTATTGTAGGTGTCCTTTATGTATCGGAGACACATACCCTTTGTGCCCTTAAGGTACCTAAGAATTCTCTTCGTCGCAGTCCAGTGAACTTCTGAGTAACAGTTGCAAAACTGGCTCATAAAGTTAACCGAGTGCGCTATATCTGGTCTCGAGCACACTGCAATATACATGAGGGATCCGATTAGCTCTCTAAACGGTATCTTTGCATCCGCTGTGTATGGTTCTTGCGGTTTCTCGAACCGTTGGCCAGGTACTCCAGGAGTACTCACAGGTTTGCAGTTTTCCATATTGAATCTGCGAAGGACTTTGTCGATGTAATCCTCTTGATCAATTGTTATGGAATTCTGTTCTTGTTTAATTCTTAGTCCAAGAAATAACTCCGCTCTTCCTAAGTCCTTCATCTCAAATTTTGACATTAGTTCGCTTTTCACTTTTGCTACCTCTTTATCATCATTGTGGAATATTAAGATGTCATCCACGTAGATGGCTAAAATTGTGGTATCCTTGTTTGTCCTCCTTATGTACACGCATGGTTCATTTTTGCAACGCTTGAAGTTAAGACTCTCCAGCTCTGTGTGCAACTTCGTGTTCCAAGAACGTGGCGCTTGTTTAAGTCCATATAAAGATTTTTGGATCAAACACACATAATCTTCCTTTCCTTTCTCTTCAAAGTGCGGTGGTTGACGCATGAAAACCTTCTCGTTCAGGTTTCCGTTAAGGAAGGCTGTCTTGACATCCATGTGCTCAATTTTCAAGCCGAGGTTTGCTGCCAAAGCAATGAGTAGTCTCAGCGAACTATGTCGCACTACTGGTGAGAATGTCTCGTCATAATCTATGCCTTTTCTTTGGCTAAATCCACGTGCCACCAATCGGGCTTTATAACGAGTCTTATTCCGTGAAAATATGGATAGTTTGTAAATGAATCATTAAAGAGTTAAAAGCATTTAGTTTCAAAACCTATAACTGAATACCTGACTATGAATAACTGTTTTCTATTTGAGTTTACTTTTATAAGTGTATAGTTTATTGTAATTTAATTTTAGTTTATATTTATTGATTTATTCTTGTGTTTTCTATGTTAGGTGTGAGTGAGATGATTGAGTGAGAAGTATGAGGTTTTAATGAGTTAATTTATGAGAAAGGATTGTAATTTGAAGTTAGAGATTAGAGATTAATAAAGAAGTTAGGAGAATTTAACGGGAAGTTCGAGTAGGAGTTGAAGATTTATTTGAAGTTTTGTAATTAGGTAGGTCGAGTAGGAGTTAAACTTTAAAGTTAGTTGAAGGTGTGTAATAAGGTAGTTCGAGTAGGAGATTATTGAAGTTAGCTGAAGGTTTATAATTAGGGGAAGAAGTTAAGGATTTAGTTGACGGTTTATGTGAATTAAAGTTTCGAGAGGTGGAAGGTTTTTAATGTGTCGAGGTTATGCTAAGAGGTAGAGGTAAGGTAATGTAATTGGTATTAACAGATAGAAGTATTTGTGAAGTATATTTAATTTTTGGAAGGAAACTCTAAAGATGGTTAGGAACATTTTATATTTATTTATTGTTGTGTGAAAATTGTGAGCATGTGGAAGTGCAGCAGACAGATTGAGGGGGTGTGTTGAGGGTGGCATGCGACCTTCATAGTGGAAGGTCGGCACTGGCACACAACACTAAGTTTTGAATACAGAAAAGTTTATGTTTGACAATCTGTCTACCTGCACATCAACGGTGACGCATTCAATAGTCAGCTTCAGTGGTGAACAGTCGAATAGATACCTATGTAATAAATATATGAGAGTGAATAAATAGTGCAACCCTCCTCCTGGTCTTACTTTTTATAACCCTCCAAGAGTATGTACCTCTGGAAGTATGTATCGATTAATCGATTAAAATCAATGGGCGATTTTCTGACAGCCCGTTTTGTTAGTTCTCAATAGATGGCGCCGTTCCACCTATGCAGTCACAAGGAACGAAGCGTTATAAAGTTTACTTCGACATGACTGTTATTCGATAAAACGAAACGTTTTGTTTATGTCAGATGTAATTTTCATTCCCGAAAAAATTACAATTGGCGGAATTGTTAATAAAAAACACTAAGCAAGCCATTCATTAAGAAGAAGAAGAAGAAAGAATGAATGAGTAAAGATTAAGGTTTAAGGTTTAAGACATTTATTTCTCAACAAGAATACATTATTCACTTATAAGAGAAATACAAAGGAATATTTAGCATAGTTGCCACAGTGTAAGATTATGGCTTCTAGATTCAAAACCAGAGGTAACAAAATAGATGTACAGTCAACAGCACGTCAGACGTAACACTTTGGACTTTGTACCGCTCTTATGTCGGGGGCATAAGCGCTATTATCGAACTGCAAGTGTATACCGTGATGTGCTGTTGACTGTACTATCGAGGTCACCCGCGCGTGATCACCCTTAAGGCTAAAATCCTGTGCAATATTTTTACGTTTACAAGCGCCGCTCCTAAGAAGTCACGATGCGCGTGCACGGTATATTTTTCCAAAAGTGATCACGCGCGGGAGACCTCGATCGTACACATACTTCGTTCAACGCCCCGGCAGGAGAGGAAGACCCAAAAAGGGCTGGCTTGGCGTCTTGGCGGATGACATGCGTGTCAATGGGCTCACCACAAGGGATGCACAAGACCGTCCGAAGTGGAGGAGGAAGAGTAGGAAAGCGGACCCCGGGCCCCGCAAGGGCGCAACCGGGATAACGCTGGGATGATGATGATGATACTTCGTTCAACGCCATCTAGACCGACAAACTTATCTGTTCCGGTGGCGGCGTCGCTACTGTCTATTTAAAACTGTCATTAAATATCGTTTTTGCATTGCATTTCACGTAGTTCCAATTTTGGCCACCGGAACAGATAAGTTTGTCGGTCTATAAATCCAACTGACACAAGTGTCAAAACTTTTTATTGTTGGCAGCCCTTCAAGATACCAACCTTCAAAAAAGTATATAAAAAGACCGACAAACATATCTGTTCCGGTGGCCAAAATTGGAACTACGTGAAATGCAATGCAAAACGATATTTAATGACAGTTTTAAATCGACAGTAGCGACGCCGCTACTGGAACATATAAGTTTGTCGGTCTATACATTTGGATAGTATTTTAGAAAATTATTTATTTTACCCCCAGCGCGGTGCGTGTTAGCCATACAAAACAAACCCGACAGAAACATCTTTTAGATAGAAGTAGAACCAATATATTACTGATCTGTGAGTAGAACTCAAAATTAATTTTAATAACGCTTGCCTTGCTGCCCCCCTTGTGCTTGTGTAGGTTGAGGACTTGAGGAGAAGTGTTTTTGAACAAGTTTGTTTTTTGGCTCCACGCTATTATAGACCTGGCTTTAATTTAAACAAAACTGTATGATAAATCATTTAGCTATTGTTACAAAAAAAATTTACAAATGTAGCTATTAAAAAGTCGTTTCAAACGAAACTGATATTTATAACTCGTTGGCCTCGTTGCCCTATAGATTATGGTATGTATATGTGTGTTCTATGTTATGCTCAGCGCAAACGACGCGAGGCCTCAGTGAAATGAACATTATTTTTTGTTTTATTGTAACATTCCATGCACTGACTGAGCTCGATTTGTTGTTCCATAACAATGATGTTTTATGCTATAGTCATAAACTTAATATACATAGATAATATTAATTCCATGGCTATAGTTATGTTACGTTCATAGTAATTACGATTTAAATCTGTTCCATTGCACACATTGACAAAATATATAACTGATAAGTAAGACAAAAGATACGAAATAGCACGCAAATGAAAGAGATAGGTATAATTTGACGTATGACGCAGACTGTTAAAAAACCTCACAATTGGGTCTTTTTTGAGTCTTCAAAACGCGAGCGCTTATAACATACATATCTGCTTTTGTTTGTTTAAAATATCATTGTTCCATATGTATTAGGTACTTTACTCTTTGGATTGTTGTCAATGAAGATCAATGATTGATTCCATGGTTTTATTTATAGTTCGTTTCGTTTCTTCGTATAGCAATACTTATTATTTTAAGTGAAATATTTCCTCAGCGCAATGAAAATTTTATTAATTACTAGCTAATAAATTCTTAAACAATCCCTACCTAGTTAAACTAGTAGGAAAAGATTGTGAGATAAGTCTTGGGAATAAAATAAAACTTAGTGGTTAATGGAAATCAACTGACCTTTGCGTTTTGTTTCATAAATCTTCGAATGTGTTCACTTCACTAGGTACTTCACTCACTTGACTGACTCTGCTTGACCCTTTCTTTCGATTTGATTGACGTTTCAATAAATTATTCAATAAAAAACGTGCGAGACGATTGAGCGCGTGAAGTTCGGCGCGACGTATTTACGGTTATTACGGCACAGCGCGGCTAGCTAGTCCCACGTTGCCCCGAGTATCTCTTATCAGTAATTAGATATTCTTAAATAGTTCATCTCGTTATTCCCGACGCACACACAATAAGTGACCGTCGTGAGGTCGTCCCGTTTCGTGGCTCGGTGCTGATGAAATCAACAGTACCGCTCGAGGAAGTAGTGAATAAATTGGACCACTTAGTTCTACCTCTAACTACCAGAATGCCGAACATCAAGGTCTTCAGTGGCAGCTCGCACCCGGACCTCGCGCAAAAAATCGTCGACCGCCTGGGAATTGATCTAGGCAAAGTTGTTACAAAAAAATTTAGCAACATGGAAACGTGCGTGGAAATCGGCGAGTCGGTTCGTGGCGAAGATGTTTACATTGTGCAGAGCGGTAGCGGCGAGATCAACGACAACCTCATGGAACTATTGATCATGATTAACGCGTGTAAGATCGCATCGGCGTCCCGAGTTACGGCTGTCATCCCGTGCTTCCCTTACGCGCGACAAGACAAAAAAGACAAGAGCAGAGCGCCGATTACCGCTAAACTTGTTGCTAACATTCTCTCTGTGTCTGGTGCAGATCACATCATCACAATGGACCTACACGCGTCGCAAATTCAAGGCTTTTTCGACATACCTGTAGATAACCTATTTGCTGAACCTGCCGTGTTGAAATGGATAAAAGAAAACATTCCTGACTGGAAAACCAGCATTGTTGTATCTCCTGATGCTGGTGGTGCTAAGAGAGTAACTTCTATAGCTGATAGGCTAAATGTTGAGTTTGCTCTGATCCACAAAGAGAGGAAGAAGGCTAACGAAGTAGCATCCATGGTGTTAGTTGGTGATGTAAAGGACCGTACAGCAATTCTCGTGGATGATATGGCAGACACTTGTGGCACTATATGCCATGCTGCTGAAAAGTTGATTGAGGCAGGAGCTATTAAAGTGTATGCAATTCTCACTCATGGTATTTTTTCTGGGCCTGCTATTTCTCGAATCAACAATGCTTGCTTAGAAGCTGTTGTTGTGACAAACACAATACCACAGGAACGGCATATGCAAGAGTGTCCTAAAATTCAATGCATTGATGTATCAATGATGTTGGCGGAGGCTGTTCGGCGTACACACAACGGGGAGTCTGTTTCATATCTATTTTCCAATGTTCCATACTAGATTAATTACACTTTTAATTTTACATTAATTTAGGTATTAGGTTCTCCAACATGAATTATGTTTTAATATTTGCTGGCAGACAATACTGAATCATTGTGGACATCTTATGTGGTCTAGTTTGCATGTAATCTAACAGTAATAGATTAGATAAAAGTTAACGGGTTGTTTTCAAATTAATTGTACCATAACTCACATGTAACGTCACTCACATGTAACATAAAGGTAAATTCTCACAAGATAATATTCTCCCATCGTATTAAAACTAGTGGCTGCCCGCGACTTCGTCTGCGTGGACCGTAGAGAACCATGGACAAGGGTAAAAAAAGTCATAAGTTTAGTGCCAAACATCCAAAACCGTTTAGGCGTACCTAAATTTTACGGTTTTATCCCTGTAAATGACGATTTCAAACAAACTTTCATCCCCTATTTCCACCCCTTCCATTGCTCCCCTTTTTCCGGGATTGAAATGAGACGACACGGCAGGCACTAGCTTTCAAATAAAAAAAGAATCATCGAAATTGGTCCACCCAGTAAAAAGTTATGAGGTAACAAACAGAAAAAAAAATACAGTCGAATTGAAAACCTCCTCCTTTTTTTTTGAAGTTGATTAAAAACGAACATTGTGAGTAACGAAATTGTGAATAACGAACCCCAATGTGGACGAGTCTTTACCATGTAACGTTATTCACATGTAAGTAAATATTGATGTTTTACTACATCTCAGTAAACATAACATCATAACCACAAAGCCTGCAAACAATGTAATTGCCATTTTACAATCACAACAATTAGTTCTTTCGAATACACTTATATTAATATACAACTTCACTTACCTTACATATTATAATCCTGTCGTTTTTCACAGGTTTTCGATGTTAATTTTACGACCTCATTTACATAACCTCATGTAACTCTGGCAAAGACAGGCGTTTTGTTTATTTTTTAACACCAAATGGAAGTCCGGGAATGCCAGAACCGAAAAAAACATTTCAACGGTAGTTATTGCAATTTTAAAGTCCCAAATACCGTTACTCACGCATTGTTACTCACATGTTACAAAACCTTGGACATCTCTTTAAATCAATGTAAAAAAACAAACAATAAGCTGAATACGACCTCAACGCAAGTCACGGTTAGTCTGTCCTTTAATCTAAAGATCAAAGTTCATAATTTGCCTGTACGTGTATTTACGAAAGAGTTGTTCACATTTTTCTAGACAAAGGTAGCAAATGGACATCCTTATTTTGTATGAGATGAAAAAATAATAGTTTGTTTTCTTAGCTCATATTCCATAACTATTTGATTAAATAACAAAATTATAAGCTTAAGTTATAATAAGTTAACCAAGCTGCTGGAAAAATATTCATAAAACAGTTCAGAATTGAAATCTTTCTCACAATTACGCAATGAAGGTGTTGGACAAAAATTTTGACTCTAGGTACAATTATTTTGATTTTTACCCTAACAGAGATTTGGTGATAATTTACTTTAAAATTAATACTTTTTTATGCATACAAGGGACTGTTGGAAATCTACTAATTTAGCTATAGCTTTAAATTCACATAAATGGATTTAAGAAGGACTACTTAGATGATTTCCTTTTATTATATAATCTCATTTGAATATAGTTTTGTTGCATTCTTATGATATGCCCATTAAATATATAATGCAGATACAATGCTTTATTAAATGCACTGTAATGAATTAAAAAGTATTAATACTCATGGCCATAATAGTTCCATTCCATAGTTGCAATAAATAATTGAATGTTTTTTTAAAACTTTCTTTTGCATTTATATGAAAAACCTAATTAGGTTAAAGACAACTTGTTACTTACTGTTAAAAGTATTTTCCTACTTTTTCAAATGAACTAACATTTTGTTTGTGAGAATATTTTTATCTTTATTAGCATAGTACTAGTTGTTAAAAAAACAATCACTTAGTTGTTTTGTTTACAATTTTTACATTATCAAAATGCCATTTTGATTGTATGTTAGAGTTTTATTTTCGTCATAAAGATGTCAATTCGATGTATTGTGTATCTCAGAAATACAATACATGACTTTCTTTTATTGTTTAAGTTAACTGTAGGTCCAACAAATAATATGGCAAAATGAAATCAGATTGGGGCCTTTTGTAGCCCTTGTGGATATATATTAGAGGAATGAATTAATTGCACATATTTTGTTCATCCACTTTATTGGAATTTACGAACACGTGAGTTGTAAGGTGTATGTATTACAGTTAAACATGTTGATTAAAGTAATACTGGTGTAAGAAATTGTTTATTCTAAAAATGTTATTCGGCTTTAAATATTATGGATTGTAAATTGCAATGAAAGATTTTCTAAATTTATAAAGCTAATATTATTATGTATATTTGGTCCATATACCTACTATTAAGCATAAATAAAAAAATTAATAATATTTCTTTAATATTTTTTTTATTATTATATTATACTTTGTTTCTTTACAATATTATAAATGATTGACATAGCTAATACCTATCCATCAATTTATTTTTTATAAACTACACACACACGGTACAAAAGTACTCTGGATCCAAAGTAGACAAAGGTATTTATTCGAAGAGCTATAACGTTAGAGTTTCATTACCAAATATCTACATTGAAAAGAAGAACTGGTCTTTGGATCTGGTTGAAGAGGAAATCACCAATTTTAATGCTAAACAAAAACTTGATAATAAGTAAATTGATCAAACACCCAACAAACTCATTAGGCGCCCGCTTATGGCCAATCCTGTTTGACATTCTCAGGATTTGGTGCGCGTCATAAATGGCACAAACTTCAGCAATAGTCCGCTACAAGTACAAGAAACAGAACAGAAAGTATCTCAGTACCCAATCCAATTTATACAGAGCAGTTTGTCAAATTAGTTTTTTTTTGTCCATTCTGATAAACTGTTTATCTTAAAGGATAACTAGGTGGATTCTAAGCTTAGCGAATGGGTATAGATTTTGGCGAAAAGTAAAGTAAAATAAGACAACATTTTATTCCATTATCACAAGCTTGCTGCGTATGTTTAAATATGAACCGAATCTAAACCTGTGTCTAAACATAATAAGCGTAAAAAGAATCCTGGTCCACCACAGTAAGTACTTAGATAGTCTCGTATTCATCTACACTGCAAATATTACAAGTCGTGTCGTCTTACAAGTGTAGCGTCTTCAAGCCGTGTTACATCATCGAATATATCTGTATCGGTATGAAAACTTGACCTAAGGTCAATGATGTAAATTATTTGCTTTGCTGCTGTGGGAGCGAAAATGATAGCACAAAGTTCCATTGACCTATAGCGGTCGACGTTACTTTCAAGTTTATACATTATAATATTACCTTTGTAGAATACTTTTTAATTTTTATTAAAAGATACCTAATAATGTAATGACTAATAATGGATGCCTGTGCCCTGCTTAGAGACAGTTATAGGCTAATATTTATATTAACGACGAGTATGGGTAGTTACTGACTTTTACTTGCTCGATGGAGCGATGCAATAGCGCGTATCGGTAGCGACATTGTGCATTGCCCTGAGCGCCAAGGGCCGTGGATTCGGATCCAGGTCAAACATTCATGCGATTTGTTAAGCTCAATGTGATGAACATTTGTGTTTGTTGTGTCTGTAGTTATAGACACAACCATTTCGTTACAGCTGTAGGAGATTTCGGATAAAAAGAACAGAGGAAGGAAAATAAATAACACATCGAATCACGAGTTCTATTATGATCTGTGATTTCTTATGTAATAATTTTATTTCCTAGGAAGGACCTACTTACCTACATTTCATTCTTTAACCTACTTGTACCAAAGACCTTCCTTCGCCAGTGGTTAAGAGCGCGGCAGCGGTCGAGAGTAAATTATTCTTACTGAAATTTAATATGAGCAGTTCAGTTGTGTATCTACATACCTGTAAGTACATCTTACCTAATACAATTTTCTATAGGTACCTGCCGAGAGAATTCTGGCATAATCTGGTCATCCTAAATTACATTCAAAGGTACTGAACTCTGTGTTACCTTTTTAAAATAAATTCGCAGGCAAAGCTACGCTTAGGTAGTGGTACCCAAACATTTTATCTTGACGAAAATAACAATAAAGTTGTTTTGTTACCACCCACCTGCACCAGGGGAAGTTAAAGTACCGGAGAAACTTGGAAGGGATTTACTAAAATATAATTATGTTCCTCTTATACCACCTAGGTGGGGACAGTGAAAAAAAACTTACTTATCCCACCCAGCTTTTTTTTCGAAAGTTTCAAAACCTACATTATGCACCAGCTTCGCCTCCCACAATGACGGGTTGTTAAACCCGCTCGAAATTAATAGTAGGTTTTTAAAGTAAGATACCCATGTAAGTATAGAGGAAATAAAATAATCTATAATATCATTGTTTTTCTGGAGATTGAGGTCCAGTATAGCCACTAGTGTAATATTTCTATTCAGCAACTAAATGTACCTACACATAAAGATAGCCTGGATGACCTGACAAGGCCCCCTGTTAATGCTACAGACGTCACAATTAGATAAACTGTCATAAATAAATAAGTTATTTGTGACAAATTGTTAACAGGGCACAATAACAACTTACTTACTCAATCACAGAGTTCTCCTCTACAATGTCATCCACTAATGAAAGTAGAGGGGGAGGGAACATCCCAATAGAGCATCAATCACTATTCTAAACAATTACAGTACAGAAGCCGCTGCAGGGCAAGCAAGTCATGCCCCCCTACCTGAAGGCGCCCTCCCCGTATTACACTACAAAGCCCCCACCACCACAAGGTAATGACCCCACCTGAAGGCTTACTTAAACTCATTGACCGCCTCCGTGGAACAAGGTATAAAACCCAGAGGTTGTGGGTTCGATTCCCACCTATAAGGGTCTGTTTGGTGGTAGGGCTTTTTCAGAGTCCGCCTGGGTGGACCACGACCCATGCCTGCTAAGAACCCTCCCACAGGTGAAATCTGCCGCCATAACAGCTCTGGCTGTGTTCCGCCAGTAATGTGCGAGCCAGTACATACACTTGAAATCAAAGGCTCGAAGATCAGATGAGCCTACAGTCTGGCAGCACATTGAGCGACGCTTCCGAGTAGGTACCAACCACCCCCCGGTACCGGGGTCGTTGGGAAAAAACTTCGTGGTAAAGTGTCCCTCAATGGAATAGGCCGCAGTGGCCGCTTACCATCAGGCGGGCTGCGTGTCTGTCTACTAGAGTTGCCCATCGATAGTCCACTATCGATAGTCTATCGATACTATCGATAGCCCAAATCCAGGCAATACTATCGATAGTATCGATACTATCGAGCAACAATACTATCGATACTTTTTTAACTATCGATACTATCGATAGCATCGATCAACAATACTATCGATAGTATCGATACTATCGATAGCACTATCGATATTGTTACTATTTTTCAAGGTCAACTATCGAAGTGTATCCCATCCGGCCCGGTGACCTGGCCCGGCGCCGGGCCAGATGGGAAAAAAAAGTTTTATCCGGCCCGGTGATATGTTTACCGGGCCAGATGACACAAAACAAGTGCCATCGTCCCCGGTAATGGGAAAAAAGAGGATACGCCTCGTAATTTGTGAAATACTAACTACATGCATCTATGAAAGGGATTGAACGTATATATCAAACTGCTATGTATACAATAATCAGTTTTTATTGTGAATGACGCGATATCATATTGTGTCATAAATCGCAACCTGAAATAGACTTCATAAAAGTAGATCTTTTTGAATTTGAACATAATAAGATTTTTATAATAATAATAATCAACGAAGGTCGAAAATTGCTTGCACCTGTTTTTTTGATTCCATCACCAGACAATGTTTTCCTACTTTTAATTGTTTCCCCGTTCATTTGTTTTCCCGATATTAATTTGTTTTCCCGATATTAATTTGTTTTCCCGCTATTAATTTGTTTTCCCGATATTAATTTGTTTTCCCGACATTCATTTGTTTCCCTGGCATTCATATTTTGTTTCCCCGACATTCATTTGTTTCCCCGACATTTACTCGTTTCCCCGAAATTTATTTGTTTACCGAAATTTAAACCCATTTTAGTAAAATTGGAAAAACTATTCCCTCCCAGGTGTGATTTGGGAAAGATTCACTAGTTCCAGTAAAAATCGCAAGGAACTAATGAGAAGAAAAAGTATCACTAGTCCGCTGGAACTTTTTTGACTGGAACTAGTTAGAATAATCCGCTCGATAAGAGGTTCTTTAGTTATTTTTATAAGACTGTATGTTACAATAAGTACTTAATTTTGTTTGATTCATAGCATTTTGGCTTTGTTCATTAAAAGATTGTTATTTTATATACTTTGAGCAGCAGTTTGATTTGGACGTAGTTAAGCAGAAAGGACTCAAACCACACTTTGGCCAAAATTGAGTTAAGCATGCCATCGTACTCCTGATAGTCGAATCTATATGACAGTAAAACCCCCATTTTCAAAATGTACACAGAAACTAGATATTTTTGACCCCCGACTCAACCCACAGTATGAAGAGCACACAAAATATTTTTGCTGAATGGATTCAACTCACTTAAGTTGTTTTTGAGAAATGTATAATCTATAAGTATATGCTTAATCATCAAATTACTAAAACGACTCAAACAGGTTAGGTCATTTCTGTGTTTTAAGTTTACTGAAACAAAATATATTATTTTGTTTTACAGAAACGACTCAAAACACAATGAGATATTTCAGAAAAAACTAATTAAGGTGAACTGCGCATTTAATTGAAATAACCAAATGGACTCAGGCAGATTGAGTCCCTTGTGGTATGTGTGTGCTGTGGGTTGAGTCGTTAGTAAGAAATAGATAGAGATGGGCATTCAACCTAGTTTTTTCCCATTCTTGGGAAAAAAAACCCGGAAATTTCCCCAATCGGGTTTTTTATGCGGGTTTTTTCGTTTTATTGAATGAATTTGTTTAATCAAACAATAAAAACAATGTTATAGTAATGGTGAATGGTACGAGTAGTACGTTACGTTTAGCAACTCTGGTAAGTAATGGGATGTATGTAAAGATGATTTGTTGCCTGGGCATGTATGGACGTATTGAGTAAATGCCCAATAAACGTCCATTTACACCCAACAAATGTCCCAAAACAGCATTTATTTTACTCGTAAAATATAACAAATAATCTATAACTATTTAAAAGAGAAATCTGAATGACTAACTGACTGAATGAATGACTGACTGACTGACATTCAACGCCCAGCTCAAACTACAATACCTAGGAACTTGAAATTTTGTACAGGAATTCTTTATAATGCGTTAGTTCCACTAAGAAGAGGTTTTGGAAATTTACCCCCCAAGGGGGTAAAAAGGGGGTTGGAAGTTTGTATGAAACTTTGCCATTTTAAAAGTTGCAGGCTTAAAATTCAAGAAGTAGATTTTTGGTCTGGTGTCAGTTTCAAATAAAAAGGGGTTTTAGATAATCTACCCTCCAAGGGGGCTGAAAAAGTATCTACAATTAAAATGTTCTGTACCAAATTCTTTTTAATGCGTAAGTTCCCAATTGTAAGAAAGGTTTTTTGAATATTTCAACCCCCGAGGGGGATAAAAAGGGGGTGAACATTTTGAACTTTAAGTTTTTTACAGGAGTGCTTCATAATGTGTAAGTTCTACTAATGGGGTTTATGGAAGCTACCTCCCAAGGGGGTTTTATAGGGTATAGTCAACGCGAGCGAAGCCGCGGATGGACGTCTAGTCTATACATGACTGGAAACTGTATAGACTAGACGAAACTGACCGACGACTTACAGTCTTCAAATTTGAGCATTCATTTTTGGTTCGGTGTCAGTTTGAAATCAAAATAAACCCCCCAGGGGGGTTACAAAAGGGATTAAAATAAAACTTGAAATTTGTGCAGGGTTTCTTTATAATGTGTAAGTTCCCACTAAGAAAGCGTTTTAAAATATTTCAGTTCGTCGGCATCTTCCATAAACCCCTTCTTAGTCGGAACTAACACTATAGAAAAGTTCAGAATTTTAAACTCCTTTTTAACCGCTTTGGGGAGTGAAATATTTAAAACCCCTTCTAATACCTTGTAAAATCTAGCATTATTCCTCCGAAAGCTGTCATCGGTTTGACAGGAGTAACGTTTCACAATTTTTGACTATCAAATTTAATGTATGCAGGGAAATAACGTTCATGATTGGCTGGCCCCGCTTACTTAGGGATGTCCATTGCTGAAATCTTTTGCTTACACGTAATAAACGATTCTGAAGGTTCTAACATATCGGTAAAATTATTAATTATTAATTCTATAATCATAAGTCAATCAATTTGAATAAAAGTAAGTCGTTGATTAGACAAATCTGATCATATAAATGCGATTCGAAAAAAGAATAATTTCTTAAAGGTAGTCCGTAAAATTTGCAGTGTAATTCGATGAAGAATCGATTACTTAAATATCGAAAATTTGACACGTGCCTAGAAATGTCACTGTGACACCTGTGGCAGAAATCATCGTATATTACTTTACTTACAAGGAACAGGTACAGTCGGAACTAACACTAATGATAGCCCCAGTACAAAACTTCAAGGTCATAATATTAGCGCCTTGGGGGGTGAAATATTCAAGAAACTTTTCTTAGTGGGAACTTACACATTATAAAGAACCCCTGCACAAAATCCCAAATTTTAATTTCAAAATCCTTTTTAAAGAGTCCCTGTAAAAGAAATCAAGTTCCTAGGTCTTGTAGTTCGGGCTGGGCGTTGATTTTCAGTCAGTCAGTTATTCATTTAGTCAGTCAGTCATTCAGTCAGTCAGTTTCCTTTTTTATATATAGATAGACGATAGATACAGCCATTCGAAGAATTTTTGAATTGCATGGATGGTGAATTTATATAATAAATTTAATCGGCATCCTCCTTGGTCATATTGCCCAGCTTGGTTTAAACCCACCGCCCATAGACGTATCTGTTAGGAGAAACATCGGATCCCTTTACCTTTGTAATCAAATTCACCAGAAACCTTTAAAATTACTGCCTTTTATTAGAAAAGTAACATAAATTGAAAAAAAACCTGCATTTGGGAAAAACAAACGGGTTTTTTCCCGCGCCCATCTCTAGATACGGGCCAACTTTGACATAGAGGAAAATAAAGGAAATGGATTGCTTTTTTTTTCCTATCACGCAAATTGGCTACCGTAATGTTTAAGGACAATAAATAACGATTTTTTAAAGGTTTTACTTATATGGTTTCTTAATAATAACTAAATTTCCAATCGAAGGGTATGTTTGGGTCCATTCTGAGAAATAAAAAAAAATTACCTGTCCTTTCACATTTAAGTTTAATAGTAAGGACTCAACCCACATTTTACTTAATTATCTCGAAATATATATAAAATATGTTTCTTTAATTAATGGACAAAGGAAATATACCCTTTACTTTAAAACTTAAAAGAAAAAAATTAAACAAAAACATACTTTATCTCAGTCAAATAACAGCTAGAACTTTAAACGCTCATAACTCAAAAGTGACTTTGTGTGGATTGAGTCCTTTCTGCTTAACTACGTCCATTTATAAGTTCAATCCCTTTCATAGATGCATGTAGTTAGTGTTTCACAAATTACGTGGCGTATCCTCTTTTCTCCCCTTACCGGGGACGATGGCACTTGGTTTGTGTCATCTGGCCCGGTAAACATATCACCGGGCCGGATAAAACTTTTTTTTTCCATCTGGCCCGGCGCCGGGCCAGGTCACCGGGCCGGATGGGATACACTCAAACTATCGATAGTTGGGCAACTCTGCTGTCTACCAACTGACTTAGTATAAAAAAAATAATGGTGTCTAATACCTACTGTTGCCTATTTCCTCATCTCCACACCTCAACTCCGATTTCCTCCTGTATTATTATTCACGACTATAATTGACGACGGATTTGTTGGTAGTAAGGTTTTTCATCTTCCATAAATCTTATTGTGAGAGCTGTACAATAAAAGGCTCCAAGATTACAGGAACCCTACATTGTTGTGGCACATTGTGTTATGCTTCCTGACTAAAGGCGGGCAACGCATCTATGGCTATCATCTGTGGCTCGCGCTCTCATCTCGCGCTAGTACTACAGAGTCAATTAAAGATTCAGTTCTCGTTAATAAAATATGAAAATGGTCGATAAAGGCGATTAAGATACTAAGTTCACTTGTTCCGTCAGCGATCTCGCGCATGCCACGACTTTATGTGTTCGCTATAAAATCTTTTCACATTGTTTTGTTTATTTCAATTTTCAACAAGAGTTGGAAGGAGAAGCTGATCAACACCGCTTATTCCTCGTCGTGCCACCAACTTGTTCCACCAGTGGCACGACAAGGAATTGTCATTCCTCGCACAGTCCATATTATAAACTCTTTAGCAAACGCGCCACCAGCTACTATTATAGATTTAAGTAAACACATCTGTGCATTAGATTAATGTGTGTTCTCCAAAAAGTTCAAACAGTACTTTAGTGGTTGTAGTAGTGTTACAAAATGCCTAATATAGGAAATGTGTGTATTTGATTGTAAAGAAAACTATAGTAATTGGTTACTTAATTTATTAAATCACTTAATGAGGGTGGTGGTGTGCCTGGGCAGCAGCCTTCCTCATCTGTACAAGTACGTTGCTCAGCTCTTCACGCTTCCTCTTGGCGCGGATGTGTGTGCCCAGGCGGCGCTTCAAGAACTTCAGAGCACGCTTGTCTTTTGACACCTGTAATAGAAGAATAATTATGACATAAGAATAAAACAAAAATTAACAGAATCTCACAGGAGTGAAAATTGAATATGCTACTCAGCGCCTCCGTCCACTTGGCTCCCATGCTTGGATCCCATGGGATCCAAAAATATTTTTTTCCGCCTCTTGGATCCTATCATTATGACATTCAATGAAAATACTATATTTCGCTCCCATGGGATCCAAAAATAATTTTTTCCGCCTCTTGAATCCCATAGGATCCTCAGATAATATAAATTCCTTTTGGATCCCATGCTTGGATCCCATGGGATCCACAGATATTTTTTTTCTCCTCTTGAATCCCATAGGATCCTCAGATAATATAAATTTCCTTTGGATCCCATGCTTGGATCCCATGGGATCCACAGATAATTTTTGTCGCCTCTTGGCTCCCATGGGATTCAAATAAATATATTGCAAGAGTCCACCACCCCCATGGTTGTTTAATTAGATTTTAATAATTCTTACTGCCTCCGTGGTACAGTAGTTAGAGCGTTGGCTCTAATACCCGGAGGTCGTGGGTTCGAATCCCTCGGGGAACATCAATTTGTGTAAATGGTTAGAGGGTAGATGTTAAGAATTTTATTTATTTTATTGTGGAGGGGACCACTTGTGAAGTCAAACTGTCGACGAACCACGTTTAAGAATAAAATAATGTTAAATGTTGTATTTATGTACTTATTTATTATTTAAAATATTTACGTAACAATTCACACAACTAAGCATAAGCTTATGCTATGGGTGCTAGACAACGAATAAACATTACTCTTATAATTTTTTTTTTGTTCACAAATAAGTAATATACATAGAAAAACACCCAGACCGCTATTAGCGATAAGTCCGCCTGTATTGTACAGTTTTATTATGTTACATGTTTTCTGTGTTAAATGTGTAGTGCAATAAAGAAATATTTATCTATCTATCTAATGTCGGAAAAACAAATGAATGTCGGGAAAACAAGTGAATGTCGTTAAAACATTGTTTATTGATCTGAAGTTAAAAAAAAACAGGTGCAAGCGATTTTCGACCTTATCGACAGTTACCAAAAAAACGCATTTTAATAAACCAGCAAAGATAGTCAACAAGCGTTTGCGAAAAAGCAACAAATTTTTGAATGTCAATAAGGTTAAAAATCGTTTGCACCTGTTTTTTTACATCAAATCAATAAAAAATGTTTTAACGACATTCATTTGTTTTTCCGACATTCATTTGTTTTTCCGACATTCATTTGTTTTTCCGACATTCATTTGTTTTCCCTACATTCATTTGTTTTCCCGATATTCATTTGTTATTCTGTCATTCATACATTTTCTAAATAAGTGGACTCGATAACGCTTATTACCCTCCGTCCTCTTGGATCCCATGAGTTAGTATACCCAGGAGCCAAAAGGCGAAAAAATTTCGTTGTGGATCCCATGGGAGCGAAATATAATATTCTCGTTTAATGTTTTATTATAGGAGCCAAAAGGCGAAAAAAACTCCTTCTAGATCCCATGGGAGCGAAATATAGTATTTTCTTTGAATGTCATAATGATAGGATCCAAGAGGCGAAAAAAATTATTTTTGGATCCCATGGGATCCAAGCATGGGATCCAAAAGGAATTTATATTATCTGAGGATCCTATGGGATTCAAGAGGCGGAAAAAAATATTTTTGGATCCCATGGGAGCGAAGCATGGGAGCCAAGTGGACGGAGGCTACTCAGCAGAGTCCACTGAGTAATTATTCAATTTTAATTTTTTCATTTACTAAATGATCTGAAACAGTAAAAAACTAGCTTATATGAGTTATAAGAGTAATACACTGCTTACGCAGTCCCCTATTGTTTATTTCTAGCCATATTATGGTAAATAAAGATCTCAAATTTTAAACAAATCATCACTCCATAATCATCATTAATCACCTCTCCTTAAATTATTCTTGATAAAAAGACATGAGACTTTGTAATTATTGTGAAAAAGTTCTTCAACAAGAAAATGCATTGAAGGAAAAAAAATTAAATACTTCTTGATTTCTGTTTCAACTAAAAAATTTATAAAATTAAAGCTGATGAAAAAATGTCCGTTTATGTAACCGGTTATCAAACTTGAGTTACGAATATGGCTGAAGGGGAATTGACTATGTGTGGGCGTGGATTGGCTTGACAACTCGAGTTGTCATGCCAATCCACGCCCACAAACAGTAAAATTGGCTTGATCCAATTGATCGCTTCAAGCCGATTTCATTTGACGATAGGCATGATGGTGTATGGCCAGCATAAAAGTGAGAAATAGTTTATGGTTTCTGAGATGACTAAAATAATTACCAATATTATGTCATAATTTTTGTCACACACCAAGACTATTTCTCAAAAAATGTATTGCCCAATCCTTGATGTCCAATAGAGAACTCACTTTCTGGGCTCTGAGTTCTACTTATAATATTCATACAAACTAGTGATGGGCCGACTATAGTATTTGCCGACTAACCGACTAGCCGACTATTCGGTTTTCAAAAGTGCCGACCATTACTGCGTGACGTTTTAGTCGTTGTTTTCCCGCAATAAAATGAGTCTTAGTAATACAATCTTAGTAGTACAATAGATTAATGAAGTTTTTTTTAGTCAAATCAAAAATTTTACGATTGTAATAGACGAAACTTGAACCAATAGTACTAGCTGCGTTGCGGACAGTCACCGGCCCGGAATAAAATTGCCCTTCGCGCTTATCAAAAAGATGATGATTAACTACATATTTAATAACATTTGATTTCCATTTTCCCTTCAAACTTAAAAAAACAAACAAAAAGAAAGACTTCTTGAATCGATAGTACTACTAAAGGTGAAGCGTTCTGCTGCCGAAAAATTTACTTCCCAAATTTTAAGCCTGTGACTTTTAAAATGACGGAGTTTCATACAAACTTCCCCCCCTTAAAACCCTCTATTTACCCCATTGAGAGGTGAATTTTCAAAAACCCCTTCTTAGTGGGAACTTACGCATTTTAAAGAATCCCTGTACAAAATTTTATTTTCTTAGGTCTTGTAGTTTAGGCTGGGCGTTGATTGTCAATCAGTCAGTCAGTCAGTCCATTTCCTGTTTTGTATATGTATTCTAGATAGATTGGTACCGAGTACGACATTAGATAGGGTATTATCTATTTATTTAACTAAGTTATAGTTTTCGTGTATATATTTCAAGAACAGATTTTGTTCAGCAGAACAATTCCTAAAGGTGGCACCTATTCACAAGACATATGACTCTCAATCATCTGCCAATGTAATAACCATAATAGTCACGAAACGTCGAAGAAAAAATCGCGCGTGTGAACATTCTTTGTTAATATTGAAGGTGCTGAATAATATTATAATATATTATATACTATGAATTTTGCCGAATAGTCGGCGAATTTTGCCGACTAGTCGGCATTGCCGAATAGTCGGCTTTCCCGACTAGTCGGCGAATAGTCGGCCCATCTCTAATACAAACTAAACAGAGTAAATTGATACAAACCTTAAGCAACTCCATAGCTCTCTTTTCATACTGAGCGTGGCCAACTACTTCACGGACCAGGTCTCGCACAAACTTTGAGTGCTTTGTTTGAAGCTGAAATTAAATTTAAACCTTTTTAAAACAATGATGATATAAGCCTGTAAGTTTTTAATTATTTTAGCCAAGTATTATCAATTATTTATTGTATGGTTGCTGAATCAAGCATATTTTAATCATGTAGTTTTCAGTGCTGTCACTGCTATGTTGTTTATTAAAACTTTTTGAAATGAAAAATGAAACATGTCTCACTGCAGGATGAAACCTACAAATCCAGGATATCACCTAAGAACCGGAAATTTAACCCATACTACTACTTACACACTAATACTTTTTTTAATTCTAGCCTCATTGATTGCCTAGTGCCTAGGCTAGCCATACACAATAGATAATTTTGTCTCGAAATTATCATTTCAACATATTCGTACCAAATGCAATGAAACTAAGATTTTTTAAGCACAATGGTCCAGGTTAAATGTTGGTATTTTCGTTTCCGTAGCAAACCTTTACAATTAATTACAAGAGTAGACAAAAATAGGTTATGTTTGTATCTATTCTTGATGAGTTTAAACTATAATTTATCATATAGATAAAGATAATACTTACACCCTTCAACCTGGCTGGCCTCACTTTAATAGCTTTGTCTGTAATACCTTTCCTGCCGGCAGATATTTTAGTGGTTTTGTGGCCTTTTCGCAGACCGACTGCGATCTCAAACCGAGGAGCCATGCTGAAATAACAAGTATATTCACCGTAAGATATGAAATATTATACCCACACGAAATAATGTATTATTTAAACACTTTCAAAAATATAACACTACAATAATATTCTTAGATTTCATGGATATTTTGAAATAATTTTATAAAATTTATTTACGTACATTTCGGATTGACAGATCCGTTCAAAGAGAAAATGTGTTTATTTTTTCTCTAGAGGCGATAAAAAAAGTTTGTCTGGATTCCTGAGAATTGAGCCAATGTTGATCAAGTCAAGCAATTTATTTATGCAAAAAGCATGAACATGACTGTGTACAAAAGCTGGCAGTGCTGTGTTGTGTTGTGTGTACTGCGTTTTTTACTGCCAGCTGCTGCCAATTAGTAATTTTGGTCTTTTGTCTGTAAAATGTTAAAAAAAATCTAAATAAATGTTATTGATTGTAAAGAGAAATAATAATTGCTTTTGCAACAAAAACAAAATATTTTGGGCTTTGGGCGTTCGTTACGTTACGTTACTAATGCACTTTATAGACCGACAAACTTATCTGTTCCGGTGGTGGCGGCGTCGCTACTGTCTATTTAGAACTGTCAATATCGTTTATTGCATTTCACGTAGTTCCAATTTTGGCCACCGGAACAGATAAGTTTGTAGGTCTCTAGGTCTGTAAATCTGTGTAAGGAAACACAATGGAGTCAGTCAGACACGCACGGTCCGTTTTAAAAAAAAATGAACTTGTACTTGGTGCCAATGCCAATAGAATCCCAAAAGCATAAAAAAAGTTCAATGACAATGACAACCTGTCAATGTCAAAGTCGCATGGTTGGCGGCGGCGGTGGTGAGGTGCACTGAGCAAGTAAAAAGAGTGAGGTGAGTGCTCAGTGGTGGTGAGTGTGTTTACGTTCTGATCTAGGTTCTGATTTTCACTTTTCAGTCTTAATCCTACGATTTCTATATTTTTTTTGGAGTAAACATCGTTTTGTACAAATGGAAATTATGTTATTTTTGTGCAATAAACTAAAAAGTTAAGTTAGTTTTTCCTGTGACTATCATAAGTGTTGATTGTTAGTGTTGTAACCTCAAAGTTGGTAAAAGTAAAGTTATTTTCAATAATAATGGAAGTAGGCGCAGTCAAGCAAGCGTTTAATAATGAGGTAAGAACTTATTATAATTTATTTAACCATTCGCAGCACACAAGCAAACTACAGTAATTATTTACCATAATGCTTATTACCATGTTTTACCAGAATGAATTAGTAATAGTGCAGTTGTATATTATACGCTTTTTACACGTGTTATTATAATACATTGCCTTTTATTTATTGTTTATTTACATTTTAACTACTCTTAAAGTCCCTATACAAAAATTGGGGTAATGTTTTCAAAGTTTAATCTTGTGTACTTCTTCCATTTTCAGCTTATTTTACTAAAGAAAAAGTTAAATCAGGCCAAAATTCAGATCATACATAAACTAACAAGAAAAGCAAAAACCTTTGTGGAGAAGAAAGCTCCAGAAAAAATTAAAGAGAAGTTTAATAGGAAAGCGGAAGCAGCTGTTAAAGAAGTTTTGGTTATTAAGGTAATATTGGTTATGAATTGTTACCACATGTTTTCCTTTATCTAGTAAATTATAAACCAGTTATTGGAATGATTCTTGTCAGATCTCTATATTAACTTGTACTGTCATAATGATTTGACTGCAGGTTTCTTCACAATGTTTACTTTCTCTGTACACCTGGTATGATCGCGGTCACCCGCACGTGACCACTTTTGGTAAAATATACCGTGCACGCGCATCGTGACTTCTTAGGAACGGCGCTTGTAAACGTGAAAATACTGCACAGGATTTTAGGCTTAAGGGTGATCACGCGCAGGTGTCCTCAATAGTACATACCATAATGGAAATGCTGGAACCAGTATCATCATGCACATCATGTATTTAAAACCATTGTGCCATCATTTCTTATGAATAATGAAAGAATCAAATGCATCAGTGTGTTACATTGTACTGTTTTAACAAACATGCTTTGGTTTTTCAGAAAATCAAGCCAAAAGACCTTGCTAGGTTCATAGTTACGCATAAAGGAGATTTACAGTCATATCTAAACAAACCTATTGTTGATCAAGATAAAGCCTGTGCAAGATTGCTACTACACAAGTCTCTTCAAGACAAGTATGGGTTCATCAGAAATAGATTTTCAAGTGTACCTATTGAAGATTTGCTTATGTCAAGAGAAGAGAGAAAAAAACTCAAGAAAGAAGCCAGAGAGAAACAGAAGAACAAAAGGAAAGGTAAAGCTGATAACAAAGTAGTTAATGCTGAAGGAGAATGGGATGTTGAAGATGTTGAAATGCCAGCTGTAAAAAGAAAAGATAGTGATAATGAATTGTCTAGGGATGAAAAACATATCTCTGAAGATGAAGAATCTTCAAATGGAGATATTAATCATCATGAAGTATTTGAAAATGACTCTGATGGACTTGAACATAATGATATAAATGAATCAGGATCTGAATTAGATAACGATAATGATGTCAGTATGTGTGATGAAGCAGAAGTTAGTGGAAGCGACGAAAACAATGAAGAAAAAGAACCTAATGAAGTAGGTAAATTTGTCAAACATACTCCTCTTAAAATAAAAGAAAAGCCACAAATTTTAAGTCCTAAAGTGGATGATGTGCCGTTTGAATTTAAAATGAATTCTAAAGTTGCTAAAAAACCAGAAAAGAAAACTAAAGATAAAAATAAGCAAGATAAAAATAAAAATTTGAATAACAAGTTGTTGTCACGAAGGTTTAAGAAAGATGTTAGTGAAACACCTGTTCAAGAAACCAAAGTTGTTGATCCTTTCTTTATAACATCAACTGGAGAGAATTATATGTCTATTGTTGAGCCTAGACAGCCAGATGAGGTAAAGGAAGAACATAAACAGGGAAACAGGAAACTAAGGAGAGCCGTCATGTTTGGACATGTACCTAAAATTAAACCCAGAAGAGACAACTTTGAATCTGACCATAGGTTTAATAGAAATAATAATAGCTTTAGCAAAAATGATAATTACAAAAAGTTTAACAATAGTAATGAAAATTTTAATGGTAAAGGAAATTTCACAGATAAAAAGCATAATTTTGATAGAAATTCAGCAGATGCTAAACCAGTAAAAGAAGAGAAATTGCATCCTTCATGGGAGGCCAAGAAGAAACAGTCAGGTATTTTACCTTTCCAAGGGAAAAAGATTGTTTTTGATGAGAGTTAGGCATTTTTTAAATTATTTATCGTTATTTTGAATAATTATTAAAATTATTATGAAATATTAAATGATTATTTTATTTTTGATGACCTCAGTCATTGGCAAAACAAAGTAAATGTTGTTAGCACAAAACGTTTTCTACTAGTCGGTATCTTGAAATCTACAGGGATTAACTAAACTGCATGCTTTTGTCGTCGCTAGTGAGGCTAGTTATTTCAACGCGGGGCAATCGCAATGGGGGACGGGGACGGGACATTTCTTGTGAATTCTACGCTTTTACAATAATATTACATACCTATATTATAATAGTACGTTAGTATTATTATATATTCTGTGCTATAGTGAAAAAGGTTACGAGTGCTAGGTTGGAATGGGCAGAACAGAATATAGTACGTTAGTAGGTACTATTATAATACCTATATTCTGTGCTGCTTTAGTAAGAAAGGTTACGAGTGCTAGGTTGAAATGGGCAGAACAGAACATATAGGTATACACGTCACTAAAATAGTAAAGAATCTTATACTTAAATAGAAACAAAACGCCGAAGGCCGAATGAGATGGATGGACTACGTAAAGTACCTACTTATTAATTATGGTCATGAAAGGATTGCATATTTTAGAATTATTGACGGCTGATGCTGCTGTTGAGTGGAAAGAAAATGTTGCGCCGATCTTACTTAGCGTGGGATAAAGCCAGGGGAGATGATAATGATTGTATACCAACTTTATAAGGCTGTAAGGTGCCCTTTGTATGGTCAAAACATCATGTAGGTATACTGGTCTTAGCTAAACTTAATACTTGCCTAAGTATTTAGTAGTCTAGCTAGTCAGATACGTTGTGGTCAGGTGCAAAATAATATCAAGAGACAGTGTGAAGGGGAAACCGGGGGAGTTTAGTGGGTAGTGGACGAGTGGACGCTTTAGTCTCGATTCGAGTCCCACACACGGCCGGTCTAGCTAGCCTGCGGTTATGGTGCATAAACACATTCTCCTCGGGCACCCCTTTCTGGCGTCGAGCCCGACTTACAATACCCTGCCTACCGTAGGCGGGGATGCGAAAATGCATTTCTTCCATGTTAAAAAAAGGCTTAGACACTAATTTGGTGGGGACGGGACAGAGCTACACACACCACTATGTAACTGTGGTAACGCTCGGTCGGCAGTTGTAATGAAGCATTCCTCGCGACTGACGGGATTTATCGTCGTCCTGGGCCGCGGCGCAATGCACCTGAATGCAGCCTGCACACGTCAGCTATTACACGGAGTACCTACGGTTTGTGGTCTGGCTGCACTGCACTTTACACGTTACGTTCGTGTGTAGACTAACCGATGGTCACTACGTCTGAATTGGCTTTAAGACACAATAATTGGACGCAGTAGAAATTTGCAACTGTAATAGTTTTATTTGTTAGGTACAGGAAGGTTGGAGGTCAGTAAGTGTTTAGGGCCAAATACTCACATTTCATACACATACATATTTCGCCTGATAAAAGTTTCAAAAATATCTTTAACACACACACAACTCAAGTTTGTGATCACAATCAGCGTCCATACTCAGCGACTTGATACCAATGAATCAGTGGCGTAGCGTGTGTATCAGCCGCCCGGGGCGGAAGACAATATTCTGCCGCCCTTTTTTACAATTCTGCCGGCCCATTTTTCTTTTTTTTGCTCCTCCAGGAAATTTTGCCGCCCCTTAAAAAGTGCCGCCTGGGGCGGACCGCCCCCCCGCCCCCCATCGCTACGCTACTGCAATGAATAAGGGCTTTGACTAGCGTCCGATATTAAATACGCTGATACTATGACGAATTTCAAATCGCCTTATTCCAGTGGTAATACAGTTCCACGAATCTCATCGAATCAAAATCAGCGATAAATTAATTAAATCATACGTAGGACACGGGCGCAGATCGATTGCGGTGCGAGAGCAGTGCGGTTTGCGGCAGGGTTGCCGCATAAATTATGAGAACATTTTAAGTCCAGCTGTTTAAGTGATCAAAAATTTAATGACGAATGTAGCTCTCTCTACATTACTTTTTTTATATCACTTACCTAAATTACGATTAAGAAATTTTGTCGCGTAACATAACGGAACATAACAGATATTTAGGTACAGAAAGGTTTGTGAAAAACACAACTTTTATACACGTTTAATTTTTTTTGAGTTAGCCGCATATTCAAACTAAGTTTTAGAGTCACTCGTTTGCCAATCTTTGTATTAAACCTATGAACGTGATGGGCCCTTTGCGTGCAATGGACATTCTTCTGAAATCCCTTTTATAACACTTAACACAAAAAGTCTTAAAATTTACATTTGGCAGGCGTGGATGAATTGCTACACATACTCCGTATATAGAAAAAATATGATATAAATGTAGAAGATTTTTATATTATGTATATCAAACGGGCAACCCTCGTACTCGCGCGAACGCCTGCGAAAAACTACGGGGCAACGGTTTATCGAGTTTGGAAATGGCACTAGATATCGGTGCGGCGATTTTATTGCACCAGACCCGGTTTGATGCCCTGAACTATTGCTGTTCGATTCGTACATTGCTATATCTACAAGTAATTTAAAAATATACATACATGACTGAAGACCTTTTAAGCCTGCTTTTTACGGTTTCCTAATGTTTCCTAGCAGATATAGAATTCCCGATTGGCAGTTTTAAAATGATGTTGATAGGCAAATAAGCTATTTTTCCTATTTACACAAATATAATAATATAGAAGTGCGTAAGATTTTAATCTAAAGAATCTTTGGAATTGAAATATGCTAAGGCCCTGAGAATTCTCACGTCCTTAGCATATTTCGTCGTGAAAGGTTGAGAGACGTTGTACCAAGCGATTTGTTGGTCTAATATAGGTACCTCTACCTCCTAGTATCACATTACCTATTTGTCCGACATGCAATATCTCGCACTGAGATTTCGCGTGATCTACGAGGCAACTTATCACCTACACATAATCGCGCCATCCGTCACGAGCCCCAATATGGCGGTCGTAAATCGCTTCAAGTCATCTGTTAAGTGCAATGCTGGTATGCAATTAAGCATTCCATGTTGAATCAACGCTCACACAATTAATAGTGGGCATAGTAGGTACGCGTGCCAAATATTGTGCGGTGATTTCAGGACGCAATGTACACGGAAGGTATAATATTTCACGTGCATGGAGAATAATAATAATAATGTCCTCTTTATGCAATATGCAGGATATAATACAGTGCACAAGTTAGAGGTGCACTCTCTTTTATTCCCTTATCTCATAACAAAGTGAGACAGCAGTTTGACACGACCAAAGGGCTTTGAATTGAACGGCTTTTTAAGAGTGCCACTATAAACGAACTATCTCAAGTTCGTTAATTTTGTCGTGGTATTTCTAAATATGGAAATAAACATCCAGATACAGAATAAAAACAATAATTGTTCATCTCAATATGTAAGTTTGTCCTATTGACAAAGCCAATAAGCCAGTCGAATTCAAAGAATTTTACCAGATTAGCTGGTAGAACATTATTTTTCCTGTTGTATTTCTGGAACTTATCTAATATCATTAAATGTGTTATTAGTAGATTATTTCTTCGACATAATTATTAGGAATGAATATTAGAAGCGCAGTCGTGGTACGCCCCCCCCACAAAGTGGACTGATGATCTTAAAAAAAATATTCGCGGAAATCCACAGAATACCTACTAGTGGCGCAGGAGTCAGGTGCGATCGGTTTGGCGATCCATGGAAAGGCCTACGGCTAGCAGTTAACGTCATTCGACTGATATGAAGATGAATAATTATATGGACAGAAAACCTTTGTTACTAGGACCTCCTTAACTCTTGGACGCTCTATCCACCGCTCGGTGTTATGGATTCGTGATGCGTATAAAGTCTGCTCAGGCGATTCGTTTGCGGCCGGCCGTAATGGCTGTTGAACTAATTTACTGACGTTGTTTAGGCATCTTAGCTCTCGTACGACTTTCCAGAGACATTAACCACTTAGTACCTTAATTTTTTTTGACGACTTTTGTATTTTGGGAGAATTATTCTACGGAATTAGAGCGGATAGCTGTTCTGTATCAGTTTTATAAAATTAGATAGGTAATATAAGTATAATAATCAGTAATTAGTTGTGGCGTGGTGAAAGGACTACAGCCTCATTCTTATCAATTTGAGATCAGCGGGTCGGAGGTGCACGTCCCATCATATTGCACGATTTGCCGCAACTGTCAGACGCAAACTTTTTCCTCTGGGTTTTTAGGTAATAAACGAACAATTTAAAAAAATTCGTGCAAAAGAGTACCTAACATAAATACATTCCATACATACATAATATTTATCCACACAAACAACATAATATAGAAACCATTGGGCTTCGTATAAAGTAGATTGCGTATAAAGTCTGCTGAGGCGTTTCGTCTGCGGTTAGCCGCCGCAATGGTGGTCCAGGTAATTTACTGGTGTTTGACAAAACTAGTGGAACATAGGATTAGCGTTCCAAACTAAATCGAATGCTATATATTAACCTCTGAACTAGTCATTTAGATTTTAGTTTATGACGTCATTTTCATACTGAAAGTTTGTTTCCCCTGGTTCTTATAGTTTCTTGTTTATTAGAGGTCGCGGGTTCGATTGCCGCACGATACTTAGGTAAAAAGTACCATGTATTATGAAAAATATTTATAGCTGCTTTTTCTAGAATATTGAATTTCAAAAATTAAACTACGTTCCAATTTCAGCAATTTCACTGTTATTATAATTATAAATATTCCTCTTGACCTCTAGTGGCGGCCACGTACCAGCCGTGGTAGGCCTCCCACACAAGGTTGACCAATGATCTCGTAAATAGGGATGTTCCGATACCACCAAAGTATCGATACCTACTCATATGAGTAGTACTCAAATAGTCTTTCGATACTACTCATATAAATACTCCTAAAGTATCGATACCTACTCATATCGATACTTTTAGATTTTCTTAATGAAATCAAAGATAATAATTTTATGAGGGCAAAAAATAAAGCTATTTTTCATTGGTTTTAGTGAAATATGTCCATATTATTGACTTCGGTGGTGCCATGATAATTGGAACAATGGACAGATGACTACAATATTAAATTAAATTCGCAAACAACAACTGGACATTGACTGGACGCAACGTAAATTGACAAACAAAATAACTCAAATTTAAAACAAAGGCGGCACGTTACACAATATGTCCGCTTTAACGACAAACTTAACTGTTTCGGTGGCCAAAATTGGAACTACGTAAATGTCAGTTTTTGCAATACAAAAACGAAATTTATTGACAGTACTAAAACGACAGTAGCGACGACGCCACCGGAACAGATAAGTTTGTCGGTCTACCGAACCGACCGACCGCCAACGCCAACCGAGCGAAAGAAAAAAGCTGTCGCTCTCGTTCTCTCTGATGCGTTCGGAAATTTTAAATAAGATAATAATATGGCCAGGTTTGATTCGATTCGATACCAACTACTTTTGTTTCGATACCGAGTAAGTATCGAAAGATTGATTCGATGCTAAAAGTACTTGGTATCGAATAAAAAGTATCGAGTACATACTCGTATTTACTTGTATCGGAAGATCCCTACTCGTAAAGATCGCCGGAATCCACTGGATGCGGGGAGCGCAGGACCGATCGGTTTGGAGATCCTTGGGGGAGGCCTATGTCCAGCCAGTGGACGTCGTCGTTTGGCTGAAATGATGATGTAAATATTTTCTCAATCTAAGTTTATAGGTATGTGTCAAAATTTACTTAGTTTACAACATTACGCATTTATTCGAACAAATACTGTATCTGGCTCTGTGAGTTAGCCTAACAGAAAATATCAGTAGTACGAAAATACAAGTCTATTCTGCTCTTCCCCGTGCTCATGGATATACAATACAATATGGAATAGATTGCGCTATACATAGCAATTAGAGGCGAACAAGTACCATCGCGGGAGCACTGCCGGGCAGCAATCACATAATGCATGAGCCGACTGTGTTGCATTGCAGCTCCGAAAATGCAGTTACCGGCGAGATTGCGAGCTGCAACCGCAGGGACGGGCGACATCTTATGGAATAGTTTGGTGTGCAGAGGAAATAAATATAAGCCTTGACACTAATAAGATTTATTATAGACGTATTTGAGAGGTGGTTGGAGCTCTTTATACCTTATAACTATTTTGACCGTCTCCGTTTCTGGAACAGTGGCTAAGCCACTCGGGTATAAAAACCTGGAGGTCGTGGGTTCGATTCCCGCCTTGGGTTTCGTTCGTTGGTGGTAGGACTTCACGCAGGTGAAATCTGGCGCCATAAACAGCTCTGGCTGTGTTCCGGCAATCTTAATGTGTGAGCCAGCCAATACACTTAAAATTAAAGGCTCGAAGTTCAAATGAGCCTACAGTCTAGCAGCACCTCAGATCAGAGACTGAGGGCAGCAGCACATTGAGCGACTCAATGAAATAGGCCGCAGTGACCGCTTACCATCAGGTGGGCTGCGTGTCTGTCTGCCAACTGATGTGGTATAAAAAATGTCTGATATAAAAAATGAATTAATTGGGTATTAGATCGTCAAATGAAAAAAAAAATACTACATAGAAATTCAAGTAGCAAGATAAGTAGTAGATAAAAGTAAAGATTTTCGTTTTGATGATATTATTATGTTAACAAGAAAGACCTGCCTAGTTTGAAAGGATGGGAATGAGATTAACTAACCTAAAAAATATAAGTATTTGTATGTAACAAATAATGGTAAAATAAGAGATTTGGCGCCAGCGAGATCATTCTTTGAAAAAAGTCTGTATTTGCCATAATACTTACATCAACTCACAATTAGGAGGATGTCTGGCTTTGCCGTTGTCACAAAAATCTCCTGTCATAGTAAAATCACAAAACAGTGCCCGTACTCCGAACAACATGGACACTACAATTAAACATGAATACCTAAGTACTGTCGCGGGAATCACGTTATGGTGTAAGCCAACGAAATCACTCTGCAGCTCGGGAATTGCAACACCGGTGAGATTACGAGTTACAATCGCAGGGATGCACTCTAATTTGGAATCTTTTTTTAAGCTATATTTTTGTGCTCACTAGTTGGCGCAGCTGAAAATATTGGTAGTAAAAGCACAAGAAATCGTTAAAGATTCGTAACTCTAAAAAAGTATTAGCCTATGAATATCTCACTGCATGGCATAGATATTCAATTCATCATTACAATCAATTCATTATTATAATAAGGGTTCTACGTGGCCTTATCATCCGCCACATGCATATTGGTGCTCACGAACTCCAATAAAATCATACGTACCAATGCGATATTATAATATAATATACTAAGCATAAATGCCATAGGATGCCAAAAAAAGAAGTGTTTTTCTTTCACGTCGCAACAGAAAAACGGATCAATGTGATTTTTGGTATTGGGATTTTTGGGAGCTGGAGAGTGGCAGATAAATTTTTGTCCCAGAAAAATATGTCATTCCTGAGAGATAATGCTGTAAAGTCCACGTAAAGTAGTATCTGTTACTCGTAGAATGACACGCTTTAGTAAACTCAAGTTGCACTAGACAAGCGCATCTAGCAGCAATTTTCCAACCCTAGCTCGAAGCTCACACAATTTTTCATTTATTCATAGGTCTGACAGGATTTCCAAATATTTTTTCTTGTAAAAAATGTAAACACATTGTACACGTTGGAAGGTAAGCTCATTACGATGGACAAAAAGCTCAACATTACTCAACAAGACAATCCCGTTTATTTAGAGATGAAAACGCAAAACCCTCCAGAACCAGGGATGTACCCAGAAAAACAGGTAAGCACGGTTGGGCATTTAGATCTAAACATATTCATGAATTCCGAGGAAAGGCTTGAGGGATCTGTTAAAAAAGTTACAAATTGTTTTTGCTCGGGCTCGGTTGCCCTTTGACCCGCCGGCGTCGGCACAGTTGACTAAATAACAGTGCAACATTCCTACCTTAGCTTTTCAGCTTCTATCTAGTCTGTGCTTTTCAGAACATAGGCTTTTCCTAACGACCTCCGCAATGCCCGATTTAAGCTTCATTGATAACAAATAATATAATGTCATCAAAATCCTTTTTCCTTAATCGTCTATCGTATCTATCTACATCTAATTTCTTTATACCGCGTTTGCCAAGTTTGGATTAGTGATCGTAACGAACGGGCTAATGAACCCTGTCTGTCAACTGATGTAGCATAAAATAATAAAAAAATTCGTCTGTGATGCCTCGGGAATCATAATATAATCCGTTCAAATCAGAAATATTAAAAATATGATGCAAATAATTATTTTATGTGTCTGATGAGAGACGTTGAGACGTTTCAAAAAATAGAAGCTCTTTTGACATGTAAAATAAAAATTATTACGAGTTCATTGTTTCATTCGCGTTTACTGTGACAGGATCCCTGATTTTTTGTCACGTTCGTCGAGTTAACATCAGCTTTGGAACTAGTCTGATGTCAGTTTTATTGGGTTTGTTTTGGAGCGGCGTTTATAGGGCTAGTTAATGTCTTTGAGTTTAAGCAAAAAGGACGTTTAACATAAGCTGTTTCTTATCTACTCAAACTGGTATGTGATATGCGTTTTATGACTTAGTTTAATAATGGATCGCAATAGAATTTAGAACAAGAATACTCTCTTTGCTCTCAGCTGCATTTTCGTAAGTAGTGGGATCGTTTTACAAACCTATTCGAAATATTACGCTTGCTCACATTAGAAATTCATCAACTAATTCAAATATGTCTCCAAATGTTGGTAAATCTTCGCTGCAAATGATATTCATTACCGATTTGACACTATAACGGTTGGCTTTTGACTGCTTCCGTGGTGAAGTGGCTAGTAAGTCTCACTTTAAAGTGACGGACGCGTCAGGGGTCCTGTGTTCAAATCCCGGGTCAGACCAAAAAATTGTGTGTGTTTTTCTGTTTGGAAAAACTAAGCCACATTCAAGAGCGGTGTAAAAAAAACACCCCTGTGACTCGGAAAGCACGTTAAGACGGTGGTCCTGCGCCCGATCTCGCTTCGGTCTTGTCAGACTGCTGTCCCGCCGTGTTATGAGCGCACTTGCGCACTCGCTTGTGCACTATTAAATATCTGTCCAGCGTAGTTGGCTTGGTTGCCGAAAACTCGGCAAGGAGGACACTATATCGGTTGAGGAGAGAGAGGATGGGTATAGGAAGGAGAAGGGAAAGGGTTGAGGTAGGGAACCCTGCGGATCTTTCTCACCAAATGAAGCGGAATTCTCATACCAAAGTTAGTACTCATACCGCGTAGGTCTTTTGTGAGAGGTGGCACTTCTCCGATCGAACTAGCCCTTTTAACTGACACACAGGACCTTGTCTACAACAAACTCTATTACACAAAGTACTATTTAAATACTTTATGCTCTGCTCATCTCCCTTAAGTGTTCTAATTTTAATTGGTAAACGAAAAACCACTCACGTACGCTTTTTAATCCAGGATGGGATTATAACGTGACGTATTATGTGTTTTAAAAAATATCCCCCCCTTTCGCGTGTGAAGTGGTGGGCGTCTGTAATTATGCGTTTAAAACGTGATCCCATTTCGCCGTACGTGACTGCAGAATTCTACGTCATATATTAAAAAAATACAAGGATAAATGCGGTTGCGCATAGCTGGGTTCCGTATCGTATCACAAATACTTGGCTATTGTACAATGGAGAATGTTACTAGGTATGCGAAACAGCTTGTAACTTTGTCACAGTAAAGCCTATGTGAATATAAACACATTATTTTTTGTTCCATGCCAAAATATCAATTAGTTTAGATTTTATAGACATTTAAAAATCCCGTTCGCCGCGCGTCGCCCATGCTGGCGCTGCAGTACAATGACGTCACAGGTCATAGTACGTTGCGCGCTCCGGTACGGTTCACTACGAAATAACCGTATCGGAGCGCGCAACGTACTGCATGAGAGGGTGTAAAGTGACGTCACCGCAACGAGCTCCGGCCGGCCAACACTCGCGCCGTTTAAAATTCAATATCTCGGGAACTAAGTGACATATCGAAATAATTTTTATACACACTTTTTTTATTTCATATGGACTATAAGAAAAGTTAAAAATCGAAAGTAGCTAACATTCTCCATTGTGTCAATAAAAAATTTGAACTCCTTGAGCATTTTGAAGACGTCCCAGCATAGATTTAGTATCGTCCCAGCACGTCGCCATTTTGTAAAAAAATATATAAAACGAAAAAACACAAAAATTAGGTTGCATTTGCTGTTATAAAAGATGTATAGGATATATCGCACTACAGGGCTAAAGGTGAGTATAGACTACAACATTTCCTCTAGCGTTTCAGTGTAATGCTCGGCGTTGTGTTACGGGTAAATGCTTACAGTGAGTGTGCATTTACCCGTAACATTTCGTTGTACCTGCGTTCATTCTTCTTTGAAATGTTCGTCCCTCTTCCTACGCGTCAACCCGCACCCGCGCATCGCCCGCGCTCGTGCAAAGGCTCGACGACATGTTACACCAATATGCTCGCGTTGGTTTTTAAAAAGGCTGTAACAAAATGGCGAATGCTCGATGTTCTGATACAAGTAAATGTTGAAGTCTATACTCACCTTAACGCGAAAGTCTTCGTTAATATAAATAAGGCCAAAAGTTTCGAGCCTTGGATCTCTAAAAACATAGACAATATCAGAATATCTTATACCTACCTACATTTTCAATAAAATAAATAAATATTTCCCAATTATTAAGTAAAATCATAGCTGCTACTAAATCACTTGTTTTGTTTTATATTGTATTAGTTTTATTTAAAATAACACAAAACAAAAATAAGGAATTAAAAGACGTGATCTTATAAGCATTTAATAAGGATCATAGAATGAAATAAAACAATAAATTTAAAAAAGCTTTATTCTACTATCACGAAATTTTAACAACTAATTAATTCCTAACTTATTTATAATAATGGGACGTTGATTATGGTTTTGGAGGCTAAGATATTGTACTTTAGAACCATGGATTACTTATTCGGGTAGGTAGACATCAGAAGAATTTCACAACTGGTACAAAAGTCTTAATTTATGGCCATTAAGAGATGAATTAGCAAAAAAAGGCTTTTGTTTTTTCTTATTTCATTTCTAAATGAAGTTCACTAAAGTAAATTATATTAATATTTTTTTTACGAAGTAAGTATTTTTTAAGAGTAAGAATCTTATGATTATTTGAATTTATTCAAAGTACTGCAGAAACCTTATTTCAAAAATAGTTTAAGAAAATATTTCAGTTTGAAATATTTTTTTACCATCTTTACATCAGCTTTGGTGCTCTACGTCGTAAATATGCTAATAATAACACCATGCGTAGGTATATAGCATGTTTGTTACAAATGCTTATTAGTGAGATGTCTTATAATAAGTAATTCATGTTTGATGAATAACAGTGGATGCAAAGTCAAAATATTTTGAATTTTGACTGTTAAATTGTTAAATTATACAAAAGCTTAGAAGCTATGTATAACCAATGTTTTGGTTAAAGTGATTAAATTAGATTAGGAACATACTATTGTCACAATAATAAATGAACTGCCGAATTGAATTGTACAAGACGAAAAAGCAGTCGATGAATAAATACAAGACCAGGTGACAACGGAATATTTAAAACTAATAATAAACCGGCTAGTTCACAATGTCAATATTTTATACACTATTTGCCCTTTGATTGAAACAAAGGGCAAAGGTTTCATTAAAGCACGACACAAGTCGGTGGTCATAATAATGTATTGGCATTAATAAATAGCATTCGCCTATTTAAGCTACATGTAAAAAAACATTTGACTTTTTTTTTTACAAAATTACCTTCTTGTAAGTTAGTTAATAATTTAAATAATGTAATTTCATGTCAAATAAGGTATAAGTCGTCCTACAATTAATATAATCGATGCGTTCAGTTAAATATAACTTAGATGACCCATCGATTACACTCGTTCTCGATCAATTTCTACCCGAATACTGCAAAATGGTCACAATAATTCATGACCATATTTATATACCTACATAATCGTAGAATGACAATAGTGTTACCTTCTTGCTTATTAGTTTCCGATCTTGAGCAATGTTACGTCAGTGTATCTAAAATATGTACATCTAACTCTATATTGCTGATAATTATTTGGCTGATATTGCTCTAACTCAATGTTAGGTTTACTGTGTAAGTCTTACAGTTTTTAACTAGCTACACCTTTAAAGGTGTTTTAAGGCTAAGCTTGATTATAACAATTTAGCAAATTTTAAATGCTCTGCTACTTTTTTGTCAACCATATTAAGCCTACTGGCATACAGTTCATGGACCAAAGTAGGTCCAAATTATTTGTTTTATTTCTTTGGTGTGTAGTTTCATCGACAATAGGGATATCTGAATATCTTCGTCTTAATTTGTCAGCCAAATTTATTATTTTTGTACTAAGAATATTTTACAATGTCTCATGCACTTGAAACTTGTATTTTATACAAACCTATTTAAAAATACTCAACTGTAATTACATATAAGTACTTCACAAGCCTTCTCAAATTAATGCATATAACTAAAATATAGTTATTAGGTAATTTAATCAGTGAAAACGGAATGAACAGACCGGAAATCTGTAGACACAAATTGGTTAGCAATTATAACAATCCAATGAATTCGTCTTTTTTGATTGCGTACGTAGTCAAATTCATTTTTTTTTTCGATTGGCAGTGGTATTTCAAAGATTAGGTCAATAGAAACGGATACCACCGAATATAAAAAACACTTTAATACTTCATCTTTGCCTCGTCTTTGAGTTTTACTTTGTATTTGTAAAATAGACTGGGTCTGATCAGTGGCAGAAGCATTATCAATTATAAGTTTCCTAGTAATTAACTTACATTATTATAAACTAGTTTTAGTTTCAACATTTTTTTCAGTGTCCTGGAGTTCTTCTTTGCTCTCTTTTATGCCTCTTGACCTCTTGTCTTGGTCCTGAGCTTCCTTTAACGAGTCTGGAAGCTTCATATTGTTGGTTTCTGGTAATGTCAAGACTAGAAACGCTGACATGGTTGCCATAATACCAAAGAGAGTGGTGGGGAGATACTGGTAGTATCTGGCCTGAAAACGACAATGCAATTAGCTATTAGATGTAGACTGCTTACTTAGTAAAAATAGGGACATAAACTTCGATATATTTATATTTGAAACTCAAATAGGTAGTGGATTTTCTTCCTAGTTATCAGTTACATCTAAAAATAAATGAAATAATTTTGTATTCTATTTTTGAATTTCTTATATTTTGCATGTACATTGATTGCAGCGAGCAAAGGCAAAATGTCTCAAAAAATGTCTCCATAAACAAACAATCTTTATTCTATCACAACTTTCCTAAACATAGATTAACTCACCAATAACGGAGTGAGCGGCGCAACTGTGGACCCTATCCTTCCAATAGTAGAACACATGGCTAATAATGTAGTTCTGTAGTTAGTGGGAAATACTTCAGCTGCGAACACGTACAAAGAATTGTACGCGAGGGTGATGAAAAATTTGCCTCCGAGGTAGAAAAATATAGACCAGTTTCCCGCTGAAAACAATTTACAAATATTTAATGTAAGTATTTATAATTTAAGGTTAAAGTAAAAAGGGACTATGTAACGTTATCGTTGATGTAATGTCGGGAGTGATACAGCTACAAATTAACTTTAATGGATAGATATTAAAGTTTTCTCGGACTCCGGTCTATCAACTTGACCGTGAAAGTGGAATAAATAATTTACTCTCACATAAGTAATATCACTCTAAAATGCAGACCATAGATCGACAGGTTTTAAAAACATTAATATGTAAAATAATGTATGATTACCTGGAATGAATCCGTAATTGATTAGAATTAATCCAGTACATAAAAATGCTGTCGCTATAACTCTTTTCCTTCCAAATCTGTCCAAAAATATTAGTTTGCAGACATTAGCTGGTGCTTCTATTACAATAACAACTATGTAGTTCAAGTAACTATTTCCTGACAACGCTATCGCATTTATGGACAGGCCATAGTAGACCAAAGTTGATGCGGTCCAAAGAAAAGAACAAATGAATAGTCTCTTCCAAATCATCTGTGACGTGATTAGTTGTTTGAAAGCAGATTGATTCAACTCCATCGATTCATATTTCCTTGCATCTCGTTGCTGTGTTGCTTGCTTCTCAACTTGCTGATAATGGTCTTTTGGAACCTTTACATTGTTGAACCTTTCTGATTTAGCGAGGACATTCAGACCTTCCTCGTATTTACCCTTGCTGAAATACCACCTAAAGCTTTCACTGACGGTCCAAAGATAGACGAAGGTAAAGACAGCGGGTGTGTAGATGATGAAAAGAAGATATCTCCAGTTCTGGAGGTAGTAGGAGAGCAAAGTAACCGTTACTCCTCCGAGAATGAACATTGTGTTGAATAAGAGACTGGCAAACACTCTTCCTTTTGGGCCCACCAGTTCTAAAGCTGTAACAAGAAGTTTAAATGATTAATTGCTGTAAGTTAACCAAAAATAGCTTATTTAATTATAAACTCTAATCATTTTTTTATAAAAAAAAAAACCATTTTAATATAAAGGTCACGATTAGTTGCACGATCATGAGGTAAGAAAGTGCCTAAACAAACCAAGGAAATTGTTCGATCAACAAAAACTGTAATTAATGATAGAAATAACTTTAAAGCAAGGCCACGAAATAACGGCATTGCAATTATTTTGATAGATTTTAGGTACTTATCTAAATCAAGCGACAAAGCCAGTCAGATGAAAAAATTATGTATATATAGTTATATATAAAATGAATGATTGTTTGTTTGTCCTTTACGCTTTCATAACTTTTGGAAGATGATGACGAGTTGACGACGTTTTGGTTGGTTATTTGGCAAAGGTACTTAATTTGGTTTCTCTGGTTTACTTTTGTACCAATCGAAAATAGTTAACATCTATCATTACTAAATAACAGAAATACTTATTGTGGTAAAGAAATTAAATTAACGTTTATTAATTCTTTCATTCATGGGCGGCAGTACATGGGCTTTTTCAATAAAACAAATGTTTGTCATCCAATTCTTATTAAAAATATCGTGTGGCCCTTTTGTATTATGGTATTGACTACTTTACATTATCGAAGTTCGTTCCGCTGTAAAGTCATACGTATATTAATATGGTTTGGATTTATCCGTATTTTCTGATATTTCTGATACTGAACCTTTATTGTACTTTATTACTAGGTCACTCGGTCCCCAGCTGTATTGTGACGGAATACATAGTGTTTCTGTTTATTTTGCTGTTAAAGAATACAAAAGAAAGAAGAGAGAAATACAAAAGAATATATGTGTGCCTCAAAGATAAAGTTAATTTTTGTGTGCAAGTGAAGATCAAAATGTAGAGCTAAGAACATCCGTTCAAGTTTGTTTATTTTATTTAAAATTTTACATGACACAAGTTGCTACAAGTTGATATTAGGGTATGCATTCAAATATAATTCTGTTACTTAGTGTAATTTTTATTCAAAGTACTAAACTATGAGCTGTTATGAACAGAGCATGCTCACGAAGTTTTCTTGTATTACTAAAGTCATACCGGCTAAGAAATATTTTTCATTGCATATCTCGACATGGAGTGAGCGTTCTGATTAGGTATTGTACCGTACCACTAACAGTTCGATATACTGTAAAACTTTTTATTCATACAGTTTTTACGCGACCATGAATGATTCAGCTAATAACTGGAACAGACCAAATGGTATAAAAACATAGCATTAAACCGGTTACTTTTCCTGCTTCCTCTTACTAAAATTCGTTAAATTGTACCCTCGTATATCATTGGACCTTGGGAAATATTTCATAATAATGACACTGCATTTCACTTCCTAAAATTAATTAATGATCCCATTATTGGAAAAAGATTCCCGCCCGTTTCACAGATATTTTCGTCATCTGCTGATATTTTAATGAAAATTGAAGTAAAGAATAAGCCTATTAATGTCTTTATAGAAGAGCTTCACAATAGAAATTAAATAAATATGTTGGTTGGTACGTTCTCGACAAATCTAGCCCCAAACCTATCATAGCTTGTACCTACATACCTACTATGGATGCCAGATATAACATTACTTGCTTATTCTTATAACATGTACTTTTTTGTAAATAAACGGATACTCAGTTTGTATCCGTTTGTATTCTTGTATTTAACAATGATTGTACTTGCGTAATCGTTGACTTCTCAAATATTCCACAAACTAGGTAGTACCTACCTAAAATAGTTTAGTTAATTTTGTATGTTCTGGATTCAATTCCCGTTTAGGTGGCCGTTTGTAACCGTTAAAATGTATTAAGATGAATAAATGAACTAGTAGAATATTCTACAGCTACTGATAGACATCTGTTGTCTAAAAACGTGAAACCACAAGCAAAATCCATGTAAAAATGACGAACGTAGAAGAATTCGCGACACTTTTTAAAAATAATAAAGTAAGACTATCCGTGCCTTTCTCTTTTACATTTCAATTTCTTGTATTTAATTACAAATAGTTTTAGAGCCATTCCTCGTTATACATCTGAGAGATAGTTATACTAATGCTGGTTTCTTTTTTTTTTACTGAAAAATTGTATTATTGATATCTGATTAATAATAAGTAGGGTAACTCTGCAGGAGAAGTCTCTCAAGACGTAAGTGTTGTACCTATAGGGATCTGTACCGCCTGGTGCTATTAAAATCAGTCAACAGAATTAAAAGATACGGCCGACTATACCGCATACTCTATTCATGATCAGAACATTAATGGCATGAATACGATAAACATGAATGTTCATCAAATAATGTCTCCTGGGTCATGAGTAGAGTACGTCACTACGAAATCTGCCATCGTTCGAACCTGTACAATATTCTATCATTCATACTCTAGAATTGTCATTTCTTGCGTGAAAGAATAATAATTAAATTCTCATGTTATGTTAGTGAAATTGGTGTAATTTCTTTAACCATAATCCACCTATCCATCTTCACAAACTATCGCATTCATAATCATAATAAATTATTAAGTAGGATAAATCTGGTTCGCGAATCCAACATGCACTTGAAAAAATAAATAAACCGATTACTTAGGCGTCCTCTTTCATAGAGCAAACTCTAAAGTCACTGCACTATCAAGGTCATTTATAATATAGTTTTCATCCGCGGCCCTTCGTAAATCTCGAGCAAGTAAATAAAGTATCTTAGAGACCCTATTTACGCAAGTAAGTGAAGGGAATAAATATTTTTAAAGCACTTTATGTCTTATTTGTATGACCATAAATATCGTACTTGTGTTAGTATAATGACTTATTCTTCGTGTTTGATCAATTTAATATTACTGTTTCAATATCGAGACGTAATTTGAATTCTAATCACCTTTGATAAGGGTTATAAAGTTAACAGTAATGTCTAGTGTTCCGTGTACGTTGACCTTACAAGCATGAATGGCTATAATGTATTTGTTATATATGGAAGATAACATTATTTCGCAATATCCTGTGGTATACGGTTCCTTCTTATTGGTAACTACATCAGCCCGCTGCGTTGCCTGCGTAGATTTTAGGATGGCCAATTAAGAAATCTTGACGTTAGTTCTGTCTCCGTGGAACAGTATGTTCAGCCGCTCGGGTATAAAAGTCGGAGGTAATGGGTTCGATCCCCGTCTGGTTCCCCACATGTGAAATCTGCTGCCATAAAATTGTATGCTAGATGCATATATCTACCTACTGTTCCAGGGACGTATATAGAAATACACATCCTGGCGTATAGGGCAGGGTCACTACCAAATGCGCCATCAAGCCTGGTCTGTAAATAATATTAGATCATTAAAAAAGATTCTTACCCAAAACAAAGCAAGCAGTGTAAACGCCGCCCCCAAACGCTGGCTCGAGAAATTCGAAGACCACGAACATGTTATAACTCGGCGCAAGGGCTCGGATGAGACCGAAGACACCATTGGACACGGATGCGAAGACCAAGGCGAGGCGACGGCCGAATTTGTCAGAGATCAGGCCGGTTAGAGGGATGGAGATGAAGAACCCAGCGTTGTGGACCGTCCCGACGAGCGACCTCTTCCAGTCTTGGCAGGCGAGGTTGAACTGGAAGCAGAAACATGTATTTGAGAGGTTTGCATTGTATTATTATGTTCATAGCTCCTAAGAACGAAGCTTTCAGTAAGGCCTCGGCCTCAAATTTCGCGGCAGCAGGAGCGGCGGTACACGCAGGCGCACTGCGGTCACCGCTGGACGCGGGCCGTCAAGAGCGGTACGATGCTGTCAAGCAGTGCGCCTGCGTGCGCTGCCGCTCCCATTACCGTCCCACTGTGTCCGAGAACGAGTCTATGGGATTCCATACAAAACAACTCGACGCTGCCGCTCCCGCTGCCGCCCCCGCCCCGCCGCCCGCGAAATTTGAGGTCGTGGCCTAGGATCATCAGTTAAAAGACAAGTTTGTGTTCACAAAATTAAAATTAAATTCCATATTGTTTTATCTATAAAAAGTTTTTCTCAGATTTGGAAACAGTCGAAAAAATGATAATACGTAAATTAATTTTTGAAGTGTTTTAATGAAGCGCAATAGCAAAGCTTACGTGACCCTTTCCCGGTCGAGCCATTTCGACTGACAGACAGGAACCATCAGCATATGTAGCTCTATCACACATCATTATTATACATAATAACTAGTATCTCAAACTTGATTTATCCTTGTATCCATGTTATAAATAAATAAATTCTTTATTCAGTATCTATGTTGAATGTTAAAAATTAATCTGGAATTTTCATTTCAGAAATATAAATGAAAATTTGATTCGCCATTACGGTTGACGAGTTACAATCTCAACTTAGCAGACGGTGCCTCGTAAAAAGTATTGAGAGGTTTTTATTCATTTAAAAACTCAAAGACGGCAAGCCTTAAAGCCATTATTTTAAATTAAGTGCATTAATATTTTAAAAAAGAAATACTTAAGTTACTTGCGAACAAACTTGAAATGCAAGTGTTATCGTACCATTTATTACGAGGTAGGCTTGTAAAGCATCTTCACATGTCCATAGAACGTGACTTTTGCACACTACAAATTGTCCCAGTAAAGTATACATTAGTTTTTGTAAAAATGTTTTTAAAATGATCGTTTACTTAGTGGGGCTCGAAGAGAGAGATCATATTAAAATGTTAACATAATTTTTTATAATATTGCTATTTCATTTCATCGGATGGCCTTATTTTTAATTTCAGTTTTATATTCATAGTGGTCCTTTAAAAATTATCTGCTATAAGTATAATTAGGCATACAAAAAATACCCCTTGAAATTATTTACACAGCTACTGCACAAGCCATGGGTGCCAGCTTGCTTGCTTGCAAGTCTTCAAGTACTTACTACTACTAACTTACTTTACTATTGGATAAGATCTGTTTGTTTAAAAATAAAAGAAGCCTTTATTATCATGACTATTATTGGTATAGGTATTTATATCCTTTATAAAAAAAGAGTAATGTTTATCCGTTGTCTGGCACCCAGCACAAGCTAATTACTTAGTTTCGGGCTAGATGACGCTGAGTGAATAATGTCTACGGATTTTTATTATTGTTAATACAGAATTGGTAACTAAGTAATTTGGAGTTTTCTTACTGTAAGTCAATATGTTCATAGTACAATCAAACCCGCAATAACGTGAGTGGCAACGCGAGAGTAATGCGAGATGGTGTGAAATCGCAATTATGATTGGCGCGAGTAAGCCACGGAATTGTACGCAGGTTCGATTACCTAAATACCAGAATTATTGTCGCTGAATATAAACTAACATAAAGGTGAGTATAGACTACAACATTTCCTCGAGCGTTTCGGTGTAATGTAACGTTCCTGCGAATGCTCGGCGTTGTGTTACGGGTAAATGCTTACAGCAAGTGTGCATTTACCCGTAACATTTCGTTGTACCTGCGTTCATTCTTCTTTAAAATGTTCGCATCGCCCGCGCTCGTGCAAAGGCTCGACGAAATGTTACACCAATATGCTCGTTGGTTTTTTAAAAAGGCTGTAACAAAATGGCGAATGCTCGATGTTCTGAGACAAGTACATGTTGTAGTCTATACTCACCTTACGTTTTACCCGAGCCGAGATATATTATAAGGTGAAGTAAGGGGTACAGTAAGCAACTCGTCAAACTAGGGTAGGTTTGCAAATGCGAAAACTATGCAATGAAAAATCTGATTATGTTTCTTGGAATTTATTTTTGAGACACAAAAATAATTTATATTTATGTAATTCTTAACACAATCATGGTCATCTTCGCGAACACAAAGTTATTCAAGGACCATTCTTTACCTTGATTGAAGTTGTGTAAACTATTTCGTGAAACTTGTCCTGCTAAACTTTCAGCAGCGACGAATAAATGAAAGTATAGCTTTAGGACGAAATTCAAATCGTTCAAGAATGTAAATACAGAGATTCGTGAAAAAATACAATTTACTTTCTTGTAGGAAAGCGTAATTTGTTTCAACATTTGAAGTTCATCGAATGTTAATTCTTGTGCGTTCATGCGTTCATTCATTAAGCGAGGAATGTTAATCTCGACGCAGCAAACACTAATAGGGTCGTTTCCTTTAATTCAGCATGCTTGCTTTACATTTGACTTCTGATTATGCAAAAAATAGAGATTTGTGAAAGAAAAGTAAACCTTATTTATGGGGTAAGTCGATGGTGCAAAGTGGAATAACCCAAAAAGTCAGATAACTGAGTGAGTATAAGGCGCGACAGCTGTCTTAGATATTTTGTAACTAGGATAAAAATTAACTAGGTACTTTCTATTACTAACACCTCAATGGTCAAGTCGTTTTAGTACCTGGCCACGCTCCCGCGTTCTTGGGTTCGAAACTTTTGTCGGATTTTCGAATGCAATTCGGATGTAAAAAAAACACCAATCTGAAATTGACAAGCGTGGTGATTTCAAGGACGGAGGACCTTGCCAGGCAGTAGGGCATTAAATTGGCTGATTCTTTTTTTTGAGCTCTAGCTATGCTGCCCAGAGTATGGCAAGATTACATTTTTTTTGAGATGCATTCTGCGTTTATTGAGACTATTTGGGGATAGATGTTCAATAGGCTGATACTACTACTACATATTTCCGACTATAGTGAAAAATCGGAATTAAACTGCCAATTTCCAAACGTGCGGAAAGCTGGTTTTTAAATAAATCTTAGCACAGTAATTGACATAATATACTACGGTCCAAATAACTTAAAAAACTCATTTTTATAGTAAAAATATTGTGTAAATTATTATGGCCAAGTAGTCCATAATATTAAAAAGTAATGTATAAAACATAAAAATGAATGTGAAGGTTTCTACCAAAGTCACCTGATCATGTCTAGGACTTGCATAGAACCTGTTTATAACTAGGTGTCTTCTTTGAGCCTTAATGATAGTCACCAAGTTTCTTTATAGGACGATATTTTTTTAGGGTTATTGTCCGATGGAAACCAGTTTGCAGTTTATTGTGACAAAATGACTTGGATTCAAGGAATATTGTTACGAATTATATCGAAAGTACGCCCCTGTAAAAGCGAAATAAATTGCGTCAAAACTAAAAGAAGACTCGGGAAGTACACACACTAAGCATTTTATTAATGTGCTTGAAAGTGTACTTGAAAGTTTCAATAGCGTGTTTCGTTCATATCCTAAGAATCCACACAGAACACCTAAAATAGGTAGCTAAAATTTTAGTAACTCTTCACGCTTTTTTCACGGTTGCAATTGTAAAGTGTAAATGCCAGATTAAAATTATAATTCTTCGCTTAATGAATGAACACGTGAATGCACGTGAATTAGCATTCAACTTCGATTTTTAAAAATAAAATTAGAATTATACATTGACGGAAATTAGTTTTTTTATTGGTGTGTTTGTAACTTGTAGTTTTGATCTAATAATAATAATAAGTTTTATCGTAAAAATGACATTATCATATCCATGAAACACTAAATCTATGATGAAACACGATAATTTTGTTTCTTTTTTTAATTTAATGGCATAAAATTAGATCTGCATCTCATCACGTGTCAGTCCCAAAAACCACAGACAAAGAAAAATTAATCATTTTCGTCGTCAATAAAGAGTTACTAAAGAATGTCTACTTTATCTCATCTTGCGTTGGGGTCTGGAACACGGAAACGTCTTACCTCTACGCCATGCCTTACCCACCCACCCCAGGGGTTCTAAAAAAGGACAGCATGAGCTTCAGAACGTCTCCTGGTGTGAAATAGTCCTCCAACTCTGGATACGTTGACCCGAGTAGGTACTACCATCCGCTTTCCCGCAAGAAGATCTACCTATACGAACTCACCTCTTTAACGATAGAATGTTCTTCTAAGTACACGTAGGAGTCACACTCAATCTCGTTGGACGTGTCAAAGTAATCTGGGGAGCAGGTGCTATTTCTGTATATGGTGGAGTTGCTGAAGGGTGCGTAGCGAAGACATTTGTACGGGTTGCCAGCTTCGTCGTGAGGGATCGTAAAGTTGACCATCGACTCGTCGTCTCCACACTCCGGGACTGCACACCTGGAATAAAGCTATAGTGAGCAAAGACCTCTTAAGAGTTCGTAAAGATTTGGGGCACAAATCTTAGAAGTTGAACTTAATGGATTCTAGCCCTAGGTGAAAAAGGTTAGATGATAAAGAAAAGTTTTATTTGAAAATATTAAAGTCAAACTGTAAAGCGAAAGCCACAATTATAATGGACACAGTTTTTCTTTTCGTATAAGGCACCATTACGTTAATGGCTTAATCACTACGCTTGTAATTTAGTCACTGCAACGTTGGTGATGGTGCATATGCATACCCTTTTACCACAGACTCGGGACTACTTCATTCCACTACCCACCCATCATCATCATCATCAGCCTTTAAACGTTCCCACTGCTGGGACACAGACGTCTGAATTGTGAGATAGTGTGGGCCACACTCCACCACGCTGGCCTATTGGGTTGGTAGGGGTGCGTAAGGCATGTCAGATGTTATCAAGCCGCCAAATGGTCTCTGACTAGGCTTGACGACTAATATCTAGATTTATAGTAAATATCAGGGGGAGTTTAGTGGGTAGTGGGATGATTTAGTCTACTAGTGCCTAAACGCATTATCCTCCGCAAAAAAAAGTATTTGTAATAGGTACTCTACCTTCAACTACTGCACCAGAGTGTTCGTCAATTTTATACAATAGTAACGTCATTAGACTGTCATTTTGTTACCAGTCGCACTAAAAGTATTGTAAATAGCTTATTTTAACACAACGACCTCGGAACCATGACCGTTCTATTGTTCATTTGCTATGGGGTATCATGGTGTTCACCAAATTGCCTATGTACAGAGGCAATTTACCAATTGCAATAGGATATTTGCAAATTACCTTAATCTTTTGACATCGAATTCACCGACACGCGGACAATTTTGCTACTTAAATATAACTATTTAGATTTAAACGGAAATGACCAGACTGTGTATTTTATGTCTGCATAAATAATAATAGTATGTTTAATTTTTTTCCGTTGTCTGGCTACTAATAGTTTTCAGGTAGCTTTGCTTAGAATAGCGGTTTGTAAAAAAAGTCTAAAGATTTTATATTTGTTGATCTTTGTATCTAAGACTACAGCGTTTTAGGAAAACTTTTTTTTTGCAAAAAGCACATTCTGATCTTCAAATGTTCAGCGACCTGGATTTTATACTTATAATGCTGGAGTTCAGCAAAGGTTATATGGGGATGGTGTTCACTTGTGGAGGAGGTATACTCGTAATAGCTTGTCATTTTCTGAGATAGTCCTGATAGCAACCACACCTAAGGCGGAGTTCATACTAACGACTCCTGCCTTCCGGAGTTGGACACGCAGGAACTTGAGCTTGACTATTTTTACTATAAATCATAAAACATACCAACTTACTGTACATACTCGTGAAAAGACAAATAATCTACCTTTTAGTGACATTTCAATTTACGAAGCCAATTCAATAAGTTTGTTAAATCCACTTGACCTTTTCACTGACCTGATTCTTATTGCCGGTATTTATAAACAAACTTCTAAAGTGAAAAGTACAGTTTAAAAATCGAGAACATTGTTTTAGTATCCGCTAACTTTTGCCTGAAACTTTCCCGATTTCCCATTTTCAATATTTTTTTCTTTTAATTACAGGGTGACCGTTAGAAGTTCGCAGCGTCGAGTTTCAATAAAATTGGCTGCCAATTTATAATTACTATGAACTTAGATTTCTTACGAAGTTTTTTGAATTTGGTAGAGGTGTTGACAACAGAGATAGAGAGATCTTATAATTATGTGATTAGGAGTTACATTAAATGTAGATTCGGGTTTTATAGAAGGGTAGAAGCTTGATTGACAAGTGATAATTATGTTGACAAATGAACACATTTAGAAGAAAAAATAGAGTAAGTTTTTTTTTATAAAAAAGAATATCTCAGGGCAGATAAGGCTACTCATAATAAATAGATTTAATTATTTATTTTAATCTGGATTAATGAACTAAACGTAAAAATAAAAAAGGAATAAAATATCTTTCTGTATGTTAATCTTACGAGTACGTATGTAACATGCCTTCCTCACTTCATTCTAATAAAACTTTTGTGAGCGATTTTACGTATCCCGTCAGGGCATGTTTCAACATCGTCTTGTTAGCTGGAAACCTTCATGGGTTTATCTGGACACAGGTAGGTGACATTATAGCTCTTTCTATTATCCTATTAAGTAACCCAGAACCTATCGTAGCATGTTAAGTGGCACATGTTTATGTATGACTCCACAGTGAAGGGCCACGTGATTTCACGTGTTAGGTATTGAGGCAGGCTGGACCGACAATGGAATATAAATAGCTTGGTGGTTAGTCATTTGTTATCGGCAGATTGGGTACTGTGGGATGTCTTGTGGGAAATAAAAATCATTATAATAAATAGACAGTCATTGGTATTTAATGAAAAAGAGCCATCCAGCCTCCAAACTAAGCAAAATCTGCCTTATAATATACTAAACTAGACAGTAGAAAAATAATAAAATAGTGACATACGCATTATTCATTATCAAAAAGTATCTTAATATAAAAAATAAATTCATCTAGCTCGGGAACGTGACAAGTGTCTTTAGGACCTTCTCCATAGAAAAAATATGATTTGTATATAATATAGGAAAGTAAATTGATTTTTTAGAGAAAAAAAAGGCATTTATGTAATTACTAAAGCTGTAAAAGATACGAAAATAATGAATTCCAAATCAATTGACATGCGTTTGATTGTCTTCTCAGATTTATGGGGAAATCTTGGCTAAATGTTTGCATTCCGTATCGCGTGCGCAATGCGTGTTTTACCATTGAGGAACGTACCAACTAAACTTACAATGGAACTCATGGTTCATAGCATAAGTTAACCTAAGTATATTATCTACTAAGTACCTATATCGGGTCCCTCAAGTGCGCGTTAGGAACGGCTCTTTACAATTAATGCAACATGCCGAAGGTACCTGTACCTCTTCCAATCTCTGCCACCAGTTCGTTCTAAGAACGGCATTTGCGCATCCACTCGTATTACGAGTAATTTCAGATGACAAACTTGCCACGCGTACTCTACGAGTCCCTCTTTCTCAGGATTTTACCCCGGGACTCCTCATAAAGAGTGCGTTCTATGACGCACTGCAACACTGAAGCAGGCACAATGGGGTATTAAATATCTTAACAGTTGGTCGTTTGCACCGTTTAGTATATCGTGTTACGCGGTATTGTTTTGAAGAAGCCGGTGAGCTGTTCCGACATTTTATAGTTTGTATTAAGAAATGGTAATACTCACGGCTCCTGGTTGGTTCAGTGGTTTCAGTCTGATCTCGGAGTCCAGGGTGATGCCCCAGGTTTAGGATTTATTGGACATGGATTCTAGATTATAACCGATTGTAAGTTTGTAACCGATTATTCCTTCTAGCCCCGGATTACTAGACACAATAGAAAATCTATTGTTATGCGGCACCCGAGTGCCGGTTCGGCGTTGAGTGGTTAAAATTATTTTAGTAATTTTTTTTTTAAATTTAAACACCCCTAACGGTCCTAACTGGAATATTCATAGCCAGGAAATGTTTTGTAATTTTCCCTATGCAAATGTATATGTTATAAGGTTTTCAAGGATTATACTTAAGTATAAGTAATAGCGTAAATGTATAAAAAAATTGCTATTAAATTCTAACTTCAATCCTTCATTTTGCATAGTGTATGTTGCACAACCATAGATTTAAATTAATTCAACGTGCGTTTACTAAGTCTTTTTTTTTTAAGTTTACGTTAATGCCCTATAATAAGGTCCGTGAAGTTAAAACTGGTAATAAAGTAGACAAGCAAGCATGCTTGTTTTTTTATGGTTGATCATAAACAGAATTACTTCAAAAGAAATAATGATTTGTGGTTAATTTTTTTTATTTGCTTTATCACTAGGACCAATTTAGTTGTTGAGAAGTCGGCTATTATACCAGAGGTCGCGGGTTCGATTTATACACACTAATTTTGTAATACAAAAAATTGTATATTATGAACTGAACATGTCTTTTTTAAATGTTGTCTGACGCCTATATGATGCTTTGCTTTGTTTAAGGTTGGATGGCACAGAACAACAGAACTTTAAGAAACTTTAGTCCGAACATATTTTTACAAAGAAGATCCAATTTTAATTCAGAACGTTTAAAACTTAACTCTCCGCGAAAGTGTTATACCGTTGACTCTACATTCTAACTAAGAGCTAAGAATAAATTGTTAAAACAACAATTTAACGGTAATATCATTATAATAACAACTCTTAACCTGTCATTGTCAAGCGCAGCGATTAGACGAAATATAAATAATTATTAAGATTATGAACTTTGATTCTTATAATCGTCCTTTTCCTAGTGATAATTATATATTGTACAGTTTATGTTCAACACATAGTTAAAATTAGACTTAAGTGGAATTACAGTAAATATTTATGTTTGCTAATGAGGAAATTATTTTAATACGTGTGGTAGAGAGAGACGCCACGATGGTCTAGTGGTTTTAGTACCGGGACGTGATCTTAGGGTCCCGGGTCGATCAAAACTTAGTCGGTTTTTCGGACATAGCTAGCATAGTGTGATAATTATGCCAGTATCCATCGTTTATGGATTAGATATTAAATAAGCTGGTTTTACTGGTGGTAGAGCCATGGTGTAGTACCTACTGACTACACCATGGCTCTACCACCTGTAAAACCAGCCTATTTATCAACATATTTTTTTTCACTAGGACCAATTTTGTCGACGCCATAATAAAAGTTAAAGGTGTTTATTAGATCTACTTCGCAGCTTTGTCCCAAATCTGCACAACATTTTTTTTTGGACCCAGTCTTTTGCATTGTCCTTTGGACGAAATTTAATATAGGTATATCTTGAGAATTGACCGAATACATTTTATTCCCTTAAAAATCAAACTTGTGAAGAAGACGAAGTCACAGGCAGAAGCTAGTAATTGCAATGTTATTTGTAGCAAAGAGAATCCTCCACTGAGACCTTTCACATAGTTTAGCCGAGGTCGATCTATCGTTAGCGTTAGGCAAATACATTGTAATAATGACTAAACAATTATAAATAACGGTTCTAGAGAGTTGCAATATACTTATCGGGGAAACAAATATTGGGAAAGAGAAAGATATATTTTCTTGTAAAATATTGTGTTGTTTTTTAGAACCACCTCCGTGGAAAAAAGAGAGGGTTGAGAGGTCGTGGGTTCAATTTCCAACTTGGGTCTGGTTGGTGGTAGGGCTTTTTCAGAGTCCGACTGCCTAGCTACCATCCCCACAGGTGAAATCTGCCGCCATAACAGCTCTGGCTGTGTTCCGGCAAAATTAATGTGGGAGCCAGTACACTTAATAAAATCATAGGCTCGAAGATCAGTTGAGCCTACAGTCTGGCAGCACATTGAGTGACGCGCTCAATGGAATAGGCCGCAGTGGCCTATTCCATTGAGTGGCCGCTTACCATCAGGTGGGCTGCGTGCCTGTCTGCCAACTGACCTAGTATAAAAAAAAGAATCGCATAGTTATGCAGAAGTACGAATTAGATTATAACTTCACTATAATTTAAAAATAAAACTCGACAGCTTAAATCGTTCGTTACTTTTTCGCATTGGCCCAAGGACCACAAAAATTGGTTCCTTCTACTAACCACTAAACTCCCCCGGATTCCCCTTTTCACCTGATAAAGGAAGGGCCAGTGCCAGCCTTTGGGCTAATTGGGCTATTGACCGGCCCAATGTAATATACAACCTTAGAAGTTGACACAGACATTGTATAGCACTTTATTTATTACTTGGGCTACCCACATGTATAAAAATTAACACATCACGAGAAATAAATAAAGTTTATGTAAATACTACGTTTAGAACTTCAGTGTGACTTAATATTGGTGGAATTATAAATTCAGTATTTAACGTCCAATGACTTCAGGGGTTTTACATGATTCGTTATTGTCCTAAAAGCGCTAAGTCACAGTTGCCGAATTTATGCCTTTCAGAGGAATGTCAATGATATTTAAATAATTAATGTAATTTGTGGTGGCCATTTCTGCTAAATTTAACCAAATATATGTTTTTTGTCAGACAGATATAAATAAAATAAACTCACTAACATTTTTAATTTGGTATCGACCAAATGGCAACTTTACCGCATAGAATCAAATCAAAAGTCACGGAGTTAATCGGTGTACGAACATGTTACCGGCCGGCAATGTGTAGGTATTATTCAGGTATTCTATAAAATGCCTAGCCTTTGTATAAAATACCTGGTGCATCCAGGCAATTTATGAAATATTATGAATATTGTTGTCCATTACATACTTTACCTACTTAAATAATGTATAAATTCCTAGGAATTGTTAGCACCTGATGTTCCACCGGCAGTGTGTAAAATAAATAGATCTTGGTCTTTCTTTAACAATGGCAATCGGCATACTCATGAAACGGGCAAATGAAACATGTATTTTAAAATTAACACTTAAGGTGCTTCTTAAAAATGATATTTAACCATCGAAGGCGGAAATTAACTTGGATGGATATAGGTTAGCGAAGCAAAGCTCCCGCCTTAGCTTTCGTGGTTATATATTTTCTTTTCAAACAACAAATCTTAATAGTCTGACGATTGAACGAATAAATCAAACTAGTGCGAGAAATGACTGTCGATTTTTTCATGATTTATTTGTTGTATAATTATCATCACAATAATCACTGCTAAGGTCTAAGGCGGAAAATATTTACTTAAAAAATTAGAGGAGTCAGGGTTGTCACATTAAGGGCATTCCCCGATCCTTTGAAAAATTAACGCTTGACCGATTTACTAATTTAGTTTCTGAATCCTTTATTAGTCATTTATATGTTGACTCTAGGTTTTATTTATATAACCTCAGTTGACAGGTAGGTATCCAACCCACTTAATCACTTGGTGGTCAATGGCTTGTACGACCATATCTTTTGAGGGAGATTTTATCAAGAATAATGCATATTTTACAAATCGATTTTTGGGAACATGAGGTCATCGAAGGTCCTCCAATGGTGGATTGTGGAAGTGTACTTGGGATACAGGTATAAAACTAATGTGAACTTGAGGTATTCATCAATTTGTTATACAAGCCTATTTAGGAAGAGTCGATTGAGAACGAGTTGTAGAAGGTCTCTTTTATAACAATACTATGTAATTATTTATGTTCGTTTTTTGTCCTTCTTTCACATCGCAGCGAAGCGACGGATTGATGTATTTTTTGGCATGGGGATATTTTTATCCCAAAAAAATTTTACATTCCTGCGTTATAACTTGGTTTAAAACTATATGTATAATATTTTCCTTTTCCAGCTCATCTCAATCAATAAAATTATGAAAGGTACAATAAGTAACAAAACTGTTAGCTCCAAAGTAATTCAAACGTCGAGTTTAAACGTAGTATTTTATTTTATAAACCCCGAGTTTATCCGTTTTAGCTTGTTATATCGAATAAGATTAGTGATTGTAGGTCATGTGTAGGTCGATTAAACAAAGCGTGAAGAAACGTCTAGCAGGCCATTCAACGAACTGATGATTGAGATACTTTGTCCATCACAACAGCAATTTGTCCTCAACTTTCCTAGTCATAGAGTTATCCTAGAGTCTTAGATCATGAAAACCACACACGTGTACATACCTCTGCTGTTAAAATATTATTACATTAAAAATAAAAAATAGATTAAAAAATATGCTTCAACTGCGGCTGGCAGACAACAGATAAACTTAAGTTACAAAAAGCTTTTTTTAAATAGTACACGCAGACACATTCATGCCCATATTGTTTGGTGTAATAGTCGACTTCTCCACTACAACAATGTCTGTTGGGCGAGAGCAATCGTTTACCTCAAGTTTGCTCTTTTGCCTTCAACTAGCATTTAACTAGAAAACTAGTAGTAATGTATTGGTTACATACCTACCTAATGTATAAGTACCTGTATTTTTTTGTGTAATGTTTTAATTGTAGCCATTTGTGTAACAGCCGATGTATGATGGCTAATAAATGTTTTTTTTCTTTCTTCCTTTCTTTCATTTATGATATAATTATTGCATGGATAGGGCAACAGGTTGACAACCCTAATTGTTTGGACGGGTGATTACCGTTAACTAAGTATTAGTCTTACCCAATTGTGTGTACTTGTACCGAACACACGTTTCCCGCTTTCTAAATAACTTTGTTACAAAATGCCCTATCAGTTAGTTTCAAAATAAATAGGCACGCCTATGCACGGCATTTCTTTGAATTAACCAAGAAAGTCCCAATGGTTTATTGTTCATTACGAACGAAATGAAAAGAAGGGTTCGTTTTGCTGGTTTAATGTTTAAACTTTGGGAGCTGTGATCGTGGTGTAAACTTGGGTTTATATCACACGCTTGGGTATAAAAAGAAAATAAAAATTGAAATTCCATAGTACTACTAAAGGTGAAGTGTACTGCTGCGGGAAAACAACGACTAAAAAAACAAGCGGTAAACATATTACATAATATAAAATATATACACAGTACATACATACAGGTAAGCGACTATGTAGAGGACTTCAGGAGAAAATATTTATGGAGTAGGAATTTAAATGCCATCCGACTCGGAGCTTGTCTAATGTTTTCGGGGAGAGCATTCCAAAGCCCAATACGAGTAGCTATTACACGAAAGGAATTTAAGACGAAACTGGATCGGTGAGAAGGAGTAGCTAAGATTGTGAGAAGAGCGGAGCTGACGAGTATGTGTAAGAAGGCGGGAGCATGTGGATCGTTTAAGATAGAAAAAAGTGAAGTAAGAGTTCTAACATTGCGACGAAGTGGGATAGGTAACCATTTAAGCTGAAGGCGGTAAGTGGAAATGTGATCAAAACGGAGATTAAAAATAAACCGGACGCCACAGTTTAATAAACGATCCAATTTGTTAAGAAGGGTACTACTTAAATCGGAGGTACATCTGCGTAGTCTATCAAGGGTAGAATGAGGGATTGTACAAGAGTTATTACATACATACGTAAAAATGTGTTACCTGGGCTTTGCTGTTGTCTTCTACGTTATAAAAGTAAATCTTACTAATTTAACTGCATTGTGAAATTTTGTATAGATGAATGAATATTTGTAAAGCTTTAACTACTGACAGACTTTAAATAAAAATTTACTGTTATGTACATAGCATACGAGTTTACTAGAGTAACACATAGTCTAGTTTGTAAAAAAACATGATGTTTGGGAAAGACGCTGGCGGAAACTAGTTGCAAAATAAATATTTATTTATAATATCGTTATAACAACCTTGCTGAATATTTATGTAAGTACTACCTGGTAAATATATTTATTGTCCATCGTTACCTAACCACATGATGTTTGCTAAAACGCAGTGTTCGTTCGCAAGGACATTGCCTTATGTCATTTCTAAGCCTAATCTTTGCATATTTATTTATTCGATTCCAAATGGTCTCAAACGATTTACAAAGTATATTGCACCTGTCTACCTAAAGTTACATAATTCTACAAAGGTATTAACAATACAAGGGAAGTTAATTCTGGTTAAAGTAAGGAAAAGGCTTATTAGGCTTTTCAGCCTTTTTTTTCTATTACAAAAACTAAAATTGCATCATACTAGATTTCTTATGATCTATTATTATCTCCAATCATCCGACAACCAATACATGTCTTATCTTTAATTATTATTTTTATATGATCAGAGAATTATCTATGAAATACTTATGTAGATGAAAGTAACTACATACGTGAGATTATAATAATTAAGATTTTAATATTGATAGTGTAAACTGATTGGTCATTTAAAAAGAGTCCGATTTTTGCCCGTTTACTATATGGAATATACTTTTTACTTTCTTAAATATACTCTAAGATGAAAACATAATTGAGCTAATTATGTTTTCATCTTAGAGTATATTTAAGTTTTTTAAGTTTTAAGCTTTCCAGGCTCGCTTCTTACGAATGAAAATTACCTTTAAGAAGTTCAAGCATTTGTGTCGGTTTTTTGGACACAGTTCGAGTTTGTGATCACCAATCCGCACTTAGCTTATGCAGTACAATATTAAACGATATTTCCTGGATATACATATTAATTGGATGAAACGCAGTAGCCGCACTGTCAGGCTGGCTGCGTATCTTTTTGCCCATCTGAAGCGAGTAACATAAAAAAGTAAAAGCTGTTTATTATACTCTATAGACCTACTTTTTAATTTAACATAATTTTACATAGAGATGTATTATGGCATGACTGTGTAAGTGACAATGCAACTATTGTTTTTAACAACAATAATTGCGTTTCATAAATGCAGATGATTGTGAATAAAAGTCATTGACCAGTCACCCGTTCGCCTATTAGTTTTATATTTGTCCATCTTTTCTCAGTACATCTGCTTCCTTTGACCAATCCAAAGCCTCCCTTATACCTGTACCGGTCATTGCCCTGGAGACAGATGGTATGGCCTACAAGTAAATACTGTAATTAAGGCAACTGCAGTTTTATTGCGCTAGTTTCTAGGCGTTTGACGACTTCGTAGTTGTAAGGCGTTCGCGCAAGTACTAGAAGAAACAAAAAGTAGACAAATGAATAAATATCCTTGGACTATTTCACACCCCCAGTTGTTCAGGAGAAACAGCTCGTCTTCTTGGGTGTAATGGGAAAGACAACGAAAACTTTTTTGTTAATACTGTACGCGATCAAGATCTCCAATAAAACTTCGTAGATAAAATAATAATCTTCAATTTATTTCACGCCACACTACTTTTTACATTCCACCACTATGATAATCCAATCCCGACTGACGGTTGACTCGACGTCAACCGTCCGAGCGGTTTTTTAAATACCCCGGTGTTACCCAATTATGTTTTAATTTAAATTTTAAATAATTGTCAAACCGATTACAAATAATTATTAATATTACGTATAAAATAAAAAGTCACCTTACAATACATACACATTACACAAAGAAACACTTAGACCGATACAAATAGACTTGTCAATAGATAAATACTTAAAACAATGCAAACAAATCAATCAGGGACAAGTCAGGTCAACTCGTGTATTAGATAACGAATATTTGGAAAAATTACTTGGTGTCTTGGGAAGAGTGTTTAAGTCAATTGGATTGATAACACCAAGGTTTTGAGTTCTAATCCCACCCTGACACTGGACCGTAGGATTTTTCAGTCTGTCTGCGACACCCTATAGTTGGAAACTGTCACCGTAATAGCTTACCGCACTACGCTTAGCGTACCGTAATGGCTTTGTAGTGCCCTTTGATTGCTTGTTAAGCTATTCCGAAAAAGTCGCGCGTTTGGTATTGTGAGCGGCTCTGAGAAAGTCGTCAGTATGGGATGGTCTCACAAACATTGCCAGGAGATAGGAAGACTTCACCAATCCGTACTGGGCCCGCGTGGTGGAGTATGACTCACACTTCTTGAGATAAGGCCTGTGTCCCAGCATTGGGACGTATATAGGCTGATGATGAGGAAGGCTCTGAGAACAGCTGACTTAGGTTAGGATACTTAGCGATTCTTGCTGGGGTAAAACCACTCCTAGTTTTTCGCTGAAGACGTCCACAGTGAAATTTTAGTCAGTAATCCTCACAATAGAGATTAGACTCCAATATTATCCCAGCTGTTCATCTGAGCGGCTAGGATAGACTTAAAAGATTTTTCTACTAGAAAAACCATAACAATGCAATTATTTGTTAAAACTTCAGCTCAATGGAATTTCAATCTATGATTTAGTTCGCAGTTTTATTCTACCCAAACAAGCATGTGGCTATTTTATACACGTGATTTTATCAATGTTATGGTTTTTAAACTAAGGTATATTGAACTGAGATACTACGTATTAAAACTTACCGGTACTGTAAATCCAATGTTTCAAAATTGTAAACAGAAGAATACATTCCAGCCAAATATACAGGAAACAATATTAAAAGATAATTGTATATATTGAATTTTCCGAACGGCCCTAACAACTGGAGAATATCGTCAACAGTCACTTCTTCACTAGGCTTCTTCTCTGGATCCATTTCGAATAAATAAATATACACTTTATAATGAATTAACCTTTCACTTTCCAAAAATTTAAATTTTCACGTTGCAAAAGTTACAATTTGCACTTTGCAAAAATTACAATTGACACTTTGCAAAATTGCAATTTAAACTTTGCAAAAATTGTGGATGCACAAATTTCTTTTGTTTTGGGTGGAATAGTATACGCGCGGAATTGTTATTGCAATCGATCAACGCGCGTGCGACCGCGCACTGTGCAGTCGCGTTGTGATCGGCTAGCGGTCGATTTACTGTTTTTATTGTTGCCGTAAAAATCAAGCCAAGTTATCGCTTCGAAAGTAGTTCGTTTATGATAACGAAAGCATTATGTCAAATCCAGCTTCGTAAACTTGACATTGGCAGTGGCAGTCAAGTGTGTAATGGATTCTGTGTACTGAAAAATTAAACATGGAATACCTACCTAATTATTGCCAGCGTGATTGAAATGATTTTTTTTCAATTAAAGTGATTGGGTATGCGTATTGCAGTTAGTGATATTAACTCAGCATCATCCTAGCGTATTCCTGATTTCATCCAGTATGGAGCTCAGGGTCCGCTTCAACTATGATCCTAGATTTGACAAGCCTGGTTATTACAATTTTTTACAGTTAGTGATATTAACTAAGTTATAAATAATAGTAAATTGGGAAAAAAACTTTTCATTTCACACAAGAAGGACACGAACTGTCCGCCTTGCAGAAATTGACCAGCCCATCACCAGGATACCGCGATCTGAGAAGGCCGGGGTCAGGCTGGGGCCAAGGAAATCAAAGGCTCGCAGATAAGATGAGCCTACAGTCTGGCAGCACATTGAGCGACGCTTCCTGGTGAAGTGTCTGGAATAGGCCGCAGTGACCGCATACCATCAGGTGGGCTGCGTGCCTGTCTACTAACTGACCTGGCATAAAAAAAGGAAGAAACACCCAAGAAACTAGGCGATCTTTAGAAATTGCTTGGGTGACCTGTTACAGTGTGTCATTGGTGGGGCTAACTCCAGTAAGAAATTCTGTTTTTGATGAATGGCCACATACAGTGCGTCAATGGTTTTATCACCGTTCACGTGTTGCTTGTATAAAAAAATATTTTCCATGTTTATGATAATTAGCAGTTTTTATATAGTCGTCGCTCTCAATGCGGAAATAATTGGGCTTACGTATACCACAAATACGACCTCTAAACCGTATCCTGTACTTGACTTGTAATAAGATTAACAACAAAAATAATTGATTACATAAATTAATAACATTATCTGTTGGCTAATCTTTGCGATAAACGAATTATGATGTCCAAGTCCACAAGCATAGATGCACTCGCTTAGACTCACTTTTTGAACGCCTCCGTGGAACAGTGGCTAAGCACCCGGCTAAATATAAAAACCTCGGAGGTCATGAGTTCGATTCCCACCTTGGGTCTGGTTGGTGATAGGACTTTTCCAGAGTCCAACTGGCTAGCTACCCAGACCTATTCACAGGTAATATCTGCTATCTTATAGCTCTGGCTGTGTTCCGGCAGCATTATTGTGGCAGCCAGTAGGTATACTTGAAAGTTGAAATCTAAGGCTCAAAGATCGGATGAGCCTACTATACAGTCTGGCAGCACATTGAGCGACGCTTCCCGGTGAAGTGTCCCTCAAATAGGCCGCAGTAGCCGCTTACAATTAGATGGGCTGCGTGTCTGTTTGCAAACTAATGTAGTAGTATATAAAAACTCACTTTTTGATCAGCAACCAGTGCAGGGACCTCCGCCAACTTCCAGATTGAAACTGAAATACTCAAACAGAGAAACCCAATTGGAACTTTAAACTTCTAGCGTAGCCATTTAAAAGTGCGAACTAGTCACCATGTTACCGGTCATACCAAACTTTTAGTATAGCCTGACCAGGATAATAAAAAACCTGCTCTGGAGGCGCCACATTAGCTATGGTTATAGCAACACTTGGATGCTATGGTTACACTCACAAATAACTCGCAATATCCAATAGTAACAAGGCACGGTTGACAATTGACATCACACTTTGATAGAATAATAATGAATGACATCTTATTGTTTTTTTATTTGTTTGTTACCACTTGAAGAAATTGGTTCCAATATTTTTCCGCAATATGGCGAGGTTTTTATTTTATTGGTCGGGCTATACCTACATACAAGTGACTTTAAAAGCTTTCATTCAACTCTAAGATCATGGCAACATGACATCGCGGCTATTACGGATGTTTAGGTACTTACTCATATTTCTGACTAGCGGCCGCCCGCGGTTTCACCCGCGTGGTTCCCGTTCCCGTGGGAATTGATCAAAATCCTTTCTTTTTTAAGATGTATTCTGCTATTCGGGACGGAAACAAATCCAACAAATCAAAAACCATGGCAATCGGTCCAGCCGTTCTCGAGTTATAAGTGTTGTAACAAACACGACTTTCTTTTATATATAATATAGATTATACGTACAATTATTGTTTGTTTGTGAGCGATACAATCATTATTAATTCTATACCTAGGATACAAACCCATTAGCATGTGACAACAGAAACATTATTGTTATGGAAATATTGAAAGGATAAAGTATTTAAAAAAAAGAGATAACAATATTTGATATTCATTACATCTACACCGCCTCCGTGGTGTAGGTCGGGGTTTTGAATTAGAAATTGGACTTTTCTAAAGTCCGACTGGCTAAACCGTAGGATGTATAAATCGGCCGCCATAGCAGCTCTGGCTGTGTACTCGTAATAATGTTAATAAGGTCGCCAATACCTTTGAAATAAAAATAATCGAAAAGCAAAGTACCTCACCGTAGTATCAGCATTTTTAACCGTTGTTTCCTTCTTAGTTACGTCACAGAATATTATACTAAAGTAGTTACGTACTACTCGTAATAGAATAGGTTGCAGTGACCGCTTACCACCAGGCAGGCTGCCCGACGCGGTCTGTCAAATTATGTGTCACACACACACATACACACACGCGGGTGCTGCGCCCTCACACACACATACGTTTAAATTAACTTACACTTACTCACATGTCTATGCTGTCAATAAAATCTACTCATACATCATAATAATGTAATGCACGGCTTTTCGTGGGTGGGACCTGGAGGCCTGAAATACAGGGTCGCTCTAGTTTAGGCTCCAGTTCGCACATTTTAGAAACGGCTCAGTCACCTGTTAGATTTTAATTACTTCACCTCAAAATTGTAACTGTGTTTTTAACATGTGTCAAAAATAAAGCAATTTTTATTTTTTATTTATTTATTTATGTGTCATAAAAATAAAAGACTTATTACCCTAGTCACTCAGAGAAGGGAGATACTGTGCTTATGTCGGTCAACCATCTTCCTTTCGCATTTATAATATGACACACACGTCAATGAACTTACTAGTTTAACATTAAAGTTGTTACATACTGTAAGTAACGTGTACTAAATGTATTAGCCTGGTCATCGTGAGAGTCCAAGTGTCCTTAGGATCTTCCCTAGGGACGGAAATCTTAGCCAAAGTTTTTATTTATGAATATGTATAGCGTATTTTTTTTCTTGTTTATGACTCACTTGTTTTAATATAACTAGTATTACCTACATTTATCATGTTTGTTTGTCAGCTATGCAATCATTCATAAATTCCATAAGCAGCTTATAAACCCATTAGCAAGTGGCAACAAAAACATTAGTTCTATTGCTAAGGAATTATAAAAATAAAAGGAAATAGATGTCCTTACGTCAGTCCTTAATGGTTTCAAGGATAAATAAAGAATTATAAAGCAATTAAGTACAATTAATTCAAAATAAAAAGCAGGTGTCTCTTAGAAGAGAAGTTATACTTAGCAACACCTTAAAGCTTATGCACAATTAAAGGAGTGCATTGGTTATAAATAGTGATCTAGAGGCGTCTCTATATATTAATTTGTACAGGCGCACTCTTTTGATAAAGAGTTACTTTGTAAGACAAGGCAAATCTACATAGGTAAGTGGGGGATTTCGGCACAATGTTCTAAGGTTTAAGGAAGGGTTAGGGTTTGTAAGAAATTACTTATGCTAAAAAAGGAGTTATTTGTGTTAAAGCTACGCTGGTTTCAATTGTCGTTTCACATTTGTAAAGTTGATGGTTTGATTCTCGGCGGTGAGAAAAAAAATCGCGAGGAGATCTGGACAGAGTTTAAAGCCAAATGGCTTTGTAGTCACGATCCAGTTTGTCAGAGGTCATATTGACGACCGATCCGACGTTCATGATACTACCAATTGAAACCCCCACTTCACACCTTCATATCCGAAAAGGACGTGACAATTAATCGGGCCCCCCATAAGTTACCTGCAGTGTTGGGCGTAATTAATTACTTTTGTAATTTAATTAATAATTGAACCAAAAGTAATTCAATTACTTTAATTGTAATTACATGTAATTGCAATTACTGTAATTGAATTACATAAGTAATTGGTAATTATAATTACATTAATTTGTAATTGTAATTACTCAATTACTTTAACAAACAACAAACAATCTAAACACTTATACTTGTTATAAAAGAGCATTTAGTTTTCCAATGTCTCTTATAACTTGTTTTAAAAGAGCATTTATTTTGCCAATGTTTCTTATAATGGCACATTTCTGACCACCTCCGTAGAACAGTGGCTAAGCCGCTCGGGTATAAAAACACAGAGGTCTTGGGTTTGATTCCCGCCTTGGGTCTGGTTGTTGGTAGGGCTTTTTCAGAGTCCGACTGGCTAACTTCCACCACCACCGGTGAAATCTGTCGCCATAACAGCTCCGGCTGTGTTCCGGCAATATTAATATGGGATACGCCCTCCCTATACGCCCGGCGCACCATGGCATGGCTTTGAATCTGCGGAATATAGTACAATCGGTAACGCAGATTTACTAATCTTTTCACCACGATGGCTAATAAATTAGCCATCGACACGCGTAAAAAGAAGAGGAGGAGCCAAGTACACTTGAAATCAGAGACTCGAAAATCAGATGAGCCTACAGTCTGGCAGCACATTGACGGACGCTTCTAGGTGAAGCGTCCCTCAACGGAATAGGCCGCAGTGGCCGCTTACCATCAGGGGGCTGCGTGCCTGTCAGCCAACTGACCTAGTATAAAAAAAAAGCCTTTAAAGAATTTGGTTTTGACGAAGAATCTTCTGATTTTATTGCCGAAGGATCTGAATCCGAAGGAGATGAAGCTGTTGCTTTAATCAGACAAGTATGTACAAGTAGCAGAGCAAATTAAATACTTTCAGATCCGATCTCGGAAGCTGAGGTGGATTTTCGTATACTATAGCGATATAATAAATGTACCAAAATCAACAACTGATCAGATGTTTGAAGAAATTATCACATTTAATTTTTCGAAAACATACCTTGGTTTGATCTGTTTTCCGTAAATATACTTTTGATGAATCATTACTTAATTATTTTATTTAAATACTACCTAAACTTTAAAAGAACCGAAAAAGTAATTGAGTAATTGCAATTACCAATTACAATTACAAATTGTAATTGTTAATTGAATTACTTTTAACAATTACAAGTAATTTGTAATTGAAGTTTTCAATTACATTTTGAAATTGTAATTTGTAATTAGTAATTAATTACATTTTGCCCAACACTGGTTACCTGCAAGATTCGATATATCAACATACAAAAAAGACAACTCGTTATAAAAATAGGAAGGGGAAACTGACATAATCACACTCAACTACGAGTATATCAATTCTAGGAAAGCACAGACCTAGTCCATATAATATGAAACGTGAGACTTCAACACACGTTGTGCACGCTTGGTTTATTGGGAATCACAGTGAAATTAATTTCAATGTAAAGCAAATATGAAGTGATAATCATTGCTTGTTACAGTTTTCATTTGCCGATTTCCTTATCGATAATAATAATTGCACGAATATTTTCAATAATTATGAGGAAAAGAATATTCAGAGAAAATGAATACAACGCAAGCCCAGAAACCCCACATAGAGGGCATTTACCCCATGAAGTGGAGCTTGGTGGTTACATTCTTACGCCCCCAACCAAAGGGCTCACGACAATTTTTGTCTACTCAAGCTAAGTTATGAATAGAACCTAGTATATTATACCTATAGGTACCTATTATATTATTATTTAACATGTAGAATATATCGCGAGTTTTTATCCGTATAAGTTGTTTTATTTAAGTAGTTAGTGTCGTAACATTTTCAAGTTACAACATTTTCAATCTTATCGTCGTGGATTGTTGTGGTACACCGCAGTAATTTTCTTCATAATGTTTGTTGTAAAATATGTCACTAAATTCTTCAATACGAAGGCTACTTCAATTATTTGACGTTCACTAGACCTTTGAGTTAATGCAGAGGTATAAACACCAATGAAGTATTGGTTACGTGGGCCGGGACTGTCAATCGAACTTAGCAATCGCAGTAGCAAATGTTTTAATAATTAAATAAATCCATGTACATTATTTACTAATCTAGCCCCAAACTATGTATAGCTTTGTACTATAGGTGCCAGAAAACAGATAAACATTACTTTTACCTGCTATTTGTAAATCCTACTAATATTATAAATGTGAAAGTCTGGATGTTTGGATGTTTGGATGTTTGTTACTCAATCACGCCTAAACGGCTGAACGGATTTAGATGGGCATACGTGTAGTTTATAACCCGGATTAGGCTATAAAATTCCTACGGGAAACGTCTCATTCCCGCGGGAATAACAATTTTGAAACTACTGAACCGATTTGAATAATTCTTTCACTGTTGGAAAGCTACACTATCCCCGGTGAACATAGGGTACTTTTGATCCCGGAAATGTGGGGGGAAGGGGGTATATTTGAAAAAAGAGATTACACGCGGGTGAAACCGCGGGCGGAAGGCTAGTACATAATATATTTTATTCTATGGATGACGTCGTAAATTAATCAACCCATTATTAGTTAATTGTTTTTTATTGCAAATCGATTGCAAAAAGGTTTGTTTGTCTTTCCAAACAGCTTAATAAAAAAAATCGAACAGTGGTTTTGCTGAGGGATACAATTTTGGTTTCGTAAGATTAATTTCGACTAATTGAGTCTTTCTATGTATATATTTTTATATTTTATTAATAATTGTATTAACGCAATACCTAAGCATAAGAGCAGAAAATTTCAAAAACCTCAAGTCACCAAAACAGATGTCCACTTGGCCATTTCTAATGCAATCACCTCTTGCTCTTGAGTCCAAGCCAAGACTTGTATATTAGACACAGCAATTTATGCTCTACGGTCGGCTATAGCCATTGAGCGAGGCGTTACGCGGATAAGGCGCAATACAATTTTCATTCCTTCCATAGGTACGGCACTTGTATCGTCGAGATTCCCGTGTTTTATTCCGTTGACGTGAACCCGGTATCCGATATTGCACTCGCGGACATGGGCATAGTGCAGCCGTGGGGTTTAAGGTATCGACTATAGATAATTATATTATTCTACTGTTGTAAGTGCTAAAATGTGAATTACTGTTTTGTTGTTATCTATGTATATAAATAAAAATGAATTGCTGTTCGTTAGTCTCGTTAAAACTCGAGAACGGCTGAACCGATTCGACAAAGGACATCGGCAGAAATGGGCTCGATCTTAAGCGTTCGTTCCACTATCTATAAGGTCATGTCATTTTAATTTGAAATATTTTAACCAGACATTCATTAATGATAGACACACACAGTGCACTATGTATTATTTATATATCAATACAAATTTAGGTTTTTACTTTTTCATACAAAAAAATTTAATTATTTTTAAGAACAACCTGTGTATAAGATGACCTCGCGTGAACCCATTTTCATTCATGAATAATCTAAATATGGCTTCTACATATCGCCGTTCTCCCTCATTTCATTCGTTCTCCTCTTTCCCTCATTCATTCATAAACTATTCTGCTTATCGCCGTTTTCTTTCATTTTACTCTTTCTGCACTCTTCCCACTCTAATTCATAAGCTGTACTGGTCATTCACAAATTTGTGTCAGCGTGTTGCCAGCCTACACTGCACGACTTGCACTTAAATTACATTACATTCTACTTGACATAAAATAAATCAAACACAAAAAAGAATAAACAACGAACATTTGTTCTTCATTTTAGAATTTGACTCTCCATCACACTTTTTCAGGCTTTGGACTGACAAGTTAAGGAACTCGTTATTTGTTTCGTAATTTGATTAATAATGTAAACTTTAAAATGTAAATAATTAAAATGGCTAAGCATGTTTACGTGTTAAAGTCAAAATTCATCAATATTAAAAACTACGATTATTTACAAATTAAAAACATACGTACCTATTTACATTAATTGTTGGATGTGCGTAATGACGCACACACATTCTGGCACGAATCACGATCCAGGCAATGCCTCCGCACAGAACACAACACGTCTTGCTCACCTGTTCCTACCTCCATTACGCACACACATTCAGGCACGATCCAGGCAATGCCTTCGCAGCACAGAACACAACACGTCTTGCTTACTCCTCTCACCGCCCCAAGAACCCGCCAAAAGAAACCTCTCCTCGTAGAGATCTCGCGCCCGCAACAATCTCACCGGCGTCGTGATAGCATAGCATACGGCCATGTTAAAGTATTTTAGGGATAAGTAGCGATACGGCGCGTCTTAGTTACGTGCGCAAACAACAGAACACTAAGACGTGCCTCGACGAACTAAATCACACTCCCGAGTCCCACGTCGAACACCTATTACTGCACAGTGGTCAAATTGATTTGATTTTAAAATATGTAATTTAGATATTAAATATTTTACTTAAAACTTGTTTATCGTTACATTCGTTTTAATTGGTTTAACGTAACAGTTTTAGAGCTACCCCTCCCAAAATGTGTTTTTAATTGGTCGCTTAAAGTTACGTTAATTCGAAATTCACGATTTCACACAATAAGTTTTCTCTTTTCCTTTAAAACAAGAGAAAACAAACCTTTTTAAATTGGAACAGGTAGAAAATATGTATCTAATCAAAACCAGTTTTAACTGCAAAAACCAGGCAAAAGTGGTTTTGACCGGTGCCCGTGGTTAAAAACAATTTTGACTGATTTTCGTAGTCGAGTTCGTTTGTTTTCATTGACTTAAATTAGTTTAGCCTAGGCCAAACTAGTTTGACCTGAAATGGTTTTGACCGATCGTTTGAATTAATATCAGGCAAAACCACTTTTGACTGCAAAAATCAGTCAAAACTGTTTTAGACCAAGGGCATCCGACAAAACCACTTTTGACTGCAAAAATCAGTCAAAAATGTTTTTGATTAAGGGCATCCGCCAAAACTACTTTTGCATGATTTTTGTAGTTAAAAGTGGTTTTGACCGGCTACGAGTTTTGACTGTAACATATCTATTGCTATAATAAAAAATGACGTTAAGAACTTCTTTACGTTTAGATTAATTTGTAAGTAGAAATAAAGTACCTATCTACCTAAATTCCCGAGGTGCCCGAGATCACAATCACACCAACCAACACTAGACCAACAAGTTATTACCTCTCAGTATGGTCTTGCAAAACAAACTTTAGTAAAATGTTTAGGTAATTATTGTTCAAAAACCATGTTTGAATAGCTATTCCTAATTGGGTAGTTTTTAAAATAAAGTAACAAGTACAACAGTAAGTTACGTAGATTTGGGTACTTATTGGTAACACGATTGTTTCAGTGTAAATAAAAAAAATACAAATAAAGTCATACAAAAAAAAACAATTTATCTAAATTAAATTTTAATCTAATTGATCAGACCAAACCACTGTGCGTTTGTAGGTGGGGAGATCGCGACACGTGTAAGAAGAAATGGCGTATTTATCGGCCCCTTTTATCCGTTTTGTGTTAAAAACCGCCAAAAGACGGTTCCTTTGGCGGTTTGTAAGCAAAGCGGCCAAAGGAGTCGATTCGGTCGCTAGGCGGCTTCTTCAAAGGGAAGCGCGGCACGTGCCGACCGCAGCGGTTATCTCAAAGGGAAGTAACACAGAACAGTAGTGATGGCGGTCAATACACGAATATTTCGATACTTTTATGTTAAAAGATTTTGTTGTGTTACGAGAGATGTTTTATCAAAGCAGTTAAGATGCTCGAAATAGAAACGATAAAAATTTAAATTGAAACTGCCTCCTTGATACAGTGGTTAGAGCGTTGGGCTCTAAAACTCGGAGGTTGTGGGTTCGAATTCCGCGAGGAGCATCACTTTGTGTGATGAAAAAATTAAAAAGATTTATCATGTGTCGTTTTCATGCTAGTAAAGTGATTCGTTTACAATTGTGCACGTTGTTCATGTTTTTGGACTACGACTTTTCTGTGGTTTATAAAAGTAAATGTATGCCAAACTGCAGGGAAAAGGCCTCCATCTTGCAATGATGGCAAGCTATTGTTACTATGATAGGTACGGGCTTAATCAACATACTTGCGGATTGATGGACGAACCCGAGCTTTGTCAAAAAAAAAACAACACCAAGTTAGTCCGACCCGGCTATTGAACCTAAGACCCCGAGATCTCGGCACGGTACTTAAAAGCGTTGGTTTATAAAAGTGACAAAGGAAAATTATGCAAAGTTCAACTTTAAATCAAATTTTTATCGTATTTTAAAATAAATTATTATCGATCGTAATATTTACTCATTGGTAGATAAGTACATCACTAGTGTCCTTCCGATTGTTCGGTCTTTTATTATTTTAGTTAGCTCGCTTGTTTCACGGTAATATCTTGTGTCCTCGGATGGACTAGTGGCTCCGGGGCCCGGGCTATGAGCAATTTCACGATGTACTCGTAGTGTAGTTTGTTTTGTAGAGTTAATAGTGAGATGTGTGTGTAATGAAAGTGAAAAATATTGTACCATTTATTCAGATCACCGGTGTGACAGTAATCGTATTATGGTCGGATTACGATGATCGCCATGGTACCCAGGCTTGGGGTGGCGGGGTCAGCGCCTTTGGACTTTTTCTGTTTTATGTTAAATGTTATCCTATTAAGTAAAAAGAACGAACTTAGTGTGTGCATGAGCAGGAGTATCTATGGTGCACGAGAGTCTGTTCGAGCTGTTGTACCTGGGCGGTGTTGAAAGACCATATGAAGGTGAGTAGGTACTTAGCAGTAGTAGTTTATGTAGTTATCAACAACTAATAAAAGGGATGTTACAAGTGTGGTAAAGTAGGCAGGTGCCGGCAAAATTCTTGACGCTCGGTCGACAGTGGGGGAAAGTTCGCGACTCAAATTCGTGTTCTACGCAATGCCCACCCGATTTCAAGAGGTTTGCCGGGACCTGTAACCTAATTGGTGAATTCGAAATAGTTTCTGGTTACGTTGTCGCGCATATCGCGGTTTTTTGCCTTAATTTTTTTTAACTGTTACAAATTTTCCCTAAGAGACTAAAAAGAGTTGAACTGTTGCTAATTTACTTAGATCTAGAAACAACTCCCTACGCTGGTAACACTGATGGGGGGCCGGCCCTTCAGCAGAGCAAGAGCGCGATAGCTAAAGAGCGAGTAGGCAAGAAGGGGGGGTGGGACCACCACCACGTGGACACGGCCTGTGCGTACGCGGTTTCTTTGTGTAGAGTTCAATGTTTGACCTTTCTAGTATCGATAGTAAACTAATGGCGTTCTACGTAATACACAGGATGTAGTATTTGACTATTTGATCATCACGGAATTCGTCATTTTTCTCGAAAATTAGCGCGTAAACAATTAATAAATATTATATGAATTTATTTTAAATTTAATGTAGAATCAGTCCTCAAATTATTGAGCAAAGATTTTGTATGACCTTATATACATATAATAAATTTGTAGAAAAGTGGTGTCTGTACAATGGAAATATATTAAAAAAAAGTAGCAGGGGTTGTTATTATATCGATACCGAACCCGAAATTGTAATTAAAAAAATTTTTGTCTTTTTGTCTGTTTGTCTGTTTGTCTGTTTGTCTGTTTGTCGGTTTGTCTGTTTGTCTGTTTGTCTGTGTGTTTTTGCACGCTAATATCAGAAACGGCTTATTCGATTGAGATGCCGTTTTCACTAATATATTTTGGTAAGCTTCACTTAACATTTAGTGTTTATTTCATGTCAATCGGTTCATAAATAAAAAAGTTATGTCAATATAAAGGTACACGCCTCGCGCCTGAGCTGCGCGTCCGTATATAAAGCGCGCTGAGAGTATGGCGAATAGGTAGTTGCATTCGATTATTGCGATTTACTTGAATACTGACAGTTTGGATATTTCATTTATTTATATTTAAGGGTTTGTAGGTTAGGTTGTCTTTCTTAATTTTCTTTAAAAATTTGTAAATAAATATTGTAAGCATTTGTTATAGGTTAGGCATTTCTTTCCTTGATTTTTGGTATACTTATCTTAATTTTTTATTTAGGGTTTGTATATATGAATAATTTATAAGTATTTGGTATAGGTTAGGCAATTCTTTTCTTGATTTTCTTTATTTAAGTACAAGTTTATAAGCTCAGGTTATTAATTAATTTTTCTAGCAATTCTTTTGTTTCATAAAATTTGTACGTTTAGTTTACACATCTTAACACTTTTTGCAGTCAGCCTATGTTTTGCGATGACAATTAATAAAGCCCAAGGTCAGACGATGAAAGTTGTGGGTGTAGATCTAAGTATCAGCTGTTTCTCGCACGGTCAGTTGTATGTGGCTCTGACACGGGTTAGCAATCCTAGGAGCCTGTATGCTTTCATTCCCGATGGCCATACGTCACATATCGTATACCTACAGAGAAGCATACTGTAAACAAATTTTTAGCTACCCAAAGGACGGTATTTGTTATTTAAAATATGCTGCCCGAAAAGTCACTATTCCACGCGGTCGAAGTCGCGGGCACAGCTAGTTCAAAATATAATTAATATTCGTTACAAGATTTTTAATATTTAAATTCAATTTTAATTAATATTTTTACCCCGGGATAAAAATATAATCTAATAAATGAAAATACTATTGGTTTTGTAGTGCATCCGGTGTGTTATGTGCATAGTGCATAGTACGTCCGGTAGAATAATAATAATGTTGCTAGTTAAGATACTTAAATACTGATTTTCCGATCAGATCCCATACAAATGACAGCTTCGAATAGAGGCACGATAATTTTCTGAAAAAATTATGGCAACAGAAAAGTAAAAAAAAATCAAATGTCATACAACGTCTGTCAATCATTCGTTTCTGTTTGTTTTGAATAACATATGTGAATAATTTTGTTTTGTCGTTATTATTGGAATGCTTGGTTTAATATTTGACGACTTTCGCTACGTTTAAATGACGGTTTCAGCTAAAACAAACGACCTAAGCTTTTCTTACAACGGATCCAGTAAACTCGACAATTGGGGTTATTTTTGTAGAAATCAAAATCATCCTATAACTATTTTTTCCCAGGGAGTAGATTTATAAATTGTAGTGTATTTGGAATATTACTTCATTTTCTACATAATAATAGTAAATCGGTAAGTGTAATTCATAAAAAATCAAGGCCCAACGTTCTATGGATGTTCGCCCGTGTCCTTTTAGTCTTGCAAAATTTGTGGAAGTCCAGGGAAGGTTTAAACGATGAGAAAATATGGGAAAATTAGAAATAAAATACTAAAGTAAGTGATGCGTAGTTCACCGGGTCAGCTAGTATATAAGGTCATACCAATGACGTTCAATATAAAACTAGACACCCAATCTCTAAGAAAAATTCCTCAAAAAACGTCCGAGTGGCTTTGACACTGATGACATTAACACATTCGTTCAAATTAACACCTTATCTCGTGGCATTTAGTGTTTAATGTCAATTGTATACAACTAAACGAAAACTCTGCCCAATAGTCGGATGGGCAGACTTTTGCTTCGGACAATATTTGAGCGTGATTGTGAGTCTAGTTTTTTAATTGAACGTCATTGGGTCATACAAAATCTTTGCTCAATAATTTGAGGACTGATTCTACATTAAATTTAAAATAATTCATATAATATTTATTAATTGTTTACGCGCTAGTTTTCGAGAAAAATGACGAATTCTGTGATGATCAAATAGTCAAATACTACATCCTGTGTATTACGTAGAACGCCATTAGTTTACTATCGATACTAGAAAGGTCAAACATTGAACTCTACACAAAGAAACCGCGTACGCACAGGCCGTGTCCACGTGGTGGTGGTCCCACCCCCCCTTCTTGCCTACTCGCTCTTTAGCTATCGCGCTCTTGCTCTGCTGAAGGGCCGGCCCCCCATCAGTGTTACCAGCGTAGGGAGTTGTTTCTAGATCTAAGTAAATTAGCAACAGTTCAACTCTTTTTAGTCTCTTAGGGAAAATTTGTAACAGTTAAAAAAAATTAAGGCAAAAAACCGCGATATGCGCGACAACGTAACCAGAAACTATTTCGAATTCACCAATTAGGTTACAGGTCCCGGCAAACCTCTTGAAATCGGGTGGGCATTGCGTAGAACACGAATTTGAGTCGCGACCTTTCCCCCACTGTCGACCGAGCGTCAAGAATTTTGCCGGCACCTGCCTACTTTACCACACTTGTAACATCCCTTTTATTAGTTGTTGATAACTACATAAACTACTACTGCTAAGTACCTACTCACCTTCATATGGTCTTTCAACACCGGCCAGGTACAACAGCTCGAACAGACTCTCGTGCACCATAGATACTCCTGCTCATGCACACACTAAGTTCGTTCTTTTTACTTAATAGGATAACATTTAACATAAAACAGAAAAAGTCCAAAGGCGCTGATCCCGGCGACCCCAAGCCTGGGTACCATGGCGATCATCGTAATCCGACCATAATACGATTACTGTCACACCGGTGATCTGAATAAATGGTACAATATTTTTCACTTTCATTACACACACATCTCACTATTAACTCTACAAAACAAACTACACTACGAGTACATCGTGAAATTGCTCATAGCCCGGGCCCCGGAGCCACTAGTCCATCCGAGGACACAAGATATTACCGTGAAACAAGCGAGCTAACTAAAATAATAAAAGACCGAACAATCGGAAGGACACTAGTGATGTACTTATCTACCAATGAGTAAATATTACGATCGATAATTTTTATTTTTAATAAAATTTGATTTAAAGTTGAACTTTGCATAATTTTCCTTTGTCACTTTTATAAACCAACGCTTTTAAGTACCGTACCGAGATCTCGGGGTCTTAGGTTCAATAGCCGGGTCGGACTAACTTGGTGTTGTTTTTTTTTTTGACAAAGCTCGGGTTCGTCCATCAATCCGCAAGTATGTTGATTAAGCCCGTACCTATCATAGTAACAATAGCTTGCCATCATTGCAAGATGGAGGCCTTTTCCCTGCAGTTTGGCATACATTTACTTTTATAAACCACAGAAAAGTCGTAGTCCAAAAACATGAACAACGTGCACAAATGTAAACGAATCACTTTACTAGCATGAAAACGACACATGATAAATCTTTTTAATTTTTTCATCACACAAAGTGATGCTCCTCGCGGAATTCGAACCCACAACCTCCGAGTTTTAGAGCCCAACGCTCTAACCGCTGTATCAAGGAGGCAGTTTCAATTTAAATCTTTATCGTTTCTATTTCGAGCATCTTAACTGCTTTGATAAAACATCTCTCGTAACACAACAAAATCTTTTAACATAAAAGTATCGAAATATTCGTGTATTGACCGCCATCACTACTGTTCTGTGTTACTTCCCTTTGAGATAACCGCTGCGGTCGGCACGTGCCGCGCTTCCCTTTGAAGAAGCCGCCTAGCGACCGAATCGACTCCTTTGGCCGCTTTGCTTACAAACCGCCAAAGGAACCGTCTTTTGGCGGTTTTTAACACAAAACGGATAAAAGGGGCCGATAAATACGCCATTTCTTCTTACACGTGTCGCGATCTCCCCACCTACAAACGCACAGTGGTTTGGTCTGATCAATTAGATTAAAATTTAATTTAGATAAATTGTTTTTTTTTTTGTACATATGACTTTATTTGTATTTTTTTTATTTACACTGAAACAATCGTGTTACCAATAAGTACCCAAATCTACATAACTTTCTGTTGTACTTGTTACTTTATTTTAAAAACTACCCAATTAGGAATAGCTATTCAAACATGGTTTTTGAACAATAATTACCTAAACATTTTACTAAAGTTTGTTTTGCAAGACCATACTGAGAGGTAATAACTTGTTGGTCTAGTGTTGGTTGGTGTGATTGTGATCTCGGGCACCTCGGGAAATTAGGTAGATAGGTACTTTATTTCTACTTACAAATTAATCTAATCGTAAAGAAGTTCTTAACGTCATTTTTTATTATAGCAATAGATATGTTACAGTCAAAACTCGTAGCCGGTCAAAACCACTTTTAACTACAAAAATCATGCAAAAGTAGTTTTGGCGGATGCCCTTAATCAAAAACATTTTTGACTGATTTTTGCAGTCAAAAGTGGTTTTGTCGGATGCCCTTGGTCTAAAACAGTTTTGACTGATTTTTGCAGTCAAAAGTGGTTTTGCCTGATATTAATTCAAACGATCGGTCAAAACCATTTCAGGTCAAACTAGTTTGGCCTAGGCCAAACTAATTTAAGTCAATGAAAACAAACGAACTCGACTACGAAAATCAGTCAAAATTGTTTTTAACCACGGGCACCGGTCAAAACCACTTTTGCCTGGTTTTTGCAGTTAAAACTGGTTTTGATTAGATACATATTTTCTACCTGTTCCAATTTAAAAAGGTTTGTTTTCAGAGAAAACTTATTGTGTGAAATCGTCAATTTCGAATTAACGTAACTTTAAGCGACCAATTAAAAACACATTTTGGGAGGGGTAGCTCTAAAACTGTAACGTTAAACCAATTAAAACGAATGTAACGATAAACAAGTTTTAAGTAAAATATTTAATATCTAAATTACATATTTTAAAATCAAATCAATTTGACCACTGTGCAGTAATAGGTGTTCGACGTGGGACTCGGGAGTGTGATTTAGTTCGTCGAGGCACGTCTTAGTGTTCTGTTGTTTGCGCACGTAACTAAGACGCGCCGTATCGCTAATTCGCTACTTATCCCTAAAATACTTTAACATGGCCGTATGCTATGCTATCACGACGCCGCACACTGGGACGGATTTCGGATTTGCGGACATTGGACTTTTTTGTTAAATATTAATATTTTTATTATGCCAATCGATAGCCCTAATTAAGCCGATCAGATTTTATTCTGGTCATTTTTTTTGTAAACATTATATTATACGAAAAAAATTGAAAATAAAAAAAAATTGTAAGGAACGATATCTAAAATGCTCTATAAGTTCCAAGTCTTGACAGATCTCAGGATGATTTTTTGTGGGGTTAATCTATGGGTGTTTATGTATAGTTCCACATACATAGTATTGTCCCGGACGTCCCCGTTTTCCAGATATATGAAGCTGAACTTAGGTACTTTTTCTACTATTTTCTTAGGGATTATTTTAAGTTTTTAACTCCAAATATTAAAAAAAAGGAACATTTTGCATTGTATATTAATTTAATCGATTATCAATAACACTATTACATCTGGTGACGTCATACAACAAAATTAAAACATGTAAAAAGTGAATATAATATATCAAGATTGTGTCTTTAAATAGGTTTTAATTTATTTAATGGATTTTTGTTGTTTCAGCCTTTGGTACAAAAGGCGGACTTAATTCCTCCTGGCTTTTTCTACCTGTCAACCTGAAGGCCAAGCAGAACGAAATAAATACTGAATAATTAAATTATTCTGTGTCGCTTATATCACTTATATTGCTTGGATCTGTAAATTCAGGTTCACTTCTTGAGCAGTCTTGATCTTGAGCATCAAAAGATTCCGGAGAGAGAGAGAGAGTCATATTCTTGAGTTTGGCCATTCTTGGTCGTAAAATTATTGTAAGCTTAGGTTCGGACGACAAAAGAAGATTTATCCTCATTTGACGCATGCCTGTTTACTTTTCTGAAATGGTGTTCTCTATATTTTCTAAACTCCTTGTTTCTTGGCTTCTTCAGAAAGTTTTCCGATGGGAATCAAATTATCAATGATGTCTGCTCCATGCATTAGTATTTTATGGACACTAACAGGCATATTATACCACGAGTATTATTTTACAAACAAGGCCGCTAGTTCTCGACAATATTGAGAAAATTTAGAAACATCTACCTACACGTTCTGCACTTGGTATGATTTGCAGAATAACATGGAACCTTTTGATTAAACCTTCATTTATGCCTGTAATATTATAGATACAAGCAATATAAGTGATTTATATCACTTATATTGCTTGTATCTTTTGCTTTTTTGCGACACAGAATAATTTAATTAATCAGTATTTATTTCGTTCTGCTTGGCCTTCAGGTTGACAGGTAGAAAAAGCCACGAGGAATTAAGTCCGCCTTTTGTACCAAAGGCTGAAACAACAAAATTCCATTAAGTAAATTGAATCCTATTTAAAAATACAATTTTGATGTATTATATTCACTTTTTACATGTTTTAATTTTGTTGTATGACGTCACCAGATGTAATAGTTTTATTGATAATCAATTAAATTAATATACAATGCACAATGTTCCTTTTTTATAATATTTGGAGTTAAAAACTTAAAATAATCCCTAAGAAAAAAGTAGAAAAAGTACCTAAGTTCAGCTTCATATATCTGGAAAACGGGGACGTCCGGGACAATACTATGTATGTGGAACTATACATAAACACCCATAGATTAACCCAACAAAAAATCATCCTGAGATCTGTCAAGACTTGGAACTTATAGAGCATTTTAGATATCGTTCCATACAATTTTTTTTTATTTTCAATTTTTTTCGTATAATATAATGTTTACAAAAAAAATGACCAGAATAAAATCTGATCGGCTTAATTAGGGCTATCGATTGGCATAATAAAAATATTAATATTTAACAAAAAAGTCCAATGTCCGCAAATCCGAAATCCGTCCCAGTGTGCGCCGGTGAGATTGTTGCGGGCGCGAGATCTCTACGAGGAGAGGTTTCTTTTGGCGGGTTCTTGGGGCGGTGAGAGGAGTAAGCAAGACGTGTTGTGTTCTGTGCGAAGGCATTGCCTGGATCGTACCTGAATGTGTGTGCGTAATGGAGGTAGGAACAGGTGAGCAAGACGTGTTGTGTTCTGTGCGGAGGCATTGCCTGGATCGTGATTCCATCCAACAATTAATGTAAATAGGTACGTATGTGTTTAATTTGTAAATAATCGTAGTTTTTAATATTGATGAATTTTGACTTTAACACGTAAACATGCTTAGCCTTTTTAATTATTTACATTTTAAAGTTTACATTATTAATCAAATTACGAAACAAATAACGAGTTCCTTAACTTGTCAGTCCAAAGCCTGAAAAAGTGTGATGGAGAGTCAAATTCTAAAATCAAGAACAATTAATGTTCGTTGTTTATTCTTTTTTGTGTTTGATTTATTTTATGTCAAGTAGAATGTAATGTAATTTAAGTGCAAGTCGTGCAGTGTAGGCTGGCAACACGCTGACACAAATTTGTGAATGACCAGTACAGCTTATGAATTAGAGTGGGAAGAGTGCAGAAAGAGTAAAATGAAAGAAAACGGCGATAAGCAGAATAGTTTATGAATGAATGAGGGAAAGAGGAGAACGAATGAAATGAGGGAGAACGGCGATATGTAGAAGCCATATTTAGATTATTCATGAATGAAAATTGGTTCACGCGAGGTCATCTTATACACAGGTTGTTCTTAAAAATAATTAAATTTTTTTGTATGAAAAAGTAAAAACCTAAATTTGTATTGATATATAAATAATACATAGTGCACTGTGTGTGTCTATCATTAATGAATGTCTGTTTAAAATATTTCAAACTAAAATGACATGACCTTATATAATATGTAGTAGTTGGGGCTAAATGTTCCTCGAGCGGGGGCCACGTACCGGGCCACCACTGTCACAAGGTGAACCTTTGACGGCAGTTAGAGCTAAATGGTCCTCGAATGGGGGAGACTTACAAGGTGGGCATTTTTTTTCACGCAATCGTTAGGTAGAGTTGACAATACTCATAAAAAGACACCATACCATTAATTTTAATGTTGGAAATCTGTAAGAATGCCGTACTTACTACAATAATTTTCCTTGTGATTTATTTGTCAGATAACAATCATGTTGTCTTATTTTGAACAAATTGTAAACAGAGATCGACTTTTAGATAAATTTACAGGTACCTACATAACTGGTGGCGGTGGCTAAGTGACTCTGAACTGGCGCTTAGAATAATAAAGTGATAAATAAAAGTCGACAAGAGACAATCGACATTGCACATCCCTAATTTCAATCCCCAAGGAGCAGCTCTTTGTGGGATTGAAACTTTTTGACTCTGAGGGATTGTTATCTGCAAAGTAGCTTCAAATATATGCGCTTATACATGAGTAGGTAAAGGCTGGAATAAAACGCTTTCATCGTATTACATCTCGACATCACTAAGGTATTTCGGGAGCTTAAGAGCTTTTTTGTGTTATATGATTATTTCTCTAATTTAGGCAACTAGGTTCAAGCCTTTGGTTGTACAAGATTACGAGCGTTTATTTTGGTACTATTACGAGTAAAGGATTATGTTTTTTTTTTAAAGATATGATTCTGATGTATGTAGGTATTTAGCTTAGATATTTAGCGCTGAGTATCCGAGTGGTTTCAAGGGTCGCTTAGTGATTATGAAATGATGTTTTTTTTATATCACATCAATTGGCAAACAGACACGCAGCCCACGGCCTATTCCATCGAGGGACACTTCATCAGGAAGCGTTGTTCAATGTGCTGCCAGACTGTAGGCTCATCTGATCTTCGAGCCTTTAATTTCGAGTGATGGAAGCAATCTTGGCATGCACCTATGGATTTTTGTATGTGCATATTTACTATTAGCTCGGCGGTGACGGAAAGTATCGTAGCCATGATCCAATTGGTCTGGTTTTCATGATAAAGCTTACGAAGTTCAAGATCAACGGTCTCACTTTTATGTGCTTTTCAAGACGGGAGTGTTAACACTATCTTTGCTAGAGATTGTATCGACGCTCCCTGGTGAAGTGTCCCTCAATGGAATAGGCAGCAGTGACCGCTTACCATCAGGTAGGCTGCGTGCCTGTCTGCCAAAAAAAGTTGTATAAAAAAAGAGGGGACTATGCTACCAGGGCAACAGTCAGAAGTTAGAAGCAAAGGTTAAAGACCTGTTTACGACTAATAGCAAATATGCCTTTGGATTATAGACATGTTTATGTAAAAACCAAGACAATACATTTGTCATTGTCGTGGCAATTTCCTAAGAAACCATTAAACCTATTCAAAGTCGTTTAAAAAACGATATATATAATAAAGGATGTACTTAATAAGTTTGTTTTCCGAACCTGGTTAAAAGATGTTTGTCACAGGATGTTAGTTAAATAATGTCTTGTTCATTGTTCCGATAAAAACCTAAGAAAATGAGCAGTTCTATGAAGCGTTAATAAAATGCGCTATTAGAAAACCAACTTGAACAAAACACAACCTTTTATTTATAACCGCTGTTCAAATTCTTAAGGCTGTGTAGTTCCGCAGATGCCGCGCGTATGGTTTTTAAAAGCCACCTGAGACATACAAATCAGTGTTTTCAATTCTAAAAAAAATATATGTATCAGTTAAGGATCTGATCTAGTTAAAATCGCATTCAATTACATGTTTTTATAAACTTCACTCGATAGAAAAAAATCCCAAAGTTACCCCTTTTTTTAACGATTTTCGTATTTTATGTCTAAGCTCCTGCCAATTAACATTTGAATTTTCACTCAATTATAGCCACTAAATATTTACAGATAAATTCGCAGAGTTTGACTTGATAAAATTAGTGTCTCGTTTACTATGTTTAAAAAACTACGAAATGTGCGATCGCGGCGCCATATTTGGACGTCGCATAATACAGATCTACAAACTTATCTGTTCCGGTGGCCAAAATTGGAACTACGTGAAATACAATGCAAAAACGATATTTAATGACAGTTCTAAATAGAAAGTAGCGACGCCGCAACCGGAACAGATAAGTTTGTCGGTCTATGCCTCTTTTATGTACTCCCACCCCCCCTTAAACATATTATTTTCTTGCGAGGCACTAATGATAAGTATGTATTTTCAAATCTAATATTATTGCTATCCCGATAATGGATGATGAGATTTTTTTACAAATTACTCATTGTTTTTTAGATAATTCGCCTGCACGTAAATAAATCTTAAACCTGGTTATTTTCTGGCATGTAACAAATTTTGTTTCCGCGTGTTTTAGTACGCATTTGTATACATATTGATTCTTGTTGGTCGACTGTTGTTACGCGCTCCGTGTCCACATGTCGTAGTGGACTATAATTGAATTCCATACGCGTAGGGGAACTGTTTTAACTGGTTAGTTTGGATAGTGCGGGAAAATAGTTGTAATTTCGACGAAAATAGTTGTAATTTTGCATAAAACAGCCACATCAAAAAAGCTTTTGGTATTACGCGAAACGATACGAAATACTGGATAGGATATATAAATATGCTATACTTTTCCTAATAATTGTCAAATATAACTCCGTTTGTACCTACTTTTTCTCATAAATGGCTTCTTTCTGCAAAACTAGGTTCAGTTGTCTTGTGGCCGAGTTTCAACCAAAGGTTTCTGGTTTGATCGCCATGTGTGTCAAATCAGGATTGTTAACCATTGATAGTTATCAATGTTTTCAACTATAAATATAAGTTAAATTAAAAAAAAAACTAATGGTAATTTTACATTTTTTTTAATATGATTAGATAAAATAGTGCCATCCTTGTGAACAGTATACTGGGGGCCTATCTATTCTTATGGAGCTATTATTTTAAGAATTTGCAATGTCCTTTATTAAACTATTACCAATTAAACTATTTTGTCCATGTAAAATAGTACAGCATGGAGCCAGTACATACGCGTTACGCATTGTTTTGCTTACGGACAGGCGCAGGCTGAGTGCTCGCTAGCGGTCAGAATAGTTGTTTTGTGGCCGAGTTTTAGCAAAAACACTCTATGGATAACCTGCGAACGTTTGTTACGGAGTGACGCTTTGCGTGTTTTACGGATATTTTTTAAATTCGGGTTAAAAGTTGTTTGTAATGTATCAGGCTATTGTAATATTTCAAGCCAAAAGATTTTATCATTGAAATGAGGTACTCAGAGTACTTACTCAATAATTACAATAAAAGCAGCTGGTTTGACAGAAAATGATGATTGGAAATCACTAATATAAGCTTTATTTAAGAAAACTAATTTTAACCGTCCTGTGAATTGAGTTCCGTATGCGAGGCAAGACTTTTTAACCACTTTTATCATAATACACAGTAAAAAAAATTATACACAGACTCACTTGATAACATACCTGAATAGCTGTGTGCACAGTCTAGGTACACAAAGTACCTACTTAACACGACAAGCTCGACAGAAAATTAAAATGGCTGTATGTTACATCCATCAAGAATCTCAAGTGCTGTTTTCGTCGGGGACAGCCAAAAACTCCTTTCAAACTGCAACATAAATTTAATTTAGTGCACCGCGAGCCTTATGAGCGTAACTGACATCCGATGGCATCGGAAAAGCGTTTTCTTGACGTGCATTTGATGAGATTCTGAAACTTGCACTTATGAAACTGCTTGTAAAGTTGGAGTTCTGTTTTACATACTGGCATCATAGCGGTACTTGCCTCGGGTTATGTTGAAAAATAAATGCAGTGGATGCTTTTTTAACACGGAAAAATTTTACACAAAAAATATTGGTTTCCGACAAACTTATTTTCCACCAATCCGCATTTGGCAAGGGTCGTAATTAGCCACTATACAGGTACCGGCAAACTTGTTGAACTTGCGGTGGAAATGCTGAACTAATTTCCATGTATCTTGAAATTATTGATTCTTTTAGTTTAGAAACTTTTGCACATATACATAACTACTATGTGTGCAAAAGCCGCTTTCGCCCACGGCTTCATCCGTGTGGACGCTGGGCGCCATGCAATGCCACTGCTATTTATCTATACTAACATTATAAAGAGGAAAGATTTATTTGTCTGTATTGAATAGGCTTTGAAACTACTGAATCTATTTAGAAAGTTCTTTCACTGTTGGAAAGCTACACTATCGAGATACATCTACATATACGAGATAGGGTACTTTTGATCTCGGAAATGTGAGGGGAAGGGGGGATAATTGACGAAAAAAAATTACGCGCGGGTGTAAATGTAAATACGAAGTTACATGTGGAAATATTATATACTTTTTCTGCTTTTACAGTTATTTCAATAAGAATACCGATTGTTAAAAATTATCCGACATCTGTGGTTTGCATAGACCAACTCTTTACTATTTGGGTCGTGTCCAGGCTTTTACAGAGTATTAGCACGGGGTCCAGTGGCTGGCTGCCTATCAGTTGGCATACATGTTCGATTCTGATCAGACTGAGTGTCAAGGCAGGTGGGTGATACGCTATTCTCCAATCACACAAAGAGCTTTTATGCGCAGGTATCTATTTAAAGTGCTGGATCACGGGATGTCGATAAACGTTGATAATAATATTACTGGTACGAAATCCGGCGTTTTTTATCGATTTATTTGGTGAAATATTTCTTTTATGATATAGACCATAGATATATGTACGTAGATGTGGCGTTATCATCAGGTGGGCGATATGTCTGCCGCTTACTAATGTCGTAGCATTAAATTTTAACCAGTGGACCGGAACAGTGAAAAAAGCTTATAACTCCGTTCGTACTTTTCCTCATATGGCTACTTTCTGTAAAACTAGGTTCACTTGTCTTGTGGCCGAGTTTTTACAGAGTATTAACAGAACAGGAATAGTGGTCGTTTTTTCGATTGCCGCCTTGGGTCTGGTTGGTGGTAGGACTTGGAGTCCGACTGGCGAGCTACCACTGGTGAAATCTGTCTCCATAACAGCTCCATGGCTTTGTTCCGGCATAATTGTGGGAGCCAGTCAATGACGTTCAATATACAACTAGACACCCAATCTCTAAGAAAAATTCCTCAAAAAACGTCCGAGCGGCGTTGACACAGATGACATTAACACATTCGTTCAAATTATCACCTTATCTCGTGGCAGTTAGTGTTTAATGTCAATTGTATACAACTAAACGCGCTCGTGGCGCAGCTGTGACAGTGGTTCGTTAGTGATAACGAAAGTCAAGCTACCTACGCCGCGGTCGGTTAATGGGTGGGTGACCATTCTGACCATATTTAGTGACATTAATTTCGAGCGTCTCCGTGCTTCGGAAGGCACGTTAAGCTGTTGGTCCCGGCTGATATTTACTATTATGTAAATATTAGTCGTCAAGCCTAGTCAGAGGCCATTTGGCGGCTTGATAACATCTGACATTAAGGTTGGTCACTTGCCTTACGCTCCCCTCCACCAACCCGCACTAGGCCAGCGTGGTGGAGTATGGCCCACACTATCTCACAATTGAGATAAGGCCTGTGTCCCAGCAGTGAGAACGTATATAGGCTGATGATGATGATGATACAACTAAAAGAAAAATCTGCCCAATAGTCGGGTGGGCAGACTTTTGCTTCGGACAATATTTGAGCGTGATTGGGAGTCTAGTTTTTTAATTGAACGTCATTGGAGCCAGTACACTTAAAATCAAATAAGAACAAGATAAGTTGGTAATGAGGCACGCAGCCCGCCTGGTATTAAACGACCACTGCAGCCTATTCCATTGAAAGATACTTAATCAGGAATCATCTCATAGGCTGCACCGATCTTTTGGTAGCTTTATTTTAGAGCCTTTTCTCTTAAGTGAACTGCCTCTATCGATGCTGCTGACAGTTTTTGGCCCATCACTAGGTGGCGATTTAAGAGAAGTGCAATATTTTCGGCCCCTCCACGACCCGAGTGTTGCGAACAAAGCGACGAGTGCCGGGAACTGTGGCTTTGTTGCATCTCTTGATGCCTCTGTCTCGTGACGTCGCGCGACAAACGACACTCTTTGGATGAGCCGTGACCTGGATTGTAAACGCTGATTTTTTCCTTTGTCGTTCCCTAAATCCTGGTATTAAAATTTCGCTGAGAAAAAGTAAAGGATAAGTTTATTTATGTTCTATGAAGGACAATGTCCTCTCCGACGTTGAAATCTAGTCACCATCAAAGTCAGGATCACGACTTGGTACTTTTTCAACTCGTCCTAGTCAGTACACCAGATAGTCTTTCTTTAGATAACAGTATTCTGTCACATTATTTAAAGCTTCTCTGACTTTTGGTGTTTAATTTTGAGGAGAGGTACTCGTCTTTTTATTTTTTATTGAAACTTAGGAACATTAATGTTACCAGCATAATCAACCAAAGAAGGCGGGAATCCTTTTGAAATTAATAGTCAAAATTATCAGACGCATGTCCCATTAGAAGTTTGTTCTTCTAAATTTGTTTACATAAAAAATACCGTGATGATTTTTCTTACTCTCAGTCCTCTGAAGAAGGCTTCTTTCACACTCCGAAAAATACTTTTTTGTTCTAAGAGCGTGTGGTTTAAATGAGAAACGAGAAAAAAGGCGAGCTCTTATGAAGAAAGGCCTTCTAATAGTCTACATTACGTGCGACTTTTTTGTACGTTGGTCCCTCATCTGCCGAGGTTTTAAAGGGTACATTTTATACGGGGTCCCGGAATATGCGACGGGTTGTATTTTTAGCACAGTTGTGGATTGTAACTTAGAAGTTTTTTGGGTGTACTGTTTTTGCGTGTATTACGAATTAAGCCAATTTGCTTGTTGGTGCCTTTTCCGCAGAAACATCATTTCGAAACGGTGGTAGAGTCTTTTTAAATTTATTTATATTTGTGTCTTATACTCGAATAGGTACGATAAATTAATCGTTTTTGAGTTAAAATAAAAACATGATTCTACTTGCACTCCTGTGCATTGTTTCTAATTTTGTTTATAATAAAGACTAGTGGCCGCCCGCGGTTTCACCCGCGTGGTTCCCGTTCCCGTGGCCATTGTTCAAAATCTTTTCTTAGCGGATCTACCTGCATGCCAAATTTCAGCCCGATCCGTCTAGTGGTTTGGGCTGTGCGTTGATAGATATCTATGTCAGTCAGTCAGTCACCTTTTAGTTTTATATATATAGATGAGTACGTAACAGAGCGTGCGTAACAGAGTTTCAAATTGAAGTATTATAAAAAATATACGTGCACGGTACAGCTAGGTGTCAGGGATGAACACTTACTTCCATACATTCATATATTTGTTTGTTCTCAGAAGTGCAATACACGTATAGTGTGCTGGTTGCATCACAGCGGCATATGCGAGCGCGTCGTCGATACACTGTGGGAAACTTTCTCAGCGCGGTTTGTCGCAGGCAGTGCGGCAACTGCGTTTATTTGCGACTAGTTGTAGGGGAGAGCAGGTAGGATTCGTACAGTGGGAGCATTCGTACAGTTGTCATAACTACACTACGCGACACGGTGAGACTGTTGTATTTGGGTGTGTAAGAGGTGGTACACGTCTCTACGCTCACAGCAAAACGTGGCGACAATCGCGCAGCGAACTTCTCCGGGACGAGTCGATACGTGTTTTCCCTCAATGAAAGTATTTTTTCGATTCGTCTTAAAAATCATTCATTTTAAAAAGTATTGCTTAAATCTTATTAGTTATTTATAAAAGATGTTGAATTAGTGCCTAAGATTATTATACATAAATTGATTTTGGTATAACTTCAACAATCATTTTTAATTTGAATTTATATTTTAAATGTTTTGGTTGGGGTGCTTTCGTGCGGTTCTGACTGGGGTAGATTCGTACTGTACGAATGTACCCGTCGGCTATCTTAGAAATTATTCTTCATTTAAAATACTAGATATTATTTCAGGATCATGCCGCGAATACAGGTACGTGAAAAAAGAGCTAACAAAGAGGTTGTAAGATCTGCGATGAATGAAGTTTTAGATCAGACTTTATCTATAAGAAAGTTAGCCCAAAAATACGGCATCAAACCAACAACTAAATCTGCTTCTACAGCAAGAACAGCTGATATAATTAAATATTTTGATAAAGATATCACTATGAATAACGTGCAATAGCAGATTTATAATGTTTTTTAATATATTATTCTAACGGTTGAGTGATATGTTTATTTTATGACTTATATTTGGAGAAGTTGCTGGTAAAAGACTATTTTATTAATTATTATTACATTTAGAGTACATTTTATGTTAATTTTGATCTCAATAAAAAGCTTATTCCATATAAAAAGATTATTTATTTACGGTGTATGAAGGCTCCCCACTACGTACGAATGCACCCTTCTCTCTGTACGAAGCTACCCCACGTATGGGGTAGGTTCGTACATTTTCCATTTTTTAGAAAAGTTGCTGTTGTTTCATAACAGTATTTGGTATCAGCTCAAGACTTTACTGTAACTATAGCCAAATATATAGGGTATACAATAGCATTAAAGTTATTTTGCAATAACTAAAAGCTTTTTTGTTTTACAGCTAAGAGTAAAAAGTGTACGAATCCTACCTGCTCTCCCCTACGTTCTTGCGGATATACCTCTGTGTATATGTTCTGTGCCTCTGTACTATAATGGTTCGCAATGTCTATTATGGGATATAACCTGTGTCGTTTTTAATCCTTCAAATTAAGATATTGTTACCAAACTTGACACGTGACACCTTTGGATTGTTTTATGTGCCTATTATTATCATTATTTGGTAGTGACGAAAAACCTGCATTAGCCGAATTATTGTCAAATATGTCTTCCTTTTTAATGGTTAAGGTCAGAAAACAGTCGCTCCAAATGTACATAATAACTAGACTTGCCAAATTCTGGATTTGACTAGCTCGGGGGAAAAAGCTTGGAGAAAGAATTTACTTTTTTTAAATTTTAGATTCAGGCACGCATCCCACTTTATGGTAAGTAGCCACTGCGGCCTATTTTAATGAGAGGCTCTTACCCAGGAAGAGTCAGTCGCTCAATGTGCTGCTATAAAATTCGAGAGGTGGCTAGCAAGGCGGACTCCGCAAAAATTCTACCACCAACTAAACTCTATTTTTCCCAGTACAAATATTTTAGTAATGGTAACTTTACCGTCTATATTTAGAGTATATTTATCATAGCAGAGGTTATAATTACGCTGCGTCCTAATGATGATGGTCAGCAGCACTGACCGTTGATTCTGCCGTCTATTTAACGCTTCGCCGACTGGAAAACGATGCATTCGCGTATAATTGCTTACGTAATATACCTTTTACAGTCAGCTTTGCCGTTTGCATTTAAAGCATTCTGATGTCAGGTAACATCGATCAGTAAGGGCATGAATTAAAAAATAATGGACATAATCAGGACATATGGTACACTATAGATATTTAATTTTCAAGATCAAAACTGCATATCGATTCACACATTTTACTGATATCCTTTAAAAGTTTAGATCTTAATATGTCAATTGAAATTAAAATTAATGACAATGAACATTGTGTGGTTCAAAGATGCCATATCATTTATATTTAATTCGTAATTTTATGGTTATTTTACCAACTTTGTGTGACCAAACTTTTTTTTTCGAAGGAGAATGCGTTTTATGCTCCATAACCGCAGTCTAGCTCGAGACGTCGTCCACTACCCACTAAACTCTCCCGGTTTCCCCTTCACACCCGATTGGGCTGGTGTGACCTAACCTAATAGCTACAGCAGAGGCAGTATAGGTATAGACATATAATATATAATATTTAATATGTTTTCGTACCGTAATGTAGATGACAAACTTAGTCGTATATAAAAATGGTAGAATTCGCACTGAGACTGCAACGTGCGCGTTATTGAGGCGTCGTTTTTTGACCGCTACTTGCTTTTACCAAAGTACTCGAGTTCGCAAATCTTTCGCTTTGAAGTTGGATTGTTTCCACGCCGCATTCGTTTGCTAAGCTTCTGACTGATGGTCTGTGCAGCGCTCTAAAACATTTTTGTCTTTGATTTTCCTTTTGAAGTTCTCGTCGGTGTTAAGCTGATCCGGATTGTCAAGAATGTTAAAAATAACTTTAACGTCAATTTTTATTTAAATGCTCTTTTGATAATGCTCCATGTTTACCGTTCTTTTAGGATTGAATAGTATTAAAAGAAGATGACTTGTGATGAGAAAAGAAAGAAACACACAAGAGAGTACATTTAGACATACTTTTGTAATATAATATCTAATGCAAGATTAGATAAAAAAAAGGTAAAATGCACGTAAAAAATGAAGAAGAACTACTTCATGTTTTATTTCATATACACTTTTAAGAGACTATTTGAGAATCGATTTACTGCCCAATTCAAACGAGCTACAAGAATTTTCGTGTGGTAGAGCCCTAATAAATTATGCAGATATGTATTTCTTAATTCCCGTTCCTGTCTGTCAGTTGAAAATATGGGCTGCTCGACCGGGCAAGTCCACCTTCTCAAAGTAAAGTAGCTTTGCCATAGAGATTTGCGTGGTGTGAGTGCTAGAGGCCGTAGGCCTCGGCATCGAATTTCGCGGGCAGCTGCAGCGGCAGTAAGAGCGGCAGCGGCGAGATATTTTGTATGGACTTTCATAGACCCGTTCTTGAAGACAGCGGAGCGGCAGCGGAAGCGGCGGCGCACGCCGGCGTACTGCGGTTCACCGCTTGACAGCATCCGCACCGCCGATCCCGCTGCCGCGAAATTCGAGGCCGAGGCCTGACCCTTTCTCTCCCTCACCTTCAAAGGCAGGCAAAAACGCTTAGACCCTTGTGACAGGTGTCCATGTACGGTAGTAATCACTTACCATCAGGTGTCAGGTTGTTTTTCATCCTTTTTCATAAAAAGCGGGAACCACGATGAGATTTTTATATTTTCCCAATTGTATTTTACAGGGAACATTACTACAAACGTTTCTAGTTAGTTGTAATTGTCTCGTTTTAAAAATCGTACGTTTTCTTAAATCTAGACAGTTTAAGAATCGATTTAACCCTGAAACGAGAGCGTTAAATAACTAAAGCCACCTGCTAACTCGCGACTAAGTGTCCCGTAGCGACCACCTGCTAAGACTAAACTCTCTGTAAATATTTGAGCGAGTCTGAGTAATAACATAATGTGGACCGCTTTCACTACATCTACCAACAGTACAAGTAAAGAAAACTACCAGCCTATTAATGTCCCACTGCAGGGCAAATGCCTCCATCCTTTAAATCAAGTTATCGTTACAATTATGGGTACTGACTTAATCACCACGCTTGCAAAATGCGGGTTGGAGATCACAAACCCGAGCTGTGTCTGAAAAACCTATACAAAGTTAGCTCGACCTGGGAATCGAACCCAGGATCCCGAGAACTCGGCCCGGTACTTAAACCACCACCATCGAGGCTTACCAACAGTATTGAAATAAATATCATTTAATAAATAAATATCTTTGCACATTATTCACACAACGCCATCCAGACCCAAACTAAGCATTAGCTTGTGCTATGGATGCCAGACAACGGATAAATATAACTTATATGCTTTATTTTTTTGTAAATACATACATTATGCATATAAACACCCAGACCGATAAAACATGTTCAATGTTCATGCACACAAATGTTTGGGTACTTCTTGTACTATGGGTATCAGACAACGCACAACCATTTTTTTATGTTCTTTCATTTTGCAGACAGGCACACGTCCCATCTTTCAAACTTGCTACCACACAGTACGATTCCTTTAAAGAAAATTGTATAAAGGGCATATTTCGTGTAATTCCTGTTTATAGAAGGCTTTAATATTAGTAGTAGTACACTCTTATCAAATAAAGTGTTTAAATAATGAGATAGAAGGAAATTTGACGTTAACTAGCTTACTCCATAATATGTTACTATATTTAACACTCAATTTCCATATAAACTCAGTATTGTGCTTAAGTTTAAGGTGCATTTTCTTATTAGCATATTATATATGAAAACAAAAAGATAGTTCAGGGTATTGCATTTAGCTAGAAAAGAACTGGCTCTGAAAAATATACCTTCTTTCACATGAATTTATACTTTATTTGCATTATCAGACTGCATTAGTATAACCTCTTTGCATGAGATCTTGGTATGGAGTTTTCTGCTTTTTGTAAAAGCTGTAAGATGTACCTATATTCATGTATAGTTTGCAAGATCTCCAAGATTTGCAAGAGCAGAATCCCGACATACAATATAAAAAAGAGAATTTAACATGTCTGTTTGTATCGGTCTGGGTGTTTCTATGTATAATATGTATGTATTTACAAAAAAAAAGTATTTAAGTAATGTTTATCCGTTGTCTGGCACCCATAGCACAAGCTAATGCTTAGTTTGGGGCTAGATGGCGCTGTGTGAATATGTCCAGAGAGATATTTATTTATTTATTTAATAATGTATTACTATTCGATAGACCAACCTAATCCTTACTTGTGCCTTGTTTTTTACTATTGAGATTTACTGTTTCAACTTAAATTCAGCTAAATTTAGCCTAAAAAATATGAAATTAAAACACACCACTTAGTTTTTAAAAACTTTATTGTAAAATTGTGAATCAATTACTTAATGCATTTATTTGTACTAAAATACAAATTAAGTAAATACGCAAATAATTACAGTGCGACACGGTTTGTATAGATACAGATAATAATGGAAATGGTACTAATAAATATGTAAATAATAATACGATGAAAAGAAGGTGACAAAGAGAATTTTTAAATTAAAAATGTTGAAAAAAAGAAGTGTAGGCTTATGTTAACTATTTTGGTCATAGGTAGTTTCGGAACTAGATGATGTATTATTTTGTCTTCTGTGTAATGAGGACACATTTGTGATGCTTAAGTTACTTTCGAGTGAGATAAACGTATTGATGACATCATCAATACGTTTATCTCACTCAAAAGTAATTAATCTACATAATAACATTATTATGTAGATAAAATTAATTAAATATCAGTCTTCCATATCATCGTTACTATTGGAATTTGAACAGTTTGTCTGGTTTGTGAGAGTGCTGGAAGCCCACACCCCCCCCTTAAAAGGTCGGCAACCCATCGGCGATCCCTCTGGTGTTGCAAATGTCCATGGGCGGCGGTGATTGCTTACCATCAGGCAACGCGCTGGCGTGTTTGCCGCCTCTGACATAAAAAATTATTTTAATTATAATGATGGGCATGCAAATACGAGTACATTTTTTTTATATTACGAGGGTAGCGTTCAGGCCTACAGTTCGCCCGATGGTAAGCGGCTACCGTCGCCTATGGACGTTTGTAACACCACAGGCGTCACTTTCGCGCCGCCTACTCTGTAATTTAAAGGCAAAGCATAACGCTGACATCAAAAATCTTCAAACATCATTGAAATATATTCATGAGTTTTACAAGTTTTATAGGTATTCGGGATTATTCAAGATTTTTACTATACGTCTTGAAGCACTGCTTGAAAGGCATTTTTCTGTCCTAGATGAAATGATTATGATATCTCTGCCTTTAACACGTACCGTTGTGACGCAAATACTTTCATAACGTCTGTAGTAAGAGTTAATTTGTATAACGATAGTACTATATCTGCTGATCAAAGCAATATGTAGATATGTGTAACAAATTACTTATCGGAATATTCTAGCTACAATAGAGCTCTAATTTATGTTATATTTTTCCACCACTGTTTAAGTACCTAACCGTAATATCAGGGTCCTGGGTTCTGTTCCCGGGTCGGAAAAGCGTGTGTCGGTTTTTACATAAATCGCTGTCAAGACTAATGTAAGGTTAAGCAAAAAATATTATACTGTACCATTTCCACATTCCTTAACATAATCATTTTTAAATATATAAGTATGTGTAATTAATACATAATTGTCTTTTATTGGTCCCATTACAACTACAGTCAATCTATATCTACATTTTAGGATGTAAAAGGAATATATAAAAATTGTAAATGTTACTTAAACATACATTAATTTATACAAAACAAGTTCACGCATGCAACGAATATCTACAATACTGTATAAGTTGTGTCACTTAGTATAAGTACATTTTAAGTTGTCAGACAATTTTATACCTTGTGAGGACTAAAATAGAGCCAAAATCCGTATATTATAACGAATGATTTAAGGTACATTTATGGGTAAAAATGAGCTGCATTATTCTATCAGCCACTTGCAGCTGCAATCGAATTAAAGGCACGAAAGTGTACAGCAAAAGTCACTGTAATTTTTAAGCTATCAAAGTCCATAATACCATGACAATTCGGCATTTTGACAATTTCTAATGCTCACCTTAACTTGCTGTCAACTGTATTTCAGGTTATAATTTCACTTTGAAAAATGGCCCTATTAACCTCATACTTAAAGATATTTTAAAATAAAAGTTCAAATTATTGTCAAATATTTCTTATTTTTAGGTAAAGAAGTCATTGATATTTTAATGCAGGGCTCTGAAGCCTCTGAAGGGCTATAAAGGAGTAAAATTGTGTTAGGATACGTTCGTTCATATACACGAACCAAGTATGGATTCACTGTCCAGGGCATAAAGGCCAATTTTACGTACCAATAAGCTAATTAGACAGTAATTAGAGTACACATAAAATATTGTATTCATTTTCACTCTGTACGTACTTTACTTATTACAGTACCTGGTCTACATTTAAATGTATATAATGACAAAACATTCATCAAAAAGACTTGTATAATTTGGCCACGTTATTAAATGCAAGACTTTTTGATGTCTTTATGAATCTTCGAGCCATTTTATAAGACTTTTTATTCACATTACATAATTATATATTATTTTTGGAAATATTTTGAGTCGCTATGGCGATCACTTTGATTGTATGAACGATAATATAATTAGCGGCTTTAATTTTTTTTTATTTCGGAAGTATTTTGAGTAGTCTTGTAATATACTTGGCACCAAAATAAGTAACCCTGTATGTCTGTTCATGTATAAATACGCTAAGTACATAATAAATACTAAGTATTAAGTAGAATTAGGGCGATTCATGCCAATGGAATACTGGCCTTTAAAAACAAACATTTACTTTCATATCTATTCGAAAAACATTCCTTAGGCATTTTTGTGAAAACTTTTTTTTTCCTAACAGCCTAACAGTAGGTAGTGGTTTACGCCAAAATTGGTACTTAAATTTAACTTAAAATATCAATATAAAAGCATTAATACTTACCTACACTAATATCGGTGTTCAAAAATGAATATTTTAAAGGTGGACTGTTCATTGATATCTCAACTAAGTAAATATAACCTTAGATGTTGCAAATTAATTGCGGCGGTTGAAAAAGCTAAGATTTAAACTCGCTTTAAAATTTAGACGTGTGAAATGATAAACTTACCTACTTAAAACTGACTTTGTAAGATTTTAAAAACTGTCATCTTATAAAGTCAATATATTTTAATACTTTTGAAAGACGTAGCGTCCGGATGTCATTGTTCTTAACGCGTCTTGTATTAAAATTTGCAGTCAACAACTGCCTATGTAAATTTATGCAGGAATATTACGTCAATTGTTATTATGGAGAAAAAGACATTTTAGAACACCGCTAATACTTACCTACGAAATATTTATAAATTACCACTCCAGTAATTAATGGATAATCTGTCCATATTTAATTCTAAAACTTCGTTACCTATACAGTTGTTTTAGTTATGCCAGTAAAATATAACATTTAATGTTCTATCACCATCAATAAAACAAACTTATACAAATGTAAATGAAAAACTTATCAAAAAAGTTTAAAAATTGTAAATATTAGAAAACATTGTATGAAAATTTGTTCAACATTGAGTACTGATTATCTATACATATAATAAATTTGTAGAAAAGTGGTGTCTGTACAATGGAAATATATAAAAAAAAAGTAGCAGGGGTTGTTATTATATCGATACCGAACCCGAAATTGTAATAAAAAAATTTTTTGTCTGTTTGTCTGTTTGTCTGTTTGTCTGTTTGTCTGTTTGTCTGTTTGTCTGTTTGTCTGTGTGTTTGTGCACGCTAATATCAGAAACGGCTTATTCGATTGAGATGCGGTTTTCACTAATATATTGTGGTAAGCTTCACTTAACATTTAGTGTTTATTTCATGTCAATCGGTTCATAAATAAAAAAGTTATGTCAATATAAAAGTACACGCCTCGCGCCTGAGCTGCGCGTCCGTACCTATACATATAAAGCGCGCTGAGAGTATGGCGAATAGGTAGTTGCATTCGAATATTGCGATTTACTTGAATACTGACAGTTTGGATATTTCATTTATTTATATTTAAGGGTTTGTAGGTTAGGTTGTCTTTCTTAATTTTCTTTAAAAATTTGTAAATAAATATTGTAAGCATTTGTTATAGGTTGAGCATTTCTTTCCTTGATTTTTGGTATACTTACCTTAATTTTTTTATTTAGGGTTTGTATATATGAATAATTTATAAGTATTTGGTATAGGTTAGGCAATTCTTTTCTTGATTTTCTTTATTTAAGTACAAGTTTATAAGCTCAGGTTATAATTAATTTTTCTAGCAATTCTTTTGTTTCATAAAATTTGTACGTTAAGTTTACACATCTTAACACTTTTTGCAGTCAGCCTATGTTTTGCGATGACAATTAATAAAGCCCAAGGTCAGACGATGAAAGTTGTGGATGTATGTAGATCTAAGTATCAGCTGTTTCTCGCACGGTCAGTTGTATGTGGCTCTGACACGGGTTAGCAATCCTAGGAGCCTGTCTGCTTTCATTCCCGATGGCCATACGTCACATATCGTATACCTACAGAGAAGCATACTGTAAAGTAATTTGAAACTTTGTGTTTAACTGTTTTTATTTTCTATCGATAAAATCATAAGACCGGAAAGCAATCCCTGATGCAATGGGACCACGGGGAATGAAAATTACCCGTGGACCCATTAATGGGTCGACCCAACGGGACCACGGGTAAACACTCAAATTTTTAGCTACCCAAAGGACGGTATATGTTATTTAAAATATGCTGCCCGAAAAGTCACTATTCCACGCGGACGAAGTCGCGGGCACAGCTAGTGGATAATAATTTTAGCAAAGATTTAAAGATTGGTTTCCATCAGCAAAAATTTATTCAACTCTTAGATAACTTTAAAGCTTTTATAAAAGTAAACTGTTATCGGAAAGGAGCACTTTTCAGTGTTTTTTGGTAGAAAAATAGGATTTTAGTCCTTTCTATTTGACTTTCAGCTGATTAATCCAGGCTAAATATTTCATGTCTGTTGTGAACCGTTATAGGAAAGGCGAAATTTTATAAATTTGGAAAATCTATTAATATGCTCTTAAGATTATCCATTATTTACTAGATATATTATACGAACTGGCAATATTCGAGTTAAGTAGGTAATATTGTCACGCGTGAATAATAAATATATTTTACAAAAAGCAATAAAACTAAATTGGGTCCTCTATTCGTTTGAAATGCTTGCTGGCGGTAATGCACGGATTATGATAATGAGGAATCACTTGGGACAAAATCAAGTACAGTAACAGTCTTACATTTTTTTTGTACGTATGACATTCGAAAAGGTCCGATGGTCTAGTAAAAAACAATGCGCAATTATTAAATACTTATTTAAAAATAATAAATTCGATGAGTTAACAGGAGGTTTATGAGTGCCTCCTCTTCTTTATTTTATGCGATAATAGCATTTCATAGTTGTGATGAAAACTTTACAAACGACAAATAATAGTAGGGATATCTACTTTAACTACTTTTACTTTGTGTCACTATTACCATAGGAGGTTCAATAGGTACACAGCTGGGAGTGATTTTTTATTTTTGACATGTTTTACGTATCAGAACATCAGAAGAAAACACTATTAGACGTCAAATGCAAAATGCTATAAAACTTATTTAACATTAAAAATATCTTTCAACGTATACAAATTCAGTTAGCAGAAAGGCATGCAATCGTCATAGAGAGATACTTCATAACAATGTGTTGCTTCACTGTCAACTTAAGACCTTCGAGCATATCTTCTTCTCACATCATATCATGAATAGAGGACCCTTAAACTAAATTCTCACAACGTGTCATCATCAATAGTCTTGCTCTTCAGCCTGTATAGTTCCTCTGCATCCTCGATGGTATCAGGCAGTCGCATGTTCCTCGTTTCTGGCAGCATGAGGACCAGGGTGCTGGATATCAAGCACATGATCCCGAATATCACTGTCGGCATCGATTTGTGGTAGAGTGACTGGAAGAAGAAGTTTGTATTAGTCTTATTCATGAGCCAGAAAAGTCTGGTCTTTAAGTCATAACTTATATTTTGACTCAATCATTGACATCGAAACAAATAATCAGAAAACCAAAACCATTGGGCGACAAATACGAAAACCTACAATGTGAATACTAGTTTAACTTTTAACGATTAGAAAGATAACAGTTAAACTCTGGGAGTTACCATGCAGATCAAAGAAACCGAACCCAATCTGGGCCTTAATCTGAGTATCGAATCTTCTATTCCAAAGAAGATATCAAAATTCGTATTAAAGGATTCTATTTCTAATGTCAAAACTAAATGTTAGCATGAACAAATTAGGTGTAAAGAAAATGGAATGAAAAGGAGTGGATACCTTTTTAACGTATGTCTGTGGCGAATGAACCAACTCACTCCAATTAAACAAGGTTGTAAAAAGATGATGATGTCTCTAAGTTGTATCATTCTGTATCTTTTACTTACCAGTAGAGGAGTCACAGGTGCCACCAAGGAACCGATTCTGCCGGCGGTGGAGCACACGCTGATAAGAGTCTGTCTCATGTTGGTCGGGAACACCTCCGATACGTAGATGTAGACCGAACTGTACGCGAGGGTCACCGCCCACTTCCCCACCAGGTACAAAGGAATGGACCACCAATCCGCTGCGCAAAAATGGAATCTGTTAATGAAAAAGGTTAGTGTAGGAGTGAGGGTGAGCGATTCGTGGTGAAGTTGTTTCCTATTATTTTTTTTGACGCGGAGGGAAACGCATTATGCCCCGTCACTCTACCGGGAAACAGTCTAGGGCGGGGCTCCCGGCGCCCTTAAAAGGGTGCTACTCCGCCTCCATGATGAAAAAGGCGGGGCTTACTCACTGAAACCTTCGCGATACTCCCTTGCTGCCATGGTGGTGCCGTTTCAAAAGCCATGAAATATAAGTAGCGGAAACTCTTCAAGATGAGGATTAAGTGTAAATATTTTCGAGGTCAATAGAATTCAAAGAGGTTCTCTACGAAAATACTTGAAAGACATCTGAATGAATGATTGAGTATATTATATCCTCAGAAAATACTGCAAGTAAGATTATAATCTTATACATAGCTGTATTTTTTAATATACAGAAAAAAAATATGCATGCAGGTGGACCATGGGCAATGACTGATGCTATTGAAGGTAAAGATGAAAATGCCATTTTATATCAACCATTTTTTTTGATATCCTTTATAATAAGTGTTATGGAAAAATGAGAATAAGTAGGTGATGGTAAAAATAACATTGATCTGATTATAAAGTAAGTAGCTTAGTCACTTGTGTCATGGGTATCAGGAGCAATGGATTTTATATTAAATGGCACTAATGAAATATTCTGGTATAACGCTAAACGCTATGCTAATGCATAAAACTGTTACATAATTAATGTTGTGCCGTAAACATACAATTCTAAAAGTAAAAAATAGTAACGGATTTATAATAATGTGGGCGAATCTAAAAATATTCATGAATCCAATTTTAAACAACTTGTATTTATGCAGACCACACGATTTTATATAGTTAAGGTTGTCACTCAACCAGTTCTTTATATTATGATTAAGTATTACATGGTCAATTGTATATATGTCGCAGTAAGATAGATAAAGCTGTAATATAGTTATATGCCAGGGTTGTATCTATGTAACGTACGATAGTTATAAGGAGCGATTTATAACTATCGTACGGTCACAATCTAGTAATATGGTTATCTGACTAAACTAATCTAGTTCTATAGTTATAAATCGACTGGGGCGACTAAGAAATTAACGGGCGTCTAAATATTTTATAGTATGGAATTATAGATGAGGTGTAATAAATATAACTTGGCGACTAATATTATTAGTGAGGTAATAAACATTGTATAAACGGCCGGAGGCGGAAATCGACTCGGATGGACATAGGTTAGAAGGCTAAGGCGGGAGCGGAGCGTAGCGGAGCTCCCGCCTTAGCCTTCGTGGTTATTTTTTTTTTAACACCTATTCCCTAAATTAATGAAAGAAATGGTTTTTAAAATTACGTATTCGGACTGACACGTTTTATTAATAAAAAGTATTGTAATGTAACTAATTGTAGGTTACAAAAAGTTGATTATAACAAAAATAAAGACCATTAAATCGTTTTATTTAATTGTTTAGTAGATTTATAGCTATGTAACTAGATTAGTTTAGTCAGATAACCATATTACTAGATTGTGGCCGTACGATAGTTATAAATCGCTTCCTTATAACCATCTTACGTTATATAATTATAACCCTTGGCATATAACTATAATTCGGCTCTAACTATGATACTGCGACATATACATGGTTCTCGGAAAGTAATAAAAGTACATAAAAAGGTCAGCAATAGGGTATTTTCACAAAATAACTGTGATTTGCGTGCAACCTTTTTTCCTTTAAGTAATCATGAAATAATATACCTTGGTTCATTGTTAATGCTCTGTGTAATTGTACAGGCAACAGCACATCACGGTTAACACTTGCAGTTCGATAATAGCACTTATGCCCCCGACATAAGAGTGGTACAAAGTCCAAAGTGTTACGTCTGACGTGCTTTTGACTGTACATAACCTTCTTGTTAATTTTATTTTATAATCTTAACTGCCCAAATGTTTTTGTAATGTATGTAATTGTAAGGTAAAGATGTATAATAATGTCTATGTCTGTGAAAAGCCGGGACGCAAAGCTAGTATAAAATTAGAATCATTCTCATAATGCAGGGTAAACTCGTATTAGCCGGCTCTGCTCCCTACAATGACTCCCTACAATTTTTGACAGTAATGATTTGACGCCTTCAGGCCAGATGGAGATTTGCGCAAGATGCTTTACAAGAGCTGAATGCGAGAAGCCAAGGAATGGAGCAAAGTAACGAACCGTTTGGAAAGGCCTGAGTTCAGTAGTGGACGGCGACAAGCTGATGATGTAAGGTTTTGATGATAAGAAATAAATTCAATAATGTTTCGCGAAAGAGAGAGAACGTGAGAGACAACCCTAGTAATGACATAATTACACACTGTATAGTAAACAGAAACGAGCACGTGTAAACGTTGACATTGACATTATTCGGCCTACGCAACGTCACTCTAGCGTACAACACGAACTAACGAAAAGGTTTCCTAGTATTATCGTGTCAGTCAAATGTGGAAAGCCGGTCTTTCCTGAACAAAGTAAGATTTCAATACTAACAAAAATACTCGTAATAATTTACTTATTAGCACTATTATTACTAATTTTCAACGTTCCCACGAAGTTATAATATAATTCAACAATCAAACTGGAAATGGCTTACAAAAAGGTCAGAAATTAGACTCACTTTCAACCGACAAACATAAATTAAAAGCTGACAAGTCTTTAAGAACTAATACACAACAGTACGTGTGTAAAAATTAAATAGATATTGCCTACCTTTACAGGAAAGATGCGAGATTAATAATCTGAGATTAAAAACTATTGTCTAATATTATAGATTTTCCAAACAGCTGACAGCTGGGGTTTGTGATTAGCAATCCGCAACTGGCAGGCGTAGTGATCAAGCCAGTACCCATTAGATATCAAGATGAAGGCTTTCAGTAGCACATTGATAGGCAGAAAGACCGATACTGCATAAATTGATGTTTAAGATTCACCCTTCAAAGTAGTACGAAGGGATTTACAGTACTAACCAAAATTAATTTAGACTGCCTAATAAGCCCGTGTTAACTCAACGGTTCTGCGTTTAAAATTACAATCGTAATACGTTGGAATTTAATTTCCCGTCACGGTTGTCAAATTTCACACTAATAGCGTGCATGCACAATTTCCAGTTTTCACGGAATGTTCGAAATATTTGAGGTCTTATCGGTTGAAGGCGATATGTAGATTAAATTGCCTGTATAATACGCAGTAACTAGGGCTAAAACTTTTGAAAATTGTGAATCAAGTCGCCTTTTCAGTTAGAATATATTATAATGTGCACGGCTAATAGAACCAAAATTATTTAGTGACATTTAGGGAGTAAAAGTGTACTTTGTTTAAATATAAGAATAGAACTGGCTAAAAAAAATACTAATAGAATCGTAGGTAACATGCAACATTTATAAATAATTGTCGTTAGTATCGTCTACATATCGGGCGGAATATATTATTATGGTTACAAATGTTTTTGTTACATTTACCAAAAATCGGCTTTACAAGTTTCCGTCAGTTATTTTCATTTTGTATACCATCTCATGCTTTTCTAATTTGAAGATTTAATGACACACTGAGAGCAATTACTTTGAGTATTACCACAAACAATAAAATTTAGCATCAGTGAAAGGGGGATAAAAGCCAAGCGTCTAAAAGAGTTGAATTTACTAAATGCATAAAAGAAGAGATTTTTGCACAGAAGCAGGATAATGGAATCAAGAGTTTTGTATTTGCTTTGTGAGTTTTACACAATACGCGTTTCATAACGTTCTTTAGTAAAAGCATGTTATACTTACATCTGGGTAAAAATGCGAACAGCAAACTGGTCACCGCGCACGTCACATATGTCGTTACTAACGTCTTTTTCCTCCCGTACTTGTCCAACACAATCACCACCACGATGTACGCCGGTATCTCCACTAACACAACCAACATGAAGCTCACATACTTATTACTGCTCAGAGATACTGAGTTTATTGAAAGACCATAGTACACCAGTGAACACGTCATCCAAAGAAACGAGCATATCAAAAGTCTCTTCCAAATTATGCTTGAGCGAATAGCTTTAGAAAATTGAGATTTTTTATCGTCACTTTGATTCTGGGGTTTTAGCAATGGATCTGCTAAGGAGTCTAATTCGAGTTTTCTTTGGTCCATGTTGTTGATTTTTGCTGCTTTTTTAAGAACGCTGACGGCTTCATCTCGTCTTCCTTTGCTGAGGAGCCAGCGTCCGCTTTCGTTCATGAACCAAATGTACATGACGACGATGATGGCTGGGCTGTAGAGGATGAGGATGTAGGTGCGCCAGTTATCCACGACCCAGGCGAGGAGGGCGATGAGAACCACCCCGATGACGAAAGTCATGTTGCACATGGCTGAGACGATCACGCGCTGTTTCAGGCCAACCAGTTCTACGACTGTAAAAGAAAAGATTTGTTAGACGTGGTTGATGCAAAAGGCCTAAATATTGTTGTATTCATCTACAAACTTATTTAATTTATGATTTTAAGTTCATTATCAATAAACTTAGAATTATTATTTATATTGAAAACCCCTTAAATATCTTTGCCTTCTAAAATTGTTAGTCCATACAATGCGATTAATGGATGATTAACAAATGTTTAGTTAGAATAAATATCAAAGTAATTCAGCAAGGCATGAATTTCACTTTTGGAAATGCTCGGCTTGATATCTTTCGTCAATGAGAGGTCACGAATTGTAAGAGCAATGCCAGAAATAACAACTTACTGAAGACGTAAGCCGAAGGATACAATCCGCCGCCTAATCCAGCCTCCACGAAATGCAGTACGAGGAACGATATGTAATTCGGCGCGAAAGCTCTTGAGAAGCCGAATATAAAGCAAGCGCACGATGCGAAACCGACTGCAACCTTCCTCCCGTATCTGTCTGAGATGGCACCGGTGAACAGCATGGCTACGAACATTCCGCAGTTGTGTATTGTACCCACTAGGGCTCGCTTCCATTCTTGACAGCCTAAGTTGAACTGAAAACGAAAAGTATGTTAGTGTGATCAGAATATATAAATACAATACATATAACCTTTTTGTATATCAAAAGTAGAAAATAGAAAAGTGCTACAAGATGTTAAAGATAGAGAAGTTTGCACTTTGGGTGTCAGTCCCGGTATACTTTCTAAATACTCCCACACGGAATAAAATAGTATGTTTGCTGGTGTGTGGGCAACGATATTCATTTTAGCATAAGGCTTGCTTGGCTATCAGTAATTAGATATGTAATGTAATAAGTTAAAGAATTTACAATTCGATTTAGTAACGCATATAAAATGCTAGTACGAGTAGTGACAGAACTTACGTAGATAATAGATCGAATCATAATTTTTGTTTGACACTGCTAATGTTTTATGTGGTAATCTGAGTCTCAATTGTTGATTAAATTTTAATATTTCGCATACAATAGATTTTATCTATATAAAGCAGCTGCGGTTTGATGTTAGAATGTTATGGGTTTTCAATGTGTTGCGGTATCGTAGAAAATGTGCAATTGTTAAGGTGTAATTTGTGTCGGATGTTATTGCGGGAAGATTGCTACAAAACTATGAACGTGATTAAATTAAATTTACAGTATTATTATAGAACTGTAGGTAAAAATAACATTTGTATTGTGATAATGATGATAAGGACCATTAAAAAATAAATAATGGGTAAATAAATAATGGCTAAAGAATATTCAATTATTGCAGATTACACTACATCTATGTGTGCACAGCCTTTTTAATGTATTTGTACATAGAATAGGTTTTACAATAAGGAACAATCCATTTTATCTTTACAAAAATATATTATTATTTGAAGTAAAATTAGTAAGTAATTATAAAGGTCACAAGAAAGTTGAAAAAAAACAATCTTACCTCCTTAACAAAAGACTGTTCCTCTTCATACACATAACTGTCACAAGCCATCGTCCTATTAGAGAACTCATCAGGTGCACATCGCAGGTTCTGAACATCTGTCCCGTTGCGAAGAGCATACCTAAAGCACATGTCTGGTTTCTCTGTCTCTGGGTCTATGGGTATGGCATGTTGCAACCACGAGGTGTCATCGAATCTTTGCTCACAGCCGTATACTTCGCATCTGGAAATTAACGTGAAACTGTTACTTCTTAATAGTTATTTTCTTTAACTATTTTGACGGCCGACTACTCTCTACTTTTCTCTTTTGTTAAGCGGGTACTCTATTCTAATTATGGATTCTTTTGCCGAGTACAGTACGTGCTATCTTACTTTTGCGGCCTCAAATTAGGTCCAATATTTGTTCGTATTCTCACAAGAGCAGTCGCACCCACCACCACCACCATTTAGTTCCAAAAATGACATTTGCGCCGCTTTTCGTACTAATTGACTGACTCAGAACGGTAAAAAAATTAAATAAACAAAATCCGTAAAAATACTTAATCCAAGAAGTAATAATCCATGCAATCATCTAAATCTAAGATGGCATATATAAATCTTTATATTATCAGTGTTTTATCCGTTTAATCTGATACTTGTGATTATATTGGTTTTTTCATTCTTTTTTGTCGATGACGTTATAAAACGAGCTGTGTCAGAAGATTCAATATAGACTTGAAAACTCTGACGCCAGATTAATCGAGTGGTTTTGTGCAGTAAAGGGTTTTGAACTTTATGTACAGGGCGGATAAGAATAATTTTATTTGAATGCGGTCAAATAATAATTTGTGCTGATGTCTGTTTTACAAATGATTCAACCCAATTGGTGTCTTATGGAAAACAAATTAGGAAAGAAATGAGTTTGTGATAAAAAAAACCAACGGTTCTGAATATCGTACACAAGTCAGAAGTGGTACTAAAGATGCTTATTTGGAACAGACAAAAAAAATAGTTTTAGTTTTCAGCAGTTACCGTTTTTTTTTAATAATGCATATAAGTCATAAGTGGGAATAAATGGGACAAATTTTGCACGACACCGGAATTGAACACAATACTCCGACATCACAGCTAGGTACTTAAACCATTCGGACAACTTATGTATTTATTACCAACCAATAGATATTTACAACAGATTAGTAGCATATAAAATAATTTTCATCATCAATATTGTACCTACTCGAATAAGTCATACAATACGAGCTCTGTGAAATAAAATAGAAATAGGTACATCATTGTATGCAAATCTTGGTTTTATTGTGATAATTGTAGTGTGGGAATAATGAATGAATAATTTATCACAATGTTGCCACGTTTTCTTTCATATTAGATAATGCATTCAATGTTATTTATTGCTTTAATACGTGTTTTGTAATTGGTAGCTTTAATTTTTTTATGCTCAAGTTTCATTTACAGCATCTTAAGCCATATGGCCAACATCATCCTTTTAATTTTGGACGTTGTTAAATAAATATAAGAACACCCTTATTCTACGTATTCTTATGTATTATTTTCCAATACAGCTCTAGACGATGCAACAGTCCAAGCATAAAATCGAAAACATAAAACAGTTACATTAGCTTACCTGTACGCTTGTTCCCTCGCCTCAAAAATAAATCCGCACTCGAAGAAACTACTCAACAGTATCGGGTACAGCAGCAGCACGAAATTCAACAAATTGTACCTCCCGTACGGGCCCAAGCTTTCTAGCACCGAGTCCAAATTGATTTCTTTCTTCCCCTCCTCCATGTTATAGATATATATCTATCTATCGCAGCGTATCTTCTCCGTTTAAACCTGCAAATGGATTGGAAAGTTTAACTTCGAACATAAGGCTAAGAGTTTTGTTGGTAATCGCTGCACCAAGGTAAAGTGCACTTAGATCTTTTAAGTTGGAGTAATTCCTTTGTTCAACGTTTGTTCGTTGGGATCTGGATTTATCGGATCGCTTGTTATTTTTTGCTGTGGGAAACTTTGGTTGTTGGTCTGGGTATTGAGATGAGGTTGACTGCCTCCGATGTATTCAATCAATGACGCATTTGTTAGGGATCCCATTATGCGTATCATAGTTCGCCGGCTCAGATACTACCATGGAAAAATAATTGTATGTTTATTCCTTGTATGGTTTTTAAGTAAATTAATTTGAAATCACGATGTGCTAATTACTTTGTAACCAGTAAGAGTATTTATTATTGTGCAAATATTTACAATGAACAAGCTAACTTTTCGTCGGCAAAAGCTAACGAGAACTTATGTTAGCTACATGATTTAAAAATATCTAATTAAACTGAGTCATACCACTATCGCCTTTTTACGACATTAATTTTGCAACATTACAACATACTGTATACTGCCTTATACACGTAATCTCTCCGTTAATCTAGGCACTGTGATAAAATAGAGATTAGAACAGTTGTAAACGCCTGACTCGCGTCTGTCTAATCTATCCTTTATTGGACTTAAGCTGAACAAATTATAGGGTTAATTGGTGGTTTCATCTAATTGCTCAATTGCCCTTCTGATCTCTTAATTACATTAGCTTACAATAATTAGGTACTGCTTTGTTCGAGGTTAGATTTTCCGTGTTCAATAAGCCCTGTTTGCAAGACAAAGGGTACAATGTATTTATAGACTAATAACTTTTTCCAGCTGTTTTTGCTCCAAGGGATTGGATCCTTTTGGGTATGGGTTAATGTTAGCTATTTAATTCGAAATTACCTATTATATAGAAATGTGAAGAAAATCTGGTAATAGTAATTGAATACTTGACTGGCAAATTAAAATTACCTACAATTTTTGTTGAACGTCAAAAAGGTTTTTGTAACTAGTTTTTTACGGGTGTCATAAAGACAATTATGTATTATTATAATATAACTTTTTATACAAACTCTTGAAAGGGGCACGCATAAAATTGTTTGTATTGGTAAAGTTACTGCGTGGTTTCCTTAAATTTCCCTCACCACCGAGCTAGTTGTAAAATTAATTTATAACGCGCGGGAATAAATTTGATCACCGATCGGTTCCACACAGTTCCCGGGACAAATATAGTTTTATTGCTAGACATAATCTCATTACATGTTCCTGTTATTTAATAAGATGCATAGTTGCTAAATAGTAAAATTACGCAAAACAATTTTCTATCCTTTTAACAAAATCTTCTGATGAACCTTTTGTTTTAAGTTATTATCTATTTGCAATTTTGATCAGAAGAGTGTACGTCAAGGAAGCATATTGTCAGTCTATTATGATATGATATGGATTAGTTTGACACTGTAATACAAAACTGTGTTGTGTGAAGGTTTTGTTTTTGTCTTTCAACCGTTCATTTGAACACATCTCCACCTTCCATTCGTCCAGAAACGTGTGCATATCAGATCACGTTTTTTGATTTACTCACGGACATTTGCAACGCGTGATTGAAGCGTAGCTTATGCAGAATTGCACGTGTCACAATTGACTTTAATCATGACACGAAACTATAACACCCATGAAATGACGGACATCTTAAACATGGCGAGATAATTAGAAAACAAATGAGGAAGTGGTTAATACTAAATTAAGACGTAGTAATAAAGGTAATGCTGTGTAAAGTAAATGTAGGCGTGCCAAACCTAATCATACATTAACAATATTTTATGGTTAAATTGTGATGTACTGTACGTTAACGCGTAACGGACATACTGCTTTTAAACGTAAAATTAATTTACAGAAACCTGTATATCGATTATCGATTTTACGTTTTACAGTTATTAGAGAGGCTACTACTCAATAGTTAGGATTTAAATACGATTTTCCGGGACATAACCGGGATTCCTCTTCACTAATGCGGGTGTGAGAGCCGCTGTGGTTTTAGTTGGTAGGCCCGCCAGGTTCGAATCCTGGGGAAGAGCCCAACACTTTATAGATTCCGAACCCCCGTCGAAATGTGTGCTTTTTAGGGTACCGTGCAACTCGCGGTGAAGGCGGCATTTCCACAGCGTATCAAAAAAAAAAGTTTTATATACACTACAACTTCTTTTCTAAACTTAACCTGTAAGCTGTAACTGATTTAATATAGCATTGTAATTTTCTGAACTGCAAAATGTAGAGTCAATTAGAAAATAAATAAGTAGTTGTTAACTAAAGACGTAGCGCTAATGCATAAGTTTTCTACTAATATTTTGATTGTTTGTTTGTATTGAATAAGCGTCAGAACTAATGAACCGATTTGGAAAATTCTTTCACTGTTGGAAAGCTAGACTATCCCCGGGTGACAAAAGGTACTTTTGATCCCGGAAATGTGGGGGAAGAGGGGGATAATTGAAAAAAAGAAATTACGCACGGGTGAAACCGCTGGCGGAGGGCTAAGGTAAGCGTGCCTAATCTAATCGTACGTTAAACATACCTCTATAGTTAAGTTATGTTGTACGTTTATGCGTAGCGGAAATACTGATTTTTAACTTAAATTAAGTTGCAGATCTCGAGTAATTTTTAATAATTAAAGGTACTGCGGACACCCGCTCAGCCCTCTTCGGGTGACAAAGGACGAAAAAGAAAGAACCTAAAAGAAAATTGTATACACGTTAAGTTTTATGTTTATTCGCTCCCCTTTTCCTTTGTAAAAAAATAAGACATGTCAAAACCCCAATCTCCAAAGTCGTCTTACTTAAATAAAATGGCTGGCATTTGGCGATTAAGCAAGCAAATGTTGGTAAAAAACTAATAGGCATCTCATAAAACGAAGTAATTTATTTTTCTACTTTTATTCGGTACTGGTGTCAGTAAAATTTTTATCAAACTTGTCTGTCCTAAGATTTCACAATCGTCAGACGAATGAAAGAAATCTGTTTTGAGATAATTGCTATTTATAGTCTTGACTACGTACGTACGTAAACGAGCCATAATTATTAATATTTGACCTTCAGTAGTTTTCACGATATAATCAGCGATTGAACGATGTAATTTTTTTTCTATAAAAAGGTCTAAATAATTAAAGTCCATTGTTATTACCACAGAAAAAATAAATCCTTATGAAATACCAAATTATTTGAATATTTTGTATGTAAAGGAACAGTAAAGATTACACCAACCTCTTAATTTTCCACAGACAACTTTGAGTTTATTTTATATGGTAGACTATTAAATCCCTATTTTAATTGAGAGTTTTAGACCATTTAGTTAATGTTGATGTGTTGTATATTTAAATTCCAACGGCAAAGATTCAAATATTGATCTACGTGCAAACAGCATACAGCCATATGTATACTGTGTTAAAATATGTGGCCAACTGTACTTATCTATGGTGTAACTCAATCACATTATGGACATACCTAACTTCATCTCATCTCAATTCTGTAACTCAAAAATCAATTTACGCTAATTCCGGTGAATTTTCCGCAATTTCCGAGTAATATGATGTCGACATTACATTTCAACGTTGCAGCAGAGGTACAGTCAACAGCAAAATCCTAGATATCTTTGCGATAGCAAAAAAGGTACACAGTATGTTATCTTCATACGAGTATAGACGCATCGCGCGCGGCTTGTCTGGTGCCATTGCATTGCATTGTAGTGGTGAATCTTTGCGTCGCGAAACGAAGACTCAAACAAATCTCTTTGTTTGCACTGAGAAACGGGTCGACATATTTTGCTCGAGTGTGCGTGCGTAGGTCTGTACTATGGCGTACACATACGAGCCGCGCGCGGTAAGGTGTTTGAATATAACGTACTGTATCCTCTTTCTACTATGTCTCTGCTACACCATTTATGCTACTAAAAGAAGGTGCTGCGGGAATTCGACTTACGGTGATGCCACACGGAAGCGTTGCGCTGCTATGCGTCGACGGAGTGTCGTCGATGCGTTATATTTCATACGAATTGAACGGCATGCCACACGGTCCGTTGTTGTGGCGACGCGCGTCGCCGTAAGGCGCAGGACAAATACAAGAAGCATCGGGCGTAGGTGAGTGAGGCGCGGCGCGGGCGTGGCGCCATTTCAATGATATCTCATACAAAATGTATAGAAGCGCCTCGCCCGCGCTTCGCCCGCGCTTCTACGCCTCTTGTATTTGTCCTGCGCATAACGCGTGCGCAACGGACGCGTAGCCGGGAGACGAAGCGGGGGGAGTTGTGCAGCGCTCCGACACCGGAACGACGACGCACGCGTCGCAGTATGGTTTATGCAGTCAAGATAGCGGTGCGCCCCAAGTACATAAATCATCATAATGAGTATCACTATCAATGTCATTGACTACCTTATCTCATTAGTTGAGGAAAGACCTCTTTTATGGGATAAAAATCACAAACTAAACCTAAAATCAACGACTTAGTCGTCAACTCGCGGACGCAAAACTCGCGGACGTCCGCGAGTTGGCACCTTTCGATTTTACCTACTTTTTTTGTCGTCAACTTGCGGGTCTCTATAAAGTACAGTCAAATAAAAACAGGTTGAAACCAAAGGATAATTTACAATGTACAGTCAACAGCACATCACGGTATACACTTGCAGTTCGATAATAGCGCTTATGCCCCCGACATAAGAGCGGTACAAAGTCCAAAGTGTTACGTCTGACGTGCTGTTGACTGTACTAGGGCAACATGATCTTATTGGAGATGTTTTAATTTTTTAAGGATTTTTTACGAGTTGATTACTAAGACGAACCAAGCGTATAGAAGAAAAAAAAAGATTTAAAGCTGCAGTATTTAGAACCTTGATAAAAAAAAATGCATGACAAATAAATACATCTCCAATAAGGTTATGTTGCCCTAGTACAATAATACCAGTATCCGCATTATCAACCTTATTACTAAAGTAATATTACACATTATATACCTACATTAAGAAAAAGTATATATTACATTATTTAGTTGGCCTTATTTTAATAAGGAATTTGTTGTAACGTTTTTGTAGCTGACTATACATTAATACGTCAGATTTCATGATCGCGCGAGTTGACGACGAAAAAAGTAGGTAAAATCGAAAGGTGCCAACTCGCGGATGTCCGCGAGTTTCGCGTCCGCGAGTTGACGACTAAGTCAAATCAACGCACGACGACGCTTAGACAACGCAGCGCGTTGCGACGACGCATCGGATCGTGTGGCACCCATTCCGTCGAGCGCTTGCGGTGCGTCGACGCAGCGCAGCGCAACGCTTCCGTGTGGCATCACCGTTAGTAGTATAGCCTAAATTCATTAAAGAATCATATTTGATTGAAATTCGGTAAAAACAATTTTTACAATTCAAAATCGGTGTTTGTATAATCGGGAATCGACTGCACCGCATCACTAGTGAACACATGAAAGCTGTCGTAGGCATCACGCTATTTTGTGATTTCAATAGTCAAATTCACCTTTATTATAGAACGACTTACTGTAATAATAATATCATTGCATCTAATACAATTAAAGTTCATTACATCACCGAAATTTGAGCCAGATAGCTATTAATTACGAATCTCACAGATATTAATTTGGAATTGAACTGACCTTGATTGCGGCATTATTCTACATAAGTATTTTTTACTCTGTTGTTTGTATCCAAGCGAATGTGACCGCTGTCATCCGTTAACATTAATTTACCAATTTTGTTTCTGTTGCATAGCATATCATAAAATCCTTTAGGCAAAAATTCCCTACGTTAGAATTTTTACACATCGTACAACATTTATTATGCTTACTTTTAAAGTACAATTGTGACAAAATAAGAATGCGTCACACAGACAATCTGTCATGTGTCTGTCCGCAGGTTTGTTTAAAATTCCGCACACTGCCACTTGGGAACATACTTAAGTACATACAAAACGAAATTATAAGGTGAAGTACCTTTTTTTTTTCTTTGACACAGGGGAAATGCTGCCTAAAGCATACCCGCCGCCGGGGGGCGGACAGGTTATGTGGGGCTCTCCGTCTGGGAAACACAGAATATGCTACCCAGAACGGCCTACCCACTAAAACCCCTGCGACGCCCCCTCATCGTCCATAGTGGGGAGGAGTAATGGTGACTGGCACGAAGCCTATTACGCGACGCTGTGAAGGAGACCGGTGCAATGCCGGCGCTTACACCCCCGTACCATTCACCGGCTGGTCTCCATGGAGAGAAGGGGAGACGATGAGCAGTTCGTCGTCTTCTCCCCCTCCGCGCCCTTCGGAGCGCATCGGCGGAAGGGTCTAGCTCCCGCACGCGCTCAGCCGCCTCCTTCGCAATCATCACCTCCTCACAGAAAGTGGCGAAGGCTCTCCAGGCCTCCCTCCCCGCCAACATAGTCCGCACTCTGCTGGGGAGGGCGAGGTCCTGACCCACCTTCGCCACCAGTGCGCTGCGACTCAACTGTGTTATGGGAAGAAGTACTAACATAATGCACGTTTATAAAGATCAAATTACAAATGTTCATCATATCATCATACTAGTATAACAGTTTGCGTGAGAATTACTGAACAATTTTAAAATTTCTAATCTCATAGGCATTATTTTGGAAGCGGAATGACCTTCATTGCGGCCTCTACACACGTGGCTTGTACTTTATAGTATGCATACATGCGCTAGGTATGTATGGACATACCTGCTTGTATACCACTGTGACCGCAGTCATCCGATACGCGAACCGCGACCGCACTCGAATCAAGGAAATGCGCTCCGTTGAACATAAATCGATTTAAAATAGATTGTCATACTCCATTGTGGTAAATTACTTTGCGAGGCTTACAACTTTTGATGTGTTTTGTTGTTCTTTAGCATGATTAATCTCACTGTTTATCCGATGTTTGCGATAATTGTGCCTGATAATCTTCTTTTTTGTGTTCTTTTTCTTTTTTCTTTTTTGTGTGCATGAACATGTCTGTTTGTATCGGTCTGGGTGTTTCTATGTATAATATGTATGTATTTACAAAAAAAAAGTATATAAGTAATGTTTATCCGTTGTCTAGCACCCATAGCACAAGCGTATGCTTAGTTTGGGGCTAGATGGCGCTGTGTGAATAATGTCCAGAGATATTTATTTATTTATTTTTTTGATGTGCCCGTTATTAAGATTGCCTAATGAAATAGATAGAAGTTTCTGCAGCAGTGTCCAGGATTGACAAACTATAATTATGGAAGAAAATCTTCACCATGTATTCTTATACACCTAGTAAATCATCACTAGTATAGAAATTTTTAGCATGCGCAAATAATTATAATCGTAATTTCAATATATCCGTTTCTTTCTTGTGATAATTTCATAAAGGGCACATAAATCTTTAAGGGACATATAATATGCAGACTTTATTTTAAAAATATGTTTATGTGATTGTTTTAGATCGGAGGAAAAATATAGCTTCAGAGTTGTTAAATAGAGTAAAAAAAGGCAATGTAATTAAGAAGGCTTTTAATAGCGTCTTGGTACATAAATGTAAATCGTTACTTACCAGATAGTTTACTTACTACATTTTTATACAAATTAGTCTCGCACGATAGACTTATTGTAACTAACGCTAGGAGATAGAGTGAAGGTTGACTGTAGCAAGTCACAATATTGTCTTCAGTTGCAGTTTCCTCGAATTCTCACGACTGACAATAATTTACACGTTTAGCGGCCATTGTTCCTGAGTTTTCGCACTCGTGTGTTACTAGCAGTAAAATAGAGACGTCACATCGCGAGATCGTGTCTTTTTTTTTGTTTTTTAGAACAAATACTCAGACCTGCACGTGATCCACCTGATAATTTGCTGCCATTTCTTCCTTCGAGGCTTTGCTCAATATGCTAACATGTTTTATATGATTTGGAGATATGGCTTTTTACACCAGAGGTTTGATATCCGGACGTACGGTACAAATATTTTAGTTTTAATTATCTCCATCGAGCAGTCTCTAGCACACTTACTAGGGCAAAAAGTTTGTATCGGTCTGGTTCCGGGTTCGTCTGGCATCAAAAGCATTAATATACGGTTAGTTTTGGGCTAGATGGCGCTATATGAATAGTGTCCAACATTGATAGTGTATTTAAAAAAGAGGTAGATATGCCATCCTTTGACGCACGGCGATTAGAATTTGATCCGTCGAGATATACTAAATCTATGTGCTTCACCAAGCGTTGACATTATGCGTCTAAAATGATTTGTGTGAATTAACACAATATGAGCGGAGCATTTTTCGAGCGCTAGTGCCGTATCTACCTCTTTTTTAAATACACTATCAATGGTGTCCAATATTTATTTACTAGCTGTGCCAGCGTGTTCGCTTGAAATTTGGTATCCCCAATAAAGGATTTATACTTGTTGTTTAAAATCAGCCACTTATATGTTCACCTTGCCATGCAGTCCCGCCAGATTCTCTATATTTAAAATATAACCGTCTAGTAATAAAATAAATACGTACACATATTTATCACTTTCAAACCGGCTCGTACGTAATTTCTTAGTGCATTGACGACTTTCATAGTATTTTCGCTAGAGAAAACCGCATCAGTAGTTACGCTGTTACGCATCTCGTATTATGACTTATAAACTTTTTCCGTTTGGTTTGGGCAACTTTTATATTAAGTAAGTAATATTTTGTTAACTTATTTTTTTAAGGACGTTGGGTTTGAGAAATAAAACAAAAAGGATTTTTTGTAAAGCAATAGTAAAGAGGACACGTTAAATGATTGGAATTAAAAAACGAGCTAGTAAAAGTTGTGAAAAGTCCGACAAAAGTTGTATGAAAATAAAGCACTTGTTTTCAGAAAACTTCTGTCGGTGGTAGGACTTTTACAGAATTCAACTGAATAAGTTTCCATCTGCACATGTGAATGTCTGCCATCCGATGTGACGTAAAAGATCCCATAACTTTTGAATCAGGGGCTTGCGCATCCTATTAATAAGATGCAAAAAATCAAGTTCTGTTAAAAGAAACAGAAATTGCTACAGAAAACAATATCTACTTATCTAATAGGTTTATCACACTGTATCTTTGTTAAACTAATCATTTTATTATATATTTTCTTACTTTTAAGTCATTACAGGCGTAAACATTCTTGTGTTCCTGACCTATTTCGTTCAAGGTAAAATTGAGTAAAAACAAACTAAGACAAATAATATGTAATAAAAACTATGTATATCAATTGAAAATATTTTTTTTTGTGCATGGTGGAATGTTACTGCAATCAAATACCACGGGCTGTGTAAAATATGACTCATCCGTCCTTTATGGCACACCACCAGCAGGCAAGGAAGAGCAACCCGGTTTTTAATGGGTAACCCCACCACCCCTCCTTCCCATTTTTTTGGGCGTAGTCTTACAAACCACCAACCACCCCGTTGGAGGGTGACGTATTTCCTAAGTACCTACAACAAAGGGTTGGGTTGATTTTTTTTTCACATGATGATAGGCTTATTTATTTCACCCTCTAGTTCGCCAGCTATATTCGTAAAATCGTAAAAAAATTGCCTGAACGGCGAATTTCACCCAGGACGGTCCTGGGTCCTGGCAGGACCTCGATCTCATGGCCAAGTACTCAAACTACTACACCAATGAGGACCAAAACACCTAAGCGAGGTGAAGGTAAAAAAAGCTGCGTTGCCCCCTTAAAAGTCCGGCAACGCATCAGCGATCCTTCTGGTGTTGCAGATGTCCATGGGCGGCAGTGATTGCTTACCATCAGGCGACCCGCTGGCTCGTTTGCCGCCTCCGACATAAAAAAAGGTTTAAGATTTTCTAAATAGCCTATATTAAGTCGTAACTCGAATTGATTGATCGCGAGATATAGCGACCATCTGGTGCTAATCAAGCCGAATGGATTGATCACGACATTGCCAAATGGGATACAGATGTTTTATTTTACACTCTTTGTGTTGATAATAAAGGCGCAAACAATATGGAAGAAGCCAAAAAGCGCTCTCACATATTGTGTCAAGGGCGAATTTATAATAATGCTTTTAAGGAATATAGTGTTCAAATAAAGAACAAATAAGTCCCACGTTACTCATAACATTCTAGTTTGGGAGTAGGTACCTATAGATAGTTCTCAGGACATTTATATGAATTTTCAATTCAACCTTCAATGGGTTTTATTCTTGATTTATTCATTATAAAAACTTCTTGATTTATTTTAGGAACACATCTATCTAGTTGAGAAAAATCACTCTACCAAAACGTGCTGAGTAATAAGATTTAGTGAAAATAATATGCATCATCCGCTTCCAATTAACCTACATGACCAACATTTAGGTCACAGGCATTCGAGTCTTAATTAGCTGTAATAAGCCGATAAGAGCTGGCCATTTTTAGTGGGAGTGGAGTTTAAACAACATAAAAAGCAATTCGAACGTAGGTTGTGTATGGGAAAACAAAGTTGGAATCTGGATCATGAAAGTTAATCCTACGGAACTAGTCTGAATTTTGACGTTTAATACTAAATTTCATTGTGCTGGGAATCTATTTCATACTTTTGGAGCAAAATGTGGCAGTCGGTTTTATGTTTTAAGCATACCTAATAATATTCTGCTAGCCGAGATTCCGTTACGGCTTTATGAACACCTACAGGTACACCTGATAGTAAGTGCCGCCCATAGACATTATTATTAGAAATCTTCAAAACAAGCCATGACAATACCAACATGGTTAAAAAAAAATGACACCAGTAACAAGACAATTAATCACACAACAAAAACAATATCTTAAAAAGTGATACATAATAAAGCTTAACGTAATAAATACAAAGATCACCGTTTGTAAAAATGCATAAATTTATCGGCACAACTTTAATAATACGAGTACGATAACTAAATCGTAAGAAAGATTCTTCTGTTCGAAAGCGAATCATTTAAATTGATTTATCGTCGTCTGAAGAGTCAATTCATTGATATTCTTATTAAATTAAGATTTGCGCCCGACTTGATAAAGATCGTTATAATTCTGCGATGAACTATATAAAACATTGATTAACAAATAGTTTAGATATCGAAATTGGGTAGAATGAAAAGATAAGATTATGGGTTTTTTGGTCTTGTGTAAAAAAAGTACAGATTTAAGTTTGATTAGTTGTGGAAAATTCCCGTGACGTGGTTTTCAGTTGACTCGAATTTGGTCGTTATGGCTAGCTAGCCATAACGACCAAATTCGAGTCAACTGAGTCCGTAGCTACGGAGAGCCATAGCTCACCCTGCGTCTATCATTCTGATAAATAAAATTTATGAGTATATAGCACTTGCCACTTCGTACTTGATATCAACATACGTCATCATCCGCCCATGGTCCGCTTCGACTATGATCCTAGATTCGACAAGCCTGGTTATTACAATGAAACGGTTACCACTTGACCTTTGTAAACGAAAACAAAACCTAAGTACTTGGAACATAGTCTGGACTAGGGTTGCCATCTCTAAAATTTGGTAAACAGGACAAGACGCGTGAAAACCCCGGATTTTAGAGTCCGAAAGCCGGACATGTCAACAAGATCTTTTAAACATATTCAATGTAATTAAAAACATCGTGATGTGCGTGTCACGCGGGCGGCCCAAATTTTTTTTATTTAAATGAAACCTTCCCCGGACGCTCCCCGGATGCCCTCTAAACTAGGACAAATCCGGGGAAACCCGGACGGATGGCAACCCTAGTCTGGACCAACGGCTTATCGTGCCTTTCGAAGCACGTTATCCCGATATCAACGTTTATGTTACAGTAGCAAAAATGTGTCCAGACACCTGTCAAACGAGATTTATGAAAATATAACATGAATAAAAGTGGGACAACAAACGGTTATCATGTATTATGTGTTATCGGAACAGCTTTATACAATGTTGTGAATTCGAGGTAGGCACGTGGTCATTGCGTGTAAATTCGTTTTGGAATGTGAAAGATTTAACAGATACGTAATTACTAGCGACTTAAAACTTAGACATTATTATCTTATCATTAATTAGATTTCTTATTATGAAACAAAAGTCTTTGGTGGATGGTCATTTGATGCTAGATCTTTCCTTAATTGTGCACCTATGGATTCAGATCATTTACATGGTGAACAATCATGTTGTCTGTCTTATTTCTTGTAAATTAAGGTTTATAAGTAATATCAATCGCATAATCTTTACTAATGGATTACTATACTACTATATACTATTTACGTTCTTTTGATAATATCTCCATCCTATTATTCAACACTATTAACAGAATTTTCAGTGGGTATTTACATTCTCGTTAGTTGTTCTACTTGTAAAGTGTGCGAACTGTGACCGAATTTCACCTAAATATTTTTTATTTTTTTATTTTTTTAATGACAAAAAAGAAGTTAATGTGCAGAGATGAGTTGTATTCTATGTGAAAGATCACACACACACCATTAACTTTTATTATGATGACACCATAATGATTGGTCCCAGCGGGAAAAAGTTATCGTCCATAATAATTTATTATTTTTATATGAACATAAATAATTAACATAATAAACATATTTTTTTTTCACTAGGACTAATTTTGTCGAAGCCTTAATAAAAGTTGAAGGTGTTTATTGGATCTACTTCATAGGCTATGTCCCAAATCTGCACAACATTTTTTTTGGCCCCTGTCTTTTGCATTGTCCTTTATCATAATTTTGTTTAAACTTGTGTGACCATCGTTGAACATAAAGTCATTTTGTGTACACAAAACGAACACGTGTAGGCAATACCATAACACATATGGTGACAATAAAGACTACCTATTCATTATATTGTGTAGAATGTTTGATGTTATTATTAGTAGGTTGGTGATCATGCAACTGTCATTTTGTTTATTCAGATCGACAGAAATGTAAATAGTTTTTTTGATGTTGGGGCCGTTGCTGCAGAAGGCCGTTGAAGAAACGCACTTAAAAAAGAGAGTAGTGTTTCTACAATGTATGGTAAATATTGTACCACTGCTCGGCGTGAGAAACAGAAAATGTCGTGTAGTCGAACAGCTGTGTACCATAATCCAATTGGTTTGTTTCCCCTATTAAGGGTTACGGCTGCGGTGGTCAGATGGCAGTCGCTCTAATGTAATAACTGAACTTGCCAAATCCTGGATGGTACATAGTGCATGCGTACCCTGGCTAGTTCGGGACGAAACGATCGAAAAAAGAAAAGGGTAATTTTAGTATTTTTAAGCTATTGCATAGCTTTTATCGCGGGCTTTGAATCAAGAAATTCCGTAACGAAAATCTTTGTGACGAAAAAACCTAACACTCGTCTAACGTCGATTCACAGCTCGTCTCGATCCGTGCGAGCTTCGTACAGTCTACACGCATACGTCTAGTCGCACGCACCAAGTCGCACGCACACAAACACCGTGCCAGAATCTGCCGAACTGAAATACGTAAGCAGCTGTTTGTGAGAAAGTATATAGGTGTAGGTATAGGTTTAATTTCATAATTTGATAAAAAAATACAATAGCTTTACCGCGGCAGTCCCCGAGTGCCACACGTATTTTTTATATGTGACTTCAGTTAGAGCTACAATGGCACAGCTACAACGGCGGTTTCTGCGTCCTATTGCCTTAAGAGCCAATGGTCTAACTATACCAGGCTTCTCTGACCTTCTCGAAATTAGCTTCTAATTTCGAGAAGGTCAGAGAAGCCTAACATACCAACATAACAACATAGCCAAATCCTTTACGGCTGGCGAATTTAACTTTTTTTTTGGAGGAGGAATCGTTTATGCACCATAACCGCTGGCTAGCTAAACCTGCGGCCGTGTGTGGGACTCGAGACTCAAGCGTCCACTACCCACTAAACTCCCCCGGTTTCCCCTTCACACCCTATGGGCCGAGCCAGTGCCAGCCTTGTGGCTATTGACCAGCTCTGGCGACTTCAACTGTGCAATAATCCTACTATCAACCAGACCCAAAGCATGTGTTGAACCCACGACCTACTGGTTTTTCCACCCAAGAGGACGAGTACGCCGCCATTGTTCCAAGAAGTTGTTGACGACGTCACATTCCTGCCTCTTATCTCTTTCCGGTCGATTCAAATACCTGTCTCATCGACCTTTCGCTTATAAGTAATTCGCATTATAACTTGCATAATTATAATTGAATGTCCGTTAAGACTACCCTGAACCGTAGCTTTAAAAGATATGCCGAAATTGAATGCTTTACAATACTGCTTAGTTTACAACACTAATAAGAAGTCGACAATTACATGTAATTATGTGTACTTGTTACGCTCTCGATTCCACAAAACATTGTGCACATATTTGCAGTAGGTAACTACAAAAGTCGTCCATAGCTGAACACAGGCCTCCCCCAAGGATCTCCAAAGTCCAAACTCCGGAACCACCCACATCCAATGATTGAATTGCGCGATCTTTAATGATTGTCTGTCTACCTTGTAGAAATAGGTGGCTTCTAGGTACGTAGGTACCATGTTTTTTTAGTCATTATAATTTTTATCGCTGTGATATATTATTTTGCCTTAACAACCAATCCTGTACAATATAAAAAAGCACTAGGTGTATTAGCTTTTTATAGTTCAAACAAAAACGATCATTTCCATAGTATTCATTAATGACTTATTCTTCAACGTACGAGTATAATGATTTGCGCAATAGAACATTTATCAAAACCTTAAAATAATGGCTTTGTATTGTTTTATTATGAGATTGCTGGTATTATTTAGAGGTGAACTTCCAAACCAGTACAATTCAAATTACCAACCTCGAAAATCAAAAGAACTTGATTTAAGAGAGCTTTTATTTTAGTCACTATTTGTTCTTGTAATAGCTAGTTATTCAAGGAAAACCTTGTATTAGCCTTACCATTTGTAATTGCTATTGATTTGCATAAATTTCATATCCGCTGTTCGTTTTTTAATTTCGTAATTTCTTTTGTCAATTATCCCCTCCCCTCCCCCACATTTCTGCGATCAAAAGTACCTTACGTCACCCGGGGAAAGTGTAGCTTTCCAACAGTAAAAGAATTTTCCAAATTGGTGCAGTAGTTTCGGAGCCTATTCAATACAAACAATCAAAGCTTTCCTCTTTATAATATAAGTATAGATAAATAAATAATTTATATGAACTATCACAGTACAAAAGCATCTAAGACTTGTTATTTCAAAATCATTTTTATTTTCCTGGCCTAACCAACCGCTCTGCCAAAAACGAGGAGATATTTGTTGTACGAGAGGAAGTCGCCCTAATTGAATAGAATAACCATGATTATCAAATAAGATACATTGGACATATAAATATTGGACCAACTGGCGAAAGCCTTGCCAAATCTTCCATCATGGTCAACGTAACCTGATTATATCGGGACAAAGCCCCGAGATAAATTTTGAATGATCATGTAGCGCTAATGTTTACATCCAGTTGTTTAAGATAATTATGAAAAGGAAGTCGACAGTTGAACTCTATTAACATAACGTTTCACAATTCAACGAAGAATAAATCTAACGCTTCGGCAGAATGTTGTCATTAAAATCAAGTTTTATTTTAAGTTTACTATAAAAAAAAATCACTTTTCTACTTGATTTCAATTGAGAGTAATATGTACCATGTATGGTTAATAACGGATTCCTTAAAAGGCTTGAAAGTCTGCCTTCAAGTGAAAGTGTCTGATAACCATTATGGAACATTGGACCCGATTTTTTTGCATCTGGGCTAAAAAAAGAGGTATTTGGAAGTTTAATCTGTATGAATGCAATAAAATATTATAAAAATGAAGATAATCGGACATTTTCAACTTTGTTTTACTCTTTACTTTTTCACTTTACGCATTAGTGAGTAAAACTTGTCAATGTGTGCAGATTTAAGATCTAAACAGTTATCGACTGAAATGACCATGGAACAAATAAAAGGGCTGTTATAATATCATTGTAGAAGCAAAGACATTAAGTTTTTAGAAAGAACACATTGTAATCAAATCATACTGACTTTACATAAATTTATCGTAAATTCCAGAACAATATTCAAATGAACGACCTACGCTTAACACTCGTCAACGTTGAGATTCGACACACTGCGTATACAGTCGACCAATGACATGTATACAAACTCATTCAAATGTGAACTTTATTGTATTCACATAAGAACTTGTGTGTATACATCCTATTGCTCGGTACTGTGCGCATGTCTCCTATTGTTGCCGGCCAGGTAAAGTTTAACACAATAGAGATCTGTTATTGCTTAGCAAGTTACATCACATCATACAAATGTACAGCGGATGTTTCATTCACATTTTATCTGATGACATTATCATTCTTCGTGTGCTTAGCTCGTGTGTTTTTTCTTGACTATTCGTATTTATTATAAATGTAAAATTTAAAATCTTAATTGTCCAATTGGGAGTTTGATAAGTTATATTATATTTTTGTCCCTAAACTTGTTTACAGCGAGTTACAAATTAATTAAAAAGCCGATGAGAAAGAATTTAAATGCTTTTATTTGAGCATCTAAAATACCAGGAAATTCTAGGAACGATTGTATTAAGCTAAGTCAACGCAATTATAATGTAATAATTAATATGCATAAATGAATAATTAGTAGTCAATCGTTAAAGGTTCAGTAAAAATAGTTGTAAGCTGGAACAAATAAATAAATAAAAATATTTTCGTTAACCACTTCATTTCAAATAATAGTTAGGAACAATGCAAATACATTAAATTCCATTTGTCTCCGTACAGGTAAAACATTCCTTGATAATTGCTTTCGTAGAGACAGCCCTTATTCCCAAGGGAAACCCCAATCGATGCCCTTCCCATCTGGGAAGCCAATAGGGCCACAATCTTGGATTCCGACTGTCCAAATCCCACGGTGAGGGTATTCCAAGCCGTTTATATGGCGACACATGTTCGTAATAGGACTAACGATATATGAATCACCATTCACTGCGGTATTTTAATACGTTAAAATACATTACTGTAGTTTTGGATTGAGTTTTTCTTGTCTATGTGTTGATAGTTTTAAAATACGCTTGATTATACGCTCTAGAATGTAGTTTTTGGAGGGTTTTTTTCTACAAGATGTTTCTCTCTCTGATGACTCCGCTGACTCTAGGTAAAGTGTGCGGGCTTTTTGTTATATACTTTACCATCTGTTTTAGTTCTGCGTTTTTAGCTCTTTATTTATGTTCGTATAGCTTTTTATTCTAGTATAAAATCAATTTACATATTTATTTTTGTATTACAATTATTTTGGCGGTCGTTATTTAGATACTATGTTCGCATTAACCTTTTTTATTTATGTAGAGTTTTGATTATACCTACATACTTGTAGTAGAGCTTAGAATAAAAGGTATATTTATTATTCTAAGTAGTACGGACATATATCTAATATTTACATGATAACAAATATCTAAAAATATATATTAAATAACTCGGATTAACCTCGTAATTACGCTTCTTACTGAAATATACTTAATCAACCTTTTCACAAAATAAACGACGATCTATACATCTATTTTGTTTTATTTAATACATTTGATTAATACAATTACTCGTAGAAGACGGCTGAAATAGATAATTATGTAAATGGGTGTTAGTGCCCACTAACATCAAAAGCATGTATTGGTACCAATCGCATTTCATTGTTCTAACTAAACGCATACGTATTTTTAAGTTCGATCAATCAAAAGTAAAAATTAAAATTAAACAGTTAATGTTTGTTAAACAATTTTGTTTTACTTTACTTGTGCCTACTCGTAATAAATTAGGTTATATTATTACTTAGTCTCGTTATGGTAATATTTTTGTAGCCAAGTTAAAAGTGACATTCAACAATGTTGAGTGATGGCACAAGTAAAACCCTTGTACGATTAACATATTTTCGTCTTACACTACAATGTAATATAAACACAATAGGTTACTTTGAAGAATTCGAGAAGCACTTGAAACAAATAGGTTACATACAATACCTGTTGAATGAAATGTTGTGTATTATTAACTCTTTATTATTATTAATCCGTTTAATCGATACTGTGAAATGAATAAAAAACAATACTCACGAGGTAATGCATCGCTAATTAAATCGGCACACCATGACCCATTTATTCGATCGAAGAATAACCTCACAAATCTTCACGTGTGCACTTTGAAAATCACTCTTAAACCTTGAATATTCGATGAATTTTGATGTGAAAATCGCTTGTCGAGAATTTGTGACACGAATTTCTCGTCCGAAACTGAGATACCGGCATGCGTGTGGCAGGTTCGTTGGTATAATGATGTCTGCTATTGGTAGCCATACGGGGCTGACTTCGGAGTTTATTATCGTGCGAGCGCGTACGCTGAACCCTAAGTCACTATTGATATTATCTTTCACACGCTATACATTGCCTTTTTTCTACGCACCGACAACTGCATGAACAATGTTTGGCAAGAAATGGACAGGAGTAACAACGGTGCGTGTGCATTTTAAGTTATAAATAGAGATTGTGGTAAAGGAATGCACATCTGTCGTTGTGTCTTATGCATTTTGTTTGAGCTTAAGACGAAAATGACACATGTTCGATTGAAGTTTCATAAATAACCCAAGTTGAAGTTACCAAGGGTAATGACCCAAGGTTACAGTTAGCAGTAATATTAGTGTCTTGCATAAATTTTAATGACGATCGTCCTTGAATGGTCGTGGCGCTTGGTGCGGGGTCAATGTGACAGTTCCCAGTGAGGAAAACAATAAGAACGCTTTATTTGGTAAAGTTACGAAACTGTTTGTCTGTTAGCGTTGGAGTTTTTAAGTTCTTTGTGATAATGTTCTATCGATTTCTAGAAGTTGAAGAAGAATGATAAATCTGTAATTTTACCGTTTTAAATACTTTAGACTTTAGTTCGGCTCTACCTTCTCTTGCTCTATCATTACTAAGTGAAAGTCGCGACGGGTGTTTGTTCTGTATTTTCTCGATATTTTTTTAACCAAAGCATGCAGAGTCACATAGCTGGCAAGTTAGTATGTACTTAATTTCAATATCATTATTAAACATTTATGTCCGTAAGTAAGTACAGTCAAAAGCACGTCAGACGTAACACTTTGGACTTTGTACCGCTCTTATGTCGGGGGCATAAGTGCTATTATCGAACTGCAAGTGTTAACCGTGATGTGCTGTTGACCGTACATATTATAATAAAAATCCAGATGCTTAATTTGCGATCTCTACAAAAATGTATGAGCCAAGCGAGCCGAAGAATAAGGCTGCTTTTTCTAACTAAAAAGCGATAACGAGTCAATATAATAACTTGGTATGACAAAAATAGTTCTTTGAAAAGCCGATATCATTGGGATAGAGTCCTATGAAAGAACGATTTTGTTAGTTTTGGCACAAAAAGTGATTTTTATCCAGCCAGGATAGGTACCTATTCTTTACATAGCGTGGGTGTTGACTACTAGTGCCTGCATTTATGAATATATCGATACCAGAAATATGAATTAACGTAAGGGACAAAACACTGTTTTTCAGGAGAGCCAAAAAACGATAAAAAAAAAATTAAATCTCTCTATAACTTTTTACTGTCTGTTTCAATTTTAATCGTGTCTAGAGCAAAGTTTCTTAGAATTTCCTCTTCTTTCATGCTATGAACGAATTATTTAGAAATACCCAGCAGTTAAAAAAATAGCATGTCCCTTACATTAAAAAAATACGTTTTGTTGTACCTTACGTTGCTAATATTTTATTTGTAAACCGTCAAGCATAACGTAAGCAGCAAGAGAAATAGAAAATTATACGAAATTCTATTGTAAAGGACTTTTACATTGTTGCAATTTGATGTAACTATAGATTATAATATGCTAAATTAAGAGTATTTTCATCATCATCATCATCAGCCTATATACGTTCCCACTGCTGGGACACAGGCCTTATCTCAAGACTCACTATCTAAGAGTATTTTAATACCATGCAAATAGGTTATTTGCATGATTAAATGTTAGTTTCAGCCTAGCTATCGCAGATTTAAATGAAATTTAGGGAGACAAAAATAAAACGATTCCGAATAACGAATATGTTTGACTTTTATGTCTGCGTAATTAGGTTATAAATTTAACACACTAATCAGTCTATTAAACTTTTTGTTGAGTTTGAATAAATGTCCTAAAATTAACAATGTTTAAATAAATGTCCTAAATTATTAGCAGTCTTAGACACCTTTTACTTATCAATTAAAAATAATAATTTGACTTTATGATCTCTTTTAATTAAGAGTCCTATGACAAACTCTGTAGTTTTAATAATTACATAACATTGGCTTTAAAATCAGAAATTAAATTTAAAAAAATCTCAGTCTTAATCAAACAGTCTTTTTATTAAGTAACTGAATGAATGTACTGAAAACGAAAGACAGATGAAAAAATATTTTTGTCTGAAATATGAGTGAATTAAAAAAATATAAGTGAAATTCATATTAATATTAGAAATATATATTACTAGGGTCGCCCTCGCGGTTTCACCCTCGCGTATTTTTTTTTTCAATTATCCCCCCCTTTCCCCCATCAAAGGATCATATGTCCTGGTTCGAAGCTACCTCTTTACCAATTTTCAGCCAAATCGGTTTATCCGTTCTTAAGTTATAAATAGTGTAACTAAGACCACTTTCTTTTATATACATAGATTGCAAGATTAAATAATTAGGAATGGGCAGACAGATTATGATGATAATATAACTATTGGTAAATTAAACTTTTTTTAAGGGGAAATTGAAGTGGTAAGAATATGTACATAACTTTTTCTATTTAGTATTTTATCTATGTGTCATTTCGGGTATCTTTAACTGGGGATAAATTAATTTCTTAAAAAACTCTAATCACGAATTAAAGTAAGGGACAAGGTAAGGGTGTAAACTATTTAACACTATTGACTTACTTTATTTTTCAGAGAAAAAAAAATGTAAACGTCTGTTACATCATTTTTTCTTGGCATAAAACGTTTTACGCAGGCCAAAAAATCTTACTGTAAGGGACTTTTTTTAACGATAGAACTTTTTTAATAACACCAATCGATAGAGCAGAAAATTCTGAATCCAATGATATATATAACTCATTTTCGCCAAAATGTCCCTTACGTTAATTCATATTTCTGGTATCGATATGTAGGTACTACTTATTATATTGCTTTTACTCAACACAATGTGGAAGTTGTGTTTATTTTGGTGTTTTATTAAAATCAATATGGTAACTAATAATTACTTATTAGTATAACGATGATCACTACCTTAACCAACAGCAGCAAAGGTTGTTTGGCCGGTCACAAATATCGAAAAAAAAATATTTTTTTGTATGCCAGAGCTCAGAGGCGGCAAACTTAAACTTGTATTTCTTATGTCAGACAGAAAGAATTTCTGGAATAAAAAGAGATTATTTTTTAAAAGAAGTTATCTGTTTTGCAAAATTAATCAATACAGATAATATTATAAAATGTATAGAATTGTATTACGTATAAACTAAGCGTTTTTTATTTTTAGCTACTGTAATATATTATTTTAGTGCAGGGATCATAGCTATCAGAAACTATTATTTAGATCTCTATGGCATCAGGGAAATAAAGAACCTTAGTATATATTGTTGTCAGATATTTTTAAAACTTTTCTTAGGTCATCAGTACAATTTGTAATGCAAACGAGAACAATCAATTAATGTGCAAGTATCAAGAGTGTTAAATTATGTATAAACTTTACTAATTATGCAGAAATTAAACAATGTCATAAAATTAAATTAATTGTACTTAAGATTATACAGCTCAGAAAATGTACGGATATTCTTATTTTAATACACTTTTTAGCATTGCCTTATCAGACAGTGGGTGGGTAGGGTATCTAGAAATCTTATCACTATTTGTAGGTTGGCGAAAATCGATCCCACGGCCTTTGGAAATTCGAGCTGAATATTTTTCATGTTTTTTTTAAATTTCGTAACTGTAATACCCGAAGTATTTAAATGGATAACCGCTTAAGGTTTTCTGGTCCTTACCAGATCGATATATTCGTTTTTTGCCTTTATTGTCTCCCTATTTTATCGTCCCGATAACGATCGTGTCTCCATGTAAATCTAAAGAACGAGACGAACGTAAGGACGAGATGAGACTCTCATCACATATTTATTTATATTTAGTTTATCTTATCGTTTTAAAAGTCCGGTCAAATGAGTACGTCCACTGGGGACGCACACTCAGACAGATATAGTGGATTCACGGTAACTTATCTGAGGCTTATCTGCCATGCCTGGGCATAATGTCGAAGTCAATGGGGTAATACTTATATATGTATTAGGAAATGTCTAACGGTTCAGTATTGTGACACTGGCAACCAACGGCGTACTCCATGGAGCGATACAGAAAAATAAAACATTGTTTAAAATTTGACGGATTAGGCGAATGCTGGAAAATAATTGAGGGATTGGTAGGTTGGACGTTGAGTTAGGAAGACATGAGAAAATATAAGTCTTGGAATATAAGGATATTTTATTTTATTTACCACCAACCTATCGCATATGGTGGAGGCGCGATTCTAGCATAGTTTAGGGAAAGTGATAGGGACAGTACGCGGCGAAATAATATTCGCGATCGTTATAACAGCAGAATAGGATAATTTTGCTTATATGTTGTAGAAAATTTACCAAGAAGATTAAAGATGTCGGCAAAATTCAATGGAATACGAGGGGATGTGGAAGACTTCTTGCAAGAGTTTGAAGTCATAGCTAGCATTAAATCGTGGAGTGAGGAGCAAAAGAAATATAGCATTGCGGCATACCTGGAAGGACCCGCTTTATTATTTTATAAATCCAACTTCAGAAATTTTGACTCGTTTCAGCAATTATGTAGTTTATTAAAAGAAGAATTTCCATTTAATGCAAGTTACCACGAACAATTTTATTCCATGAAGCAAAACGTCAAACAAAATGTATTAGAATATTATTACGAATTGGAATTCTTACAGAAAAAGGCAGAAATAACCGAAGATAAAATTTTTATAAAGCAGTTCATAAAAAGTGTAAGACCAGAAATAAAACAATTATTTATTTCTAAGGTGTGTTCGAGCAAAGGTGAATTAAAAGCGGCTGTGCAACAAGTAAGTGAAATAGAAACGGAATCTCGATCCGAGAGGTACCAGTTGGCGATGCCATCTGAAAATTACGTCCTTCCATCGAGAAATCATGGGCAAGGTGATGAGTCTAGCCCTAGTGCGTCGCTTCGTACAAGGGAAGACACATCTACTGCTGTTGAGACTCATAGATCGACATACACCACACCGTCTACTGGGTTTCCTCAGCAAGGAAGATCATTTTCTTCGCGCTATAATTTTCGAAGTGTAAATAGACCGGATTATCATCAGGCGAGTAATCAACGATCAGATTATCGTCGGTTGAATAATCAACGACCTGTGGAGCTGAGCGGAGCGTCTCGCGCTGGAGGACGGCAGGATGCTGTTGCATCTTCCACGGGACAATCGCACCCAAACGAGCAGCATCGTCGCTAGGTAGAGGGGGTGAAGCGGCGATGACCATTCCAACCCCCAAATCTGATGGCAATGCTGGAGGAGTACCGCACCTGAAGATACTCATCAAGGGGACAACGTTGCATGCATTGGTGGATACCGGAGCATCGGTGTCTTGTATTCCTTTGTCAAACGTTAAGCAGTTAGGGTTCAATCATGTTGAGGTTGCTGGTACTAAGTTACGTTCGTTTGGTGGTTCATTTGTGAAGGTGGTAGGATTTTTATCGTTGTCATTTTTTATTGAAGGTTCAGAGTTTATGCATAATTTTTTTGTAATTGAGGGCATGGAAGTTTGTCCAATATTGGGACAAGACTTCTTGAGAAATTATGGTGCGATTATTAATTTTGTGAAAAATTGTATCACTTTGAAAGACAACGTCACAGCATTCTTTTTTCCACAGCCAAACGTAGACAAAGACTCAGACACAACTCTGTCTTTTGTTTCGAATAAAGAGGACGAAGTACGATTTTTCGAAGAAGTTCGATTGAATAAAAATGAATATATATATTTTATGAATCTTCTGGAAGAAAACGAAAGAAAATTATTTTCAGATTTTAAGGTATCCAAACCGGTTGATGTATGCTTTAACATTAATCCAGGCTTACCAGAGAAACAGCGTGAGGATTTAAATAATTTATTGATGAGGTATAGGACATCTTTTTCGTTTTCAACGAAAGAACTTGGTAGGTATTCTGAGTCGTATGTCCTAGTTCAAACTTTGGATGAAGAACCAGTTCATAAACCGCCATATAGGGTTTCATTGAAACAGAGGTGTCTTATTGAAGAACAAGTGAAGGAGATGTTGGAGAATGGTGTCATCCAGGAGTCACGAAGTCCGTACGCGTCACCTGTGGTGTTAGTGAACAAGCCCGATGGATCGGTTAGGTTTTGTGTTGACTATCGTGCGTTGAATAAGAAGGTGAAGGTGGACTCTTATCCGATACCTCGTGTAGACGATTTGTTAGGTTATTTAGAAGGGGCATGTTATTTCGCGGATATCGATATGAATTCCGGGTATTGGCAATTAAGCTTAGGTGAAGGAAAAGAAAAAACGGCTTTTATCACGCATTGTGGGTTGTTTGAGTTCAATGTTCTACCGTTCGGGTTGAAGACAAGTCAGGCTGTATTTCAGAGAGTCATGGATAAAGTTCTTGCAGGACTTAAGTATAGGTGTGCGATTGTCTATGTTGACAATATTTTGGTATTTGCGAAGACATATGAGGAATTTGTGATGGCTTTGGAGTCAGTCCTTATGAGGTTGCAGGAGGCGAATCTCACACTGAGGCCGTCGAAGTGTAAATTTGGTTATAAAGAGGTTATTGTTTTAGGACACAAGGTTTCAGCGAAAGGAATTGGACCAGACCCAGAGAAAGTCACTGCAATGAGGGTGGTTAGGCCGCCAAATGATTTAAAAGGGTTAAGGTCGGTGTTAGGTTTATTTTCTTATTATAGAAAGTTTATAGATAACTTTTCGCTGTTGGCGTTACCGATGACAAACCTATTAAAGAAAGGAGTGAAATTTCATTGGGGTGAAGAGCAGCAGTTGGCGTTTGAGGCATTGAAAAGTCATATGTGTAATGGTTCAGTGTTAGCATATTTTTCATCGGATGAAGGAGTTGTTACGAGGTTGTTTGTAGATGCGAGTGATAAGGCTGTCGGTGCATGTTTAATGCAAGGAAGGGAGAGTATGAGACCGATAGCATATGCCTCTAGGAAATTGTCGGCAGCAGAAGAGAGGTATGCGATTACGGAGAAGGAATGTTTAGCGCTCATTTGGGCTATTAATTATTTTAAACACTATTTGTGGGGTCAAAAATTCCAGGTAGTGACGGATCATAAAGCGTTGATATGGTTACGCAGTAATAGGGAGCATGCAGGAAGGCTTGCTAGGTGGGCGTTAGCAATCCAAGCGTGGGATTTTGATATTGTCTATTGTAAAGGTAAGGAAAATGTGGTAGCGGATTTTTTGAGTAGGAATCCGTTGTGTGAAGGTGAACCGGCTGGGTTACAAAAGTTAGAACAAGAAGATGGTTTGCAGGTGTATGCGTTGGATATTCCTGATATACAACAGCATCAAGCAAGAGACGAGTTTTGTTCTTACATGATAGCTAGAATACAGGGTCGTGATAATTCTAATAATTTTTGTATGATTAATGAAATTTTGTATAAACGGGTAAGGAGACAGGATGGTTCGGATGGGGAGTTATTAGTTTTGCCAAGGTCACTTTTTGAAAGATGCTTGCAGGAGTTGCATGGTGATGTATGGACGGGTGGCCATTTGGGAGTGTATAAAACGTATGCGAGGTTCAAAGATAGGTATTTCATGAAAGGAGCTGAGAAAGAGGTTGAAAGATATGTAAAGTCTTGTCTATTATGTCAAGAACGAAAAAAATGTTTGAAAGTTGCCCCGTTGACGTCTGTCATTGTTGACGAAATTTTTGAAAAAATCGGCGTCGATGTGTTGGGTCCGATTAAACGGTCTAGCAGTGGAAATAAATATATAATTGTGGCAATTGATTATGTGTCGAAGTACGTTGTTGCCAAAGCAGTACCCAAGGTAACTGGTGAAGTTATAGCTAGGTTTTTGAGGGAAGAAATCTATTGCAGATTCGGAGCCGTAAAGGAAATAATCACGGATAGGGGCTCTGTGTTTACGTCCAGAGTAGTAGCTGAGGTAGTGAGGAGGTATGGGAGTTTGTTAAGGCATTCAAGTGTTTTACATCCGCAGGGAAATGCGCTTGTCGAACGTCAGATTCGCACATTGTTGGACATGTTGTCGAAATATGTGAGTGAAGATCAGTCTAATTGGTGTAATCATTTACAGGATTTATTATACGCTTATAATACTAGTAAGCATGCATCAACTGGTATGGCACCGTACGTACTAGTTTTTGGACAAGAACCGAAGATTCGATCAGACATTTTATTGAGTCGGAATGTGAACAACATAGTGTCTGTGGAACAGAAATGTGAGTTTAAGAGACAAATTACCCGTTTGGCTGTTGAAAATATAAGAGATGCGCAGAGGACTCAAAAACGTAATTATGATAAGAAAGCTAAGCAAGTTGGTTTTAATGAGGGTGAGTTGATAATGTTATATACTCCTATTAGGCGTGTAGGCAGAACATTTAAATTATTGCGTTTATTTAAGGGTCCATACATAGTGGTAAGAAGATTGAATAATTTGAATTATTTAGTCAGGAAATATAATAATAATCGGAGTAGATTGCAATTAGTTCATGTGAACAGGATGAAAAAGTTCTTTAGTAGGAGCCAATTGTGAATATGAATTTTATCTTTGTTTGTATATTTGTATATATGTAGTGTTTTGTAAATATTAATATAATAAATGTGTTTCATATGGAGCGCTACTGCTGTGAAGTTGTGGAAAATAGAAGTTTGTTACCGGAGGAGCTGTGCTACCCTCCGAGATACAAGTTCAATATGGAGTGTAACATCGCAGCACGTCTTTGATGAAGAAGGGCCGTTTTTATAAAGGTGTATCGCTGCTGTATAAGGTGTTCGAATGTTTAAGCATGGTTGTGATAATTTCTCTGACGACAATCCTTCGTTTCCTATAAGGAGGAGGAGGGGATTTAGTTGGTCTCCAGCTGTTGGATGAAGTTATTACTGGTGGTGTTTGTGATTGCAGAGGAGGATTGACACAGTGACCCTGTCTCTCCCATAGGGAAGAAGGGGATGGTCGAATAGATCATCAACTGTGTTGGTGGGTTAGGCAGAGGATAGTTGGATAGGATATCAACTCTGATGGTTAATTTAATTTTTTTTTAGCTTATGCAAGGGTTGTAAAGGGAGGTGTTGATCAATCGGCCCATACTCATGACGTATCCCGTGTTGCGATGTGCCCTTTGATTTATAGAATTAATGGTTGTGTAAAGCTGAGATTAGGGATATCAGATAGGTTTAGTTAGGTAGCGTATATGCCATCGGTAGGCTTTTTGTTAGGTTTTTGCCTAACGAACCCATCGCAGAGGTGAGACTTCATGTTGATCATTATTTGAAATTTAAGTTTTTGAATTTTATATTAATCATGGACTTTGGCTGTAGAGTTATGTTTTTTTTGTTTGCGCTTTATTATTGACTTGCCTCTATCATGGGTGGCTTTTTAGTAAAAGGCATGGCATATAAGATATCCTAACACTGTCTTTAAAAAAAAAATGTTTTCTGATTCAAGGGCTTCAAGTGGAGAAGGTCGTTGGAAGCAGAACCACTGCGGTAGCCAGGGGACGGTCATCAATGAACTTTGATGACTGAAGTTGAACCATAGGCATCTCTCCTGGGCAGTGCCTCGACCCTCAACGGAGCGGCGGGGAGATGTGACACTGGCAACCAACGGCGTACTCCATGGAGCGATACAGAAAAATAAAACATTGTTTAAAATTTGACGGATTAGGCGAATGCTGGAAAATAATTGAGGGATTGGTAGGTTGGACGTTGAGTTAGGAAGACATGAGAAAATATAAGTCTTGGAATATAAGGATATTTTATTTTATTTACCACCAACCTATCGCAGTATTGTACGTGATTGTGTGGTTTTATTACTGAGTTGTTAAGCTCATTGGCCTATTTGATCTCTAAGTATTTATTTTGTGAATAGCAATGATATTTTAAACAATTTATTTCTTCCATCCATAGTAAAAAAAAATTCAGATATTTTTACCATTTTTTGACTTGAAAAATACATTAGGCTCTGTTTCTCCCTACGGAGACATAAAGCGACTATCGCCCTTCAATTTTTTTTGTGATGGGTAATGTGTGATGGGTGTGAAACATAGATAAAAATGGGCTCTCACGTGGGCTCTCATCTTTGCCTCAGTAGTGGTGTCATGTAAATGAAGAATTTAAGACGTCTGACGTTCAAGAGAATAGCAGATGGCTCCACGGAATAGAATTTTTTTTTTATTCCGTGAGATGGCTCACGTCATCAGTTGTCACCTCAGTCTAGTAATATTGTCGACTTTCTTGCCGGTTCTTCTCTATAGATAACAAAATTTCGAATCCAGTGAAGAGTCACTCTGTAACCTTTATACCTAGTAGATGATTGATTCATAAGTGATCTCTGAGGCTTAGATGAATAAAGAATATTTTAATCATAGAAATATTATGTACATGATTTTAATTTCGATTTGTGATTTTGACTGATCGCTGGCGTAGGTTGTTGTTTCCTAACAAAAGTCACTTAAGTTTTTAAAACACGGAATGTGTTAACTGTTTCCGCTTCGAATCCATTTATTACTTTACTTGTTTATGGGATTGACCTGCAGAAAGGCGGAATTAATGTTTACACTCAAACATAACCTCACTCTCCTCGATCAATCGCGTAGCAAAACAAACAATGCACGCTGTGAGCTTTCACATCAAAACAATGATATTTTTTGTATGCTTTTGCAGAGTCTTAACTAAGTAGTAATCTTTGCTAGTACCCCGTGGCCAAGTCGAACACACCTTTTATATAAAGACAACAAGAAGCAAACATAATTTTATGCTCCAAAGTCAAACATCAATATATTCTATTGCATAATTTTATGAAATCACACTATGCCAGATCAATATTCTAAAATATTTTAGTTGGAGCATGAATCTACGGAATCGAGGTTAACCAAAAAAAAAAAACATTTAAAAAACGAAACGGTAGCTATGGGTAGCTGTTAGAGAACACTAAATACGTAGAACAAAGAATGTTGGCTTTAACTTTTCAGAAGAAAAGGGCACAAGTACGAATAATACTTGATAGGTAAACGCCTGTAAGAATTTAATTGCAACATGTCATAAGTGTACATATACAATGAGAGCGTTACTGCAGGAGTTTTACAATTGTTAACTTATAATACATATTATATTGAATTGAGTTGAGCCCAAAATTAATTGCTAATTATACTTTTACAATTACACAATGAAAAATAAATCCTACGCTATCCTTTTTGAAAAACGTTATCTAGTTCATAGAGAAATATTTTTACCAAATGATTAAAAGGAATTCATTCATCAAAGTTTAGGGTTGTATGTACCCAAGATTTTTTTCAAAAATTTCGACACATGTTTTTGCTCGAACCTCGAATTGAATCCAAGACCTCGGAATCAAAGCCCGGTACTTAAGGCACTAGACAAGGCGTTAAAGAATAAGGGTGGCAATTACAACAATTTAAATGAAAAAATCGTTTAGAAAAACGCCTTTATTTTTAGACAACCTGAGTGAAACAATGGTGATTACGTTTGGTATGTGATATGATGTACGGGACTTGTAATACGTACAACAGATATATAGTCAAAAATTATAAACATACTAAAACATTAAAATAAATTAGAGTCCATGAAAGACGATTGTAACACGATAATAATATTAATTGATATTTCAATACATTATATAAACTGGTAAAACATAGGCACATAGGTATAAATATTAAGTAAAATGTATAAACAAACATATTAGGAATGAATACAAAGATTAAAAAAAATATTTTTACAAAGCTTATTGAATGACCTACCTATTTGGTTTAATAGTTGAAAAATCGGCTGATTCACATGGTTCAAACAATTGTGTGCATAAACATGTTCGTTTGTATTGGTCTGGGAGTTTCGTCCAAATTTAAAAACTACTTGTTGCTTTGTGCCGTCGAACATATCTTATTAATATTTCAGCAAAATAATTGAATGTTATAAAAAACCATTTCATGTCCATGTCGTGGCCATATCGTAGAATTGATAATTTCATGAAATGCTTGATCATTTTGTGAAATGGTTGCATTTCGTGAAATGGTCAACTGTCTATTGGCCACATCATGATGTGGTTTGGTCAGATCGATGATTGAAAATCGTTTCTCGATTTGGGCAGCTATACGGGCGACTACTTCATGATGTGATCAAGAATTTTTTGATAATATCGTAAAATAGTTACATTAAGTGCCGGTAGAGGCGCTGCAAGCGCTTTGTTTATGTGTAATAAAAGATGGCGGCCGCGGACCATATGTTCTGAGTCGCGGTAGGAATTACTAAAAATTGAAGATTCGGACACGATAAGTTCGGACACAGTGGCTGAATTGACACTTTTTATTTATAATGTTTTCATTGTTTTGGGCATCATCGATTTTTGAGTAAAATTAAAAATTTCTTTCGGGTTTATAAAAAAAAATAACCACGAAGGCTAAGGCGGGAGCAGTGCTCCCGCCTTAGTCTTCTAACCTATATCCATCCGAGTCGATTTCCGCCTCCGATAGTTTTTTTCATTCTGAAATATTTGCGACAACTTTGTTTTTTCACGATCCGGCCAAACGTGGATGACAAAATCGTGAAACGTAGAAGATTTAACGATCTGGCCAAATTGAGTTGGCCACATCATGAAGTGCAACCATTTCACGAAATGGTCGAGCATTTCATGAAGTGAGCAATTCAACGATATGGCCACGACATCCAAATTATTTATTTATTTTGTACTTTATTTCTTAAAAACTATTTCTTTTGGGGGCCTATATACATTTCGAATATCTTGGTTTACAGGTATAAACATAATATTATAATAACATTAATGTCATAATGTTTAATGTCATATCTATTGTTCCCATAAACCATTTGAATTACGGACTTTTGGCTTATTGGTTATTACAATGTTACAATCTACAAAGTAAAATATTTGCCAAAGTCATAGAAATATTATGTACCTACTGAAAGTATTCATTTTCTTTGTCCAGAAAAAAAAGTATAGAATTCAACGTGACTTGACATTATTTTTTTGAAGTGGTGTCTGACTGTACAATAGTTCAAAGTTGGTGACCAAATGTTTGTTGTTAAGCAAATATTCTATTGTTTTTACATTAAAGACTAGCTAAGATGGATGCATATTAAGTCATTGACTTTGCCGCTCATAAATTTTTGGTAGTTTAAAGATTTGATAAATAAACTTAGAAGAACTTTTTTCAGATATTGCTTTTCATCACAAATTCTAATAGTCTTTGTAGTATTATCATCACAAAATACAATACACACAAAATCTCAATTAAGTATCTGAATACGATTTATCAGTGTTCAGCTTCTTCTTCATCCGGCGTTTTCCGTCGGGATAACCTTTCGGCCTCCTCGATCGTGTCTGGAAGAGGTTGGTTGTTGGTCTCCGGTAGTGTGAACACCAGTACGCTGGCGACCAGTGCCAGGCTGCCGAAGAATATCGCTGGCAAGTTGTCGTAGTATTGAGCCTGAGAATCAATTAATTAGGTAACCGTTATTAATTAGTTAAAATGTCAAAGGATCAATAAACACAAAATTATCAAGTATGGCGGCCATCTTTTATTTTTGAAAATAACTATTTTTTGTGGAGGTGTATGATTTTAATCTACAGGCGTACATTGTAAGCACTGTCTATCAGAGGTAACGCCTTGTGAGGACTCTGGACTTAAGGCTTTCCTCTTACTAATAACTTAACTTTAATGATCTATTTTGACAAGAAAAGTTATTAACTATACTCTATACTACATATAATAATATTATAAAGAGGAAAGATTTTATTGTTTGTTTGTTTGTATTGAATAGGCTCCATAACTACACTATCCCCGGTGAACATAGGGTACTTTTGATCCCGGAAATGTGGGGGGAAGGGGGGGATATTTGAAAAAAAAAAAATACGGGCGCGTGAAACCGCGGGCGGAAGGCTAGTGTGTCATAAGTTGGCAGACATGCACAAAGCTCAGGCTCAGACCAAAGGCATAAATAATTATTTTCGAGCCAAATGGCCTAGTTACTCTTTGACAAAGTATGTGCTATGATGGATTTGTGTCCGCAACATCATCGGTTCCCTGATCTTTGCTTAGGTTAGTGAATTATGAAGTATTGGTAATGACAACCAATTTACTTAATGCAAAGTAATTCCCTTGTTTTCCACACTTACCAGCAGTGGTGTCTGCGGGGCTAGCGTCGACCCAACCCTTCCCAGTGACGAACAGACTGCCAGCAGACTCTGCCTGACGTTGGTCGGGAAGACCTCAGACACATAGATATACACCGAGCTGTACGCTACAGTGATACTGAACTTGCCCGATAGGTAGATGATGAGGGAACACCATTTTTGATCTGAAATTATTAAAAGTCTGTTAAAACAGAGAAAGGGAATGTTATCTACAGCTGAGTTTCTTTTGCGCGATCTGTATCGTATGAATGAAATCACTTTAACACCAATTTCTAACTTCTGTTGAAATATTTGTCAGGTATTATGCCTGGGCTGTGGACACTTAAGGACAAACATTTATGTGAATAAGCAGATTATTTTATCTATATTCATTATAAATAAGTATTTAAGATTTTAGCGTTACATCATATAACCCGTCGGAAATATCTGCGGACCTGGCTGGAATGCGCTTCCCCTCGCGCTTCCCCGCACTTTATATAAATTAATATAATAATATAATTTAAAAAAAATAGGCACACAAAACAAAAAAACATTTTTTTTTTGCATTTCTTTTTTTTGCTATCACTCCAGTTTGCATGACATCATCAAACCAGGTCCGCAGATATTTCCGACGGGTAATAGGTACATAACTTTCTTACTGCTTGACGTTTTGATAGTGTCACAAAAAATGTTGTTGAGCTATCTAAAAATGAACTTGAAACTGCTCTTGAAACATGTTCCTATTTTAAAAACTTATTGGGCAAAATAACGTGAACTTAAGTGAAGTTAAGTTTGACCACCGAAACCAGACGTCTCACTTAGCTCTGATCAAATTAAAATACCAAAATCTTCGCGGGTTCAAATTAATTCATGAAATGTTTATTAAGCCATCGAATGGCGTGAATTTAGTCTCGCTAAGTGTTTTGTACCGCAAAAATTACTTGTATTTTGTTATCAGTTGTTCAGTCTGAAAGCACTCTTGCCAGTGTGAGAATCTGAAATTTGTTCTAGTTTAAAAAAGTAAGAGCTTGTGTTTGTCCGTTATCAGGAGATTAGATGTGAGAAGAAAGTACGTAAATAATTGTACGTACATACATACACTTATTTGGAAAATATGGTCATCATCATCATCCCAGCGTATTCCCGCTCCAGTATGGAGCTCAGGATCTGCTTCGACTATGATCCTAGATTCGACAAGTCTGGTTATTACAATATAGCGATTGCCATCTGACCTCCGTAACCCTTACAAGGGAAACCAGACCTGATGGAACATAGGCGGGACTAACGGCTTAACGTGCCTTCCGAAGCACGGAATCATCATTATTTACAGACATTCAGGTGATTCAAGCCTGCAATATTCTAACCATATTGTGGGATTCGAACCCACGACCTCCTTGTTTTAGAGCCCAACGCTCTTAAATACATATATAGTATAGAGACAAAAAGTCCAACGGAAAGATGATGGAAATTTGATCCGCCTCAACTTTACAAAAAATTATGTGGATTCAGTTAATCCTGCAGGTTAACAGCTTTGGCATCAAGATATTGATGAAATTATTTATATATTCTTTATTTTCCCAATATGGTTCAGATTAGTTAAATCTATAAGATTATTGGTATAATTTTTATACTCTACGGAGATTTAGAAACAATGAGGTAAGTATATAGTATCGTTATTCAATAAATGTATAAATCAATTGTTTGAAAATGGTATTACCCCCAGAAAATCTTAGCCTACCCAATTTCTATTATAGAGGAAAATGCTACAGTGAGCGATCATCTGGCAACACCATCGGTCGACACGAACGACTTGGAATCGGCTTAACTTAAATATTCCATTAATTCAAGCTACTGTGCAAACAGAGATCACTAAATAAACAGGGTGCTCTTACGACACTGTTGGCAAATCGTTTTCGGATTATCAAAATTGTCTTTTGTTAAAGTCAAATTATGTTCGAGCGTAATCTTGGGAAAGTCGAGGGTTCCAGAATACATTTTAAGAGGTTCACACTCACTTAAGCGATTTAGAATTTTTCTGGATGAGGATTTTGATGTGATGATTTCAGATAAGCTTTGTGTCGTATTTTTTAAACAAAATCATATTATTTAGCCTCACAAGGTCAAAATTTTATTTAATAAAGATTTGTTTGAAATATTGAAAGAACTAGTATTCTTTATCGTAAAATATATTAGGTAAGAGCAGTGATAGCCGAGTGTGAGTGAGACGACTGTTCAAATCTCAGCGTGCACCTATGCACCCTAGCACCTATGTGCTATTTTAATGGCTATAACTATGTCTACGGTAAACATCGTAAGGAATGATGCTCATCATCATGCTGCAGTGCTGATGATCATAACTACACAGCCATTATGTGCTGATGCACAAAATGGCTACACAGCCACGGAAACGAAACCAATTGGATCATAGCTACGAGGGAGTGAAGAAGATTATAAAAGTGGCAACTCACCTTTTGGTATAAATGATAAACTGATGCATAAACACGCACTCAAAATGTACATCATAATTAACGTCCGTTTTCTTCCCAATCTGTCCAGAATTAGCAAACACACAATATTTGCTGGTATTTCCACAAACGCAACCAGCATAAAGTTCACATACTTATTACCAGCTAGCGACACTGAGTTTATCGACAGTCCGTAATATACGAACGTACAAGTTATCCACAGAAATGAACACACAACCAGTCTTTTTAATATAATACTAGATTTTAACACTTTGGTAAACGTCGACACTTCCTTCAATTCTTGATTTTCACCTTCCTTTTCAGTCAGTAGCACCTTTTCTTCTTCGAATAGAGATGCTAGTAATTCTTCTGGAAGAGTTACTTTGTTCATTTTAGCGGCTTTGTTGAGGATTAATATTGCCTCATCAGTACGGCCCTTGCTAAGCAGCCAACGAACACTTTCGTTTATGAGCCATATGTAGGAAAATACCAGCAGTGCTGGTGTGTAGATGAGGCGGAGGAGCTTCTGCCAATCTTGGAGTATCCAAGATAGTCCTGATAGTGTTATAAGACCGAAGACGTATATCACGTTGATGAGCGTGTTTCCGAAGACTCGGCCCTTGGGACCTACCAGCTCCATAGCTAAAGAAAAACAAAACCAAAAATGAAATAAATTATTTTTATACCAATTTTTGTTTCATGGCAAGAGCAATTCAAAAAAAATATAAAAAAGCCAGTGTGGGATAATAAATTTTACAGTATGCTTATTATGTTTCTAAATTAATTAAACTGAACTCAAAAGAACACGTTGCTACATTCAAAGAAGTCGGTTATTCAATTACAACATTACTTAATGAATGGACCTGAATGGACGAGCGACTGAAAAAAAATGTTGATCGAAAACTGGAAAAGGTTGTTTTCTAAAGTAAAGTAGTCGTATTGAATCTTTCCGGAATCGACGCTATTTCACAACAAAGCGCCCACCGCGGTCGTCAATGGCTTTATAATTAGAAATTCGGTTATGATCCCTGTTTCGCAACTGAATGAGGCTTTTTATATCTTTTTGGTCGTTCTAACATTTTATGATTGCCACCACGCAATTTATTCATGTCGCACCTTTGGTAGAACAAGGGCACAACTGTCAAAAATTGGAAAAATGAGTTAAGTATACAGAAATGCTTTAAAATGCACCTTCTAACTGAAGGGACAAAGACACACGTTTAATTCCTTCAAAAACCGCCAGAGCGCACAAGCGGCGTTGTCTTTCTGGGGCCATTTTCTTACTCTGTTGGCGCGACAAAGTCTCATTGGTCATTTGTGGCATCGGCGGGGAGAGATGTAGTCGTCACTTGGAGCGCTAACGCCGTAAAGTTAAATATGCCCTTTGATGTTATTGATTTCTGGAGTGACAGGGCCACATTTGTCACACTTATGCCCTGTTTATGATTTAAAAATTTGGAGGACAAAGCCGTTCAGACATTTGTGCCGTTGTCTGTCCAAGATTTGTTTTATTCCTAGGAATACCTAGGAAGACCTAGGTCTTAAAATTATTTTTTATATGGAAAGTTAATTTAAGTTTTTTACTGGTATCTTATTTAAACCTATTTTTATGTGTGATTCCAAACAGTTTTAAGAAAGAATAATACCAATTTAAGTAAAACCTTTGTTACTAAAGGATTGTTTAAAATTTTATTAAAAAATAGTTTTTCTGTTAGGTTTTTTGTTAGGTTTATGTTTCTTTTATTTTGATATTATTCTCTTATAATAATATTTTTTATTATACTATTTTTAAGCGATTCTAAAGATATTTTCTAATGACCATAAGATTTCAGATTTTTGACGAAATGTGACGACTGATTACTAAGTTTTGATGTTTTTTTTGTAAAAAGTTACTGTGAAATGAATAATGTATAAAAAAAATACAACATTTACGCGAAAAACACGGTGTTTTAGTCAAAAACGATGCCAAATTAAAGCTTAAATATGGTCACATTTACAAAATATTTTACTTATTGGTGGAACAAGGGCACAATTGTACACCTATGTTAGAAAAAATTTTTTTTACAAAAAAACTACTGGTTTTTAATTATTGTAAACCACGCACTTAAAAAGAATATAGTATATAGTTTATGTCATGCAAAGGAGAATAACTTTAGTATGATATTGATAGAGCTAGGCCACATTCAATACAAAAAATATCTTAAAATGGCTCTCCTGTAAAATCGCAAAAGGTGCAGTTCTGCCCTTGTTCTACCAAAGGTGCGATGTCATGAAATAGGGTATTGCAAACTGCGGGGAGGCTTTCACGTATTTTATTTTACAACCATTTCATCAAAAATGTATGCAGTAACACCACTGGAATAGATGGTGAATGGATCAAAAGTGTTATTCACGTCTGTTATTCCATGCACAGAAAGGCATTACTTATAAGATACTATGTATGTACATAGATAGCACTAGCACAAATGGGAATAGATTTTCCGTGATTGCTTTGTGTTTTATCCATTTGATAGAAGCTATAAGCCACGTAGCCTATTTGAATGAAGGAGAATTACTGTCCCCTTCAAAGCGTTCAAGCAGCTACACACAGCCACAGCTACTCTTAAGGGCCAGTCTTACCTAGTTATCTGACAGAATATTACGACGAGCACTTTGGTGTAATGGTTGAGAAGTCGGCTATTACACCAAGGGTCGCGGGTTCGATCCCCACACGGTACTAACATTTGTGTGCATGAACATGTTTGTTTGTATCGGTCTGGGTGTTTCTATGTATAATATGTATGTATTTACAAAAAAAAGTATATATGTAATGTTTATCCGTTGTCTAGCACCCATAGTACAAGCTATGCTTAGTTTGGGGCTAGATGGCGCTGTGTGAATAATGTCCAGGGATGTTTATTTATTTATATTTATTTATTATCTGACAGAGGTGAAGCTGGCCTCAAATCTACAAGTACAGTGAGTACAAGTCTCACAAAGTTTGTTCTTCACAATGGGAGCGCGCTAAATCTTGTACCAGTTTTATTAATTACTGTATGATTGTCATAAAATAAACAGACCTATAACAAATGCTGTACTGTATGCGCCAGCACCCAATGCTGGCTCCAAGAACTCGAAGACCAGGAACATTTCGTAGTTTACTGCAAGAGACCTGAGGATGCCGAAGATGCCATTCATCAGTGAGGCTATTGCCAAAGCCTTCCTTCTTCCGTACTTGTCTGAGATGATTCCAGTAAGTGGCAAGGATATGAAGAGGCCGGAATTGTGGATGGTGCCGACCAATGTTCTCTTCCAGTTTTGACAGCCAAGGTTGAACTGTAACGAAAAAGGATGTTATTATTATGCAGTTTTATGTAAAATTTTCTTACACTATTATCTTGAGACAAAATAGTCGTCACTTTTTTCTTTTAATCTGGATAGCACAGTTTGTTTGGGCACAAAGAGTATGTGGGTAACTGCCAATTTAGACAGCAACCTAGCTTACCATATACAGCGCTAAAATTGATAAAAGACATCGTGCAGTCATTGTTCCAATAGGATGGGTCTGTTTCTAATGTTGGCATGTGTTAGGTAGATTTTTCGCGCGTATGTTTGATAAGACTAATTTGCTTTCCCAGTGATGGACAAGGATGAGGCTCGTCGCCTTTTCTGGGGCACTTGAGATATTAAATCGACTGCTATTTTTTGTATCTTTAAGCTGTTATTAAATTAAAATGTAAATTACGCAGACAAATGTATATACTATTGAAATCTTTGTGTTCCCATTGATTCCACGCAAATGTAAGCTAGTAAAATAAAACATCCAGTAATCGCACATCATGTTTATTTTCACTATTTGTGTAAAGATTTTTATCAACACGGGGGCGATGTGCCGTCGCAAACAAAGCGAGTACACACAGGTCACTGTCAACAATTACAAAATACTCTGATGGATTCCTGATTATATTTGCTTGGAACAAACGTGTGTTTGTTTGTCCGAAAGGTCCGGTTGCTTAATCGACGACGTGTAATGAAGAATGGTAAATAAAGTGACAAGATTTAAGTTAATGTTAGGGAATACGGTTTGAATGGAACGGTATAATTTTCTCTGCATTAGTAACGGTGAGGCGGGTAAGCAGCACTTTGATGCGCAACTTTAATCAGCAGCCCGTATATCGTAAGAGTTTAAGAAAGAGACTAAGAAAATTAATAATGATTTCAACAATGGAGTTTATTGTAGCACTACAGTAAAAAAATATTTCCTATAAAACGGATATAATAAAAAAGACAATAATTTTCTTAATTGTACCACTCACGGATAGCGAATGATCAAAATGACCGCTAAAATAGTGATAATAATATAGGATTATGACTAAAATTAAAACAATCGCTATCTTTGTTTTATAAACAACACACTAAGATAGAATCTTCATTAATCCACTGGTGCCCAACATATTGTACGAGTAATACTGTACTCATAAGTAGAATTTGAATAGTTTTCGAATAGTAGACTACAATGTTCGATGTCAAAAATTTCAAAACCAGAAGTCTGCATACATAATTCGTGTAAGATGCAGTGCACACTATCGCAGATATTGATTATTCTGATTGAAGAATGATTTTTTGATTTTTAATCGATAATGTTGAGAAGGTGAAAACTACGTACGGGACCCGATTTTTACATCAAACCACGACCTTTGGCGTTAAAATCACGTTCTCTTCTAGATGAAACTATGTGAATTATTAAGATTATACGAAAAATAACGAAATGTTAAAGTAAGTTGTCATTTGTCATTGTAAAATTTAAGAATAATTTTTTTATCAATTAAGATATTAATATTGTATATCTTGAGTCATACATAACACAACAGTACTGTTTTGATATTGCGATATATTCTGTTCCTTGCCTAAAGTCTATCGATATCACGTGACAAAAGCGTGTCTTCCGCGCGTTTCAAGAGCGCGTGGCGCGTAGCGTGTTATCCGTCCGGGTTTTGTAAATTTCGCCCATATTCGTCTTTGAGGTATTCCTCGAAGCGCAATGACTTGCTAGATAGTGCATTTAAAAGTTACCTATAACATAGATCATGGGTTCGAAGCCTACTAAGAAAAAAAGTTTATAAATGATGATTGATCTGAAAGTGGATGTGTACTTTTATTTTCGTAAGTTTCATAAAGATCGCGGATATCCACTGGATGCCTGCATCTCCAAGCCGATGGGTCCTGCGCCACAGGTGTCGCATCGTTGGGGGCGGCCTTTCGGCTGAAATAATGATGATAAGTTTGTGGTATTTCGTTGTCTCTGATACTCATAAGCATAAAACATGAGCTCAACTCTTATAATATGAGGATCTGAAAGATTAATTTCCTATTCAAATTCAATTTACTCTGGTATCAGAGTTTCCCAAAGTTTGACATGGTTGTTTTTACACATTCCAGCTTACAATAACATCCAGTAAGTACAACATACATCTTTTACATTAGAAATATCAATATCTTAATTTTTATCTTTTTTTTTTGGTGTGCGAATTCATAATACGAGTAACACAAAGTAAAACAATTGATTATATCGTATTGTTCTGTTGTTGAGCTATTCGTATGTCGTGCTTCTAGCCCAAAGACAACCAATGTCACGTGATAAGTGTGTGTGTTCATGTATCTAGCTACCAATGCGAAGCGTGTTATCCGACCATAAGAATTTCGCGCATTTTATACTATACGAACGAACTAAGCGCCATAGGACTAATACAAAGTTAACTTCGTAAATGTCTTGTTTTTTTTTATAAAAAATCATGTGGAATCAGTGAAATGTGTAGATGAGGGCATTACGCAATGCCGCTACTAATAAATTAAAATATACACGAAGTCACGAATGGAAATAAAGATATTTATATATCTCTATCTATTTACATAATTTCTGTTTAGATTTTTGACATAATGTGATAAATGCCATATAGCCAACATTATAATAATGGTTGCTATAATCTACTTAAAATTTGCTTAGTGAAGATCACGCTTAGCATGTGTGTAATTCTGACAGGCTAGGAGGGCAAATAGTTCAAGTTGTTTAGATAAAAACAATATTATTTTGACGAGTTGTGTAATGGTCCAGAAGTCGGCTATTACACCAGAGGTCGCGGGTTCGATCCCCGCACGGTACAAACATTTGCTTGCATGAACATGTCTGTTGGTATCGGTGTGGGCGTGTCTATAAATAAATAAATAAATATCTCTGGACATTATTCACACAGCGCCATCTAGCTCCAAACTAAGCATTAGCTTGTGCTATGGGTGCTAGACAACGGATAAATATTACTTATATACTTTTTTTTTGTAAATACATACATAATATACATAGAAACACCCAGACCGATACAAACAGACATGTTCATGCACACAAATGTTTGTACCGTGCGGGAATCGAACCCGCGACCTCTGGTGTAATAGCCGACTTCTCGACCATTACACCAAATGGCTCGACATTATATGTATGTATTAAAAAAGTATATAAGTAAATAAGTAATGTTTATCTGTTGTCTGGCACTCATATCGAGAGTTAAATATAAGATCATATTTTGTACCTATTCTTTGCAAATAAATGCTTTGACTTTGACTTATCACAAGCTAATGCTTAGTTTGGGGCTAGATGGCGCTGTGTAAATAATGTCAAGAGATATTCAAGAGATATTTATTATGATATATTGATCTCAACGCTTGCCAAATTCGGATTAGTGATCACATAACATAGTGGTAGAGCTATGCTATTTTACAGTAGGTACGAATGGGCCGGCTCGTCCGGGGAAGTACCACCCTCTCATATAACACCACCGAGAAATAAAAGTGACTACTATTGTGTGTCGTCTGGTTTGTGAGAGTGCCGGAGGCCCACACCTCCCATACTCTCATAGGCCGCCAACTCATCACCGATCCCTCTGGTGTTGCAGATGTCCATGGGCGGCGGTGATTGCTTACCATCAGGCGACCCGTTGGCTCGTTTGCCGACTCTGACATAAAAAAGCAACCCTTTCTAGTCAAGTGTCCTTTAATAGAATAGGCTGTGGCCGTTTACCATCAGGGGGGCTGCGTGCCTGTCTGTCAACAAAAAAAACAATCACTTACATCTTTCACAATGGAATACTCTTCACTGTACTCAATAGAAGTACAAGGTTGTGTTCTGCTGGTATCAAACTCGTCCGCATAGCAATTCGTTTCATTAATAGGGGATTTTTCTAGCATGGGGTATCTAGAACACTTTGAAAGTACCCCTTTTTCTGTAAGGGGTATTGCGTTTTTGATCCATGTGGTGTTTTTTAAGTGGCCACACTCGCTTATGTGACATCTGAAACAAACAAAATAAAATAATATAATTTTCAATTACAATTTTACTTTACTTTCTGGGTTGGTGTAAAAACTTATATATTGATGGAGATGGCGCCATAAACATTTTTTTTTCTGAAAAAGAAGATAAACGAACAAGGGTGAGGGTGACACTTTCGCCTATGGAAGCGACTCAGCTCAAGATAAAAATTATACGCACATAAAATGGCCTTATTTTATTTTTATTTAATGGCCTTACTCTTCAATAAAAAGCATTACCAATGCTGTCACGCCTGAGGCCTTATAATCTTCTAAGCGTATTTGCTCCTACATTATATTGTTAAAACACAGCCATAAGCCTATTAAGGCGGTAGATTTCAGCCATGAAGTTGATAGCTCGACGTTCGTGAAAATCTCTCTCGCGATCACAACATATACATACATATAAATGTAAATGTAATCTTTAACTCTACTAGGATTTAATGTCAAATACATTTATAGAGATAGAAATAAAACAAGAGGAAAACCCGTTGGTGTATTCAAAAAGAAAAAATACTTTTTATCGAATGTTTCCATATGTACTGTTTGCAAAGTCCACAGTATTTATTTAAAAATATAGTTTGGATTTTTAGTGACGAGGCTTGCGGTTTGCTCCCTGTAAAATATACACTGTCCAGTGTTATGCCTTCCGTAAAAATACCATATAATTTTTGAGAAAGTAATTTTTACAATAACATTATTTTATAATACATAAAATGTTAAAGAAGCTCGTAAGCAATAGGCACTTAAAACCCTAGAAATTTAAAAATTAAGAACAAAAATTTTGGTCTTTTTTTAGATGATTTTTAAAATACTATATTATATTATCAATGAAAAACCTTTTACAATTATTAAGTGTTAGGCTTACCAAGAAAGACAAAATAAAAAATTCGACAAGATTAAAGCACAACAGAAATAAGTAGGTTTTGTGTAGCAAAGGTACCACAAATATAAATAAACTAGCGACCGCCCACGGTTTCACCCGCGTGGTTCCCGTTCCCGTGGGAATTGATCAAAATTCTTTCTTAGCGGATGCCTACGTCATAACATCTACCTGCATGCCAAATTTCAGCCCGATCCGTCCAGTGGTTTGGGCTGTGCGTTGATATCTATCTATGTCAGTCAGTCAGTCACCTTTGAGTTAGATAGATATTCAGACACAGGACAAACACAAATGTGCACCACTGAATGTAAATGAAGAAAAATACAGTTTTGTCTCATTGTTTATTTATTTAAACATTTATGTGTGCAACATGAGTAACACAATCGTACAAATGGTAGACTTAATGCCACTTTACGACTAAGCAGAGTGAAATAGAGTAATGTAACATCGAATTGAGAGGAAAATATCTTTTTGTGACCAAGTAGAGTAAAATAGGGTAAGCAATATCGTATTAAGAAAAATACGTGATTACGAAAAATCGTTACTGCCTTTTACGATTTCCTACTTTCCAACACTCTTAAAATATGAGTCCAAAACATTACATAACTGTCCATATTTGTACATCGTATCTGCAGCAAGCTTCTAAATTGCGTTTAGGTGCGGTATAGTAGTTCTCTAAGGCGATTTAGCTCTTAGACCATAAATCGAGACCGCACCTCGTCCACAGATCAACACTGTCGCTTCTGCGAATATACAACCTCGCAGTGACCATAGGTTAGCAACTGTTTGAGATATGAAGCCAGTTCCGTTCACACTAAGTTGTTGGGACATGTCATAGTAGCAGAGACTATGTAGTTTCCTGTGACACTGACACTAAGGCTTTTGTTAAAGTCACTGAGGGATTTAGTGGGTATTCCTACCCTATAGGTGGAGAGTCCCACATATCCCTCGGCGTCACCTCAGCCAGTGTTTACGTAACGCATTCCCCAACAAAAAAGGGTTTGTATTTGTTGTATTGTAATTTGTACAAAATACCAGTACAGTTTGCAAGTTGCCCAACTGGCATAATTTTGTCTGTTATTGATCTACAAGACTGGTCATGGTTAGTCATGCACCTAATCTAAAGCTATTAAAAATTGTCCCGATGTTACAAATGAAATCATGGTGACTCTAGTTCCTTCGGATACGCTCTGCATAATTTATAATATATTGTTTATTGTTATTGACTCCGTTATATAGGAGTCAACAATGTTACAGGATTCGCGTAGGATGTCTTTAGGGATGTAGTATTTCAGCTATTCATTTTAATAAAAATATTTGCGTTCATAGTTTCGTAAAACATTTATAGCAAAATATATGGCAAATATGTTGCCTACATTTGAGAAGCGATGCGATTCTGAAGGATCGTATGCCCCATTAGAATAGAGACAAGATTAAGCTAATTGAACAGCGTGATTGTATCCGACAAAAAAATAATTAAAACTCCATTTAATTTTGCTCTTTATAGTTCTCACAATACCCAACGTAATAGGAAATTTCACCTTACAAGTACACATTTCATTGACAAATACGTATTCTTTTTTGAATTTCAATGTAATACGGGAACAGATAGAGAGTGCTATCAGGAAAACTGTCTTGCCACCGAGGAGCATCACCCTCAGTAATAAGAAGCACGACACGTATGAACGAGGATAGAAAATTAATGTTATTTAACACCGTGGATCGGATATGTTTAATTTGTGATCAAGGCAAAAATAACATTACGGCTAAGTCAAATCCAAAGCAAACATACCCCTTACATAATATTGGTTTTCACAACAAACAAGCAGATTTTCGCATAAATTATATGGGTTGAAGATTATGTGGAGCCGGGCCGAGTAATCTTCCCGCTTGACTTGCATGAGCGCCATGGTTTAGCTGCTTTAGATTTACATATTACTAGTATATTGTTGATTTTGTGACACTAAAACAATGTCTATGGTAAGATTTATGATACATAATATTATTATGCTCTGCGTAAAGTTTGTACGAACTGAGAGGCATTGAATTAAAAAATGGATACCAGTAAATTTTTTTGCGCTTTGGTCGAAGTTAATAATTGCTATACGTTTATAGTGTCCGCTTAGCGTCACGCCTCGTCCTTTTACGAGGTAGTATATTGTGGGGTCCGCCTAATCTTATACTGCTACGAGTAATACATCTCCGTGGTATAGGTATATGAATTAAAATTAGAAGTTTAATGATTCCCGAAAACGAAGTTTGTAAATATTTACCCTAATAGACAGTAGCATTGTGTCTCTAATCAAACCGTATTGGAACTCGGTTACAAAACATTATTGGTGGTAAATAAAAACTATAATTAAGAGTGATTACTTTCACCTGACTAACAGTGGCCGTGGAAAAAGCAATAAATCTAGAAAAACATGAGCGTGAATTGATACCATCGGACGTAATATAATTAATATCAGTCGCATGATGCCTGCCCATGATTGATTGCTTGTGGGTCAGGCCGGGTGCGAGTGATAGCATCTCCGCTCTCTTGGCTCAAGCGATTAGACATCAGACCTCGTCAGGAGAGATATTTATATTCTAGTAACTTCATGCAATGCGTCTATCTACTAGACACACTAAGATATTGAGCAATATTTTCTTAAAAAGCAAAGATTTATTAACAGAAAAATTATTGGCGTGGCATTATTTATTGAAAACAGTAATTTTACCATCATCAAGAAATCATAGCATAATATTTAATGCTTCTTGTTTCTTATTGGCAAGCGCCAAATCGAGAAGCATGATATAATCACCTGATGTATCAAGCCTGAGATCGCTGCTTTGACTAAACTGTTATCATAGACAAACATTATTACAATATTACTGTTTATCACTTACGTTGTTCTTGATCTTTGTTAAAAAATTTATATAATTTGTATTGGTATAATATTGTAAATGAAGTCTTACGATATTATTGCTTATTGTTTTGTTTATATGCTTTTTATTTGGATTCGCTCTATCATTGCTGAAATCTGCTGTCATACTAGTTTTAAATACTAGCAATACTCAACTTACTTGTCATATATTTGGTAATTACACTCGTATGTAGTATATTATTTGTTTGCTTTTTTTGGGTTTCCTTAAAAGTATCCAATGAGAATTTACCTTCAACTAGTCTACTTGGTAGGTACGGTCAACAGCACATCACGGTATACACTTGCAGTTCGATAATAGCGCTTATGCCCCCGACATAAGAGCGGTACAAAGTCCAAATTGTTACGTCTAACGTGCTTTTGACTGTACATGAGGTATATTGTATACTTTGGAAGGTATACTCGTATAGACATATTATGCCGAAATATAGCCTACAAACTGTGCTCCTTGTTTATTTGCTAATTGTTTGTTTAGTCTAATGTAACGTTGGGATATCATCTCTCGTCCCACGATGGATGGTTTACATGTCATGTTGACTGTGATTAATAGAAGGTATGTTAGGTATTTCATACTCCTACTCGAATTGTTGTATGGTGCAAGATATTAATAATACCAAATTCATCATTAAAATTTACTGACACGCTAATCTTCCTTAATTTAATCTCTGTTTCTCAATTGAACGTCATTGCTGTTTCTACAGTTTTTGATTATCATTATTTAAGTAAGTTAATAAAAAGAATTTAATTCTTAACCAACCCTAAAATAAGCAATTTACACTTCTAGTTAATTTTACCAGACAAGTGAATAAAAATGTGTCTATATGAATTTCGTCATCAGCCTATATACGTTCCCACTGCTGGGACACAGGCTTTATCTCAATTGTGAGATAGTTTGGGCCATACTCCAATACGCTAGGCCAGCGTGGTGCGGGTTGGTGTCTATAATATTTTCTATTTTTTCCACCGTGTGAATAGCTACCGGAAGATAAACATTTATACGGAAAGAAACATAGACAGACAGATACTTAAGATTTTTTCTTATATACATAGCTAAATTTAAACCCCTTAAAAGATTTTGCGATGTAAAATGCAACTAATGCCATTTATTATTATCAATACCCAAAAAATAATTTTGGAAACTTTATAGAAATAAACATTAATACAAATCGCTAACGCTTATGTATGCACCACACAAAACGGATAATAAAGTCCGAATAACACCCAACTGTTTGTAATTAAGCTCCCAAGTGTTGATAGTGCGATATTGCTCGTCAAGCCGATGTTGTTGATAAGGATCCTCGATTAAGTGGGTATAATTTATTAGTCGCTGAACATAGGCTGTTGGCAAGTCTAGATAACTTGTAAGGAAAATCATTGTCTCCAGAAATGAGTTTCTTGGTTGCTTGTAGCTTAATTTAAATTGAGTAATTTACTGTTTATTCACAATTACTCGGAAATAATCGAGACAAATTTACCACAGAAAGTAAGATCTATATTATTGTACCTACTGCTAAATTATTGAACATGTTTTACTATGTATTTTTTTATGCAATAAAGAAAACCTATCTCTTATAACTATTAAAGAGTTGTGCAAGTGTTAATTTGCCGTCGTAATAGAAAATAATCGAGTTTTTTTAAGTAGCAGGTTTATTTATTTTATAGTATTGTTTAAAAATATAGATTTTGTTTATTATGTTGACTCATTCCATTATATACCAAGGGAAAAGTTGTAATATAAACAATGTGGAACATTCCCGCACCATTAAAAACATTTAGGTAGATATACTCGTATATGATTTCTCAGTAGTAGGTATGTCGTAATTAACTAAAAGACACCCCATATTTCCCTTGTAATTAAAAAGTTTCCCTTTGCTTTCAATTATTACGCATATAATGTATACTATTAATAACGACGAAATTGACGAGTCATTTGGTGAAATGGTTGCAAAGTTGGCTGTTACACCAAGAAGTCTGGGCACAGAATATAATTATAATACATAGTATGGTCTGGGGTTTGATACCCGCAAAGTACAAACATTTGTGTATATGAACACGAAGAACATGTCTATTTGTATTGGTCTGGGTTTTTCATATTTACAATTATGTTTTCTGGCTCCTATAGCACAAGTTAAGCTTAGTTTGGGTACTAGTATTATATTATCAGTGGTTTGGGGCTAGACAGCGCTGTGTGATTAGTATCCAGGGATATTATATTTATTTTTAAAATAATATAACTTTAATGATCTGTTAAGTAAAAAGGTAAAAATATCAAGGCAACAATATAATTTCATTGTGATTGATTATTTGCTAGAGTTGATGTCATCACTCATCTGCACACTTATTACTATTTTACATATTTTTTTTTATGAAAGCACCTACATAGGTATGTTTAAATTGCCAGCAATTGCCAGAGCCGGTACAGAAAAAAACGCGTTATTGTTAATAAAAAAACATCGTAAAGACTGTGTCAAAGTAAATACATATATAAAATTCTTAGTTTAGTTAAACAAAATACGTACGTATAAAAAGATGAATAATATAAGCTTGTTATTTCAAATAGGCGATTCAGATAGTCACGCCACATTACTTGGATAGATCGAATTGATTTTCCGAAGAAAATCGTGGAGTACCTAATTATGTATGTTCTGTAATTACGCGAATTCGTTACCTTCTGTTTACAAAATGTGTTCGTAAAATATTTTACTTGTAATTTTAGGTATAGCTAGTAATTTAAACAATAGTACATACGCCACCAATAAATTGTGAGATATTTTGAGTCTTCAAAAGAGGCGCATTGATTATTTATTTATGTGTGTTTTACAGAATTAATAGGCATGACATTAAATGTTATGTAAAACTATTTTATTTTTTATTTATTTTATTTTAGCATCAAACAGTCATTACAGTAATAGTTGTAAGCAAACAATGTGTGTATAAAAAGACCTAATAGTGCCGAAAAAGTATATATGTTACGGGCAACGTGATTAACTGGGCATTATTAATAAGGACCGGTCATTATTAATAATGCCCGAGAGTGACGGGCAAAGTGATTAATTTATCACTTTGACCGGCCCTTATTAATAATGCCCGACGGCCCGTGGTCCATGTAATAAATCAGTGTTTAAGATAGCTTGAATTTATCACTTGGACCGGGCAGTATTAATAATTCCCTACTTGTAGCCGGGCAATGTGATAAATTAGACCGCGGCCGTGTCTTACGTGCGGCGGAAAGCGACTCGGATGGATATAGGTTAGAAGGCTAAGGCGGGAGCGGAGCGTAGCGGAGCTCCTGCCTTAGCCTCCGTGGTTATTTTTTTTAACACCTATTCCCCAAATTAACGATTTAACGACTTAACGACGAAACTAGTTTGGCCTAGGCTAAACTAATTTAAGTCAACATAGAATATTATTATTAGAGTAAAAACAAAAAAGGTTTTCAGGGTTTAGCCTAGCCCAGGGTTCGCCCTTAGCCTTCTAACCTATATCCATCCGAGTCGATTTCCCCCTTAGTAACAACTAGTTTACCCTAGTAGGCCAAACTAGATTGTCCTGAAATCGGCTTTGGCCGGTAATATATAGTTACATGCCGCTTATTTTTTGGTAACTTTCATGAAAAAATTGTAAGTTTTTTGTCTTTTAATAAACAAAAACACTACTGTTCACCTATTTTATTACTTGGCCCAAGATAGGGTGGGCATTATTCATAATGGCCGGGAAAAGTGATAAATCCTGCTGTTTTAATCACATGGCCCAATTGAGTCGGACATTATTAATACAGACCGGCCCTTATGAATAATGCCCGGACTTATCAAATGGCCCGTAACATATATACAAAACATTACATTTATTGAAGCTAGCATGGTTGGACGCGAACGGCCTAACATAAAGTTGAAATAATCTAAGTCGAATTACTTGTTGCTTAACTGCATACAAAAATAAAAAAATAACAAACTATGTGGTTATTTAATTATTTGCACAGAGTGCTTAATAACTTCTGTTTTAGCCTGTAACTATTAATTTCTTTAAAATCATCCCTATAATTAAAAACTCGTGTAACCCAAGATTTTCTGGTACTCGTAGAAAAACCGAATTTAAATGTTTTATTAAGATAAGTATAGGTACACCTAAATGGAAACTTTCTCCTCACTTTGATAATGCTAACCTTAACTGGTGATTTGGTTAAGAAAACGAGTAAATAAAAAAAAATGGAAGAAAATTAATAAATGAGCATTTAAAAGAGTAAAATACTTCAATATTTAATAATAGTGATATAAAATATTTGCTAGAGTACCTACCTAACGGATGCGGCTTCGCCCGCGCAGAGAAAATGACGCTATCCCGCAGAAATGTTATATGAATTTTTAAACTTTTCAAACTATACTTTCAAAACAGTTTGACAAACAGACTAACAGAATGATTTTTACATTAAAATTTTATTATGGATTTAGTCAACAGAAAAGATTGTTACAATATTTACATTAATAGTCTAACGGTACGGGAGGGGTACGGGAGGTGACAGAACAGTAATCCTTTGATAGAGCCGTGGACTATATGTATTCGGAATACTAAAGGATCTCTAATTAATGCGTCTTGTCCATAATATACACCTTATACAGTGCAAGCTCACAAGCAGGAATTTCAATTTAGTGCTAGAATGCAACAGATTTGCAAGCGTTAATTACCCAGAGCTCGGAACTGTGGTTTGGCAAGCATTTCGGGGATTCTTCTGTTATTAATATTCAAGGTTCGCTTGATTAAATTTTGGATTTCTTATTTGGATTTTTTATTTATTTATGAAACATACAGCTTTTCTCTTTATTATGACTGGGTTACTTTTTGTTAATACATTCGTCAAAATAGGCGATATAAGACATATAAGTGACAACGACTGCGAAATGACTAAAAAATACGAAACTATTTCGTTGCTGTTACAGTGAATTGGATTACTCGTAATGGAATAATACAAACCTATAAATAAGTCACAGCTTTTTTAAATCTATATGTTTAATCTGTTTTGATTACCTATTTTCTAGGTAAAACATTTACGTGGAAATTTTTAAATTATGCTTTTCAAATTGATGTTTTGTTTGAATATTTGTACAAATTAATGTTTTTTTTTGGAATTAAAATTAGTTTGTTGATTTTTATGTGATTGAACGTCATTGTGAACAGTGCAAAATAAAAATGAATTAACCTGTGCGTCATTGAAATCTATATTATTTTTTCATCAAAAGTTTTGATTACTTTTCCAAGTAATACAGTTCACGGAATCTTTGAAACAGTTGTCATATTGGTCTTTCATTTGAATTGCAAAGCTTACATTCTATGAAGTTACTTTGAGAATAGTCACAAAAAATAAATTAATAGTTTTAAAGGTGGCTCTGTAATAATGACTATTTATTTATAAACATTGGAATAGTAAATAGAACATCAGTTCATACGGATTTTTTTTATATTTCTCTACTCTACAGTTATTACATTACACCGGGAAAAAGACAGTCTTTCTGTCAGTCTGTAAACGACGAAGAAGAAATTTGGTCCATTAGGAAGTTACATTTTATTGCAAGATAATGCTCGAATCTTTTGAAGATAACAGAAACAATAGTGCTTTTTTCCTTCTTTACACTTCACGAAATTGAAATTTAAGCTTCAAAAAGCCTAAGTTAGAAGTCCAGCCTACCTCATGGTATGATTTAATGCGAATGTTCGTATCGATAAGAAACTGTATCTGCCTTATAGATGTCTAGATCCCATTAACACCAAATCTGCAGCGATCTAGGAGTAAATTGAAATTCCCTTGCCGTGCCTGCATAATGAACGGTGGGGTCGCCCGCGTTATTGTTGCAACGTCTTACAAGTGATGCTATCTAGAAATCTATCGTGGTAATTAACTTGGCACTGGCCTCGAGTTTATACCGAGAGCTGTATGATAACAGCAGGCGGTATATGTCAGGATTACAATGCATAGAGTTTGTAAATCGGACGATATCACATGCATCTAAAATCTGTCACATTGAGCGATAATGCGGTTAATATATGAAATGCACTTTGTAGCCCGTTGTATTCTATAATACTTTGGAATTTGGGAATTTTGCAACAATCCATTGGGAATATCAGATTACTAATGGCATCAACGTTAGGTATCCCTAAATGGAAATATGCCGCAGTAGCCGCTTACCATCAGACATTGCTGCGATACTGTCTTCCGATTATAGTTCTATAAAAAAAAAAATTGAATTACTATAAGCAAAGAGTAAATAATAGAAAATAAATGAGACAAAATGAAATAAGAGGCCAATTCTCCACTCACAAGAGTAGTTAATTAAAAAAAATGCTATATTGACACCTATATTATCATTTACCTATCCCGCACGGAAATTTTCCTGACGGTAAAAAGTCAACCAGTATATTTATGCTGGAACAGCTAAAGTGGAACAGCTAAAGCTAAGTATCGGTGGTTGCTATATTACCCGATTCAATTCGTTGGTTTTACTTTCTCCTAAGATTTTCATACCTTTAGACTACCACGGATATTATAACATATTCCTAGACTATTCTTATCATACTTCTGTAAGTGTATAGTATATATACGTCGTATCCTATATATATAGCGTCTGGCAAAACTCTTATGTATACAACGACGTAGTACATCAAAATAGTTATGCCTTTTGTACCAAAAAAAGAAAACATTATATAATTATGATTCGCCCACATTGGCTCCTTCATATTCAAGAAAGGTCAGAAGATAGCACTCACAGCATCACGCATAATTATAATGTTTCCTCCTGGTGAAGTATGAGTAAACGGTAATCACAACCAGTAACAGTACAAAACGTTGCACAGGAAATTTTAATAACCAGTATCAAGAGGTTCAGCTACTAGCAATCAGACACGAACCCGGCTATCACTCAGCGCAGTCGCATGCAAATCCATGCAAATGGCCGCCGGCTGCAGCGCACGCGGCGCTCGCAGCCTGCTGGCTACGTGCTTTGACGGTTTGCTGCCAGATTACGTGGCACTCTCCGAATTAGACGACAAATTTTGGTGTAGATGATTTGTCTTTTGGTTTGTTGTTCTCTTTGGCATATCGAAGCATCTAAGTTTACCATCCAAGTGCGATAAGTAGGACAATGTGTGGCATCTAAGATTTCATTGTGCAAAAATTTCATTGTGCATCGTTACTGGTTTCATTGTGCAAACTCAGAGGTCCTGAGTTCTATTCGCTTGAGACTGGTTGGTGGTAGGACTTTTCCGAGTCTGACTGGTTAGCTCCCACCAGCTTGAAACTGTTTTCTACCAGTATCCGTGATTTGATAATTTGCTGCCAGATTAGCAGCACACTTTGAATTAGAAGTTAGTTTATTTATTGACTCTGGTGTAGATGATTTCTTTTGGTTTGCTGTTCTTTTTGGTATGTCAAAGCATCTAAGTTTAGTATGCTGAAGCATCTAGGGGCTCGATATGGAAGGGCGCAGGGCATCTAAGCTTTTACGTTACTGGTTTTATTATGCAAACCCGGAAGTCGTGGGTTTGGCTCCCGCTTTGAGACTGTTTGGTAGAAGGACGTTTTCAGAGTTATATAGTGTGTCCTACCAGCCAATGCATCACGTAAAGACATATTCTTATAATTCACTACACCTACATTCATATAAGTAGGTAGGTACTACATTCATCTAGCAAGCAAAGTGGCGAGCGTTTGGAGAGGCTTACGTTCAGCAGTAGAATTTTGGCGTCTGTAATACAACACATTTTGTTTAGCATTGTATTAACTTTTGAATCTAGTTAAGAAATTACACACGTTCATTTTACAAGGCAAAACAGCATAGCCAAACAAAGGAATTTTCCTTGCGGTCAATAGGATTACGAAATCGAGGAGACTAAGTGTCGCGTGCGATGCGGCCGTATTCATTATATCTGAGTTAAATACACGGAACAGGATACTTAGATTGTTCCTGTTTTCGTCCTGGACATGGCTAACAGTGAACGAAACTGGCAGTCGCTGGTTTGAAAGAACTGAGTAATCTGAGTACCTAATTCTGCATAATATAATGAGCTAATATCACTTTAAAGGGGGCTAAAGACGAATATGGGTGGCACAAGTGTGTGCAACAAACAGAAAAGATAAAATGAAGTACCTACTCAATGCCACATGAAATTCTCTACTAGCCAAACGTTAGGCTAAGAAAGGAATTGTAGATAGTGCTAATAGGCAAGAAGGTGCCTTTGATACCCATAACACAAATACCTTAAGCTACTTTAGGGTTGGAATAAAGAATGTGTCCAATAAGTTAATTGTGAGGTGATCGTTAATCAACGATGTCCAATTTTTTGAATATTAGATATAAGGGACTATCATTGAAATCAAGCAAAATGTTGATTGAAAGGCGCGCTGGGAATCTTTTATAAAGCATTCGATTTGAGAAGAATTGACTCTCATGCGTCCCAATTAGTATGTGGTATGGGTATCATAAGGTTAGAATCCTTGTTTTTTTATGTCAGAGGCGGCAAACGAGCCAGCGGGTCGCCTGATGGTAAGCACTCACCGCCGTCCGTGGACATTTACAACACCAGAGGGATGTTGCTGATGTGTTGCCGGCAAAATATCTTGACTAAGCAAAATAACTATCTATCATGATGAAGAAAGTGTTTTGTTTTGTTTTTGAAGATTAAAAAATTAAATATATTACTGTTTCTCAACGTATTTAGTATTTATGACCATTTCTTTAATTCCTTGCCGGACGAATTAAGAGCCCTCAAGTTCCAAACCAAACAGCAAAGATGGCTAGTGCAAAGACCGTTCTATTTTTCGAATACTGATTTAGTACGTACGGTTTTACTATTTAGTACGTGAATGTAGACAAAAAATCCATAGTTCCAGAAATTCAACATTATTTTGTAGCTTTATTTGCAGATATATGTAAATAATGTATGATATAAAATCTGTAATTAATGATTTGAAATGCATTTAAATTAATACATGATATGTATGTTTTAATAAATACTAATATTCACGCTTCAAATTTTCAAGCAAGTTTAAATGATGCCATAAAACATAATTAAGTATTCGTTATCAATTGAACTCAATTTTATTTATAATACAGTGTTGTAAATTACACAAACTTATAAAGGCCACGATAAACTCATTGACACGGATGCATTAATATCTATTTAAAAAAAAGTAAGAACCTCTTCGTCTGGTATGGAATCAAACTATGTAATTCACTAAAAATATATTTTGTTATGTATTATTTTAAAGGTTTACTTTCTTCCTTTGTAGCACCTATGAGAAGTCAAATGTATTCTTATACTCGTATAAAACAACTTATTCGACTAGTCTGGCCTGTGTCGTATGTATTTGTGCAAAAGTCACAATTGAGATAAACAACTCATCAATATGCTTTGCATAATGTTCAATAACGTGCAATAAAATTGTATACATTTTATGAGGATACATGAGGTCTTATTATGCGATGGCAATAAGGCAAGTAAGGCATGATTGGAACGATTTTATTAGGAAACTAACTAAATGTCATAACGTTAGGTTATTTTTAACGTCAGTTAATAATAAAATAAGTAAAGCTAAAAAGAATGTTTGTAATGGAACACAAATTGTTAATATTCAGCTAAAATGTATACAATTTGTGTGCAAAATATTTAAAACAAATTGGGAGTTTACGAATACGATGTTTCTAAGTAAACGTGGTGCAGAAGAATACTTATATAGAGTCGTCCAGTAATTAACAATTACGAGTATGAATGAGGCGGTCGGTACCTGGGTACTAATTACCCGTTTTGTTAATAAATTGTCTCATAAGTTCCTTTGTAAAAATGACGTTATACGTGGACAAAAATACGGGTATTGTTAGCTGTCACGTATCTTAAAATAGTCTTAAATGATCCAAAAACAATGCAAAAATATGTGTAGAACTTACTACACTAGTTATATAGGTACATACATTAACAATTCAGGTTTCGATGTCTAGTGGTTTAAATACCGGGCCGAGATCTCGGGATCATTGGTTCATTGGTTGTGCCGAAATTTTTTAATACCGTTCGGATTTGTTTATCAGGTGATAGAGCTCCAAAAACTTTCTGGAACCGAGACGGGTCTGTTGAACATAAATGTTTATTTCAAAGTAGAATCCATCAAATCAAGTATTTGTACAAAAATGTGCCTTTGCAGTTGACTGCACAACTCTTTAGATTAATTTGTAAAACAACTGTGTTCCCATACGGGCTAATCTGTAATTTCAGTATTTATACATGGTGCTTTTTTTAATTTTGCTCATTGGATGTGCCTTGAATATTTTTAAATAAAGTTAACTCGTATTTGGCTTGTGATTGTAACAGGGATATTTTAAAGATAGAGACTGCCATGTCAGGAGCATTTATGGTAGTAGTATAAATTAAAATCATAAAATTACATTAAAAACATTTCAACAATATCTTAGTTAATAATGATTTCTAATATTTACACGGTTACTACTCATTAAAATAAAACAACTTTAAACGGATGAAAACTCGCGTATATTCTACATTTTAAAAATAGTATTGAATGATAGTTATGTTGACGACGGTTGCTGATTATTTCTAAAATAATTATTAAAGTGAAGGTAGAAATAACAATTTAAATAACTGTTTGACGCATAACACCTGAGTTATACCGTGATCACGGCTGCTGAAAAGAAGTCGAAACGTCGGGTTTAAATTTTAAAATGTAGAATATACGCGAGTTTTCATCCGTTTAAAGTTGTTTTATTTTAATCTTAGTTAATGTTGGTAAATAGTCACACAAACTCTATTTTCCTAATATTTATCTATATTTTCTTCATTAAATTGTAACTGGCACGCCTGCCAACTCTGCCAGAAATAACGATATTCTCACTTAATAAGGGTCGATTAATTAGGGAGCAGTCAATAACATTGGTGCAGACGGATTGTCAAGGTTAAAGCGAAAGAGGGCTTCTTTTACGGAACAATGACCTATATTTGGGGGTATACGCGCATGCGTGTGGGGGAAAGTGGTGTGGTTCTAGCGAAAATAGCTAACCACAAAACGCTAACACCGGTTTAGAAGTATTTGAGAAAATTTTAGTACGATTATTGCCAATTAAGTTGTATAATTTGACTTACTAATGTGTCAAAAAGTTTGAAAGTTAAAAACTCACCTGTAGTCGATGTCAGGTGCTTCAAATATGTACACTGATCCAAACATTCCAGCAAGGAATACAGGAAACAGTAGGAATGCATAATTCACTATATTATACCTCCCGAACGGTCCCAATTTAGCCAGAATCGGGTCTAATTCAATCCCAGGCTTTTGTTTAGACATTTTCTAACTTGTCCTCACAATACACGCACTAGAAACAACTTTTACACTTTAAAAAGCTCGTTTTATAGAGATTTTAGCACATACTGTTGAGGGTGCGTGGAGGGAGTGTTTACAATTTTGACAGCAAACAACGCATGCGCGCTTGAAGATTCAACATTTTGGCGGCGAATTATTTTTTAAAAATCGAATAAAAAACTCGATTGTCAGATTCGATGCGTCCTGACTCCTGACGCGCGCGCTCTCAGACTCAAAAATAAACAAGAACACCAGATGTTCACACACATGCCCGTTATCGATATCGTACGAGTTGTAATAGAGCGAGACAAATAAATAGACTAGGAAGGAGTGAGCGGGAATGAACGTTGACGTGGTTAGTGTAACATTAAAGTCCGCTTATTTCTGATAATGCGAAGAGTTTTAAATATAATTGGTGACAATTATACAATTTTATTGATTTTAGTCGTTGTTTTCCCGCAGCAGCAGAACGCTTCACCTTTATTAGTAGTACTATCAATTAATACATTTTTTTTTTAGGTTTAAAGGAAAAATGGGAATCGAATGTTAGTAAATAGTAAATTATCATCTTCTTGTTAAGTGCGAAGGGCAATGATCCCGGCAAGTGACGCCGCGACGAAGCTAGTACTATTGATTCGAATTTCGTCTATCACAATTGTAAAACTTTTGATTTAACTAAAAAAACTTCATTAATCTATTGTATGTACAGTCAACAGCACATCACGGTATACACTTGCAGTTCGATAATAGCGCTTATGCCCCCGACATAAGAGCGGTACAAAGTCCAAAGTGTTACGTCTGACGTGCTTTTGACTGTACTACTCATAAATCATTTTACTGCGGGAAAACCATGACTAAAATGTCACGCAGTATTTGTATTAAAGTAAAAATTATGGATTACGTCCATTGTGGATTGATAAATAGAAGAAGAACACTGAAAAATGCCTTAAAATAATATATTCTTTTGTGCCATTATATCTGTCTTTACTTTTCATCAAAATATTATATTCCTTATCTGATAGGATCGAATTGGATTGAAATAAAGTTAAATTAAATTTGACAGTGTAAGCTAAATTCTTCTTTGTGAATGAAAAAAAATAAATCGAAGCAAGATTTAAGTTTCGAGATTAGTAGAGTATTTCTTTCCAAAGGATAATATCTTTTTTGTATTCAAGTATTATTATTATACCTCTACCAATGATATTTTATTATAATATCATTGACCTCTACTATCTCGTTTATAGAAAAAAATTGTTTCAAAACCATAATAGCTTTCTTTTATCTGCCTCCGTGGTACAGTGGTTACAGCGTTTGGGCTCTAAAACCCGGAGGTCGTGGGTTCGAATCTCACGGGGAACATCACTGTGTGTGATTGTTTCCAGTTTGGTCCTAACCAAACTGGAAACAACATGACTACATTATATTACATGTCCTAACATTGCAGGCTTGAATCAAATGAATGTCTGAAATGAATGATGATTTCGTGCTTCGGAAGGGAATTAAGTTAAGCCGTTGGTCTCGAGTATGTTCCAAGTAGGTCTGGTTTCCCTTGTAGGGTTACGGAGGTCAGATGGCAATCGCTCCATTGTAATAACCAGGCTTGTCAAATCTAGGATCACAGTCGAAGCGGACCCTGAGCTACATGCTGGATGCAATCGGATATACGCTGGGATGATGATCAATAGTAGCTTTTCATGAACTAAAAACGAAGACGACTGTAGTTTATCAAAAATGTCAATGACCTGCTATCTTTTTCGTTGGGCAATCTTAACAATATCAAGACTATGACGTTATCTTCAAAATATTGACACATTCAATCATTATATGCGCTTATCTGTACATATTGATCTAGATTATTTGCAGGTAGGTATATGTAAGTGGTACTCAGTTGAGCATTTATGTCCGTCCTTACGATCATTTTCAATCTTACTAATATTATAAATGCGAAAGTCTGGATGTTTGGATGTTTGTTCCTCAATCACGCCTAAACGGCTGAACGGATTTAGATGAAATTTGGCACACGTATAGTTTATAACCCGGAATAGGACATAGGCTATAAAATTCCTACGGGAAACGTCTCATTCCCGCGGGAATATAAATTTTGAAACTACTGAACCGATTTGAATAATTCTTTCACTGTTGGAAAGCTACACTATCCCCGGTGAACATAAGATACTTTTGATCCTGGAAATGTGGGGGGAAGGGGGGATATTTGGAAAAAGAGATTACGCGCGGGTGAAACCGCGGGCGGAAGGCTAGTACTTACATAAATCATTAAAAAAAAAATCTTCATTTTATTTTTATTTCAGATTAAGTAGAAAAAAGGCAAATATTAGCCTATTTGTCCCTTTATCGTTACAATAAAGTTCAATCAAGCCAAATGCGGATTGGTGAGAAAAACCTATGTGATGGACATTAAGCTGTAAATTGGTTGTGGGAATTTGACATATAAGAATAGGATTAAGTGCTGGTTATTTGTAAAAGATATATGCGTTTTTTAAGACTTTTAAAACATTTCAATATTGAAATTAGTTATCCGCAAAATCAGTTGATTCCAATGGTTAATAATAGTCACAGGCTATTATTGGTCCATCATTTGCGCTGCCTTAATCTGTTATCTGATATAGTATAAATCTGCTTTAGCCAGCGACGGACGTGCAATATCCAAAACAAACGGGCCGCCCACTTCAGCACGGCTATTGTGTTTCGGATTATCTTAGGCGCGGCTCTCATTGTCCGTCCGAAGATCGAGCGCAGATTGGACCTATTTCGGTTCGCTCGTCCGTTGAGCTAAACACATGGGGTGCTAAGTAATTTATCTGGAGAGATCGTGTCTTAGTTGTTGAGATGTAGTTGTGTTATTAATGTTTTAATTTATACACAAACTATGTAGCTTATCCGGTGAACTTCGTTCCACTTACTTTAGTACATATTTTCCTCGCAATTTTTATGTAATGTTTTATGTTATCTTTCAGTCACAAACAATCTACTAAAAGGGTTTAACTTAAAATGTATATAGCTTGTTCATCAGAATAAAAAAATTATGTAGAATTTGTGTTATATCTGAGGCTGCGGGTAAAACCTAGTTTAGTTCAATATAATGAAAACAAAGCATTTATTAAAAACCTTCGCATTTTACATGTCAATATAACTCCAATATATCATAATATTCATTTGGAATTTAAAATGCCATGCACGACGAAAACAAAAAACTCAACCGCATAAAATATTCAGTCCAGATATTTTGTAACAAACATGAAATATAATGAACACTCTAACATACTTGTTAGCTTGTATTCTTGGAGATAAATGAATGAAGAAAACTTTTATGAACTTTCGTTGTGCATTCATGAAGCTTGTTACCGAGCTTGTTACCAGGGCAGGGTTGCCACTTAAGACAACGAAGGACGGATTGTCAATATATTGTTTCTTCTTTAGAGTAAAGGAAACTTTAAGTTACTTTCAAGGGTTTTGCAGGATTTGATTTTGAGGTTTTGTTGCTTTTTTTTGTTACTTCAATTGTTACATTTATTAAAAATATTGGAAGTTAAAGTCTACCCATATTTTTAAACTGTATTTATTTTATTTCTATGCTTCGTTGGTCCAATGGTTAAAATACTCGCTCATTCCACACTGTTTAATATATTCATATCTTAGAAATATATTCAATGTACAGACTTGAACGGCTCTACTGTTTTATTACATGTAAAGATTGTTGAGTTGTTACCAGAAAAGGGTTACTACTTGTGCAAGCGAAGAATTGTTCAATATTTAAATTTTTAAGTGTCTTAACTACTTTAGGCAGAAAGCACGTGAAACCGTTTGAACAAAGCAACCTCACAATTTTTTTTATTACGCTATCAACTAGTATCTACATAATTGTAACTACGAAAGTAAGTAAAATAAACTAGTAGAGAAAAAAACCCGAAAAATGAGGTGACAGCCCTAGTAAGAAGCCCAACAGTAATGATGAGCTTTATTTTATAGAATAACACAAGTGTTATTTTTATGTGAAATGTATTAGATTTGTTATCTTTTGGATCTGCGACAGACTGCTACTTACACTTTCATGAGAATATTATAAGTAATATTATTTCTATGTACTTTCCTCACCCTAGTTGTGTCCTATAATCTGAAAATGTTATCAAATCATTAATATCACTTTTTTTTTGTACTGAGACGTTTTTTAACTATTTTAGTTATGGGTGACTGGTGACAGGTATGACTAAAAAAAACAGCAAAATGTATGTATAATGTAAATAATTGAAATTAAAATAAATGAAGCCAGCTCTAGCGCGAGCAAAAATTTGTGTTAATAATAAGTTAATTCTCTACTTACTTCTTCTAATATTGCTCTTACCCTCTATGACATTATACTAAGTTTCAAAACTTAGGACAGCAAACATAAAAAACAATAAAGCAAATAAAAATGTAGGCGTAAAAAACTCTGACTACGTCAGGGGGCCGTTGATATAATATGCCAAAAAAAAAACACTTCACTAAACGTTTATGTTTAATTTCTCCAGCAAAATATTTTTCACTTTATGTTTGCTCTTTTATGTAAATATGGACTCAATAGTACAATAATAGTACGACAAAGTCAATTAACTAAGTGGTTGATCAATTGTTGAATCCGCTTATATTCTGATGTGTAATTCAGTGCGAAGACGTAAATTACGTGAACCTAATCCTTGCCACATTTACTCTTTATAATTCCAGAATATAATATTGTACGTTATACGTACTAGCTGTTAACGTGTCTGTTTGTGGCGGTTTGGGTGTTTCTATGTATGAGTATAACATATTACTCTATTTATTTACACGATCAAAGTATATAAGTTATGTTTATGCATTGTTTGGTAACCATAGTACAAGCTATGCTCAGTTTGGGGCTAGAAAGTATTACTACAACAACACGTTAAGTCAGTTTCATCACTGACAGATAATTTCGTGACAATAATATTTGACAGATATAAATAATATTGTCTATTTTAACCATAAACGTAATATAACTAACTAGACTGTGCTCTCGTGGCTAAAAAACGAGCCGAGCGAAACAGTCGGACGGGGCAGCTTGTCCCTTTCTAATAGGGTGACAATAAGTTTCGGATAAGTGAGACAAATTCAAACATGCAATCTGCGGATCTGCCTAATAATAGTATTTTTAATTCATGTTAAAATATTTCAACAGTCGGTTGTGTCGGCAGCAAAACTTCATATTCAACCGTTGATATAAGTTTATAGAGCGCTGTGTTGTTTAAGACGATGTTATAAAATGATGTAGACAGTGCAAAAAATGTGATAGAAAGGCTCCTGGTCTTATTCATCACATAATGCTTTACGGGGTAACTACCTTAAGAAATAAAAAAAAGACAATTTATAACATTTACGCTTTTTCAAATTTAAGAATACATTGAACGAAAAATAAGTAAATATACAATTGTACATTAATACTGTATTGTAAAAATAACATTAAAATACAAGCGTTAAATTAAGTTTTTGGTCAGGCAAAATTGTTGCCCAAAAACATTTCTTATACTGACAATATGAAAGAACGAGAATCGAGACCGTCCTTGCCATAGACCTAGTATTCATGGTCACTCTAACTATGAATGAACTGTCATTGCGTGCTGGCAATGTGAAAGAACGAGACAAGCTACTCCCGTCTTGATATCTTTCTCGTCTCGGATTTGCCTCGCGTCAGGCGCAAGCAAATATAAACTTTAATGCGTTGGGGATATTGTTCATTTTCAAAAATGCAATTTTTTTAAGATATCATTCCGGTTACATAGACAATATTATTTCCATGATTTTAACGCCTTCGTGGTTTCACCCGCGCGTAATTTATTTTGTCAATTATCCCCCCCTAACCCCCACATTTCCGGGATCAAAGTACCCTATGTCACCCGGGGATAGTGTAGCGTTTCAATAGTGAAAGAATTTTCCAAATCGGTTAAGTAGTTTCGGAGCCTTTTCGATACAAACAAACAAACAATCAAATCTTTTCTCTTTATAATATAAGTAAAGATATAGGAAAAAGAAGACATCATCATTGCTATGGTTGTTGTATTTGTAACGACCAAAAGTGGCACTTTCAATAAGGCAATGCCAGTGTCAATAAATAAACATGTAGACTTGCAGAGAGAGCCTGATAATACCCTACGTTGCTTAATCGTTGAAATTGGCTGCCAACGCCAAAACTCGGTTAGGAAACTTTATTAATTGCAACAACATATGTTATCCAAACTATTTGGGAATCTAGAGGATTCCTTGAGACAACAAATTAAACCGAATCGATACAGACAATGAAGTTCTTGTACTTGTGTGGTACAAATTCTCCGTCCCTTGATGAATACGTCTTTGCGAAGATCTGGTTCGCTTGCAAGAGGAATCAATCATTCGAGAGATAACAACGCCGTCATTAGCACAACGTTGTACAGTGTTGCAAATATCAGTAAGACCTGGGGGGGAATGACGTATTATACTCGAAAGGAATAGTTACCCTTTTTTTTCGCGGGGAATGCGTTACGTACCTCTCACCCATTCCTGGGGGAAAGACAGGGCCGTGTGTGGGACTCCCGATGCCTTAAAAAGTTCCTGGGCCGAAGATGGAAGTGGACCAGGGGTTTACCCACTAAATCCCGCGGTACTCCCTCATCGCCTTAATATTGGGTTCACGGGTATCAGTGAAGCCCAAGTAAGTAATAGTTACCTGCACTAAGAAAACCAATTTTAAACGAAAAATGCACTCAAAAGTAAAGTTGAGAGTAAAGACTTTTTGATCAAAACACACAGAAAACAAATATTTGGCATACAAATCTCTCCAAATCCATACTCTGCTGTACTATATTAACTTCTCAACTTTACATTTGTCGGTCGTCCTGTTTCTAATTTATGTAGAGTCGGGTGTTACTAATGAATTTTATTATGTCTGGCAGAGATTGATAGCTACTAACAAAAAAAAAGTACTCTTAGACTTTATTCAGTCAGGTAGCGCCATCCAGCTTCAAACTAAGTAAAGCTGGTATGGGTGCCAAACAACGGACATACATAACTTATACACTTACAAAAACGAAGTCGCATCACTGTTACTTCCAGCACTGTGACGGAACAGTGGTTACAAAGCACTTTATACGGAACTCCGATAGTTGACGGCAAATACAATGCTTCGGCTGGGCTTTGTCTGGTCGCGGTTAGTTGCTTGATCCTTCAGGAGTGGGTTTAGTTAATGGATCTTAACGCTAGGCTGGTGGAAACGTGTTCTTCACGTCGATCGGAAGTATCCTTGTGCTGTACCAAGGAGTGTTTCGGCCGTACGAGATCGCATAGCTAGACCTAGTATGGCGTAAGTCCAATGTGATGTTATAATTAGTTAGTGAGTAAATGAAATGTTAGGCAACATAATTATACTATGGAAATCAAAGTCCAAAAAAAAATTATTAAGCGTGATATTTAATCTAAACAGTGCTTAAAGTGTACCTATATGCTTTGTCTAAAACGTCTTTGAAGTTATTTCGAACTACCACTGACCTAATATGACACACTTAAAAAGAATTAACGGGTCCTTACAAAATCGCCGTTACCAGATCGTCCCTTTCAGTTATAAAGGGGAAATCAGGGGAGTTTTGTGGGTAGTGTTTTGTTATTGTTGTGTTGGGAAGTTTCATATTCTTTTATCTCAAATGTAATGCATATCCTGCAATTACGTCCTTGTTCCTCAGCCGAAATTGGATTATTAACGAATGCAATTCGATGGTCGATAGATTGTTTCGGAACCGAACAAAGAATTATAGATTCAACATTGTTCTACCTAGCTACAAAGTGAGCTATGAATGCCGTTAATATTCTAATTACAAGCGCAATCAAGCTGGATGTTGTAAATTACGCGTGTTATCTCGCGGCGGCACGCCCGTCGATAACGTCATAACGTTATTGCGTTATTTGCTATCGTTGCGAATTGTATTGTGAATAGCGGTTATTTGTAGTCAATTCATCGTTTGTCGTACTTCGTATTTTGGTTTGTCTAATACTATGAAAAAAAAAATACACTTAAATTCTTGTTAACATCCACGATGGTATCAGTAGTAGATAGTATTGAAAGTAATGAAATAAATACTGAATTGAATGTGTATAATGAGCGTTGCTTAGTTTTGAAGATAGCACTGTACGTAAAATGTCAGAGGATTAGGTATAATATTATGTAGATAATATTTTTCATATTGTTGTTATTTTTATAATAAGCGGCCAGAAAGCGTCGCTTAATGTGCTGCAACTTTCTAGGCTTAAGTGATCTTTAAGCTTTTAAGTTCTAGTATACTTGCCAAAACACAGCCAAACTATGTTGTGAATTTTTTGTAAAAGGTAGCTTATATCTCTCTCTCTTTATCTGCTTTTCCAATGGAGTCTTTGTCAGTAGGTACCTCATAAAAATCACAGACTTGCAGATTTACTTTCGTATTTTAAACCAATTTATTTATTCCCAACGGATTTCTTCAATCCATTACCTCGTTTATGTGGGCCAAAAACTGATGAAATAATAAACCCCCTAGGAATCTCAAAAATATCATATTATCAGATTATATGAATAAAATCGTGCCGAAATACCTAAAGTTCAGTCAGACTGAACACCTGTCTAGTGAAATTTTTCTCCAACTCCCAGAGGAAGCTATATTTTAGTTGCTAGCTTAATTTTACGCGCAATTTACTTTATTAGCTTGTCCAAATTCCTTACGCAGATTTATTGAATCCAATCACATAAATAACTTTTTTGCAAAGAAAACAGTTAGGATCTATCGTTGTGACTAGGCGGACGCTGGAAAAACGCTTTTTGTGACTTTGTTTTTGCATTGGGCCATTCGTGATACAAGTGAGTTGTTTTGCTTATGTGGCGTGAAAGTAATGGCTTTTTTAATAGAAGTAGTAGCTGTTATGGCTTTAGTGTAAAATTTTTCTGTGACTATGAAAATATTACATAACGCTTAAATCTATACTGATTACTAATATCGTAGGTGTTAAAACTGTGTGCTTAGTAGTTTGGGCTGATTAATACATTATAGTTAAATCTGTACAAGTTAGGGCACGACGATTGTAATTGACTGGCCCGATGGCGCATTTGGTATTGACCCTGCCTTATGCGCCAGGGGTCGTGGGTTCGAATCCCACCCAGGACAAACACTTATGTCATGAACATTTGAGTTTGTTTTGTGTCTGGATGTTTATTTGTATTTAAGTATATATTTGTGGTACCTTCGTTGAATCTGATACCCATAACACAAGTGCTTACGCTAATTACTTTGGGATAAGATGGGGTATGTGATGTTGTCCAATAGTTATTATTATTTATTTATATCCATATTCAGAATCATAGCAAATCATCAGCTACCCATGACATACACACACGGCAAGTTATGTAGGTATAGGTATAATAATTTACCGATTTGTGTACCAAGGACCGATGTGCGATGCCTGCGTGAATATTCAGTCTATATTCTACTAACAGAGCGCTATGTGATACAATTGACGCCTTCTGAGCTAAGGAATGCGGCCTAGAGAAGTTACGGAATTGGAACATTTAAAAAATATCCTTCATAAATTCAAACTATTGTCATAACTAAAAACAAATGTAAATTGTATGAAGTGTTAGCCAAACAATAGTCCAACCGAATGGCCAAAATCTAAAAATAGCTGTTATCAAATGTGGCAGTCCAAATGAAATGGGACCTTAACGTGGTAACGTGTTTTTTACTTTAGACGATTGCAAAACTTTTTCGGATTAATCTTTCGAAAATTAGTATAATACAGTAAGTAGTGAATACAATCATCTTTTTTTTTGAAAGAAAGAAAGAAAGTGAAAAAATTACAAGTCTGCAATCTGAAGCCCGAGCTACATATTTATGTTTGAATACAAAAACTATGTTTGATCAACCCGAGGATTGAAAACGGGGCCCAGGTTCCATAAATCGAATAACAAGGTGATATCAATTCCTATGAGCATCTTTTTATCGCGATAATACGCGAATATACGCGAGTTTTCATCCGTTTAAGTTGTTTTATTTTAATCTTTTTATCGCCTAAAGATTGTCACGAAAGATGGTGATCTTAATTCTCTCCAAAGGATGAAAGAAGAAAGACTTTCACAAAGCTCTTTATAAATGGAATCTGCCTTAGAGCCGCAATTCTAATATATTACGTACTTGTTATATTAACTAATGAAGCCAAAATAAAGCTGCTAAAAAATTATATTTATAGAAAAAATATATAAATTAAGTAACAATATTAAGCCTATGTCCAAAGTTTCTGTGGCACCCAAGGCACAGTAGATTACACAGATTCAGGCTAGCCTTTGGTGCAGAACTAATATCGGAATCCTATACTAATGTAGATATATTACGTTCATTGACGTATCGTAAGTGAATACAGGCGATTCGTAATTGTAGAATATTCTGGGAATACTTTTATATTAAATTCAGTCAAGATATTTGATATCGCATTTGAAATGAGAAAATGTAAATTGAATTGTTATAAGAAACACATCATATTTTATATATTTGAGAAGAAAATAGGCAATTAAGTTGTCTGATGGTACGCAAATTGATGACCACTGCCCATGAATGTCATGTCTGCAACACATCTATGGTAATAAATGTGTTTCACGCATCAAAAATGCTGGCCTTTTGAAAGGATCGAATGTCATTAAAGATAAAAAAAATACACTTGCATGCCCCAAATTAAACACACTGTGGGTGCCAGACGACGGATAAACATGTCTTATACTTTTTTTTGTCATTTAAATGTACACAACTGTTTTCTCTGTGCGGGGATTGAACCTCACGTAAAATAGCCAACTTCTCGCCCATTGCACCAAATTGGTCGTCAGTTCTATTTAAAAATCCTTTGTTTCAGCTGACTTCTCTTTCTTCTTCTTCTTCTTAGCCGTTCTCAACCAATTTGGTGTAGGCCTCCTTCAGATTGCGCCATCTCATTCGGTCTTGCGCTACCTCCATCCAATTCGTTCCGGCGACTTTCCTGACGTCATCTTTCCACCTCATTTGGGGTCTTCCTCGAGGTCTTTTCTCGCCCCACGGCCTCCATTCCAACACTGTTTTGCCCCACGAGCCATGTTTGCGGGCTATGTGTCCTGCCCATTGCCATTTCAGACTTGCCACTCTTTTTACTGCATCGGTGACCTTACTTTGTTCCCTGAGCCAGGTGTTAGTCTTACGGTCTCTCAGCGTAGTCCCCACTAATTTTCTTTCCAGTTTTCTCTGGGCGACCTGTATTTTATTGATGTTCTCCTTCGTCAGGACCCAGGTTTCTGCCCCATAGGTGAGGACCGGTAAAATGCACTGGTCAAACAACCTGGCTTTCTGCTCAGCAGTAAAATTCATTTTAAAAGCAAAGTCCAGTTTTGCGTAGGCAGCCCACATGAGACGTATTCGTCTATCTATCTCGCTACTTTGATTTTCCTTTCCCATCCTCACTTCCTGACCCAGGTAAACGTATGTCTCTACCTGTTCAATGACGGTTTGGTTTACTTTGATCGTAGCCGACCGGGTATCATTAGTCATGAACTTAGTTTTACTAAGATTCATTTCCAAACCGACATTTAAGGAGGCTTCATTCAGTTCATAGATCATGATTTGAAGATCTTCAGGATTGTCACTCAGAAGAGCGATATCGTCAGCGAACCTTAGGTTGTTCAGTCTTGCTCCCGGTAACTTAAGACCACGTTCCTCCCATGAAAGTTTTTTGAAGACATCTTCCAGTACCAGCGTAAATAATTTTGGTGAAAGAGTGTCCCCTTGTCTTACACCTCTTTTAATTTCTATGTCTTGTGTTTGGTCGACTATTGTGACTTTCATGGTAGCGTTATTGTAGATGTTCTCAATAAGCTTTGAGTATCTGTGATCTATACGAGCATTCTGTAATGCCTGAAGAACTGCCCAGGATTCCACACTATCAAACGCTTTTTTGTAGTCGATGAAAGCCACCCACAAAGGTATTTGATACTCCGTGGCTTTTTCGATTACGGTTCTCATTGTCATAATGTGATCCATGGTGCTAAATCCACGTCTGAAGCCAGCTTGTTCGGGAGGCTGGTAAAAATCAAATTTATTGGTCAAACGAAGGGTGATGATTTTGGTAAGCAATTTATATAGATGGGACAGTAAACTGATTGGACGATAGTTATTCAAATCTGCTTTGTCTCCCTTTTTAAATAACAGTATTACGTTGGCAGATTCCCAACCTCTTGGTATTTTACCCTATGAAATATATAACCGAAACGGAGCCTAGAGCGCTGAGATCAGGAAAATAGCTTTATTTTGCAACGTAAGCATCCATTAAGACAATTTAACTAAAGAAGGAGTATGTAGTACTATTGTTTTTTTGTTATTTTAAAGAAACTTTAATGGAATGGAAGGCGAAAATATGAGGTGATAGAATCCTCTTAATGTGAAGTCTTCTCGTTGTTGGTAGGTATATACCACAACTATTAAATCTTTATTTTTTCTCCGGGAGGAGAGTTCGTCCAGGGACCCTAACCGCAGACTAGCTTAACCTGCGGCAGTGTATGGGACTCATAACTCCCACTACCCACTAAACTCCCTCGGTTTCTCTTTTTACCCAAATGGGACGAGCTGGTTCCACCCTGGTGGCTATTAACCAGCCCATAATCAGTAATTCTACCCTCATGATGGCTTTGATTAGTTTTAGACTTTTGGAGTAATAATGTCCATGGATATTTATCATTCCTAACACAATTACTAACGTTTCTCTTTTCTTGTATTGCCAATATAAAGTGAACATACGTAATATGATTGTGAAGTGAAATTTGTATTGCTAGGTGAATTTCACTGCAAGTAAAATGTACGGGGCCGGCCGTCACCGAAGTTTAATGCTCCACTGGGCCTGGGTCAAGCTTGATCTAAGATGGTTTCACACTTGTCGAGCTTCGTTAAAGGTATAAAAACAAAGTCAACTGTCAAATTTAAAAAAAACAAGACGGCATCATGGTTATCAGTTGGTGGTGAAACATGCCCTTAATACTTCAGAAATATTTTGTTGTGACATTTTTACTTCTTTTGGTAAATACTTACTGTTTTTTTTAATTACATCTGTGTTATAATAACTCGTTAATAAATGTATCTTTTGTGTCTTAATTAAAAGTCTTGCAATATTTTCTTCATCTTCCATCGCCTAGTTAGTTTTATTAAACTGGCATATTGACAATTCATAACACATTACTGTACTCAAAACATATCGCCTTTGCCTCTCTCAGGAATTTTATTAAGATTTTTTTATGCTACAAAGAGATCCAAACCCTTAAAAGCTGAGATGAAATACTCCACGTGATAACCCTACCGTATCTACAGGCATCTTTAGCACCCAAATATCAAAGGTTTACTCAGGCGGAAGTCAATTATTCCCAATACCATACAGGAGGTACCATAACGTTCCCATGCGAGATTAGGGTCCCGCCCTCATACTGAGTCATAAAACCACGGCCGAACTGAGAGGAACCCACCTAGCAGTAAAACCTTCAATCCAATCCTTTGCTCGGTAAATATGGCTTTATTTATCTTATTAACCTATGAGTAGGGAAGAGTTATAAATTCTCGACTTTGCAATGAATAGCTTTAAAAAAAGAAAAATGCAGTTTTCATGAAAGAATAACGAGACACGGTTTTAATTTACCATCTGCTATAATTGTGCTGGATGAGATTCGCTAGACACATGTGGAATTTTTTGTTCCTAAAGACAGAATCTTACTTTTTCTCATTATTATTAGCGTGGCATTTCCAAAGCCATCTGGATGTAAAGAATGATTTAGACGATTTAAATGTTTTCCTACATACTACTTCCTAGTAAAATATCTTACAATCGTTTTGTGTTAAAATGTTTTTTGAGATTTGAAATGACTTTGTCAAAATGTGAAATTTGGATATAACTAAAAAAATATGATACCATCTTTTCTATAAATGACCGCCATTCCTCTCCTTAGCTTTACGTAATGTAGGACTAGAAGGGTGTGTATGTAAAAAATTTAGAAAAATAGAATAGATTTTAGTTAATATTTACGCAACGTTTAGTGTGTTGGGTCCTCTACCAGCGTTGCGGTCGTCAAGCTTTCCTGTCCAACCGTTTTATTTGCCTTACCGCCGCTGCTTGCAATCAGAATCGATATGTACGATCATCGATAAAGCTAATCATTGCCAATACCTGCGACCATTTGCTGAACTGTTGCTTATTTGAATATGAGAATAAATAATATAATTATATTCTTACCAAAAACATATCAGAATTCAAACAAGGCGAAAGTAGAGGAAATATAGCGCAAGTACTTGTCGAGCTAGAAATTAAGCTTGTCTGATGAGAAAGACTGTTGTTAGTATTGGAATAATGGTATTCGATACGATCTGCTGTCTAACTTCTTATACACATACTTTACTATATATATTGGATAAAGGATCTAGATAATTAATAAGGTACTTGTCATTAAGATTGTTTTTCATATGTTTTTTTGGGTAGGCAGTGAGAAATTCTTCAGCAAACAGATCTCGTAAGGGTGTTGCTAATTTAACTTTAAAGGAACGTTGTACCGTTGAAGAAAGATTTGGTGTTGTGTGTATGGCTGAACTAAGGATGTGACTTTGATCTCTGCTCAAACGTTTGTTTGCATGAATATGTATAATTCTAATAGTAAGATTAATATAAAAAAGATATACAAAATGTCCTGCAAAATCAAATACATGGACTGTCGATTTAAGTTTAAAGATGTGAATCCCTCATGAAATGAGTGTTTCTCTACACACACAGTTTTTTGTCAGATTATATAATCTTGTTTTCAAAAACTAGGTTCCAACGAAGAACCAATCGACCAAGTATAGATTACGTAACTCCTCAAGCTAAATTAAACTTTAACAATATCCAAATATTAGGAAACAGCGATCAAGTCTAATCGGGAAATTGGCAGATACCAGCCCGGCCGATCCACAATAATCGCATTATGTCGGTTGTTTAAAATTTTCGCTTTATCTCGGCCACCACCAGACCCGCGAATTTCGATTAAACCTTCAAAGGTTTCTGCTACATTTATTCGGTAAAGTTAGTTTCGAACGAGTTTCCCAGTTTATAAGTCTGTCCCCTACTAGTGGTACGTATTGAGTTGGAAATGTACAGGATAAGTGACATTAGTTCGTGAAAATACATGTTGTGTAAATCTGATAAATCATAGTAAATTTTCAGCATATTAATATCCACAAGGAAAAGGTGATTATACTTTAATTATTTTGGTTCATTTAATCGTCACGTTTTTGAAAAATCACAGGGCAATTAATACAGAGAAGGGAAAAATAGGAGAGCCGAGGGCAGTAAGGAGTGTCGGGCTTCCGAGACTAACGCTCATCAAAGAAAGCGCAATTAAAAAGCTACTACTTATACTTCGGTCTTCTATGAGTTTGTCATTAATCAGTATCAGAGAAACGCCTGCACTTTATCTCGGAGCAAAGTTCAGAGAACACTTCAAGTCACTGTGTCAAGAGCCAGGGCAGCAATAAAATACTCGTACTTTTATTTGAACATTGCAAAAAATGCAAACAAAAGTATTTTTCCATTGCAAAAAATGCAAACAAATTGGACTAAAAAAACAGACCAACGCAAATACGAGTAGATGTCTGTTGATATTTTGTCATACCAGTCTCGCATGAACTCACGTCTATCTGGCAAATAAAAATTGTAATTTAATTTACTTTCTGATAGTAGGGGTAAGTTAAGAAGTTTGCAGTCTCTAGCGTGGGGAGTATCGCCGATCCTGCCCGGAGGAATACGTGACGTATTTAAATCTTCTAGGCACCGATTAGGTGTCGCCTCCGATGCGACATTAATGGCGCTCGAGGCTCCGTCTCCTGTGACGCTAGTCTTGTGTTCGCTAAACTGCACTGCATAATATGAAAGGAAACAGCTAGGTAAGGTTACATTTATGATGAAAACTCAGAAAAAAAAAAGAGAAGTGAAATAGACGTGTGTCAAGCATTTCTGTGTTTCGGGAAAAGGGCACTGAAGCTAGTGAAATTACTGGGTATATGAGAACTAATAACTGTCGTCTCTTAAGGCGGGCAACGCGCCTGGGGCCCCAAGGGGGTCTCGGGTGCTTATGGGCGGCGGTGACCCACTTGCTTTCTTATGGTTCTTATGGTTTCTATGAAAGTTTTTTTTATGAAAGGGTTGTTGACATCATTTGTCGAGAGAAAAATAGGGCTATGGGGATGGGGATTAAGAAGAAGAAAGGGAAGGGGATATGAGCCTCTAACGCTCCCACTTACCAACTGAAGCAATACCAAAGCTACAATCATACATCGGTCTTATTTGGGAGGGTGGTGCTTCCACGGTCAAGTTGGTTGGGCCATTTCGAGAAACTGTTTACAGCATGACTCTGCCACACTTAATTATTTTTTAGGTAACAAGAGCACACATGTGACTCATCTGGTGTTCAAAAAAGACAACTGCCTTTGTCTAGTCATTAACATTTATACATTAAATTATAAATAATTTAGAGAGTCATGTGATTATAAGCTTAAACCTTAGACTAATTATTTTTAAAGTTATTTTTAAACTTTGAATTTTTCATTGCAAAAAGCTTTTAGGCATTTCAACACAATTAATAACATAAAGTGCAGTTAGGGAAAAGAGTTTCATAACCAAGCTAGTCCCCAGTCACGTGCGAAACGACATCATAACGCAACTTTGTACTTCGCTTTACAGAGACCGCACTATTCACATTACAGAACTTGTCTCGGACTAGTGTTGCTAGCTTCGTCCTTTAAAAATACTGCATGAGTATGTTTCAGGACTTCAAAGAAACGACACCTAAACTTTTATAAATATTAGTTGTTGTAAGTTATATTATTATGTATATCTGCCTTGAATGGTTTCACTTTTGACACCTTTATTTATTTTTTTAATCGGATAGGTACAGGCTTTATTTAGGTTCTTAGGTTGTGCTGTCAAACGGATTTAAGTATTCGAAAATCAGATATATATCCACAATTTGTTCCAACATACTAAAACCTGAGTTTAAAATGTGTAATAGTTGCAAATTCTCAACATTACGAGTATATTTGATATAGCTTTAAACCATGAAAAATCTTTCATTGCTTTATTAACATAATTACATTACTTCGTAAATCAACACAAAAAAAAAACCTAAAAATCCGCAAAACAGTGCAAATCTCATAACCTGGCAACAAAAACCTTAACAAGAAACTTTCATAAATAAAACGTGTAACCGGATAACTCAGCAAAAACGCGCCGCGACACTCCCGCGCTATTCACGTGGCCATTCCAAAATGGCGCCGAAATGGCGGCAAACTCAACGCCGGCTCTCACTAACGAACCTCTTTGTTACACCTGCTGACCACGGACGTAAAAACGAGGCGACACGTCTTCGTTCACTCTTACGCAACTAGGTATTCATTGTTGGCATGAAAATTCTTTGAATGTTTAAGTTTACGAGCGGAAAATTTGTAAAATTTTTGTGAATTGTTACGAGATTACAAATACTTATATTCTTCAATTGCTTTCATAATATTTATATTCCTATTAGCTCTTTCCCACTTCTTTGTCAGCTTTGATTTAAGTTGTTAAGTTCTTAGCAGATTAAGGAGTATCCAAAGATATAAACAGTATTATGATGATGGATAAAAAAAATAAGTAGCTACTCAGCTAGCTAGCTGGAAAGAAGCACCAAAGATTTTACAATATTAAGATCTTTGCGGAGCACATTCTATCGGTATCTGATCACGTAAAATGTTTCAAATTCGTTATTGTGTTGTTCTCGAATTACCTAAGTAAATGTATAGTATTTTTGTCAAAAACAGTTTATCATTTTCCAATCTAACCCATAAGGTTTATATTCTATCTGAAATATTTGCGTTTTAGATACCGACCGTACAGACTCCGCCTCGGTTTATTCCAATGCGATTAAAACAAATTAATCGGCAATCCGCAGCCCACTGAACGCATAACTTTATATTTAGATTTAGCCATCATGTATTGGATATATCCATAATTGCAGCCCACACGATAAAGGCCTGACTTAGTTTCGGTCAAATGTAGATGGATTCTCAGTTTTAACCGTAAATAGGATGCCCGAAACTCCGGTTGTATTAAACGACACGAAATAACATAACATAGGTACTTACAATAATTGTGAGACTGTAAGATGGGGTGTTTAAGCACTTTTTCACGTCATCTACGAAGATCGGACGAATTTTCAATAATAATTTTTTTTTTGGGTCTTATGCCTGCAGCCCACCAGATAGTAAAAAGTGTAGCGAAGAGAAAAACATAATTGCAAGGTTTTGGAGAATTGAACCTAGAACCTTCGTGTCGCCTTTAATGTAACCTACTAACTACAGCACTACCGAGATTCTTTTTATTATGACTATAATAATATGTAATAACATCAACTTTATACACGATAAAAATCGTAAAATCACCACAAGCAATTATTTTAATAGTAGAACAATGGCAATAGCAATATCCCACAACACAGACCTACTTTGAAGTCAACTGAAATAGTGTTTGTAATAACTTAGAGGCCCCGAAACAAGCGATCAAACGGTGGGAGACCTTCATAACACTTGTGGCCACATGATTATAAGGGTTAACGGAGGTTCGCCCTTTATGTAACGGCATTATTGAACTTTGCCAATCTATATTTATTGCTTCTAAAGTGTTTCGTTCATAACAAGTGTAAACATGGATAGGATCATTTATCGATAAGTATTTTGGCGTGCCTAAATCTTTATCTTTGAAATTATCCAACATAAGATGGACGTGAAAACGGAAGGAAAAAAACTGTTTCTCTGATACCACAAATCAGAGAAATAGTTTTTTACTAAATGTGTCTGAAATGTTTGCCGCTCAAAAAACAGAAACGTGTGGCTTTCTGTCTAATTCGAATAATCCACAGTACCGATTCAGACAAGCAAATTGACAATCTCTAATATAGTAGTCGATTACTAGATAGCGTTCATAATTGATGGTATCAAGTAAATAAAACAATAAATGTAATTATTAAACTTCTATTGTACTAATGTCGTTAACAGTTTAAAAAAAAGGCTTTTTATCATACTTACCAAGTGCTATTATTTTACGACTACATTAATCCCTTATTTGCAACTTTTTCCATTGCTGTTCAATTTACAGTCCAACATAATTTTATTTCTGACGTTATCGCTATTTCTATGGCCATACCTAAGTCAAAAGGCATATCCTCTTATTTCTAGGTGCGTGTGCGATGCCCGAGCGGCCATTACTCCGTCCGTGCTGACCATTCGGTCTCGTTACTCGGTGGGATTTATAAAAAAGCCGCTTGTGAAACCACTACGGGATTCAAGCCGCGGATTTAGTGTTTCTACAATTTCGAAATGTTGGGAATTTTTAAATGGGTCGCTGGATATAATGGGGAACACGCGTGAACTTTGTATTTTCTTTTACGATTTTTTAAGAGACACACATGAACTGGATAATTTATTACTGATGTTTTTTTTTATAATAATTTTCGGAGTGTACAAAAAGAGTCCTTTTGTATACTAATATTAAAAAGGGGAAAGAAATTATTGTTTGTTTGAATTAAATAGGCTCCGAAACTACTGAACCGATTTGAATATTTTTTTTACTGTTGGAAAGCTACACTATCCCCGGGTGACATAGGGTAGTTTTGATCCCGGAAATGTGGGGGAAGGGGGGATATTTGAAAAAAGAAATTACGCGCGGCTGAAACCGCGGGAGGAAGGCTAGTTTTATTTATAAAGAAGTTACAAACTGCATTTATAGTATTAAGGCGTTAGTACTATTAGTTATTCTGTGGTATAATTATTTAAAAAAAATCGTGTTATTTCTACCATAAGTTATGGCATACATAAAAGAGTACAATCAAAATAAAGTATACTTCTGGAAAAGTAGTAAGCTACGTCTTTAGAGATACTAAAGATACCAAGAAGTAAGCTACGTCTTTAGAGATACTAAAGATACCAAGAATTTGAACCGCCTGAGATGATCATAAAAGAAAACTAAAGCCAAAGCGTTAGCAAGTTAACAATTTACTCGACTTGATGTCTGAAGTCACGTTATATGCCATGCACAGTTTGTATAGGGCGTTTTAGCTCGACTCGTGAAGGTGAAATTTCTCATCGCTTAAACTTTCTTAATTTCAAACATAGCAAATACTGTTTCATACCGCTTCCGTTAACGTACTAAAAGAACATGTATATTTCCTTAGGAATGCGTTCCACTTTTTGATATTTTACTTTTTTCCTTCGGAGGAAACCCGCGGCTTTGTGAAAGGTTCATGACTTATAAATTGTCCCACTGCCCACGGAACTCCCCCGATTTCCTCTTTACACCCAAGAGTTACGAGTCAATAACTGTATAATGGCAATTAACCGGCCGTTGTGAGCTGTACCTGTCGATCTAAATAGAATGAAAGTAAATAGTGTGGATCAGTGGGTATAGGTCACTCAGGTTCTACTGGACCCAATTGGTCGCAGGCCCAACTCATAGACTGATTCCACCAATCTTAATTACCCTTTTATGAACCTAACTTAAAGTCTGTAGTCTGACAAATCTTTATAAGAAAACAAGTACATTTTGATATTTGATCTGTGACTTCTGTTCAAGTTGTTCTAATGTTATTAAGATATTTGTTTAGTTAGTAAGAGTTTACCTATTGAAGTGACTTTTGACTTTGAAAAATATTCAGTATATTTCTAATAAACTAAAACCACACTCGTGTATTGCTTGATCGCTCGTTTGCATATATTAAAAATATAAAGAAGTTGGATTCTTGCCAAGAATTGTTTGCTATTTGAATAAGATTTCGAAAGTTTAAAATTTTACAGTTACCTTTTAGCACGACAAGTCTTTTTAACTTTTAAGCACTTTGACAGTTAGAATCAAATCCATTGGAAATTGGAATTTTTGTCTGGAAAGTTGGTAGGAGTATCGGCCCACGTATCGGGTACCCAGGGGATCTGCCCAAAACTTAAAGCATTACATATGTCTATCTGAATGTGCCATCTCGAACTTGAAAATTTTGATAAAACCGACCCAAAGATTCCTTTGATTAGATATCTGGTAGTAATTGAGTTTACTTAGGTTACAGTGCGGGTTTGAATATTGAAATCAGGCTACCTACTAGAAGTACTAAACTGGTTCGGGTATAATTTGATTGGGATAGACCACCTTGAATACATAGTTCAGCTATGAACCTTATCAATCAAATTTAACAAAATCATAAGTACCAGCCTATTTATTGTCCCCTGAAGGGCAAAGACCTCATTACACCTATCTGTTGGCAGGCAGACACGCAGCCCACCTGATGGTAAGCGGTCAGTGCGGCCTATTTCATTGAGGGACATTTCTTTATACAATAATTGATCTTTCCCGCTTCCATCCTCTTAACTCCCTCACTATATCCTTATTTCAGCCTTTCACAGAAATTACCTTTATGTGTCCCGAACATTTTTTCTAGACTGCTATCCCTTTTCTCGGAAACACAATCTTTACAGATTAGTTAGAATCCCTTAGTTGATTTCGTCTCTAAAAGATGGCGTTACTTGTGCTAATTGTATTCTAACTCAACATGGTGGATGCTACCTTAGAACCATGCAAGTACGTCGAACGATTGCCAAACATTGCCATAAGTGGCCAGTGGCGGTAATGGCTACGTAAATACGAAACTGACGTGATTCGTAGCAACTAGCACGGCTACGGAGCGTGGCCGGCAGTCGGCTACGAGCCCTCGTAGCAAGAACACGCGTGACGCTACGCGGAAATTTTTTAACACGCCGGTAGTCGTTGTTTTGACAAATAACACTCGATTCCAAGTGTCCATTCTACATATTTCAACCGAGAAAATAACTGTAAGCGTCTAAAATGTGGGTAGTAAAGTGACTATTGCTATTTGTACGATAAATTCAACAGATTTCAGCGCTCCATTTGGAGATTTTTTTGCAAATCCTCTGAAGGTAAGCTGTATTTTATCGTTTCGTATACATTTGCGGAGGCATTTCTCGTTTTATATGTAAATGTCTACAATTTACTTTTTATCGATTGCATAAGTATCAGACATTGCATGTGCCTTGTGTATCTGTATGATACACGGGAAATTATACACCATTTACGAGTACAATGCCCACGCAATTACTAGTAAGACTTTGTGATTAGACTTCAGTAAAGTAAATAAATATTCCATTGTAATATAAGGCAATTTATGCATTGAAAAATGTTGATAATTTCATATGCGATGAACACTATGAAAAGATGGCAATGTTTATGAGTAAATCACCACAATAACCAAATACGGACCAATTACCAAAATTTTGCCGACTCTTAATTTGCACCTATTACCCCGAATGAATTGAACACCTTGATAATGGCAACAAAGAATTTGTTGTGTTTTAACTTGTTTAGGGAAAATCTGTCTTTAAAGAAAAATATACGACGAACTAAAATCAGACCGGAAAATGACTATTGCGCGATAACAAGAGTACACGTGAGCAAAGTCACGACCGGAAAATCTATAATAGAACTCTTTCATAATAACCAGACAAATCAAAAATGTTGAAGTAACTAAGTATATCTGTTTGTCGGTTTCGCCTTTGCGCCTCAATCGATTTCAATTAATTTTGGTACGGATATAGATTTAAGAAGGACTAAGGCTACGTCCCCAAGTAGGCAAACTGTTAGCGGCAGACTAACAGTTTGACAGTCTGCGGCTATGTTCGAAATTTAAATTTCAGTTTGCCACTTTGCGGCTCACTCAGTCTGCCGCTAACAGTTTGCCTACTGGGGACGCAGCCTAAGGTTAATTTTTATCCCTTGACTAGCGGGCGCCCGCGGTTTCACCCGCGTGGTTCCCGTTCCCGTGGGAATTGATCAATCAATCAATTCAAATTTTCTCGCCGTAAAAACCATACTTGAACTCCAACGAACATTTAAAAAAAAATTTGGCCGAATTGGTCCAGGCGTTGTTGAGTTATGCGCTTACCAACACATTTTGCGATTCATTTTTATATTATAGATATTGCTCCGTTGCCATGCAATAACATGAATAAACGCGTTTTGCTTCTCTTTCTTTTACGTCGCAACGGAGAAATGCACTTACGTGATTTTTTGTATGGTGATAGTTTGGGAGCTGGAAAATAATTTACTTGCTGCGAAAAACGTAGTACAGTATAATTCTGACCGCCTCCGTAGAACAGTGGTGTCTCGGCATCTGGTTGTACAACCCTTATTGAACGTGGGTTTGATTCCTGTTTTGAATCTCGTTGGAAGTAGGATTTATTCCGCGTCCGGCTAGTTATAAGTAAGTAGTGTGGTGTAGTTATAGCTACACCACAGGTGAACAGCGGCATCAGCTGTGTTTGTGTTCTCGCAATATTAATGTGGGAGCTAGTAGTGTACTTGAAAGCCTACTGTATCTTGCATGGAATAATAAACAAGATTAATCATTAGTCATCATCGTCAGTCATTTTAACGAAGTAGCAGGTTTAAATGTTTGTATTTGTTTTTTTACAAGATTAGGAAAAACATGATGTAAAGAAATCCAGAGTATAATTTAAAATAACACAATATGAAATGCACATCCCTGCATTGAATACAATCATATAAACAGATTTCAGCTTCTCATGAATTACCATTATTTTCTGCTCGAAAATTTATTACAAAAACTACTCGTTCTCGATTACACCCACGGGGAAAACTGAACACACGGTAAAACGAACAATTGCTGGGAAATTTCGTTGAAAAATAATGGATAGTTAAAATTTTGTTTAAAAGTCGACGACCTCATTGGAATTCGCTATTTTGCCTTCCAAACAAAATGTATAGTTTTTAAATTAAACTACAGTAAATGTAGATTTATTCATCTGACATACCACCGGTCAAACCAGAAGAGACGCTTCTTTTTTTTTTATAGACGCTTTAAATCGTTATTTTTTAATTGCTAGATTAGTTAGTTGGCAGACCTACACGTAGCCCACCTGATGGTAAGCGGCCATTGCAGCCTATTCCTTTGAGGGATTCTTCACTAGGAAGCGTCCCTCTGTGTACTGTGCTCTATGATCTTCAAGCCTTTGATTTGAAGTTTACTGGCTCCCACGTCTTTATTATATATGTTCAATCTTCAGAGCGATATAAGCGAAAGAACTACAAGAAATAATATATTGCTGTAAGACTAATGATCGCGAACTGTAATGAGAAAGACTAAAACTACGTCAAAAGAAAGTGTTTAAAGACGCTGCTCAACTACTATCTGTGTTGTTTTTGAACTTTCTTTTTTCAAAGTTTCGCTCTGAAAAAACTACCCCAGTATCGTAGTAGGTCGCTTGGAAGTGTGAGTTGAGGGTCAGAAATTCGATTTTCGGCATTTTTATAAGAATAAATATATGAAAAATAATGTAATAATAATGTCCTCCTAGCCGAGTTTCCGGCGACCAATCTTACGATCAGCTAACTACGCAGGATATTTACAGTGCACAAGTGCATGCCCAAGCATAGGTGCACTCTCTATACCCTCACTCTCCTTTCACGGTGAGACAACAGAAGAATAATACGAGTATAGATGGAATGTGTCAGAATTTTCGAGCACAGCTTATGTTTGTAATGACCAATTCACCGAATCTATACATACAACATTTTGTTACTATAGAAAGATCGATAACAATCTATAACCTTTTAAACTCCATAGCATCAACATTCATTTCAGAGTATTTATAGACCATACATTATGCGTATCGCGATGCAAACAGGACGATACCGCCGCATAAAAGCGAATGCAATAAGGCGTGGGTCACGCATGAGTGATGTCCTATCACACCACTTGTGATTGATGCGTGCTACTGCAATGCTACATTAAAATATGTGGGTGATGTTTGTGTAATTTATCGCCAAAGATAACTATTTCAACTTAAAAATAGAAAAAGTTAATAATGGCTAATAAACCAACAACGCTATAAAACAAATAAATAAAAAAAAAATAATTTAATAAATAAGGCAGATTATTTGCCATAGTCTCTGCATCTCAATGCTTTGAGGAATGAGTATTCGAAATGTTAACTATTATCACAGAATAATTATTCCAGTACTAAAGTACTATTATGTCTATTGTGTTTTGACTTGCGCCTGTAGTAGTCCCTGTTAGGACGAGGAGTTACGTTAGGCTGTTTTTGCATGGTTTTGTGCAGTTTTTTTTAAAGTATAAGTTCCCATTAAAAAAAATTGCAAATTTACCCCATAAGGGGGGTCATATAATTTTTAAGTTACTAACTTGTTTGGAATCTAGATTTTGACTTCAATGAAGGTTACAAACTAGGGATAGTTCTTTGAAATCATCCCAACGGGGTTAAATAGGGTATTGGAGTTTTGTACAAAATGCCATTATTTTCGCCGCAACAGTTGCACTTCACACAGATTGAGTTGCTGGCGAGTGGTAGTTATTTCTATCAACAGCCAAATACTTCATAATATCTGACCAACGATCTCACCCCGAAACAAAGCAACTGATTATCATTGTAATTGTAGTTCAATGCTGATTAGGCTGTTACGGTTTCCCAGCCTTGGTTACGCTGTTGGTATTATGACATGGATATTATAAAGCACATTGCGCGGCGCAATCATTCATGCTCGTCGCGTCTCGTGTAGTTGGCGCATCACTTGTTCCACGATTTATTGCATTCTATGCAACTGCGATAGACCTCGCATTTGCTCTTCATAATATCTAACCAACGATCTCTCCTCAATATACAAAGCGACTGATTAGGCTGTTATCAGCTTTGGTTAAAATGAGCCCTGTTGGTATTATGACATGGATATCATAAATAAATAAATATATATTAAATAAATAAATATTGGACAACATTACATACATTGTTCTGACCCCAAAGTAAGTAGCGTAACCACTTGTGTTATGAGTATCAGAATCAAAGAAGTTACCACAAATGTTCATCACATAAGTGTCCTGGGTGGGATTCGAACCCACGACCCCTGTGCATAGGGTGGGGCACTACCAAATGCGCTATCAGGCCAGTCAGTATAAAGCACATTGCGCGGCGTAATCATTCATTCTCGTCGCGTCTCGTGTCGTTGGCGCATCGCTTGTTCTACGGTTTATTGCGTTCTGCGCCGCTGCTGCTCTAATTCACATCTACACTTGTATTAAATTTAAAATTTCAAGCACGTGCAAACAAAGAACATTTTCACATGAGAAATATGGGGAACAAAGAACATTTTCACATGAGAAATATAGGGAACAATGCTTAGAATGTTTTGTTAATTCTTTTTTAAATGTTATCAGTTGGCAGGAGAAAGTGGCACATGTTGCTTCAAATACTATTCTTAACTATCTTATACTAGCAGTGCCCCCTGCTTTACCATTATAAGATGACGTCGGATACTTTGACATAAGTATGTGTGAAGTGGCACATGTTGCTTCAAATACTACTCTTAACTATCTTATACTAGCAGTGCCCCCTGCTTTACTACTATAAGATTACGTCGGATACTTTGAAATAAGTATGTGTCTATGTAGTATTGTCATGAGGGGCGTTGTGATGGGTCCGGAATGCAGTAAAGCGTGGAACAAGCGATACGTCGCGTGAGCGATGCGTGCGCGCGAGCGATAGCGCGCGACTAATGGCTGCGGTGTGTTGGCGCAATGCACATGTTACTTTATTAATACTACTCATATGGTATGTATAAATCAACCTTATATTGTCTATCAGGCTTTTTAACGCCCCACGTGACGGCATGGCAAATGATAAAATCAAGTCATGATAATCATTTTAATGATGGATACACAATCACCAACACACACACTCGAAATGTGTTCGAAAAATCTTATAATTATATTGCCCAAAATCGGAATTGAACCTTATTATGAATGATGTTTGTTATGTTTTATAATTATAGGAAATGGTTTTCAATATTGAGCAAATGCTTTTGTCATCAGAAGTTTAGTGATTGTTACAATAACAGTTCTAATATTCAACAAACAATGCCCGTGGATATTTCATCCATGCTCCTAAAGTTCATTTTCACTATATTTTACATTTTCACTATATTTTCAAGACACCCACTTTAGAATCTCTCTCGTAAAATGTCTTGATATCAATCCCAGACTTTCTGAGGGAAAATGGTCCACGTTAGGAAAACATAAAGATTTGATTAAAAATGTTGACTTAGGAGCAACAAATGGAGGAAGGTTGAGTATTTTTCATCGGTTGAAATTAGGGCTTTTTGAGGGAGACCCTCCGATGTAATTACTCTATTGGACCGAGTGAAAAGATGGACCTTTTGGCCCCCTTAGGTTTCTTGTTGAATGAGGGTATTTTGTCATACTGGCTTTTGAGAGGTTTTGACGTTATTTCAGAGTTGTAAGGAGTTAGGTTTGCGGTCAGAATTAAAATGCGCGGATAATGTGTGGGAAAGGGATGATTAAAGGAATGAGAGATAGGTCAATGAGAATGAGTGAAAAGGAGATTTTGAGATTTTAATTAAATCAGGTTACGCAATTTTGAGATGAATAATTTGTAGCAGTATTTTGTTTGTATTTTTTTTTGGATGCATATTATGTGTGTTTGTTTAGATTTTGTTTAATTATAGTTATATGTGTGCTTACTTGAATAATTAATCTGACTGACGGGCGACATGACATTAACTCACTATCGCTTAGAGATTTGGTTAACTTCTATAAGCATTATTGTGACACTGTTAAATGATTATGCTGTCCGTTATAGAGATTACAGCCGAAGACCGTTTTCTACAACAGTAAAAAAAAATATTCAAAGACTTCTCTAAATAACTATAATAAAAATAGAGGCAAAGCCCAACTGTGATGTACACTATGATTTATTCCGCACATGGCAACTAGGTATCCAGGTGTATTGCCCCCCTTTGAGAAAAGATGGAGGAAGCTATCCAGCCCCCCTAGACAAGCGGCATATGACGTTCGTTATAGCTCAATTTGCGATAGCGAATGTCAAATCCCATACTTTCAACACGTGACTTTTCTATGGCATCTGTCAAATCCATACAAATTAGACTTAGCGAAATTCGCCAGCTATGAAGCGATGTCATCTTGTCTAAGCCCCCAGGCCACCGTACGTCGGTCTTCTGTGAGGGACAGTTCTTCCCCGTCGAGAGCGGTCCGGCCCAGCCCAATTCTACTGGGAGTCAGGAACAGTCTTCAACATGGCTCTACGACACATACAGGGCTGTCCCAAAAAGACACGTCACAGTGACAATGGGGGAGGGGGGGGGGGGGGCAGCACAAGAGGCATCGAACAAGCCTACGTGACCTCAGTAAAAGTTGCTCGGTTTTCAAGATATTGCCAATTTTAATTAAATTAATTTTCTAAATTTTCACGTTTTTTAACGTGTTCAGTGCCAGCATTAAGTTAGAAAGCCTTCATATTTGAGTCAAGAGTACAAAAAAAAATGACATCTTGCTTATATTCTAATAATTTTTTTAATATCGTTTAAAGCATTTAAGTAACGTTAAGCCTCTAAACAAAGAACCCTCAACTAACAGCTTCACATTGCCAATTGAAGAGCATGTTGTGTTTTCTTAACTAATTAATAATGCACAAGGGATTTCGAGACTTAATCGGGATTACGCCGTTCGATGTTAAACTTTCAGTTAGCCAACAAGTTCCCATTAAGCCGGAGTATGGTGGCTTAAGGGTTTATCTGCAGTTTGAGCTTCGTTCAAATGTAATATTCTAGTCTTGATGACTGACGGTTGGATTAAGGTTAAAGACTATGACTTGCGGTCAGGGCGTTAAGGTAGAGATATCCTTATCTTTTGAAATAAGACTGAAATGAAATGAAAAAATTTATTCAGCAAATAAATTTAAAAAAATACTTTTGTACGTAAATCTTTTTTCTCTACCAGCACTTCGATGTCAATGGCCTGTTGAGAAAATAAGTGCCGCAAGAAACTCAATAGTTTCACTTGTACAACAATGTTTGGTATCCTCTGTGTAAAGAACTAGGCGGAGCTGTCTTAGTAAGGTTTACTTTAATATAATATTTAGGTCAAACATATGACTACTGATGGTTGGTACGAGTAGTAACGTAGTGGGCGCTTACCATCAGGTGGGTTGCGTGCCTGTCTGCCAACTGATATACGTAAATATATAATATGCCCGTAACTTTAAAAAACTTGTAACATTAAAAAATGATGGCTGCACTATGCTATATGTATTAAATGACTATTACTAAGTCTACAAGCATCTGTTGATCACATGATGCACTCATAAAAAACATGCATACCCCGACTTCACTATCATACCTAACTTTAGAATTATTTTTTTAAAGCAAACCTGATTATTCAATTCAACGTTCACAAAAAAATGGACATTTTACAGAACTTCTCTTTACGTTAGTTAAAGTTGGACACTGTGTTCGAAAACCACCTGCATAATGAACGAAAATAACGCTTCAAATTTTTTAAACTGCATAATTGAAACTACCTCACAAATATGGCATTTAAAACATTTTTGTAACTCCATTACCGAGTTTGTTCCATAGAGATAGATGATATAGAGCATCCCGCTCTATATCATTTATTTCACACTATTTACACATATGTGTTGCTGTTTCATTGGTTATAAGTAATTGTAATCAATGAATCATAATATTTATTGTAGGACCACCCTAACCGCCGGATATAGACCTTTTTTTACTTGGAGGAGAATGCGTTTATGCACCATAACCGCAGACTAGCTAAACCTGTGTGGGGCTCGAGACTAAAGCGTCCCACCATCCACACCATTACCCCGGTTTACCCTTTCCACCTGATTGGGACAAGCTGGTTCCAGCCTTTTGGCTTTTAACCAGCTCAGGGAGGCTACCCAATAAGCTTCACCGGTTACCCAAAGTATGTTTTTGTGCTGTACATTTTGGGCACATTTGCCTGTTGGTTGGAGCTCTCAAATTCTGTGTACATTTTCTGAGTTTACTGAGGAAATTATTCGTGGACATCTACATATATAGTCGTCTCGTCATAGTAGGGTAATGGTTAAATTTGATGTGAGCTACAAGTAATTTAAAGAGAGGGAAAGGATAGACGGCTTAAGGTGTACCATTTAATTTTATTACTTACATAAACTTAGTTTTGTGTGTTGATAGGTGGATTTAGACTAAAAGAACATAGAGCTAGAGCTAGAACTAGAGCATTCTTTCGTAAATATCTAGTGTAAACTAAAACTTGACGTATCTATTTACATCAAACGAACACCGAAGTAGAACTAGAACAAGAATGTTCTTTCTTAATCTTTTGGTGTAAACAAGAGCTAGATCGAATGTTCTTTGCTCATTCGAGTCAATTCTTTGGTTGGTATTGGTAGTGCTTTGCTATGTCTGATTCTGACAGTGAAATCATTATTGCAAGTGCTGCATTTATTATTTTGAAGCAAAAACTTAAAAAAAAAGCATCTTGTATGTAAGTTGTATTTTTATAATGTTCATATGTCAGATCCCATAGACATCTGGCGTTTTGTAGGCTTCTATCATTAATAAACATTTTTCTTGAGACCAATCCATAATTTAATTGATACGATACGTAAGTAAACAATCGCTAGAACACAAGAACACTTTGATGAGACCGCTCAGTGGAGCGAGCGCGTCCGAACACGCTAGAATGTTCTAAGCAACTGTTCACGCGCTCTTGCGCCGTTTAAATCGAGCGAGCGAGCATTCTTAAAATATTCTATAGAATCTTTGCGAACGCACTAAGAACAACGAAAGAATGCTCAACGCCTGTTTACACTAGAAGAATTTGACGTAGTGGGGATAGAATGAGCATTCGCTCGTTTGGTGTAAATCCACCTTCAGGGCATTACTTTCTCGCACGATGTTTTCCGTCACCACCGAGGTAAAACGGCAAAAACAATATGATGATAATAATTATATCTTACACTTGGCTATGGCTAGATATGTCTTGGGTTCACCTTGTTTCTCGGATGAGCATGGCTAGACGCTATTTGACCTACTGCAACAGGGGTCATTGAACTACAATAAGTAGTACTTGTAACTCAATGCCAGGGGTACCCGGGGATAACCGGGTACCCGATCAACCTTTTCGTGTTTGAAAGGGTTACCAGAGGAGTTTAGTGTGACGAACATCTATAGTCCCAAGTCCCACACATGGTTGCAGGTCCCTCTAGCCGTCGCTTAAAAGTATTTTCCGCCGCACACAAAAGGACCATTTTAGAATGATGTTATTTTTATCTATGCTTGTTTGTTTGTATTGAATAGGCTCCTAAACTACTGAACCGATTTGAATAATTCTTTCACTGTTGGAAAGCTACACTATCCCCGGGTGACATAGGGTACTTTTGATCCCGGAAATGTGGGGAGAAGGGGGGGATATTTGAAAAAAGAAATTACGCGCGGGTGAAACCGCGGGCGGAAGGCTAGTACATTATAATATTTCAGTGTTCGTGACTGTATTCTGAGATATGTATATGACAAATGAAGATGGAGCAAATGTTACTCCCCAGAGATGTATGAGATACTGTTTTATTAAATTGAAGAGCAATTGTGATATAAATTATTGTGTTGTAAATTAAATGGGTTATGTTATACATGTTGCTGGAATTGCCGAGAGTAGTTTTGATGTTTTCGTGCACGTAAATGTAATATTCATAGATAGCTACTGTCATAATTCCTGTGTATTTCTGTTAAAATTACGAGCGGTTCGTGAAATTCTCAATCTGTCTTCCATCCAATGAACTTGTTTAAACGAAATTCAAATGTTATAGTATGATATGATATCACTAATGGTCATAACGTGATTAATAGAAATATTAGATGTTTTAAATAGCCTAGAGAATGTCCCACTGCTGGGAAAATGCCTCCCCTATACCCTTCCATTGTACTCTCTGCAAAGCTAGAGACTTTGGTCAGCCACTTAACCGTCTCCTTAGATGAAATCGAAACGATTAAAATAAAATAATTAATACAGTGATTAGGTACTAAAAACGGCCAGGTATAATTATGTCATCCACTAGATGAATGAACCGTTTTCAATTTTTTATTTTGCTAATTTGCTTTACATTGTATGTACTCTAGTTATTACGCTACACTCAACCTCAACTATTGAGCCATTGTGAGCATGAATGATTCCTACTATATAATTTCCATTGATTAAACCAACCGAAGCATAACATATTTAGTATTCATAAATATTTATTTATAGTGTATTCACAATCTCTCATGAGTAAAAACCCTTCCGACTGACGTCCTCAACCTTTTCCCTCTGCTTAAAAACTTAACTCCGATCTCGTCCCAATTAAACGAGATGAAAGAGATATTCGCAAAGATGTCTACATGAGGAAAATCATGTAACATAATGTCTCGAACGGTTATGCCGAGTCGCGACCTCATCAAACTTTCGTTCATTTCTGCGCGTATCGAAAGTTTTCAGATGTATTCGGCGCACTTCAATATGTTGAAACATACGATGTTACAATTGACCCGTGACCGCGATCAATGGAGTTTGTTTGATAAAGTGGGTAGGTACAAACAATCATAAATACATGAAGAGGAAGAGCGTTGGTAAGATGCATTTTTTGCAACACACTCAAAAAAGTGTCTCGTTGATGTTATTTTTGAATGGATTTAGATTGAGAAACAAATATATTTTTTTATTTAGAAACGTATGTACGTAAGAATTATCATTCTCCAAACAGACAGGGTTTCGTCTTTTTTGGACATTTTGATGGCATGTTAAAGGTATAAAGGTATAAAACCAAATAAATTCGCGCTCTCATGGAAGTTTATTGAGAGCAGTATCATTCATGTAACTCTGTTATATTATGTATGTGTGTCAAAATGAATATGGTTCATGGAGTATGGGCATCGGGCTGAGAAAAAGTTCCATAAATAAAACTAATAAAAGACTGGGGACTTTTTTGAAGACAAGTGAATATGTATGAAGTATACAATAATTCTTTGTAGTGGCAAGAACTTCATACGTATGTTTCCAACCAAAACCGTTATATTACACGTTAGTAACTCGGCTTAGACATCGCGTATAGTTGCCATGATTGAGGAAAATCGAAAGTACCTATCTATTTATGGAACTTGTAGCTTGCCATCGTAAAACTGTTTAGTAGTAACATTCAGGATGTAGTAAATGTTATTTATCGGCTCAAATATGGTAAAAGCAAGAGTGCCTAGCATATATCGTCTGAAAATAAGTGGATCGCTACCCGCTGTTTTATACGTGGGCGTGGAAAGCTGTCAAGCCATTATAATGGTTCGCCGAATTATTGCTACTACTTTATAAGATACTAGCGTTCGCCTTCGTGGTTTCACCCACGCGCAATTTCTTCTGTCAATTATCCCTTCTTTACCCCCACATTTCCGGGATCAAAAGTACCCTATGTCACCTGGGAATAATGTAGCTTTGCAACAGTGAAAGAATTATTCAAATCGGTTCAGTAGTTTCGGAGCCTAATCAATACAAAAAACAAACAAACAAATCTTTTCTCTATATAATTTAAAAATTAGTATAGACATGAACGATGAAATAACAATTACCTGATGCCAGAAAGTAATGAATACTTAATCAGCTGTCAGGTCTTAATATAATTTGAAATTTAAATTATATTAAAATAGCATAGGTACTTGATTGATAATGGAAATCTTGTTTTGAAACCTAACAGTGTGTATTATTTATTATTATATCTTTGATTATTCTTTTTTCCCACTCCTTTTTTGTTAGTCTTATTCCATCTCTTTTTCCATCTAGCCTTTTTTCTCTTATCCGATTTGTTTCGTTTCAAGGAATACCATTTTTCTATGGTAGTCCTTAAAACTAATATAATACCTAAAAAAATATACGTCAAGCGATGAGAGATGAGGCTCTAACCATTGGACAAGCCTGATTGAAAAAGATCCAACACCCCCAAACGATATTTCAAAACTCAAATGGATGAAAAGCAGTAGAGCACTCTATTGACGATACAGTAGGACTCAACTCGACACATCAAATTTAGGCTGCCCACCCACGTCAGACTTTTTGTAGGACCGATAATCGGGCCGATTATTTTTCTTTTGTGTCGTTATGGTATTTCTGACCTACTTTTTAGTAGGACGTTTGCGCTGCTCCAGATTGCTACCAATACGTTCTATTTTTCTCCTTCAAAAAATCGGTCACCGATAATCGGCTGTGGGCAAGCAGCCTTATCAAAATGAAAAAGCTGAGTTTTTTTTTTATCTTGCATTACACATAAATTCTTAGTGAGTTGTATATTGCTTTGATTCAAAATGTATTACACTTCCCCTAAGAAAGGGTAAGATATCTAAGACGCGTGGAAACAAAAGAGAAAAGATAAAACAAAGACGAAACACTTCATCGTCATTTCCAAATGTTAGAAAAAATTTCAAGTGACTTCTTCGTTTCACTTTAAAAGAGGGCATGTCGAATAAACGTGTATGTAGAAATACATCATGCCATGTAAAGTCTTACCTTTAAGATTAATTTGCAGAATGGTATTTAATCAATGGCATAATATAATCATTATAAAATTGAAAAAGATAAGAAGGTACAAATAATTAAAATAATTAATTTGTCTTATATATAAACCACCAAAAAGGTTTCAAAGTATCATTTTATGGTAGGATTTTATCCAATTCATCGAAATGAAGCTACCAGTCTTTGTTAAACTGCTTGTCGTATTCTTAAATGGGACTTATGGTTTTCATAATAAACCATCTACTAGAAAAAACCACCAAAGAAATCTTAGGAAAGAATAGAGTTGTAAACAGAAGACAAGATGAAAATTAAGATCAACGAAAAAACTGCAAAGACAAGCACAAAGCAACACTGGTTTTTTTAAAGAAGAAATTCTTACTATTAGTTCCTGCCAATGTTTAAACTGTTATTACAAAATTCAAGGAAAACCTTCAAGCCGATTTAAATAATAAAGTCGGTTAAATTGTATTTGTGTTTTAATAATGTGAAACTAAATAATTTAGTAAAGTATTATGGTATTGACTTTTCAATTCAATTATGTCTTATTCATTCTCCAATAACAACCAATAATTACCTAAAATGCATACCTAATTACATTACCCAATCATTAATTTTTTCCTAAACCAGTAATTTTCATATCTCACCAAAAAATTCTTTAGAGAATGACTTTTATGGAAGACGTAAAACGTCTCTTGGAAGGAGTAATGGTGTGGAAAATCACCACGTTAATCTGAATTATAGAGGTGGCACTGCCTGTCCTAAATGAATGAATTTTCTCTTTATATTTTTTCTCAGGACTTTCCGCCAGTATTAGCATGATTATTACTGGCAAGTATTACTTACTTTGTCGGTTGTTTTTGGAGATATTTCTTATTGTATGCCCAATGAGACGATTTTTTCTTCTTATTGTTTTTAGGTAGGAAGATAATATGTACTTATATGATGTCATAGATATTTACAACATGGTAAAACTAATAATTAAAAGCTATAACAACAGCCTGGATACTCGTATCAATAAGTTATCGTCATAATCATTATCATCATGGTGGAAACTAAATATTTTTTTACTATGCTTAGAGTACTCTTGGAATGTAAGGGACAAAGCATTTCAAAGGGAATCTAATGTCTTAAAATGTCATGTATGAATTTGATCAAATCTCCGTACGAAAAGGGCCACAATCTTCAAACAACATTAAAATAGTAAAGACCTCCAAAATTATTTTATAATATTGTGAAAAGTATACTTAGAAAAATAAATCGTATTTCTATTTCATATGAAGAAATAATAGCCTTAATAGTTGTTCAAAACTGAATAAATAAATAAAGGTCTTCTTTTACACTTGACAGTATGAACTTAAGGCAAATCTGACAATATAATACCTCACCTTTTTTATGCTTATTCAATTTTGCTCTCAGTATCGTCAGGATTATGCTAAGCTAAGTGATGCTTAAAGTGATTGTAAATCGAGGGTCAATACAAAACTCCAATTACTGACTTTAGTTAGAAATTCGAGATCATTCTTCTGAACATTTGTAAAGCAGGTACTGAATTATGAGTATTATGACTACTGGATATGATTTTATTTTTTGCAGTTCATGGAGAACATAAATTTTGAAGATTTGAATTGGTAACAACATAATATTCGTATAACACTCTTGAGTAATAGTATGAATATAACACTCATAAGTAATAGTGTAAGTGTAAGTACATAAGCATACAAGCATACACTTCCATAAATGGTTTTAGAAATGTATGACAAAGTTTAATTCGAAATAGAGATGTGTAAGAACGAGTCTGTTTTATTTTTACTCTGCTTCAAACAGCAGATTGAAGTGCAGACCCCTGATAGTAAGCAGCCACAGCGGCCTATGCCATTGAGGGACACTTCACCAGGCAGCGTCACCCAATGTTTCAAGCTCAATTTGATCTCCCAACATTTAACTCTTAATTAGAGATTTTAAAAAAATATTTTTTTACTAATGAATAAAAACCATACTTATTGAAGAACTCTGGTTTTAATAGTACGTTACCATTACATTTAAATCTCACATATAAGATTGATTTTAGTGAGTGCAATATCCAGATCGTGCAAAGAACACGGGCGAACATCCATAGAACGTTGGGCCTTGATTTTTTATGAATTACACTTACCGATTTACTATTATTATGTAGAAAATGAAGTAATATTCCAAATACACTACAATTTATAAATCCACTCCCTGGGAAAAAATAGTTATAGGATGATTTTGATTTCTTCAAAAATAACCCCAATTGTCGAGTTCACTGGATCCGTTGTAAGAAAAGCTTAGGTCGTTTGTTTTAGCTGAAACCGTCATTTAAACGTAGCGAAAGTCGTCAAATATTAAACCAAGCATTCCAACAATAACGACAAAACAAAATTATTCACATATGTTATTCAAAACAAACAGAAACGAATGATTGACAGACGTTGTATGACATTTGATTTTTTTTTGACTTTTCTGTTGCCATAATTTTTTCAGAAAATTATCGTGCCTCTATTCTAAGCTGTCATTTGTATGGGATCTGATCGGAAAATCAGTATTTAAGTATCTTAACTAGCAACATTATTATTATTCTACCGGACGTACTATGCACTATGCACATAACACACCGGATGCACTACAAAACCAATAGTACTTTGATTTATTAGATTATATTTTTATCCCGCGGTAAAAATATTAATTAAAATTGAATTTAAATATTAAAAATCTTGTAACGAATATTAATTATATTTTGAATAGTGGAACGAACGCTTAAGATCGAGCCCATTTCTGCCGATGTCCTTTGTAACGAGTTTGGCATTCCTGCAATGTCCTACATTCATAGCCCAACTTTTTTTTGCAATTGGGCAAAGTCAGCAAACGTTTCGCTCGACGTTTCTATAGAAGCACGATTCGAATCCTGATTCCTCAATAATACCTACTCGAAAATACTTATTCCACCATCATCGACCTTCATGCCACATTTAGAATTACGATTATCCTCGTAGCTCCGTACTAACGAGGGAAAATATATGCGCATACATTTTGTACACTCGCGCACGATTGAATGGCAACGTCTCAGTGCGGATTTGTATTTTCTATGCATTTATTCGGATCGCGATTATGTGCGTACGTATTTTAAGAATACCGTGGGCTGTGGGCGTATGCCTCTTTAGATTCGAGTGATATATATTCGAAATGTATTTGTTTTGAATGTATCGATATAAAAGTATGAGAGGGTGTTTTAGTGGGTTTCTTATAATTTTTCAAAGATATTATGACGATATATTTATTACTGGATCCTAATCGGATTATAATAAAATGTCTTATAAAGTATTGCTGACGTTTGATAATAAGATTTGTGATCGCAAATTGATTTGGAATTAGCATTTTCTGCCTATAAAATAATCCAGGAAATTAATTGGTTTGAACAACCCTAAAATCAAATTGGATTAAGATAAGGAACTTTTCAATTTATGCATGTTTCAAAGCCGTAGTCTGGAGATTGTATACACTTGTGGGCTGGTCAATAGCCACAAGTCTGATAGAGGTTCGTCCATTTCGGGTGTGACGGCCGACAATCTCGCTAGCCTGCAGTTATCCTCTGATAAAATGGCTTGGACAATTTTGGTCTACTTGTATACATATAAATATATGTGGCTTTATAAATAGTCTAAATACTAATAAACCTGACACAGAACTAACACAAATGTTCATCACTAAGTTTGCCCTGATTGTTTGTATGCCATTACCAAATGCGCTATTGGATCCGTTTCAGTATATTTATAAAACAATTAGTTCTATGCATGAAAGAGACTGTTTTAATATAATTAATATCCCATCCTTAAAAACTAGATTAGTTTGAGCAAAGCCATCTAAGTTAAGCCTTTAAAAAATGAATAAATAATGCTCAAACTTGCCGAATCACTTAATAGAGGTCTTCAAATATTCAAGTTACAAAATCAAGCTCGTCCAAGTGTTGCCCAAAGAATTTTCATTAGACTAAAGTGGAATTCGTTTCCGTTCGTTCAGATAGCGAACTTGCGAGTTCGGGTATTTCATAGCAGCCAAGATTATTAGAGGAATTTTCATAATCCATCACTGGATTATTTACTTTTAGTTTAGGTTTTGGACGGGTTCTTTCGGGGCGGTATTGTAAGAACGCAATTATTTTCTTTTTGTTTGGTATCTCAAGAATGTTATTAATTCTGCATCGACACAATTTTATTTAAGTATTCTTTTTTTTAAATATTATAGGGGTGCAAACGAGCAAGTGGGTCACCTGATGATAAGTGATCACCGCTGCCCATATGCACCCGAGACCCCCTTGGGTCGCAGGCGCGTTGCCCGCCTTAAAAGACGACAGTTATTAGGTCTAATATACCCAGAAATTTCATTAGCTTCAGTGCCCTTTCCCCAAAACACAGAAATGCTTGACACACTTCTATTTCACGGGAAAATATCTAGCACTGCGGTGGTACCCACCTAGACGGCCCAGTACCGAAACCTCTCACCTGGTAAATTCTTTGGTTGTTTTTGTGATTTTCATCATAGTATTTTTTAATTGACACAAAGAAAATAAATGATCCCATTATTTTTTTTTATAAATTTTTTAAACATTGCTTTGATTTTAAAAAACTATTTAACTCTTAGTTAAAATCTAAGACCATGCTGGGGTTATAAGAACTGTCTTGTCTAGAACAACTTAATTAGTCCTTTCTAGACACAACGGTTCTAGAAATATTTACTCGCTAGTTTCTCGCCTTTAGAGGCACAAAAAGTACAGCAAGACCAAGTACATATATACTTAGAGTCTATGTTTCTCTCTATTTCTATAATAATATTGTCCTAAGGAGATTAACACATTACGTCTTAGAGGCCAATTGGCTGTTTAGCGCAAATGGATGTGAGTAATAAACATTTTATGTAAGAGTAAAGGAAACAAAGGCTTTTAGGCTTTATACGAGATTTAGTTTTGCAACGGAAACACATTTGTGAGCTGTGTAAATGTACGAGAAAGGTCTTTTTATATAAGGAATTACAGTAAAGACGTGTTTGCAAATTCAAACCGTGTTCTTTTTAGCTTCATTTTTATGCATGGAACTTACCCATATCAACCGAACGCCCCATTTAAGGTGCACTAACGTTTGGCGTCAAATCTTTACAAAAATGATATTTGCGGGTAAAATTCAAAAAGTATCTTTAACTTAAATGTTATGTCAGCAATTAATATTTTTTAACAAACGTTAGTAATTTTTTAAAATTCGGCGAAAACAAGTGAATTTCGTTAGTACTAAGTTCCAGAAAGGGGTGTGTAATTTAATATGTCTATGTATTTATAAAATATAATTGATATGGTTTTTATATGCTTAGGTTCCTAGTCTTTTAGAAAATATTTATCAAATAACATTATTTTGCATTTTAGTCTAATATTTTTTAAGTTTTGTTCAACGCCCCATTTGAGGTGCGCTGGGAACAGAAGACCCCATTAAGATTTTGTTCATGGGATTGTACCAAAATTTATTATTTTGAATTTTAAACGTCGTTTTTCTTTTGAGATCGAATGTACATGAAATTTTATCATATTTACAGAAAAACATCTCTATAATTTCAGTAGATATACTTGTGGAAGAGACCAGAATGTTAAAGTGTCATGCAACTCAGCTACCACAACTCTTATGTCCCCTATAAACGTTTTTGCTAATAACGCATATCAGTTATACTTTTCACCTGCAGCAGGCTAGCCTGAAGACTTACGACTTTCTGTCTTTTACCAAATACATAAGTATTTCAGCCATATTTGACCCTTGCTAAGGCGTTTTTTTATCTTTCAAAAAATCCTCAATGGAATTTGCTTATGGTTCCCAAACAAAACCTTCCTGATTAGATAAGAATCAATATAAAATGATATTACATTGTTTGAAATAAATCTCAGGTTCGATGCCACGAGTGCCATAAAAACTTCAAGTGTTAGTGCAGCAAAATATGTAAAATTGGTTTGCATCAATCCAGTTTTCAAACTTTCCAAACCACCAAAAAGGCTCTTATCTTAATTTTTATTGCTAAAATAGGTAATTTTTATCGTTACATTAATATGATATGGAAAGTTTTATCAAATATTATGAATTTATAAAGCTAAAATAATATTAAAACTATTAAAAAAACATTCTGGTCATTATATTTCTCCATACAAAACCCATGGGCATATACTCCCAGCGCCCCATTTAAGGTGCGGTCCTGTAATTCAGTAATCATGACTGAAAAAAAAATGAAAATTTGTTTTTACTGTATTTTAGAGACCCAATTTTAGTTATTGCAAAAAAAAATATTAGATTTTTTATGTCCTTCTTATCTTGGGAAGATATGGGTATGACTCGGTGTCTTTTTTTAGCCACTTTGGTTGGCAGACAGGCACACGGCCCATCTGATGGTAAGCGACCAATGTTGCCTATCCCTCTAAAGGATGCTTGTCACTTGACCAGTAAACATTAATGACACATGGCCATAGGGCCATGAGTCATTAATGTAAACACACAGGTGTTTTAGTAGTAGGTAGAGCCATGATGTCTTACAGTACGAATAGGCCGGCTCGTCCGGCGAAGTACCACCTTCTCACATAACACCAACGTGAAATAATAGTGATTACTTTTGTGTTTCGTCTGGTTTGTGAGAGTGCCGGAGGCCCACAACCCCGCTTAAAAGGCCGGCAACGCATCAGCGATCCCTCTGGTGTTACAGATGTCCATGGGCGGCGGTGATTGCTGACCATTAGGCGAGCTGATGGCTCGTTTGCCACCTCTGATATAAAAAAATAGAAAAGTATCCAGGGATTTATTTACTTATGAGACTATGTTAACGATTTGAATGTGTATTGATCAGGAATGATGCACTGATCGTGCAACCATTTCCTGAATAAGCCTTAACTCTTCCGTCAACATAATTGTCATGCACAAACTATAGTAAAAGAAATATTGAATCAATTTGTTTGAGCCATCTAACTCGGGCAGTCGAGGGATAAATCACGTATCACAATGAAATATTGCCGCAGCTCGCATGTGTTTGCTCATTCGGAGGTGTTGTGATGGAATTTCGGGAATGGAGAGATTTTTTGATTTGTATTCATTCCGCTTTTTCTCTTTTACAAGCTTCATGGAATGCAACAAAAGGGAACTGGGTTTGGAAATGAAATGAAAAAGTAAATTATTCGGTGGCTTTATTATATCCAATTTATTGTGTAATAGTGACTACTATTGCGCTTCGTCTGGTTTGTGAAAGTGCCGGAGGCCCACACCCCACCTTAAAAGGCCGGCAACGCATCAGCGATTCCTCTGGTGTTGCAGGTTTCCATGGGCGGCGATGATTGCTTACCATCAGGCAACCCGCTGGCTCGTTTGCCGCCTCTGGCATAAAAAAGGTACTTTTAACCACTTGACCACTGAGGCGTTTATTCAGTAAGTAGAATACTGTTATTGCATTAAGCCTTAGATTTAAGTATAGTAGCAAAATTGTTTAATATTTTCCTCTCAGTTATTAATGACCAGAAAATGATTTCCTTTAACGACCATAATATCCTATTTTTGTGATCTCCAAAAGGTTTGGTATTTATGCAACTGTGCTTAGATTTAATTCAAGGCTTTTACACTGTAATGGAACATAAATAACCAGTCCAAAGCAAATTAAAGGGCCACGAACTTTTTCACAACTAAAATACACAGCCTTAAAAATATAACGTGAAATGAAATAGTGAGAACCAATATTATCATTCCAAACGCCAACAATATTCCATTTCTCTCTATTCAGAACTGTACCAATTATTCTTTAGGGCTTTATCTCCTGTACTTCTTTTAAAATAAAAGCCGACAGAATAGATTTTGTTTCCTACGTAGAGGGTTCCATATAATTACAATAAAATAAAGTTATTTACTTGGAAAGACTTTAAGATAGTCTACTCTAAGCAATAGTATCGCCACTTATAGATTTTTCGTTTTGCATAAGTCTTGCTTAGTAATAATCTTTTGTGTGGTGGTACTATGTGGTGGGTCGTTATATTTCCTTTGATATGGTTGAGTTATTCAATGGCTGACACATTACGTCACATACTTTTGATCAGGTGCCGCTTTTGGGTACTGGTCGTAGTTGAATCACTCGGACTTTGTGTCATAATCTATCGTGTCGGGGCTTTTTGCTTTGAATCAATTTTCACGAGTTTTGCGAAAAATACGAGATATCATGCAAAGTAAAAGAGATCCCCTATTATTTAATTATAGATAACATTGCAAAAATATTACAACAGTATTGTATGAAACACGTAGACCAATACAAACAGACATGTTTTTATATGCACTTAAATGTTTTAACCTTGTGTAGATCAAGCCTGCCACATCGTGTAATATCCGATTCCACAATAATTAAACACCAAATTGGTGTTTAAATTTTCTGCATCTTTTGATAAAGTTTTTATTATTCCCGCAAAGATCCCCAAAAGGTAGGCATCAAGAGCAGATACGATCACGCTGCGGACTTAATAATTGGACTGTCAAGGCATTGGAAACATTGAATCAACCGCTCTTCGAACAACCGAGGCCGCGTTGTTTGTTTTTGATCGACCGCTATTCAGTCCTGATGCAGGTTTACTGGGAATTATTCCTTCTGATTTTTGCTTACCTTGTTCTGATTGCATAATTAGAAGCATGTAAAGTAAGACATTGATGCTGTAAGCAAAAAAAAAACATAAATATACGGTAATAAATACTAGTATAAAGAATAAACCAAACATATAATTACATTGGGATTATTGGGTTGTAAATTACATTAAAAAGTATCAGCTTAAGTCATTGAAATAAAGTCATTGACACAATTTCGAGTAAAGAAAATAAAGTTTATTTATCTTATCTAATACTAGCGGCGCCTCCGCGGCTTCACCCGCGCGTAATTTCTTTTTCAAAAATCCCCCTACATTTCTGGGATAAAAAGTACACTATATCACCCGGGAATAACTTGGCTCAACAGAGGAAGAATTTTTCAAATTAGTTCAGTAGTCTCGGTGCCTAATCAATACAAACAAACAAATCTTTCCTCTTTATAATATTAGTATAAATACATTGACTTGGCACGGATGAAAATTATAATTACAAAAATCTAATATTATAAGGAATAAAATAATGCAATCTAAAAATGTACATTAGGTTTCTTGTACCCAATAAATACCATTAATTTGGCTTCAGAAAAGCTCTTTGCGATTAAAAACATCTCATTAAAAGCAACCTATCAACCTATCTATCTACTTGCAGCTTGGAGATGTCAAGATTGTACATTTCCGAAAGCACAAAAGCTCGAAGTAAGCTTGTCTTGTTCTTTGCGAGTTGGCGAAAATATCGACGAGTATAGGATAACATACGGAGCAATATTCGAGTTTTAAAATAATGGTAAAGTACCTATTTAATGTTCCACTATGGAGCAAAGGACCATGTCAGGGATATCAAGGCATATCGCTTGGAATACGGCACAGTGGCCGTTTACCATCAGAGGGATGTCTGTATGACAACTGATGTAGTATTAAAAAAAATGACAAAAAAGTTTTCCAATATAAAAAAAAAACAGAATCCAGTCATGATAGCAAGGTACTTAAGCCTACTTAGACCGTAGAGTTGACAATGAAACGAAACTATTTTAAAACATTTTCTCGACATTTCGATTTCATTGTGAAATTCGTAATACTGTTTTGATTTGCGTTAAATGGAAACGTCACGTTGTGTTTCATAAAACACAAATTGTAAAAAGGGAGGCCATAAACAAACTTGGAACAGAACAAAGGACAAAGTATATCACCCCAAAAATTTCTTGTGGCAAATATAGCACTCCCTTGCCAGTCGAACTGGGTATATTCCCGTGGCAACGTGCAGTTACGTTGTTAGGGGACTCTCGGCGCCATGAATATTTTACAAAGTCTTTGTAAACGCTTACTGTTCTCCCCACTTAAGCTCGGATGCTGTCTCGGAATTTTGCTTGAGGATATTTTCACTCGATACAAGAGTACAAGCATCGCCGTAGCTTACGCAGGTGAATGTAGTATTAGATGCCAAACTTGGCGACTAAAGGATTAGCTTTTTGTATTCTTGTTTTTATTTTTTGACGTGAAAAGAAGATGAATTTTGAAAAAAAAATTAGATGACTGCTTCAAAGGTTGGCTTGGGTTTTCTTGGGGATGGACCAGTCATTTGCTACAAGGCGGGTACCGGCTCACCCCTCACGGATGTAAAGGGGAAATCGGTGGAGTTTAGTAGGTAGGATGACTAACGGTTTTGGCTCCCATAAATCTCGCTAGTCTTGGGATGTGATGCTTTAAAGCATTTTCATCTGCAAAATAGGTGGACTAGTTTTGCGAAAATTATTGTGTTTTTACAAAAATAAAACCTGAGCCAACATTGAGGGAAATACATTTTAAAAATATGTTAGTACACGAGTTGGTAGGTGCTGTGTATAATTTACAATATAAATAACATATTAGAACCTAGCGAAGCTACCATAAAGTGATTAACAGAATACTTATAAATTAAAATTTTATAACCATGTATACGAGCTATGAGCTGTGTGCTAGTTAGCTGCTCGTATACCATACGCTTCAAACTTCAGGAACAAATATACACTGTAAATTTTCGATTTTGTTCGCGAAAATATCATTTCGTCTGAAGAAAAACTACCAAACTCAATAGACATGTGCATTTAAAGCATCAGTACGTTTTCGTGAGCCTTTTGCAGTCTCCACTGAGGCACCTATGCCAACATTTTGCTTCGAACCATTATACGGTTTGCGGGCAAGCTTGCATCTACAGTTTACTGAACGAATTTGAACCTTATCTTAATGTAATAAGGCTTCGGTCAGTTATGTATGTTGTTTTGTAAGTGTACCAATCTATTTCGCGACAGGACAGCCAATTTCGTCGTCGTAGCTGCCCGTTTGAGTGGTTCCAATGGCTGTTTCTGTATTGGGAGATAATAGAAAAATATTTGCAGAATCTCTCAGTTCATTAAAATGAATTTTATGATGTATCTTATTGTTTTTCTATCTGGTTAAACTCTATAGTGATGAGAAATTATAGATAAACACACGAGTGTGAAATAAACTCGAGTCGATTTTTTAGCTCTTATAAAACTTGATTTACCTGATCTACATTAAGTTGTAAGAGGCTTTATCGTCGTGAGATTATTCTGGCTGATTAAGTTGCCAAATATAAATCATTCTTTGGTATGACCTCAGGGAACATCTCTTATCTTATAAATGTTATGCAGTTGATAGACAGGCATAATACTGATATATTTGTGGACTCAACTGCCTTGGATTGCATGTACTGGCTCCAACATTATTATTACTTAAATACTACCAATGTAATAATTATAGCGGCTAGTTTTACCTACTAAATTCCAGATTTTCCGTTATGGAAGTCCAGTTGACAATAGTAACGTTTGGATCTTAATTCCACATCGATATTAAATGATAATATGCTCTCGACATCACTATGAGTTTAGACGACCGTCGCGTTTTATTGGTCACTATTACGAGCATCTGCCGCAGATGGCTCCCACTTGATTTCGAACGTTATCGATTCTCTATTTAGTTCTAATCGCTATTTTGCACTGAGCAATAATCTGTTAATTATTTTATACTTATATGTACAGTATATATTCCACTACGCTTCGGTTGCTTTAGACACAGAGAAGTAATTTTAAGGTTCTAGAGTCGCTTAACAGATGTACTATGATTTTTTTTATTTCTTTATAGATAAGTAATATGTTTCGATGCTGGTTATATGTCGGTTTCTAAGATATATATTTGTTTGCCCAGTAATGTTAACCGGAATACCGGAAATCTTTGATTTTTCTTAGCCATTCACAACATCGATCACTACGGGAGTCAAAATCTAGCAGGTACATAGCAAACCACGATTACAATTAGGTATTTTCTTGAACCACTTAAATAGTAGTACAGCGCGGATGATGCAAACAGAGAATGGATGTCAGTTCGCCAGTTTAATCAATTGTTAACCTCCCCCGTCTAACCCCGCGGATACCTCAGTCAGCCGACTACAAAAACAGTGTGCAGTGCGCTGTTTAGTAGGTACGCAAGCAACTTTCGCTCTGTTTTCCCCCTGTTAGTTCTTATATTCATCATATTCCTTGGCAATATTAATTTCCTCATCGCAATAGTCTCCTCTAACTTCGCAAGTTCGTCTTGTGCGATAGAAAAGTTATTATTAATTAGTCTGCACGGGTGTCGGCCTGTTTTTACGCAGCTTACAAGCCGTCAAGTGCATCAGCGAGCTAAGTTCTTGTTTAAGACTAAGTTTACAAAGTGCTGGCGAATATCAATAAACTAGAAGGTACAGTCAAGTATAGAATGGGAGTAGAAGTGTTTTTACTAAATGCTAGACCAGTTAACCCACACGCACGCAGCCCAAAAAAAAGGACTTTAAGAAGATTTTATGAGATATTTACCTTTATTTTTATTAAAATACTAGCGGGCGCCCGCGGTTTCACCCGCGTGGTTCCCGTTCCCGTGGGAATTGATCAATCAATCAATTCAATTTTTCTCGCCGTAAAAACCATCCTTGAACTCCAACGAACATTTAAAAAAAATTTTGGCCGAATTGGTCCAGGCGTTGTTGAGTTATGCGCTTACCAACACATTTTGCGATTCATTTTTATATTATAGATATCTTTTGTTAAGATTGCTCAAAATCGTATAATCCGTTTAGATTTATTTGTTACACTGAACGCAAATGAATGGAAAACTTTTCTACCTTTGTTTTCTTTGCAATAAAAAATTGACACTGCAATTTACTAAAAAGAGTAGTTTTTATTTTATTAAGGCTATTTATTTCAAGTTTCTGGTTAAGACGGTTTAAATAGCTGTTAGCTTTAATAATAATCCAGTATTGCTTAGAAAACTTAAACAAGTTGCAATGGTCGACCTAAATTATGAAGACTATTGTTATTATAGGTTTAAAGGCAAACTTAACAAAGCTCAAGGGGATTTCAAACTTCCCTTGAAATCAGTAAATCTTCAGAACGGAGCACAAAAACAGAGCCTTGACATACTTGGAGATTTAGAACAAACTTCGGAATTAGCCGTAGCAAGAGGACGGCGAAAGCTAATAACTTTTTGCAAAATCAAATCAACGAAAACTATTTTATATATCTCCTTTAACATCTAGACATGAACGAGAAATAAATTCGGGTTTCAAAAAATCTTTTGAAGTTGTAATACATATAACGACTGGTTGAATATTGTCCTGTTTTGTAGTATTTGGTTCTATTATTGGAAATACATCATGACTTACCTTCGCAAATGTCGGATTTTTCCCAATATTTTGACATAGAATAAATACACATTTGACAAGTGGAAGTACTATGTCGTATCGTAACGATGACTTGATTTCAATGATGAAGCATTCATAGCTAAGGACTGTTTTGACATTTTCTCTATCCGTAAACCGGCGGAGCTTAGTGGGTAGTGGGATGCTTTAGTTCCGTGACCTTAAAACGACCGCAGGTCTCGCTAGGGCTATTGTGTTTAAACAAACTCTCCTACAATACCGTTAGGTGCTTTTCTTGTTTGTTTGCTTTTTTTTTATAACAGTGAAAAATCTGTTTACGTCAGATGCCTTAGAAAAATACCTTTCGTAAGAACATTTTGTAACACCAACCGTCGATGTTGACTGTACAAAGTTTTGAGTTGCGATGAAAACGCCCGATTAAAGTTTAACTTTACTATGATTAAGGTGCCGACTGCTCTCAAGAGGTCAAAACTTCCGGAAGCCATCGAGAAATTGGCACCGCTCGAAAAATGTTGGGAAACTTTTTTCAGGTAGAAAAAACGTAAACAGATCAACAGGAAAACAGTTGTTACATCATCTTATAGTAGGGAATATGCTAAGTTGGCAAGTCAGCAATCAACATTGCACACGGCCTTATTTGCCGCGCCGGCAATATTCATCGAAGACCTCATTTTGCGCAACTGGCGTAAACCGCTGACTCCGCGCAACATGACGACTCACCGTGGCCTACGTGACCGGAGGACGACGCCACTTCGATACTTACATCGGTCGGGTCAACAATTTAGAATTAATTACTTTAAGTTTTATTTTACTTTTGTCATTCTTACTTCGAATAAATTACTTTAAAAAATCGGTTTTTTTTCCATCCTCTGGCTGCAGCTAACGTAATTGGCGCAGTCGGTAGGATATTCGCGGTCGGTTTCGCGTTCATCACGAAGATTTCCGTCTCGTTCCCGAGCCGCCCGAGTGGCTTTTAAGTCGCATCCCGAATATCCGAACCTACGAGCTACGCCAGAATATCCAGACATCGATAGCAGATTGAAGAAGACCGAGATATACTATGTTTATGTGAGTACACCACTGAATTTTCTCTAGTGTCGCTCTCCTTGTTAGTACTTAGATTCCTTATCCTTTAAGTAAGTAAAATCATTCAAGATTTTTCACCCAAAGAGTTATAGGGCCCCTGCAATAAAAATTAATAAGGGTGCCCGTACTATTGTAGATCGTAATCGAAACCTAGATAGTAGTGATAGTGAAAATAGTTTTTCGAGTAGCCTAGATATAGAAAATAGTATAGTCACTATGTCACCTGACCCTGATGTTATTTTAAAGGCTCTGCGCCTGTTGCCTGAGTTCGATGGCAACCCAAATGTGCTAACTAGATTTGTGAGATTATGTGATCAATTAGTAGAGTCTTACGGGGAACAAACTGACGTCATAGGTAAACTATTTTTATTAAATGGGATACTTAACAAAATTACGGGTCCTGCTGCAAGGACTATTAATTCTAACGGAATCCCTGAGAGTTGGGATGGCATTAAAAAGGTCTTAATAAATAATTTCACTGATCAGAGGGACGAAACAACCCTTTATAATGACTTAGCGCTACAAACCCAAGGGAGCAACACCCCCCAGGAATTTTACGATAAATGTCAAACACTATTTTCCACGATCATGACGTACGTGACCTTACACGAGACAATAGAGACAACTATAGAGGCTAAACGCGATTTATACAGGAAGCTTACCATGCAATCGTTTGTGCGCGGACTTAAAGAGCCTCTAGGATCTCGGATAAGGTGCATGCGCCCTGATACGATTGAAAAAGCATTGGAATACGTACAGGAAGAACTTAACACAATGTATCTTCAAAGTCGTAACGAAAGTTTGCCTAAAACTTTACAAAACGCTTCTAACTATAAACCTCCAGTACATACACCAATGCCTAACGCTTTCGCTGTGCCAAGGCCATTCGCATTCCCAGTTAAATTCCCGAATGCGCCTGCTCCACCTCTTCCTCGCTTTTCTAATAATTTCCCGCAAAGACCCCAACCTCATCAACCTATGCACATGCCAACTCGTACGCAACAAATGTTTGCCGCACGTCCCCCTAATTACAATCCGCAAGGCGGAGCTTTTAGAATGCCACCCAGACCTAACTTTAACTCTTACGCCCACGCTAACGCTAATACTAATACTCCTAAACCTATGAGTGGTGTTAGTAATTTTACGCCCCGAGTTTTGCCGCCATCTGGACATGATTGGTCCAAACATGGTAATCCATCCCCATCAAACTACTTCAAAACTCGCGACGTAAATGTAAACGAGTGTACTTCTTATGATGACTATAATATTTACTACTCCGATGACAGTTACAATACTGACTCTTACTATACTATGCCCGACTTATACCACGCTTACGAATACGAAGGTCAAGTCCCGTACCAATATCAATATCAAGACAGGAAAGAGCCTGAAATGTGGCGTGAACCTGTAGAAGAGCCAGCCCAGCCTTCTACGTCATCAAAAAATGATGACCAGGATTTTCAGTTAGCCAGGAACTCAAAAAGCTTAAAATAGAAGTAAACCTTCAAACTCAAAGGCAGCTTCCTTATATTTCTATCGCTGAACCCCCTTTAAAACTACTTATACAGGGTGTTCGGAAGAACGTTGAACATACGAAAATGGGGGGTAGTTGGGGTGGTCTGTTAACTAACTAGCTCAAAAGATTTCACCTAGGTCTCAAGATTTTTTTTTAATTATTTTTGAAGTGAAAACTTCTTTAGCGGCGTTGTGCACTTTTTTTGTATGGGGAAAAAATGTTAAACTCGCGTCAGGATTTATGTGTCACGTGACCTGATCGAAAATCCATATAAAATTTGAAGTCCGGACACGTGTTTTCTACAAACTTATCTGTTCCGGTGGCCAAAATTGGAACTACGTGAAATGCAATGCAAAGACGATATTTAATGACAGTTTTAAATAGACAGTAGCGACGCCGCCACCGGAACAGATAGTTTGTCGGTCTATAGACAATAATGGTTTTTTGTTCAATTTGACAGCTCATTTATGCAAAGAAAAGTGCTTCATATGTACATCAGGAGTAGAGTAAATAATTGTATTATTATGAACTGATGTTGTTTTATTGAGTTTTATTCCTTTAGCGTAAGGTATATTTTTCTTTGCATAAATGAACTGTCGAGTGTGACCTCTTCTACTATTATAGCCGCAGTGCGGTCGCTTCCTATATGCTTCCTATGCTACAAAGTGACCACAAAAAAGACCTTAATTTGATACCCTGCAAAATTCAAAATTTAATTACCGTAATAAAACATTTAAAAAGTTTGGAATATCTTTATTCGCCGGAATTATATAACAGTATTTTGTGGAAATTAACACCACTTCTCCGCAGTCTTTGTCTGCGGAGCATGCATCAGGTCGTATGAAGTTGGAAATGCTGTCCGATTTCCTGCGACAAGAGGCTCGTTCTCACTGGTTCTCACACACAGTTTGACTTGTTACCCCAAATTCCCTGTGAACAACCTCGAAAGCGACATGTTGATTACTGTAACACCACTCGTGTTATTAACGATTCGGGAGTCTGCGGATTCTGTAAAGGGAATCATTTCTTGGCCGATTGCTCCAAATTCAAAAGTTTATCCGCAGATTCCAGTATGCAATTAGTTGTAAACAGTTGTAAATTCCAAACTTTGTTTTCGTTGTTTAGAAAATAAATAGTTGTCAATCAAAAAAGTATGACATTGACGGTTGTCAATCTTTTTATCATCGTTTATTACATGGCGTTTCAGTGTCACAGCAAGGAGTTTCTGATAAGTCTGAAAAAGTTTCTGATTACATTAATTCTGAGAGATAAACTTTTTAATGTAATATAAATTGTCATGTTTGTGTACGATAGCGCAACAAATAAATATTGTATTTTACCACATAAATGATAGTACTTTTATACCTCTACCAATCAATTAAATCCCTAACCATTCCAAAATACATATCAAAAATGCACAACGTTAATATTCAGGTTTTCACTTCTGCCGGCACTCCCGGAGTGCAACCCGTCGTTTTTTTTTTTTATAAATTTCTATACTTTTTCGGTTTTGTACCTTTAAACCCGTCTAACTTTTTTTTTAATGACCAGATCCAAATAATTTTTTCATTATTGGAATCTTAGTGATTGGTGGGTCCCTTTAAATAAAAATTTGTAAATTGCACATTGCTAGAAACAAAGTTATGGGCCCTCAAACATAAAATAAGAGTTGAAACAAATTTTGAATCTCAACTTCGCGTAGCATTTAAAAAATAAATAAAAGGGATGGATGACTTCTGATTTGTTAAAAACATCTCCAAAGTGTGGGCTTTCTAACGATATGTCGTTTGTTTTGATATCTTTTTTGTAACCAAAATTATTCGATGTTTTCTACCCAGGCGGACCATTTCGACGAAAATCTACATACGTGAAAACTTAAATGTTTTGCGAAATTTATCAATGCAAAGGTCAAAACAACGAATTACTGGGATAGTGACATAAAGCAGGTAGATTTTTTCTCACTCTTGCACAAATAACGGCTATCTTTTCTCTCTTTCACTCTGTGTGGAATGCATCATGGAATGCATGGAATGCATGGTGGAATGCGCGGCGAGTGAATGACGCTTTCCAAGAAGGTAATAATAATTTGAAATGAAATTCCGTCAAAATGGTCCATTTCGACGAAAATCTACATAAGTGAAAACCTAAATGTTTTGCGAAATTTATCAATGCAAAGGTTAAAAATGAAACGATTAATTGAAATTTGGTATTCTTTATTTAAAATCATCAGTTACATGATATGACATCAATTTGAGCAAGACTTAATTTAGTTTAAGTCTTGCTCAAATTGACGTCCCTCATGCGCTATGCACGCTCTGCATCGGTTTCTAATTTCTACCGTTGCTGTGCGAAGTCGGATCTCCCGTCTCATCGCCTCGAACGCAGCATTAATGCGACTTATAAGCTCTTCACGACTGGACACTTCAGTTGTGTAAACTAAATCCTTGGCCCTTCCCCAGACGTAAAAGTCGATGGGCGTGAGGTCTGGCGATCGTGGGGGCCAGGGAATTGGACCACCCCGACCAATCCAGGAATTAGGGAAAGTATTATTCAGATATTCCCTTACGGCTAGGCTATAATGAGCTGGGCAGCCGTCATGTTGGAATATTATTGGAGCGTCTTCTTGGAACACTTCTTCCACTAATTGCGGTAAATCATTAATCAAAAATTCCAAATAATTATGTCCATTGAGATTGTCGGGTAAATAATATGGTCCAATTAACTTATTTCCGATCACTCCTGCCCAGACATTAACGCTAAACCTTCTTTGAAAACCCCTTTGTCGCTTTAAGCGCGGGTTTTCTCCTTTTTTTGCCCAGTGGTGCAAATTGTGATAATTTACTATTCCCTCCTTGTCAAATTTAGATTCGTCTGTCCAAAGAATTCTCCTCAAAAAGTTTATATCGTCCACATCGGTATAGAGCAAATGCCGGCAAAAGGCGACGCGTCTTCCGAAATCATTATCTTCAAGATCTACAACAAACAGAACAAGCATTTAATTCACTACTTACAAATAAAATGAGATGATAAGGGAGCAAAACTAGACGAGGCTCTGACCATGATGATGATGAAATAAAATGTTTATTAAGTACACTAATCTGATTTGTGTGGCGAGTGCTTGTTGCAATGCTGTCTAACAAACTTTTTCTTTTGAATTTAAAGAAAACAAATTTATCTTATTTATCAGGAAAAAAACAAAAAGTCAAGTGTTCCTGAGTGTACATACCTTGAACTGGTGTGTAGTGGAAAGGATGCCTTCCATCGTGCCGGAGAACTGACCATACTTTCCAAATGCGCACGCCAAGTGCTGCAGCAACATGTCTCACACTTATCGTAGGGTCCCCATCAAACTCGGCAAGGATTTGCTCGTCAATATTTACATTGCCTTCTCTTATGCTGATTCTCGGCTCTTGAAAATGTAGGTTGCCGGTTTCTCGTAAACGCCGATAAGTGTTCGAAAACGTTTGGTGACTGGGGACACGTCGGTTGGCATAAAGTTCTTGATAAATTCTACGCGCTTCACGCGCATTGGAGTTAGCTCTTCCATATGCCATTAAAATGTCCGCATATTCCTCATTGGTAAATGAAGTCATTTTACCGATTAACAAACGTAACAGAATTAACAAAACTTAACAAAACAACTGATAACAATAATACAACTGATAACTAAGATAACTGTAACAAGAGCACAAAGAGCACGTATGATCGCAAAGGCAGTTAAGTCTCGACTAAGAGTTCTGACACTTACACTGAGTCGCCTGTGCCGAAAGCGAAAGAGAGGGAAGATAAGATGTAAGTGTACTAGAGTGAAACATTATTATTATTACCTTCTTGGACAGTTAAGTCTCGACTAAGAGTTCTGACACTTACACTGAGTCGCCTGTTCCGAAAGCGAAAGAGAGGGAAGATACGATGTAAGTGTACTAGAGTGAAACATTAGTATTATTACCTTCTTGGAAAGCGTCACTCGCCGCGCATTCCACACAGAGTGAAAGAGAGAAAAGATAGCCTTTATGTGTGCAAGAGTGAGAAAAAATCTACATTCTTAATGTCACTATCCCACTAATTTGTTATTTTGACCTTTGCATTGACAAATTTCGCAAAACATTTAAGTTTTCACGTTTGTAGATTTTCGTCGAAATGGTCCGCCTGGGTAGAAAACATCGAATAATTTTGGTTACAAAAAAGATATCAAAACAAACGACATATCGTTAGAAAGCTCACACTTTGGAGATGTTTTTAACAAATCAGAAGTCATCCATCCCTTTTATTTATTTTTTAAATGCTACGCGAAGTTGAGATTCAAAATTAGTTTCAACTCTTATTTTATGTTTGAGAGCCCATAACTTTGTTTCTAGCATTGTGCAATTTACAACTTTTTATTTAAAGGGACCTACCAATCACTAAGATTCCAATAATGAAAAAATTATTTGGATCTGGTCATTACAAAAAAAGTTAGACGGGTTTAAAGGTACAAAACCGAAAAATTATAGAAATTTATAAAAAAAATAATTAAAAAAAAATCTTGAGACCTAGGTGAAATCTTTTGAGCTAGTTAGTTAACAGACCACCCCAACTACCCCCCATTTTCGTATGTTCAACGTTCTTCCGAACACCCTGTAGACACCGGGGCCAACCAATCTTTTTTAAGTCCTGATGCTGTGAGTAATTATTACTCTCATATACAACTAGATTATGACCCTTTTGAAGTGTCTAATATACATGGCACCAGTCGAAGCAATCATTCAATAACGCTGCCGTGTTTTAAAGAGTTTAAAAATGAGGAGGACATAAAATTTTTCGTGTATCGGTTCCACGATTATTTTGATGGGCTCATTGGACTCGACTTACTGACTCAATGGGAAGCGAGAATAGACCTTAGGGACAAGACTTTAATCACACGAACTACGACTAACCCCATTAAGATGTACAATTCTAGAAACGTTAATCTTTATGAGGACATGATACCCGCTAGGTCGTCTAAACTGCTAAGATTACCTATAAATTCACTAGACGGTGACGTAATAGTAAATGAACAAGTTTTATGTAATTGTATTATCACTGAATGCCTTACAAGCGTTAGTAATAGCCGAGGTATTATAGAAGTAACGAACCCCACTGATAACGACATAATATTTTCATTGGATCGGCCCGCCGTCGCAGAGTTATTTAATACCGAATCGTTTGATATTAAGTGCACGCGCACCGAACAAGCGGCTAGTTCACGTATAGATGACGTAATATCGCGATTAAGGACGGAACATTTAAACCCTGAAGAGAAAGCAAATCTCATTCAACTTTGTTCTCAATATGCAGATATATTTTATTTAGACGGCGAACCTTTAACTTTCAGTAATAAAATTAAACACTCAATTAAGACCTCCGATGAAATACCAATTTACACCAAAAGTTACCGCTACCCTTTTGTTCACCGAGATGAAGTAAGAGAACAAATTACAAAAATGTTAGAGCAGGGAATAATCCGACCTTCGGACTCCGCATGGAGTTCTCCGATCTGGATAGTACCAAAAAAGGTAGATGCGTCAGGAAAACAAAAATGGCGCTTGGTAATTGACTTCCGAAAATTAAATGAAAAAACAATAGACGACAAATATCCCATTCCTAACATATCTGATGTTCTAGATAAGTTAGGAAAATGCCAATACTTTACCACCTTAGACCTGGCCAGTGGATTTTACCAGGTCCAGATGAACCCTCAGGATATTCACAAAACGGCCTTCAACGTGGAACATGGGCACTTTGAATTTTTGAGAATGCCCATGGGTCTCAAGAATTCTCCATCAACCTTTCAAAGGGTGATGGATAATGTCCTGAGAGGGCTCCAGAACGTAATCTGCCTAGTGTATCTTGATGACATTATTGTCTTCAGCACCAGCCTCCAAGAACACATCCTTAATCTGGAAAAGGTGTTCCAAAGACTTAGAGAATCTAACTTCAAGATCCAGATGGATAAGTCTGAGTTCTTGAAATTAGAAACAGCTTACCTGGGACACGTAATTAGTAGAGAAGGCATTAAGCCAAACCCAGAAAAAATTAAAGCTATAGAGAATTATCCGCTACCTAAAACAACAAAACAAATAAAACAATTTCTTGGACTATTGGGGTATTATCGAAAATTTATTCCGGATTTTGCAAAAATTACCAAGCCCATAACGCAGTGTCTTAAGAAAAACAAGTCGATTACCTTAGATAGAAATTATATCAATTGCTTCGAAAAGTGTAAACGTTTACTAACTAACGATCCTATATTACAATATCCTGACTTTTCCCGCGAATTTATCTTAACGACTGACGCATCCAACTTTGCCATAGGTGCCATTCTATCACAAGGGCCTATAGGTTCGGACAAACCGATTGCTTATGCCTCTCGCACGCTTAACGATAGCGAGACAAACTATAGCACAATTGAAAAGGAATTGTTAGCTATAGTTTGGGCTACTAAATATTTCCGGCCTTACCTCTTTGGGCGAAAGTTTAAAGTGATCACAGATCATAAACCACTCCAGTGGCTTATGAACTTAAAGGAGCCCAACTCCAGGTTAACCCGGTGGCGCCTGAAATTAAGTGAATACAATTACACTATAATTTATAAGACAGGTAAAACCAACACAAATGCTGATGCCCTCTCTAGAGTTCAGATTAACAATGAAGAGATTAGTTCCGTGACCGTTAATTCTTCAGAACGTCCTCCAACCTTATGTAGTGACTCTGAAACTGACACCGTGCATACTGACCAAGAGAATCCCATATTTGAGATACCCATAACTGACGACCCTTTAAATAAATTCCATCGACAACTGTGTCTTACCATCGTAGGAGACATAAAAAAGCGAACAACTGTTACTAAGCCCTTCGACACCCACACGCGAATTTCAGCTCAACTATCTGAATCCAACCTGGAAGAAGATGTAATTAACGTAGTCAAAGAGTATGTAAATCCAAAAGTTAAAACTGCTCTTCTTATAACCCCGCCATTAGGAATGTACAAAATAATCCCTATCCTACAAAATACATTTAAAAATTCCACCATGAATTTAGTAATCGCGAAGGACGAACTAGATAACGTCAAGGACTATTTACGCCAACAAGATATTATAAGGCACTATCACGAAGGCAAGACCAACCATAGGGGAATTAACGAATGTTATCTGTCTCTTTCACATAAATATTTTTGGCCAAAGATGAAGGAAACCGTAACTAAATTTATCAATGAATGCACCATCTGCGGCCAGGCCAAATATGACCGAAATCCCATACGTCAGCAATTTAATATTGTTCCTCCCCCAATAAAACCTTTCGAGATTGTCCATATGGACCTCTTTACTGTTCAAAGTGAAAAATATGTCACTTTCATTGATGTTTTCTCGAAATATGGTCAGGCCTATCACTTAAGGGACGGCACTGCTCTAAGTGTAATCCAGGCGTTACTACAGTATTCCACCCATCATGGGCTACCCTTAACAATAGTTACTGATAATGGTACCGAATTTACCAACCAGATGTTTGCCGAATTAACCAGAGTACACAAAATAAATCACCACAAAACCCTGGCAAACTCCCCAAATGACAATGGTAATATCGAGAGGTTCCATTCCACTATCCTGGAACACTTAAGAATATTACGCCTTCAGAACAAAGATGAAGCAATCATCAATCTCATGCCTTACGCCATAATAGCTTACAATAGCTCAGTTCACAGTTTTACAAAATGCAGACCCTACGATCTTATTAATGGACACTTTGACCCTAGGGACCCGGTTGACATAGATATAACAGGTCATCTTTTACAGCAATATATTCATAATCACAGGAACCAAATGAAAATCGTATATGATCTTATAAACGAATCCAGTTTAGCTAATCGTACCAATATCATTGAAAGACGTAATAAAACTCGCGAACCAGAACAAGAATACCAACCTGAGCAACAAGTATTTATATCAAACCCCCTTGCAAGTCGACAAAAAACTGCCCCACGGTACACGCAGGATAAAGTTTTAGCCGATTTGCCGATACACATCTACACCTCCAAGAAAAAGGGCCCTATAGCTAAGTCTAGACTCAAACGTGTACCAAATAGTGCGAAATTGTTACAGGATAACGCTGACTCCGATACTGACCCTGGGAAGAGCGCAAGAGATCCGACTTGAAAGCTTGAGTGACGGACCCGGACTCTTACCGTTCAGACTTGGACTGATGAACCTTGTAACACACCATCATAGCTTCCTACAATACATAGAGTTAGATGACATTTATAGTAAAATTAACCTAGTAAAAAATCAAATAGTATATTTAGAAAATAAATTACCTAACGATACGCACATTTTATTTGAAATTCAAATCGAATATCTTAGTTCTAAATTAAGCAAAGTTACTTACCAACTAGAAAGCCTAGAGCCCCATCGTGTAAAACGAGGCCTCATAGACGGACTGGGCTCTGTTGTTAAATCTATAACAGGGAACCTAGACTACACGGACGCTATACAGTACAGTAATGCCATTAAAACCCTCAAGGATAACCAGGAACAAATTAACTCTCAGATAAATAAGCACATCAGCCTTAGCAAAGACTGGATGATGCATCACACAAGCGTTATTTCAAGTATTGTAGAAAATCAAATAAAAATTAATGAAACCTTACATGTACTTTTAGATCAGGACGCCTATGTCCGATATAGCTTAATAAAATACGCTTAACTAGCTCAGCTTATGAGTATTATTACAGATAACGTAGATGATTTATCTCATGAATTAGAACGGATAGAAAATGTTCTTGCACTTACGCGGACCGCAAGTACGCATCATTCTATGTTAGGAATAAACACACTTAGAAAGATGCTACACGAACTGGGACTTTATTACACTAAGGATCAATTATTAGACATAGAACTTAGAGAATATTACGATGTAATTGAGACAGGATCATTTTACTTTGGAAAACAAATTATTATAGTATATAAAGTACCCATAGTATCACCCTATACTTACGACTTCTATAAACTTCCTATAGCACCTAATAAGGCCAACCAAGCCCTCATCCCTCCTTACCCTCTAGTAGCAACACATGAGAACTTTTATGTGTACATTGAGGCTGAATGCCCGAAGTACAGCACTCGGTATCTCTGCCACGAGAAACTTAACCAGCACTTAAGATCAACCCCTGACTGTATCCAAGAACTTCTTCGTCATCAGCGACTTGACGAATCTTGTAAACTGACACCCATTACCATCCTGAAGGAAGCCATTCAAAGATTAGATGATCGTCATTATGTAGCAGTATTCCCCACATCGACACAGATCCAACTTGCCTGTGAACGCACTGACTATCAAATGTTAAAGGGCAGCTATCTCATAACGATCCCATCTCGATGCTCATTACGAACTAAAGATTTTGCAGTCTATAACACAAATGATCGGATCGAAGGCCAACCGATGAAGATACTTAACATCTCAGATGATATTATCCCGAAGCTTGCTATACTTACGACTGTAACATTATCATCAATCGATCTCAACGACCTACAATCTATACAAGATAAGATCTCATCCCAAACTGCATTGCAACTCAGCGAAGTCCCGATAGATCCACTATATCACACTACATTACCATTCTACGGACTACTATTAAGTGCACTCGCACTTATTATCATATTACTTTGTCGAAGATATGCAACATGTTCTAAGAATCACATTGCAGAGAGAGCCCAAGAACCGGAGACTTCAGAGAGCCAGCACACATACGCAACACCCGCACCCAAGAAGCCTGCACGCCAGCATTCAGCAATATTTTTGCGTCTCGCCCAAAAATAGTTGCTGTTCTTCGGGAGGGAGATGTTACATCATCTTATAGTAGGGAATATGCTAAGTTGGCAAGTCAGCAATCAACATTGCACACGGCCTTATTTGCCGCGCCGGCAATATTCATCGAAGACCTCATTTTGCGCAACTGGCGTAAACCGCTGACTCCGCGCAACATGACGACTCACCGTGGCCTACGTGACCGGAGGACGACGCCACTTCGATACTTACATCGGTCGGGTCAACAATTTAGAATTAATTACTTTAAGTTTTATTTTACTTTTGTCATTCTTACTTCGAATAAATTACTTTAAAAAATCGGTTTTTTTTCCATCCTCTGGCTGCAGCTAACGTAATTCAGTCCAACTCACAAGGCAGACCTAATTGTTGTTGTTTACGCAACAACAATTTTCATGTACACGACTGTTTGTTGCCTTAAATAAATGAAAAAAAAAAAAAAAAAAAATTAAAAGTAAACGTTTACCTTATATGATGTTTACGTTCTTTGTCAAAGTGATTAGGAAAAGTAAATTGGTGGTAAATATTTGGACAACATCACAATAAATCGATCTGATTCTAAAATAAATAGCATAAACATTTATTGTGTTATGGGTATCAAGGAAGATACCACAATTATGTGTACTTAAAATTTAACAAATAATCTTACAAAAGAAGAACAGAGACGCTCATCACACAAATTTTGTTCTGGGTGGGATTTGAGCCACAGACAAATTCACTAGAATGTGTCATCAGGCCATTCAACACAACATTTAAATTCTGTATTTGTTTATAGCATAACTAATCGCACATTATATAATTATGTGATTAGCTTAGCCCTACTATTTTTTAAATTATCCGGCTATAACATCAAGTTTAATGAGTACCTAAGTCAGTCAGGCAAGCCAGGGAATGTATTTGGATGTTTCAAACAAAAGTCTGGTTTGTGATCACAAACCCGCACTTGGCAAACGTGGTTGATAACCAGTGCTGTTCATTGAACCGATTATTTTATTTCAATGATGTAAGCTTTTGTATGACACATTTTTAACTTTATCATTATTCAGTATTTCATACACGCTCAAGCTTATCTTTAAAAACATCCACACCTGTCCCTAATTGAAAAAAAAAAAACAGGAAATTCGGGCGAAAGGTAAAATGTTTTTCGAGAGCCTCGAAAAGAGCATCAATTAAATTGTAAGACCCATTTAAGTCCATATGACGTCGATGACATGACTGAATTTAGTAGTCATCTAAAGGCCCGAGTTTGGCTCACAGTGTACATCGAACAGTAGGGAATGTCACAATGACGATCACTTTGGTGAAAATGTCCAAAAAAGTTAAGCATTTTTTATAAAAAGCCTAATCTGTATCTTTGATTCTTTCGATTCAGAAAAACTAACTATTTGATCAAATTTTTTCATCACTGTCCTAATAAAAAATGTTTGGATAGACACGTTCCTTAAGAATAATGCACTTTTGTTTTTTGGTTGGCACTTGTTTGAACCCACAATGTATGAAAAGAGGATTTTCATGTTAACAAGACTGTACCTCCCCCTCCTCCCATAAGTAGTTGTAGTAGTGAGGCAACAAACAACAAATAAAGACACGAATATCAAATAGGTATAGATAGATAGATACTCTTTATTGCCCAAAACACTTTAGGACAAACATGTAACATAATTATAATAGCTGTACAATATTCGCGGACTTATCGCTAATAGCGATCTCTTCCAGTCAAAGTCAACCTTAGGAAGGAAGAAAGTATGAAAATATTTATTTTTTGGTATATTTTATGATAGTGATATTATACTCGTAATTACTTCTGATATCATAACAAAGCAAATACCTACTATAATTAAATATCAGATTAACGATATAGCTGTCTGATATTTATTACCAAATCGTTATTTTCCTAGGTAATATTAAATTATTACAACCCAATTACTGTATATAAAGAATCACTTAGCTTAGGCTTAGCTAGCATCGCCGAGTTGAGGTGGGACATGTGTGCATACAAAATTGCGATGTACTCTCGCTCCTTGTCTAAACAACCATGGAGGATGTTACCATGTATTTCATATATACATTATGAATTCATTCCTTCATTTTCTGATTATCTTGAACCACTAAGTGCACGTATGGATATTGCTTTTGCTAACAAGATCGATAGCCTGAAATGATGTATGCCCGTTTGCAGGCGAGTAGATAACACTGTCTCGATCGAACGGTTTGCGCGAGCTCCTACACAATATTGGAAATTGATGTTGCGTTCATTTAACACTAAAAGTGCACAGCAATTTCATATGAACGGAATAAAAATTGTGATGTCTCGTCCAAGTGATGCTTGCAAAATTGTCTCCACACACAATGGAAATGACTACTAAATGATCTATTATCTGGTACCTATGCATCACATTTTATGTAATTTTCAAAATGGTTGAAAATAAGTACCTAATATTCTTGGTTTTCACAAAAATTTATTTAAATTCGCATCAAATATAAAGTTTTGTCAATGATTTAATAAGAACTAGTAGGTAATGTGACTGCTACGACTTCAGCCGCGTGGTAGTAGGACTTTTTTGAGTCCCATTGGCTTACTACTCAGTAGTAGTAGTAGTATAAGACTCGAAGCCAACAATGTTACAGTTAATTCCTGGATAAAGGAATTTTTATGTAATAGGCTACAGCGGCCGCTTTACAACATCTGGGCTGCTTGCTGACAGCCAAACAACGAAATTGAAAAAGTACCGAATTTTTTTGTACATCTAGTAAACAGTTCTTTCACAAACTATTTTAGATTTATTTACCTGTTTATTTTTCAGATGCACTTACTGTTTAGCATTGAACTGTGTGCTTTGGTCCTCCTGAAAGCCAATTACAGTCACGCGACTCCCCATTTGCGTTAATCTGTGTGATTAACCTTTTTGCAGCGGCTAATGGTGATTTTTTGCGGACCCAACTGAGGAGCTCTAAACGCGTTAAATGATAATATGGAGCTATCTGTGCCTCTTGCCCTTAAAATATTATACTTCTGCAGCACGGTTTTTACAGGGCGAAGCGTGGGTGATGCCTCTGGTGTGACTGTAGACAGAATAAAATTATAAACTGCACCAGGATTTATAGATCAATGACTGCAAGGGCGTCGCCAGCTTATGGCTAAGGGGGGGGCAATGGGGCCATATCCATCATCATCAGCATGTAACAGTCCACTGCTAGACACAGGCCTCTCCATCGATCATCGGCTACTCGCATCCAGCTCCTGCCAGCCATCTTGCGCAGATCATCGCTCCACCTGGCCTGAGGGCGTCCTACACTACGTTTACCGAGACGCGGTGTCCACTCTAGAACCCGTTTACCCCAACGGGTATCGTTATCGGTTCTACGGCTGATATGGCCAGCCCACTGCCACTTCAGCTGGCTAATCCGGCGAGCTATTTCGGTGACTTTGGTTCTCTGCTGAATTACCTCATTTCGGATGCGATCCCGTAGAGAAACGCTACGCTGAACAATTTCGGGAAGATTACGTCCCCATGTCTTACTCCTCGATGCAACGGTATAGGATTTGTCTGCTGATTTTATACTTGGACGGACATGGTGGCTGCTTTGTACAGACATCTTATCACTTGGACTCCAGAACGGACCAGATTTCAACCGAGTCGAAGGCCTTCTCATAGTCCACAAATGCTAGACACAGGGGCTGATTATACTCTTCGGTCTTCTGTATAATCTGCCGCATAGTGTGGTTGTGGTCTATGGTGCCGTATCCGCTCCGAAACCCAGTCTGTTCCGGTGGTTGAAACTCGTCGAGTCTTGGCGCAAGACGGTTCGTGATCACTCTTGAGATTAGCTTATAGACGTGGCTTAGAAGGGAAATGGGTCGATAGTTCTTCAACAGGCTGATGTCGCCCTTTTTGAAGAACAGGACGACCACACTCCTACTCCACGTCTTTGGAGTTCTCCTTTCAAACATGACAGCGTTAAAAAGCTTTTGGAGCTCGGGTACGGGTTTACCTCCAGCCTTTAGCAGCTCTGTAGTAAAGTAACGCCGTCCTCTCCAGGGGCTTTTCCATTTTTGAGCTGCCCGAGAGCAATCTCGATTTTGCCAACGCTGACTTCTGGCAGGTCTTCAGTGTAATGACGAGTTAACGTGGCTCTAGAGTCTTCATTTTCGGGATCAGGTCGAGATGCATGCGAAGCGTATAACCGGCCATAGAAGTCTTCTACCTCTGAAAGGACTGCCGGCTTTGAGGCAACAACTTCTCCACTTGCTGTGGTCAGCTTCGTCAGGTGGCTTCTTCCGAGAGATTGTACGAACACCTTAGACCCCCGATTTTGCTCTATATCTCTTTTGATCGAAAGAGTATTAAAGCACCGGAGGTCGTGACGCATACGTTTATTTATCTCCCGGTTAAGAGCTCTTTTACCGGACGAAGTGGCTGGTGGGTCTTCACGTCGTTGCCTCATTAGCCCTAAAATCCCTTCGGAAAGTTTCGACTTCCTGCCTTTGCACCGCATGTTGCAAAATCTCCTACCTTCCTCCCTGAGGATTCGAACCACATTTTCAAGCTTTCGGTCAACGTCAATTGTGGTTTCCAAGGCAGCAAATTGGTTCTCCGGGTTCGACTGGAACGTTTCAGATCTTATCATGGTTTGGAGCAGTGTCGGCCGGAGTCTGGACTTCATCAAACGGACGCGTTCAGCTCTAAAGTCGATATTCAGAGTGCTTCGGACGAGTCTGTGATCGCTGCCGGTATTAAATCTGTTGATCACATCTCTGAATATGTGCCGCCTGTCCGCCAAGATAAAGTCGATCTCATTTTTCGTCATAGTGTCGGGGCTCTGCCACGTCCATTTCCTTTGGGGCTGCTTCTTATCTGATATAGCCGTGATGAAAATGGCGGCGATTCTAAAAACGGACGTCAAAATCTTAATGTTATTCTGAATATTTCAATATTTTCTACAATATACATTTAACCTTGTGAATTTATTTACGTTTTGTCATGCAATGGTAGTAGGTAAGGAAGTCAATTGCACTTGCACTTTGGTCGCTTTGCGGCTAGCTACATTTGATCTCTAGGGGGGGGCAGCTGCCCCCCCCTGCCCCCCCCTGGCGACGCCCTTGAATGACTGCACAGTTAAAGTAAAAGTCTGGAAGTTGTCCTTGTTTAGCCTCTTCTGTACATTAGAGCTTGCGTTTGATCTATCTCTGGACAATTGAAATTCCTTTTTTTTATCGCTTGCGAGTAGACCCTAAGGTAAACTAGCAAGCGATAAAAAGAGTGCACCTATGACTACATAAATATTTTGTACTTATTGTACCGTAACTTAACCGTAGTGTAACAGAGATAAAATAATGAAAAGAAAAGAAAATTATTCATTGGTATATTTAATTATTGCAGATAAGCTTAAAATTGCAAATTTCTTAAAAAGCGCTCCGTGTTTGCATAGTAAAGGGAGGAAGAGGGGAAATGGTATAATTCTCGTCTTGCTCATTACGTCTTTGTTCTACGCCCCTGACACACTGGGTGGCCGTTCCCTATAGCAATTTGTCTATAAAAACCTTATTTTAATTTTTCTTTATAAATACTAATTCAATCACAATCACAAATTTCCGTGCGCACATGACAAAAACAAAAAAACAATTGTGTAAAATTGTTTTATTTGTGCTTTTGACATCCTTTTACTGCTATTTATATTTTTGGAGACTAAACATTTAGAGAAAAATACATAAATAAAATAAGTAAAAAATATTCTATAAATAAATATATACATAATATTTAAATTAAAATAGGCATATGGTGCGATAATAATGCGGTCTTGCCCTCTTAACTACATATCAACTTACATAATATGTTATTTAATTGTAAACTACTAATAATATTATTTAATGTTCCTTTCATTTATGAGCATTTAATTATGAATTTATATCGAGGCACTAGATCTTCCAGTGCAATTCCATAATTTAATCTTCGCATCTCGGAGAGACAGAACCCCAGCAACCCAAAGGGTAAAAATGTAATAATTTCTTGCCAATTTATTATGGCGTTTAATGACGGCATTGCAGAAGGGTAAAACGCGATTTGTCAAGAAAACGTTAATTACTGAGAGAGGTAACATTAAGGGCTAATTAACAATTATTTATCTTTTATGGCCTTGTTGAAGCAGATAAGTTTTTGAAGTAATATTAATATCAGAAGAAAATTAACTAATATCAGTTTAAGTTTATTTTTATACATGTCTATAAAATTTATGAACGCAAATATTTACCTGATTAAGTATTAAGTAATTAATTTTGGTGAAGCTCCGAGTAATAAGTTGAGAATATTTTCATCGGAAATTCACGGCTCTATTAAAATTTTGACTTATTTTGACTAGTGGCCCGCCTGAGCATTGCACGGGTTGTGTAAAAGAAGATGAAAACCTCATATTGAAAACAGCAAATACATTATTTTTTTAGTATATGAAAGCAAGCAGGATGACCTCACTCTACTTATGGTAAGCGGATGTAAGGTCCAAATATAATAATATAATTTGGTGGTCTAGTTTTGAAGGTATAAGAATATCCGCGATTCATTTAATTACCGCGTGTTTATTAATTAGTCGTTGTTTTCCCGCAGCAGAAGACTTCACCTTTAGTATGCAAAAATCGATAGTACGAGTAGTACTATCGATTTTTGAATTTTTTTTTTGCAAGTTTTTTTTTGGATGTTTTTGTTGGTTTTTTTTAAATTGTTTTTTTTAAAGTTTGAATTGGAAATGGAAATCAAATGTTAACTTGTAATAAATGATCGCGGCCGGTGACCGTCCGCGACGCAGCTAGTACTATTGGTTCGAGTTTCGTCTGCATAAAAGTTTCAAGCCTCTCGAATTGAGCATTCATTCCCCGAACGTTTTGTCCAAAGCAGCAATGGCTGCCGTAGTTTGAGACCGCATGGTTGGTTTGCACTATTGCACTGAATTCAATGTTGTCTCGGTTAGTTTTTGGACCTGGTCCGTCCATCCGATTGGACTTCAACCTCTTATTCTGTGGGTAACCTTACCGGTAACTGTGGGTTGCTTGAAATTGATACCTTCTTTTCTGGTGATATGAACAAAGAACTTAAGCACTCTTCGCAAATAGAAGAAAGCCCAGCCTACATTAAGTTCATGCAAAATAGACGCATTTATGCGGAAGGCTGTCATTGTCCATAGGATCTAAAGCAATCTTCGCTAGCACCACAATATATTAAAAGCATTTATGAGGCTAAGGTCTTTCTTTAACGTCGTCCATGTCTCGATCTCGTAGCTGAATACGGAGCAGCGCCATCTAGCCCCAAACTAAGCATTAGCTTGTGCTATGGGTGCCAGACAACGGATAAACATTACTTACATACTTTTTTTTGTATATACATTTTTTGCATACATATTATACATAGAAACACCCAGAACGATACAAACAGACATGTTCATGCGCACAAATGTTTGTACCGTGCGGGGTTCGAACCCGCGACCTCTGGTGTAATAGCCGATTTCTCGACAATTACACCAAATGGCTCGTCAAAAGTAACCTTAGCAAAGTATCTCAAATTTTCAATAATACAAATCGTTTAACCGGCTCAAACCCGCTTGCGAATTGTAACTACGAGTAGACCTATTTTATAACAATTGCTCATGGATTTCTTGTTTACCGAATCAGCGGAGCAACCATTCAGGTCAGACACGCGAACATGCTATTTGTAGGAGTAAGTGATTAATCCTTTATTACAGTACATTCACGTTTAACACTGTGATACAATTTCATTGCAACATTGTTATAAAGATTAGATGGAAGAAATAAACGTTACGTTTGTGTATTGTCGTGGAAGTCTTTTGTTGCTAGTTTGATATGATGAGAAACGGTTACGTGATATGTTATCGCTTAAACTTTTTTTTATTTGTTCTCTGCTACGAGTATATTGATTTAAAAAGAGGAAAGATTTTATTGTTTGTTTGTATTAAATAGGCTCCGAAAGTACTGAACCGATTTGGAAAATTCTTTCACTGTTGGAAAGCTACACTGTCCACAGGTCACATAGGGTATTTTTGATACCGGAAATGTGGGGGGGAAGAGGGGGAAAGCTGATAATATTCATATTTGGTTGGTATTCATTTAAACTGACTCACTGAAACAGCGGTTAACCCGGTCGTGTCGAAAAACCTTAAGATCGTGGGTTCGATTCACGCCTTGGATATGGTTTTTGACAGAACTATTTCCGTGTTCAACTGGTTAGCCACTATGGCTGTATGGCGGCAGATTACATCTGTAGGGGTAGGTGTAATTTGCCGCTATAATAAGTTTGGCTGCATTCCGGAAAAAATACAATGGGCCAGTACACTTGAAATTAAAGGCTCAAAGAACAAAGAAGCCTACAGTGAGCGCTTGTTCACGTTAAGCGCTCGGGCGCGGTGGCGTGCGCGGTCGCAAAATATCAAACTTATGGCGTAGTATCTTCGATCACTAATAAAGAACTTATTAGTGATCGAAGCGTAGTATGGAAGTGTTCACGTCAAAACTCGCGCGCGGGCTATGTAGCGAGCACCGCGCCCGCGCCCGCCACCGCGCCCGCGCGTTCAACGTAAGAAGCACTGAGGCACATTGCTCGATTCTTTCCGATCTGCGCTGCGATCAATTAGAATAGAATTGAATAAAAAAGTTTATTAGGTATTTTTATAATTTAACTTATTCCCTCAAAGGAATAGACCGCAGTGACCGCTTACCATTATGTGCACTGCCTGTCTATTGATTATCAATAATACTACGTCTTAATAGGAATAAAGGAATGAGAGCTGTTTACTATTTTCAGAGAGGACTTAATTATCCTTTACCGGGCTGCTCCGCACCCATTCTGGAGAGATAAGGAATCCTTTGGATAAAAGCTTATATTTATTCACAATGACGAGTTAAAAGTCTTCAAATTTTTACCTTGGTATATAACTTATTTTGGTATATACGATCAATAAAACTATTCTTATCGTTCTTATTTTTTATGTAATTCTATTATTACATTTAAAATGTAATGGGTAAAGTCAATTTTAGACAAAACTTCTAAGCGATAAAAACCGCCAATGATGATATTATATCGATATGAAACGAATCGAAATAAACCGAAGTCGAGATAACATATTTTGTCTATACCCAAAAATAGCCATACGTCCACTTTTAATAAACTGACGTATGTACTCGACGGATTGTACGTTACTTCATAATTTCTATTTGTAAGTTTGTTCTAAAGCCTTGTTTACATTCAAAATCGATTCTCGCTATTACGTATTCGGAACGACACTTTTCCTTTAATTAAATCGTTAGAACTCGAAATGAGTCACTCGAGTCGTTCGTTCGGGAGGCGTCGTGCGGTCGGGAAGCAATCTGTGTCTAAGCTCCAAACCAAAACAATTTAACACTATGTCGGGCGCAAATAAGACGGATTTTATGAAAAGGGTGACATTCGCCCGCGTAACCCAAGCTAATCTCGTGAAAAAGGGATAATGCTGTGTTTTGTGTGAAAAGAATCAATGAGACTCCTATTTTTGTGCGTCGCATGTAATTTGGAAAAGGATATTTGAATGTTTTAGGTTTCCGCGCTTTGAAAGGATAAATGGAAGCCTTATAGGATCACTTGTCCGATTGTCCGTCAAGAACCATTTTGCGGGATACGGATAAACGTAACACGCTCATATTATTATTTTGATTTCGAAAGGCGAGAAAGGGTCGATTGTGAATTTATAAAACTTAGGTTAGTTATTTTCGTTTCGGATGTTTTCTGTGACTGGTTCATACAGTTCCACGAAGGATGCGCGATTTAGTATACTTTGAGATTTTAGCTTGTGTCTTTGTAATCTACTGGTGTGAGGTCAAGCAAAATAGCAAATTCCTATTCTATTTACCTAGCTAATAGTACCAATTCCCCCATCCCATTAGGTAGGAAGTGGTTGCACCATACCAATGCCCGAATGACGATTTAGTTTATTTTCCCTCATACTTTGCAGTCTGAATTATTAACAGTAAGATACAAAGAAAAAATATAATATGTATATGTTCACATGCGTTGTTTGAGTTAAGTTTAGAGCAAGTTATTATGTCTTACAATTGGTTCAAAATTTATTGAAAACAAGACTCAAAAAACAATCTATATTTTTTTTACTGGTCATAAATAGGTATGTTTCGTTGAATGTCAACATAGTTTCTATTAAAGTAATTTATAAAAACAACAACTAGTAACAAATAACTTGTAATTCCTACTTGTCGAGAAACTAGACATTACATTGTTACATCTGTTTGGACGATGTTTAGTTTATTTTTGTCTTAGAGTTGTTTACAATTGCTCTCCTCTTAATTTTCCGTCCGATTTTCCCCGAAATCTAATTCCCTTGAGGAGAATTAACGAAAACTTTTAATTAAATGTAACGCAGCAGAAAAATAGATACTTAGCAAGTTTCTTAATGGGAAGAGTAAAAGTGTTTATTTCTGTTAAAGTGGATATTTGGGAATTTCCTGTGTTAGGTTCAGATATCCAGGTTGCCGCCTTTTCGGATTCTTTGTGATGTGAAAACATGTTTTGTATTAGGTAATCATAAGTTAGCACTTGACGTTGTCACCACATCTCTACGTGTACTCATTGAACAACCATGTTTTAAAAGCGTCTTGCCGTCGTTTTACTTTTTTAACTACATATAATTATATCAGTTGACATTACATACTGCATTAAACCACCAACAATTAACAACTTAATTTATCTCACGATGGCGGGTGAGCCATACTTGTGTGTAAATATACATGCACATTTTCTTAGTGTGCGTAGCCTTATGAGCGCTCGTCTCGACCAATCCGCTAACTTACCTTTAGTTACGCACACCCAGAGCGCGTGTTAACATGTTTTACAACTACATGCATGGCCCACCTGCTATGTCTACGAGTACAACACAAAAAGTGGCACGTATCGCATATCAAACTACGGTCTTTGTTCGTCGAATTGGCATTCGTGAAATGCTAGTTTAGTGGCTCGCGTGGTCGTTAAGTTCCGTCATACGTCGCGGGTCGCTCCGATCACGATCAATTTGTTTGTTGTAAGTGCTGTCGATTTATGGCCGCCTCCATTTTCCGGAGTTTGCGTTAACGGTCAGTTTTATAATGAGAGCGGTCGGTATGTTATTGCCTGGAAAATTATTGAGGATTACAATTAATGGTCCGGTAAACTGATGCCGTATATGTTTCCTTTATTTATTCGTTCCATTCTTGTAAAGGTCTTAATAATGTTTTATCTTTTAAATGGCAGGCTTACATTTATTAATATTAGATCGCCTTCTACAAACAGTATTTAAGCCAAGTGGAAACCTGGTCCAGGCTTGTGTCTGGTTGGTTATCGGACTCCTCTATCAAGGGCAGAAGGTGTGTGTGGGACTCTGATGCACTAGAAGGGGCGGAGTTTATCCGCTAAGCCTCGGGGTGTAATAAGAATACAAACAAGTCCCTTTTATTAAGCTAAGAAAATACTTACTTACTCTTACTCCTACGGCTCAGCGACCCGAAGTGTGTCTTGGCCTCCAGAATGAGAGCACGCCACCTTTCCCGATCTTTAGCAGTGTGGCGCCAGTCCCCAGCCCGAAGTTCACGGAGATCTGACTCGACTCCGTCTATCCAACGGTATCTAGGGCGGCCAACCGGGCGTCGGCCTTGTGGAAAATAACCTTGAGCATTTCCGTCCATCTGGTGCAGGGATGTGCAAAGGGCTTTTTGGGGCCTAATAGAAGATGATTATCCGCAAGATGATTAAGCCGCATTTAATAATTTAATGTTCCTGAACCTCCCTTTTATATTTGTACCAAGCCCTGTAACTGCAACGTAAGGTAAAAGCCAAGCTATCTATTTCGAAATACCAACTCTATCTACTGGGTCGATTACGTTCTAATTTATAAGGTTTTCTTTAGCAAATTCGTTCGCCGTCACAAATCACGCCCCGGAACTCAGTTGCGTGAGGTTAGCCAAGGTGTTATCTTGTCACGTTTAATTTTAGACTGTATTCCGGTGGGGTAAGGTGCGAAGTAGGTTGTCACGTGGCTTATTTACCGCTTGTAAGGTTAAACTGAATTTGATTAGAAATCAGCCAGCTTCGGGTTATTACACGATGTTTGTACAGTGAGATTAGTAGTTGTAGTTTGCTTAACACCAATGAAATTTGTTAATTGGATTTTTGACAAAATAATTAAGGGTAGTTTTTTATTAGGTATTCAAGTATAAAATTAGTAACTAAAATTAGCGTTTTCGATCATAAGTTTAAATAAGTTGTTTTTTCTAGTAAAATTAACTCTCATGTTTTCACGGTGTATATTATGACTGCTACGTGACACTATATCATCGTGAAGTTGGTGTTTCATCTCAGAGGCTCTGTACGTGGCACTTTAGCTCTAAATATGAAACGTTGCCTTACACCTTACTTTGGGTACAATTAGTAAGGAGTGGCTCTTCTTTTTCCTCCGGGCATTTGTCTACTCAGGATACGCTTGCACCATGATCCAGTTATAATATTGGAACGACTGTCATCTGACATCTCTAAGCTGAGTTCTGTCTTAATTATAACAGCCAATGCTACATTATCATAAATTGTTTCTTATAAATCCTACTAATATTATAAATGCGAAAGTCTGGATGTTTGGATGTTTATTATTCAATCACGCCTAAACGGCTAATCAGATTTAGGTAGATGAAATTTGGCACACGTATACTCGTAGTTTATAACCCGGATTAGAACATAGGCTATAAAATTCCTACGGGAAACGTCTCATTCGGTTTTAAATTCTGGATTTTAAAATAAACCCAGAATCTAACACCGTATCCTAATTTTAACAGTAGGTGCCTTTGATTTATAAATATCAGAGACCTGAATAGTTTATACATTTTGGTATTATTATCACATGTTTACACCATTTGTGTTAACTATTATTCTAGTATACAAACAGACGATAAAGACCACTTAAATAAGTATCATTCAACAAATTGTTTACCTTAAGACAGGATTATTTTCTTACAAAGAAACGGCCCGGAAATAAACAAACTTTCTATTCTATGTACCTCTAAATATTGTGATTTGTAAGAAAAGCTCTTCGTAATGTTTACTCGGTGGAGTGCGGTTAAATCAAATAATTTCTATCACAATACGGATATAATACGCTTGAAAGAGCCAGTGGTAAGGATTTTGGGATAAAAAGATTAATCGCTGTGGTCTTCACAACGTACGATGTAGTTAGAACAATTATGTCATTGCCTTTAAAAATATAATGTAGTCATGAATCTTCTTTTTCCTGTCCCAATTTGTCCCAATTTCCAACGTCCCAATTTATGTTCCCAATTTATTTGCATGAATGCTTGTGTAAAAAGGAATTTGGAGCTTTTTGTTACTCATGTCAACAATATTTGAAAAGGTAAAGTATCTTTGTCAATGTTATTCCAGTTATTTGATAAAGTTTTACCTTTACCAAACTACTAAAAGTACTATGTTTTTTTTTTGTAAAAACCGTTATATTATGTTATTTAAGGTAAAAGTATCCAAAATAAATGTTTTCTTAATTCGTATTCCTAATCGCAAACAAAAATAAATGGCGATAAAAGAAGCAAAAACTATTTCTTACATTTTTATCGGTTAAAGATAAGGTTTAAGAATGTGTGATAAACATAGCTTGACTATCAATAGTATAGAATCACGTAAAACTTAGAACACAACTTTAGTTAAATTAATTGAAACCTTTTGTTTTCGGATCCGGTTAGAGTCTTGTGTCCTCTTTTTCTGACATATATTTAATATTGGGCAGTTTTATATATTTTGAGTATGATTACAAGTTACATACTACATAATATATTGAACCGTGTAAATACCGTTTCGTCCCACGTGGTGAACCGTACCTCGCGTCGCCCCCGACCTCGGATTTAGCCTTTATGATGCGTAAATTGCGCGAAAAATGTAGAACAATAAAATTAGTACAATGGAATTGTTCGTTCAACTTTTTCAATAATCGTTTGACACAATTAGTCGATTGTGTATTGCGATTTTGTTGTGTTGTGTTCTGTTTATTTATATGTGAAAGGAGGAGGGTAAGACTCCATAGTACCCTGGGCCCAGGTGTTAACTCAATGAAACTAGTTTTATTTGTAAGAGGATATATTAACAAGGCCTTGGTGAAAATTTGGTGAAATTTGGCTTTCCAGGAATCGGGTTATACGAATTATAGTAAAAGTGAGGTTATGTTTTAACATTGTGGTTTATTGATGTTATATGCGGATTATTTTGAATGGCTAAAGGTAAAGAGTAGAAGATCTGGGTTATTCCCACTGGTGGGAGTTCAGTAAGACGAAAGAGAAGAAAAATATAAAAATTCCCGTTCGTCCCGTTTTTTTTTTTTGGCGGAGGACGCATTTACGCGCCTTGGCCGCAGACTAGGGACGCCTGCGACAGTGTCTGGGGCTCGGAACTAGAGACATTCATCCTACTACCCACTAAACTCCCGCAGTTTCCCCTTTCTACCCGCTTGGGACGAGCCGGTGCCAGCCTTTTTAGCTATTGACCGGGCCCAACGTTTCTCACGCCTTGGGTAGTCTCTACATTTAATATGCTGCACTTAGGAGCAGGAGATAGTAGTAATAGTTAGATACTTACTTAGCTCTTAAAAATAAAAGAACAGGAAGTAAAATTAAACACTAATATAATGTTCAAAATATTTATTACTCATCTTCAATAATTAAGAGAATGTCATCCAAAAATTGATTGAGACGAATAACTGACAAAATCGCCTCATCATCCAAGACTCTTCTTCCAATGGAGTTACTGCGCCCAGTCGCAATGGTGCAATTTACACAGCGTTCCATGTCGTCAATATCCGATCGATAAGCGTAATCAATTGTCCAAAATAGAGAGCCAGGTAATTCAAAAAGCCAGATCCGTCAAAAAGTCCTTAATATTATGCAAAGCCGATGTTGTAAGCAAAAGTAATAATAATTGGGAAATACGAGCGCACTCAGAACGAAAGAAACGAACGAGTGACGGTGTTTTTCATCTGCCTGTCAAATGTCAATCGGTAAACATTTGCACACTGAAGAAAAATTATTAAAGGAGTTCAATTCGCTTTCATACATATATTCTGACATTTAACCGATTTATTTTATATCGACTTCAGTTCGGGCATGTATTTAGTTTTTTGGACTTTTCTTGCTTTCTAGATAGAAACATGTTACTATATTTTGGGATTTCCTTTAGAAAAATATAACCGATTTTTGATATACATTTCATCTAGTTAACTGCTGGGCCCAGAAATACCCGCCTCCTTTTTTGCATACGTATGTTGTTTAAATTGACGTCTCCGCTATATAGTATTATTTTCATATTGATTCCTTTACAATTAATAGAAAAAAAATAAGATGATGATGATTAATTTATTTTTTATATCTATAGGTAAAGTGAAAGGTTTTTAAGCTTAATATACTAAAGCAAAAACTACAAAATAGACAACGACTTTGAATTAAAATGGTTAAAGCTAGCCAAAAAAAAAAAAAAAATGCAACTTCGTTCAATAGTGCCTTATTTTATAGGAATAAATATCTTTTCACGAAGCATTAAAGAAAATCTCAATGCGGTTCTAGTTATATCAATTTCCTTTTCTAACTTTGCATTTTCTGTTTCTCCGACAACTGCAGTTTAAATGCGCTCTTTTCTCTAAATCTGGATGCAAAACCAAAGTAGGTATTATAAAAAGCAGTGAGTCGATCGATATGGCGAGTGTTTTATCATTGCTGTGAGTTGTACTTCAGTATGATTAAATTTTTAGTAAGTTCCAGTTACCGAAAAGATTTATCTGCTCAATAAATAATCTAAAACCATTTTTATTTGCATTTAATCATACTTATTATACTTATAAATGTTAATAATATAGTCTTTTTTTATTGGCAAAGGAGGGAAGCTCAGGTTTTTGGTGGATAAGTTATAAGAAACATCTGACAAAATTAGCCCATTGTATGTTTGTATTTTCTGTATATACATAAAGTAGATAAATCCTGAAAAATACAACAAAGTCAAATTTTTTATTGCCTTACATGTGGTTACAATGTTGTCATAATTATAAAAGTTCCAGAACATGTATAGTAGATAAATCCTGAAAAATACAACTTATAAGAATTAACAAGAATAGACGAAAAATATTTTTTAAACGCAAAATGTCTCACGGACGTGCTTGACCCTTAAGCTTAGTTTTACTGCTGCTTTTACTGCACTGTGGTCAAACTCTCGCCCTCTTTAAATTCTAAACCAGAGTCGTAAACAAATAGAACTTATTGCGGCCACATGTTCAGCAGTTTAAAATCTCGGAAAAATACTCGGGAATACGCAAAACTGGATTTTCCAACGAAACGAGTAAAATATTTAACATTATTAGGACTTTGTGTACGGTTGCTTTTATGTTTGTCACTAGCAATCCGCTTTTGTTGTCCCGGAGGCAATTTCGTAATTAGGATAAAAAGGACCAAAATAATGAAGTCTTGTCTGAAAATGACAAACAAACAATTTATGTATTTGTAATATCATTTATTTGACCCGGCCAAATCCGTCGAATGTCGTCAAAGTGCGATATCATAGATGATGAAGATGCGATAATATTAAGTTCTGGTTGGGTCGTAAACAACACTATCGACAAGAAAATATTACAATATATTATATTGTTAATTAATTCGATTTTTTCTTTTTTCAGATGCCGTGTGAAGACAACAAGAACAGTGCTGGTTTAGTTAAGTGCTAGAAATATGTGAAAGTTATGTTTAAGTGAACTAAGCATAAAAATGCTGAAAAAATTGTTTTGGACGTTGCTATATGGGTTCGTCCTTATGCCATCCATCGCCATGAAAGGTAAGAAAATATAGCTTTTTATTGCTTTTTAATTTATTATGCAATAGAACAAGTTTTGTTACCTACCATGTTTTGTTTGGTATATTTATTTTATGTAAAGGTTCAATATTATAATATGTACCTATATAGTACACTAATTAAAATGGTGACTCAATTAATTGCCCCTGAGAGAAGAGTCATAATAACCTTATTTACTTTTTTAATTTTTAAACCTTAACGAAATGCGTATCACACATACATAAAATTAAAGTTTGCGGTTGTTTTAATAAACCGTCGTCGCAGCAATGTAGGACAGCGCTAAAAGCACTCGGAATCGTGCCCAAGTCCATACACGAACGAAGATTAATGAACTCATAAGCACCAACGCAGTTTAACAGTGAAGTACTTTGTAAGAGATAGGATGATAAGACAAAGTTTTATTTTTGCTAGATCAATTTGGCAGACAGGCATGTAGTCCACCTGAAGTAAAACGGCCACGGCGGCTTATTTCATTAGGAAGCGACGTTTAATGTGCTGCCACCACTGAGCTCTATGATAATACGCTCAGCGTATCTTTGGAAATCAGTGGCTGCCACACATTGGCCTTTGATTGTAAGTATTGTGGCTCCAACATTAATAATACTGGAATACAGCCAGATCTGTCATGGTGGCAGATTTCACTTGTGTGAGTGGTAGCTATCCAGTCAGACTCTGAAAATGTCCTACCACCAACTAGACCCAAGGCAGGAATCGACATCTCGACGATTAGCCACTGTTCCACGAAGGTGTTTAAAATAAATAAATATAAATAAAATAAATATCTCTGGACATTATTCACACAACGCCATCTAGCCCCAAACTAAGCATTAGCTTGTGCTATGGGTGCCAGACTGCCAGACAATGGATAAACATTACTTATATACTTTTATTTGTAAATAAATACATAATATACATAGAAATAGAGGTAAACATGTTACATAAATCATTTGACTGGCTTGATGCCGCATTTGGTATACGCCACAGGTCTTGGTTTATTTCTGGACCAACATTAATGTTATGAACTATTGTGTTTGTTCTGTGTCTGTGGGTATTTGTGGTACCTTCGTTCTATCTGAAACTTTTAACACAAGGGCTCGAGCTACTTACTTTGGGATCCCTATAATAATATTAGTTAATATGACAGGATAAAGTTTCCAACATTTAAATTAGGTCATCGTTACAATTATGCGTAATTGGCCTTATTATCACGCGTGACAAAATGCGGGTTGCTAATCACATCACATGCTTGAGCTATCTTTGAAATATCTTACCTTGACAATATCTTGACTTTTCTTTCTATTTAATATAAGAGATTTAAGAGCATCGCTTTAGCATGAACTTTTTCTTTTAACTGTTGTGTGTAGTTTCTTCATGGTCTTCTACTTACTTTTCTCCTTTCTATTTTCTCTTCAAGTACATAATTGTTCTATCTGGTTCAAAAGTTATTAGGATAATACCTTTTGGAGTTGCGTTACGCGACAGGTTTTGTATGAAAACTAACGACCGTACGCGGTGCGACAAATGCACGAAAGAGCCCTAAGGTTTCGTGTCAGAAACATAAAAAAGTATTTTGCAAAATACGACATTTACAAGCAACGTGAAAAAATTTCGTCGAAAGTATTTTGCATATATTTGGGATTATATTTGTCATCATTTTCTGACACTATCCGCGAGGTAGGGTTAAAAGTGGAGCGCGGATCTGCCTCACTCCTGGCGCCCGGCCAGCCTCAGCCGCTGTCCGTTTGATTGTGTGTCGTCGCGACAACGTCACTCACTGTCACTCAACGCTGGCAGGTCAACCTGTGTACTGTTTTTTTTATAAAAATCGTAGACTGGATTTTATTGATATTTTATGAAAAATGTAATAAAAACTCCCAGAAACTATCAGGCGAGAATGGACAAGTATTCCTCGAAAACATTTTGCATATCCTTTATATTATAAACGCGAAAGTAAGGATGTATGGATGGATGTTTGTTTGTTACTCTTGTACGTAAAAACTACTAAATGGATTTTAACAAAACTTTACAATAATATTATTCACCAGAATAACACCTATAACGAATTCGCCTATAACGTCTTATAGTTCACGCGGGCGAAGCCGCAGGCGGATGGCTAGTATACAATATGTTTTGTCGTCATTTTCCGACTCAACGCGCAGGGTAGAGCTTAAAGAGCAATAGGAACGTCGCGATGGTTATGATAAATATTCTTAACTAGTTATTATTGTTTATTTACAACTGACAATCATTACGTCCAATGTGCACATTAATAGTTATAAAATAAGAGCTGAACATACCTTAATATAAAATAAATAAAAATTGCTTAGATCTTACCTATTTAATTGATTTATTTTATGAGACAGTGAGAAGTTGACAAAAATTCAGCAAAAATATGCTTAGATTCTGTTTTTCTTAATGAGGAGGTATTTGTTTTAATCAGATTATGCAGATCAATTGTTACGTAGTGTAATAACACAATTTAACAATGGCATGTTGAGTATGCTGCATAATTACATAAGCATTATCCACGGCTTAACGCCAATCACCCAGCTTTACATTATCGTGTGCTCTTGAAGAGAATTGCTACTGACACTTTAGAAAATTGTAGTGCTTCACTACCAGCACACATTTAACTCTAACCAACCCAAACTACAGCAATATAAACCATATCTCTTTGCCACAAAGGCGGTATTCCTGTACATCAACTGTCCCGTCAAACCATCAAGGATCCATTAGAGAGAACCAACATAATTTTGTCTTAAAGTATTGTGTCTACGGTATACAGTCACGTGGTGTATCAAGAGTGATCCTCGTCTGAATGTGAGCTTTATCACGTAGACATAAGAATGTAAAATGTAGACATACAGAAAGAGTACAGACTGTACATATTCTTGTAGAAATTACTTGAATTATTAGGTTGAAGATAATGTGTGTTGGTTTAATCTAAAGGGTGGGAGGTAAAACTTAAAGGTCAACAAGCGATTGATTGACTCCTATAGATTTTTCCCAGAAGTTTACGTGAATTTAAGGAGAAATTTAATACCGCTAATCGTTGTTGGAATGCTTGGAGGGTTTGTGGAAGTTCGTGGATTCTCAGTATTAATCACAAGGGGTCCGATAGTTTAAAACAATAGTGCTTCTTAAATATTATGAGTCAATGATTAGAATCTAATACTCGTACGATAGTAAAACCAATTATTGTCTAAATTCTCACATAAATATGTGAATGGCACCCTTTAGATGGCGCTAATTGAATAATGTCCGATATTATTTAAAAAATAAAAAAAAATAATAATATTTATATTATTATATTTTTCTTAAAATTAATGTAATATGTTATTATGATATCAACTACTGTTAAAATGTTTTAAGGACTGAAATGGTCTGTTTTTTGATTATCTGCTGAACATAAAACCATTCTTAATTTAAATGAAGAATTAAAATCAACCATATCGTCCACTGTTAAACATATGCCTCCCTTTGCGACCTCCACACCTTTTTTTTTTTTTTTTTTTCGGAGGAGAATGCGTTTATGCACCATAACCGCAGGCTAGCTAGACCCGCGGCCGTGTGTGGGACTCGAGACTTAAATGTCCACTACCCACTAAACTCCTCCGGTTTCCCCTTCACACCCAATTGGGACGAGCCGGTGCCAGCCTTGTGGCTATTGACCAGCCCATCCCTGGGTACCCCGACTTGAGAGGCCTCAAGTCAGGGTGGCGCCTAGGGAGGGCCACCCGATAAACTAGGTGACCCTCAGACTTGGCTCGAGCGACCTGTGCAATGCGGGCGTTGGGGGGCTACCCCCGCCCGCAGGTCAACCATCAGGCCGGAGAAGGCGTGCTAAGTGAGCTCGCCTTCTCCGGCCTGGCCGTCTACGCCGGAGGGGAGCAGCGAGGGGGTCCTCCTCGCGCTCCCGCTCCGCTGCCTCCTTCTGCGACATTACTTGTTCGCAGAAGGAGGCGGCCGCCTCCCACGCACTCCTGTTGGCGACCATGGCACGAACCATGGTCGCCAACGAGAGGCGTCCTCCGCCTAGCGCCGCGATTAGTTCGCGGCGCTCGTGTCGCCAGGCCGAGCACTCAAGGAGAGTGTGCTCGGCTGTGTCGTCGGGAGCGTCGCAGTGATGACACCGCGGTGTCTCCTCCCGACGAGGGACACGGTACAGGTAGTGTCCGAAACACCCATGTTGCGACCTCCACACCTGCATCAGTGGATGTCGTTTGTCCATTTTATTTGTTGCCGTTCCCCGCCTCACTAGTTCAAATAAATCAAATTCGGCACAGGCAAAGAAGCATGAAGAAGCTAGTATGAGATATAATAATTCCCCCAACGAGCAAACCATGCCTGAAAATCCCCGTAATGAATTAAAGACGTCCAAGGCTTTTATATTTTTTCGTGCAGGAAATTAAAACAAAGTTTCCCACGGAGCGTGTTCGTATCTAATTTATTTTAAGCAGATTTCTCGAGATTAGAAAGAAGAGGAAACGGTGACTTTTTCATTTCGCAAATTAAGTCTGGCGTGGACGAGGTTGATGGTCTTACTAAACCGCGATTTTTGTTAGAGAACATTTTAAAGTTTATACGAATTACCTAACGTTATCGCTTTTGCTTTTTGCTAATCGGATCAGGAACATTAAGTTGCTAAGTGCCTTTGTAAAAATCGGGATTTTTCTTTCATTTATTTAACGTACGGGTGGTCCTATCGCAAGACAAAGGACTCCACTAAAGCTAGCTCAAACCCAAACGGGGCCTTTTTAAAAGTCTAATTTCTTTGGAAGCTCCCATAGCTTCCATGAATAGGCCGCAGTCGTCGCTTACCATCTGTTGGGCTGCTTGCCTGTCTGTCAACCGAAATGCAAAAGCCAAAGTCACATCTTACCTTGAAAGTCGTTACGTTTTAAAAATATCGCTCAATTTGCTGCCATGGTCAGTTAATCGCTACAAAGTGAGCATTGGTTCGTCCCACTTAAGCTATGAAAGTTAAACTGGGGGAATTAGTGGGTAGTAGAACAAACACTAAACTGCTAGTTCCGAATCTTTCAGACGGCTGCTGGTCTTGCTAGCCTGCGGCTACGGAGTGTAAAACCATTCTCATCCGCTAAAAGGGCTACTGTGCTGTAGCCTCTTTCGATATTATGTTTTAAGTAATTAATCTTGCTGTGACTGTCGTATGTCTATACATGAAAACTATTGTATACCACAAGGGATGTAATTAAGTTTACTTTTAAACGAAGCTCATTATACTTACTATTGTGTATTGTAAGGTGTTGTATACGACACGCAGTGTTACAGTAAATATTAAGCGCGCGAATACCAGCTGAGACAGCTTGGCTGGCTGCCACTGACTTGTAACATGGCTTCAGGGCCTCATAGTTATGTTCCCATAATACTCGTGTAATAGATACGTAAAAGTGAACCGTACGTGTTTAGAATACAGTGTGACCACATGGAGTTAAATAGGCTTTGAATATTATGTTCGTAACAGTTTCATGGGGTAACTAGGTATTTTGCCTAGTCATGAGTCACCTCATGAAACTGTTTCCTTAGATAAAGTAACCTATACTCGTTGAGTTGAGATCTGATTGGTCGATTTCGATAGCTCCCAGCGTCGATGTTAATTGAACGTATTTTTTTTATTAAATGGGAAGTAAGGGTTAATGGCAATGACACAAATCATAAATCGTATTTCTATTAAGCAAAGGGGCATTTTTTATACATCAGTACATGATCCCTTTTTTATAGAACAAAAATTTCAGTAAGATATAATCATATTGGTAACGGTTGTATTGGTTTAGATGCCCCATAATCTTTACAATGCATTTGCTGAAATGCTTTTATTTCTATAATACACTTCTGTTGCATTTCAGACAGATAAAGATTTATGATGCTATGATGTCTTTTAAAATAAGTATGTAGGTACCTTATTGTCTTGACGAATCGTACTTAAGACCTGTGCTCCCGAGCTGGCACCAGTTCTAACGCGTCTATTCCGACTTTCGTATTCACTGGGGGTTGTGCCGACCGCATGGAAGACGGCCTTAGTACATCCGATCCCAAAAAAAGGTGACCGCTCAGATCCCGCCAATTACAGACCTATAGCGATCACCTCCCTGCTTTCAAAAGTTATGGAGACCATCATAAACCGGCAGCTCCTAGGATATCTGGAGGAAAACCAGCTGATCAGTGACCGTCAGTACGGATTCCGACGTGGACGGTCAGCTGGTGACCTCCTTGTCTACCTGACCCACCGATGGGCAGAAGCAATTGAAAGCAAAGGTGAAGCGCTGGCGGTCAGTTTGGACATAGCTAAAGCTTTTGATCGGGTGTGGCATAAGGCATTGTTGTCGAAGCTTCCCTCATATGGTCTGCCACCGAAACTATGCAAATGGGTCGCCAGCTTCCTAGCGGAGCGTAGCATCAAGGTTGTAGTTGACGGCTTCTGCTCTGACTTAAAACCGGTGAATGCTGGTGTCCCGCAAGGCTGTGTGCTATCCCCATATCAATGACCTGTTACAAACCAGTAACATTCATTGCTATGCAGATGACAGTACGGGTGATACTTCTTACACCGGTCGTGCAAATGTTTCCAACGCACATGTGATAGAAAGTCGGAACGGACTTGTGTCTCAGATGGTGACCTTCCTAAAAGATGTCTCCTCTTGGGGACGTCTTAACCTGGCCCAATTTAACCCGAAAAAGACACAGGTCTGTGCGTTTACCGCAAAAAAAACCGAATTTGTCGTTTCCCTCGATTTTGAGAGCACTCCTCTTGATAAACAACCGAGCATTGGGATTCTCGGCGTCGATATCTCGAGCGACGTTCAATTTCGCGGTCATCTGGAAGAAAAAGCTAAGCTTGCCTCAAAGAAATTAGGTGTCCTAGGTAAAGCAAGGTGGTATTTTACTCCGACTCATCGCCTCCAACTCTATAAAGCCCAAGTTCGGCCTCACATGGAGTACTGCTGTCATCTCTGGGCCGGAGCACCACAGTACCAACTTCTTCCTTTTGACCGTATCCAACGTCGAGCAACCCGGATTGTCGGTGCCGAGAGTCTTGCCGGTTGCTTAGATCCTCTGGCATTGCGTAGAGACATTGCGTCCCTGTGCATCTTCTACCGCCTATATCATGGGGAGTGTTCCGAGGAATTATTTGGTTTGATTCCTGCTGCTAAATTCCACCACCGTACAACACGCCACAAAATGCAGTTTCATCCAAACCACTTGGACGAGTGGCGATCAACTACCGTACGTTTCTGCAGACATTTTCTGCCGCGCACGACTGCTCTATGGAACCAGCTTCCCGCAGCGGTGTTTCCAAGCCAATACGACATAAATGCCTTCAAGAAGCGAGCATATTCCACCCTTAAAGGCGGGCAACGCGCCTGTGACCCTAAGGGGGTCCCGGGTGCTTATGGGCGGCGGTGATCACTTACCATCAGGTGACCCACTTGCTCGTTTGCCCCCCTATTACATAAAAAAAAAAAAAAAAAAAAAGAATATGCCCGAAGTCAGTGCCACAGTAAATATGAAAACAGCTGTGACGCCTTTGGCCAGCTGCCATAAACTTGTACATACATCTCGAAGCTCTACTTGCCTCGATAAACTAGCACTCAATAGTTATGAATGTATTGGATAGAGACAAACAATATGATATTTATATTAGAGCAATTAGATGTATTGACCATTTTTTGACGAGCCGTTTGGTGTAATGGTCGAGAAGTCGGTTATTACACCAAAGGTCGCGGGTTCGATCCCCACACGATACAAACATTTGTGTGCATGAACATGTCTTTTTGTATCGGTCTGGGTGTTTCTATGTATAATAAATGTATGTATTTACAAAAAAAAAGTATATAAGTAATGTTTATCCGTTGTCTGGCACCCATAGCACAAGCTAATGCTTAGTTTGGGGCTAGAAGGCGCTGTGTGGATAATGTCCAGAGATACTTATTTATTTATTTATTATTATTTATTTATTATTTATTTACGCGGAACAGTGGTTTCAAGTTAAAAGTACTCGTAGGTTAAAGATTTGACATGTTGGGTCTACCTATGTGGCAGGATTTCTAAAATGCGCCCGCATTAGGTGTACGTCCTGGAAACATTAGTTGGGTTAGGAATTACATTTAGCCGCTGCTTTCTGTTGAAGTCTTAAACCTTGTTGATTGCGTGCCATGGGGATAGCAATTGAACATATGCATTGCCAAAGTTACCCAAGCCGTGCCGGGAGATGACAGACACCTTCACTGATCACCCTCTAACCCGTTGTCCTAGGTGGGCGACGCGACACGACGCGACGCGACGCGACGCAATGTGACGTAATGCGACCAATTTAAACACGCGACGTGTGTCCTATGTCCGTGCGCGACAAACGCGGCAGTAGTGTTTTAACCATGGGCAAATATACTGCGCTATTACTAGAAAATTCATATTTTAAATACTTAGCCCTTCAGAAACTTCGTAAACATAGAAAAAAGACAACAGATATTATATATTTAGAGCGAAATAAATCTGTCAAAAGTGTATTCATACTCCTTCACAAAAATTCCTTTGCAAATGTCAAGCCGTCGCGCGTCGTCGCGTCTTGTCGCGCAAAAAACAAGTCCGCATTACGTCGCGTGTCGTCGCGCACTGACTAACGCGACAACGTAGGCCACTATCATACACAACGACCATTTGACATTTACGCGTCGCGTCGCGTTGCCGCGTTTGTCGTTCACCTAGGACAACGGGTAAGCGCCATCCCGGCCTACGCATCACTATGGAGAACCCAGCGCCAGTTAATCGACAAAAGGCGGGCACAGGCGAGTCCATTTCGATATTAGTGGTTATGAAGCTTATGATCAATATGTGAGTGTGACAGTGTGCCTGCAAATGAAGTAGTGACCAAAGAAAAATTGCAAAGAAAATTGAACGTGACTCTTTACAATAAGAATCTATGGCCTAGCGGATAAACAGAATGAACGAAAAAATACATAATGAAACCTTGCAAGCGAAAAGCACAATCCTCTTGCATTAACTGAAATTGGCGTAATACAATTGACACAATTCCCTTTGACTCCACTTTAACGGGCTCGCGTTATAATTGCACTAAATGGACACCAGTTAAGTTAATTAGGGCAGTTAATAATGTTATTGCTCATTTTCATGAAAGAAACAATGATATGCGGGAAAATAATAAGCTTGACATTGTTTGTGGAATACTGAATGTGATGAAGCGAATTGATTTTATTTTCTGCCGTCAATAGCGACCAAAAAAATTACCGACTTGAAAAAATAACACGAAAGTAAGAAATGACTTCTTTACTGACGCAATTTAAAAGGAAAATATTGCCAAGACTTTTTCCTTGAAATAATTTTCTTACTTAATTGGTGCTAAGTCATTTATTTGCTCTACTATTTTGCCTTGAAACTATTTGTCACGCAGAAAAAACGGAGCAGCTAGATATTTATCAAAGTCAGATAAAGCAACTCCAAGGTCTTAAAAATGTTGTTACTCTTGAATAAAAAGTAATTATGGAATTATCTTTTATTAGTGTCGTAAGAAGTCTGGCAAATAAAAAGAGTATTGAGTATCTTGCCGGTTGTTGTACAAATTGGTCCTGTCGCTTTGTATAATAGTTAAATCAAGCAGACAAATAAATAAAAATGATAGTAATACTAATAAATATGTATGAAAGCATGTTTATGAAACTCAAAGGAAGATAATTACAAATTATATGTTTCAATCACGAGTAAATGCGATACGAAGGCTTGTGTAACTTATTATTTTGAGAAAATAATAATCAATTACTTAAAAATAGTTTAAAGCACGTTTTATTTTTAAGTCAATAACAAAATTTTCATTACGTCACCGGTATCTTTTACACGAAGGCAAGAGCCTGGAATACCGAAATACCCGAATTAAATTGGTTAGCAAGGCGGGGGAAGTTTTCGGATTGTTTCCGAAGTAGGGGCCAACTCGCGAACTGCTCCCCGGTTCATTTGGCTAAATGAGCTCTGCCTTCAGCTGTTACTGCGAAATTGAACTCTATCACGAGGTGTTAAGATGTTAGGAACAGGGACTAAGTCGGGCCTAATTATGTTTAGACCTGATACGGAGTGATGTCAAATACGTGTATCGTTATGTAGACGGTGTACGGAGATGTTGGGTGTCAATAAGTTTGGTCGGATTTTGTTATGTAACGTAATTTTTCTTCTACATGTAGGATATCTTGGTGAGAAATATCAAATGTTCGAGTTGAAGTTAAACAAGGAAATATCTTAGTTTTTCTTTTGGACTTGACTCTTAAAATCTGCTCATAGAAAATTATTCTGCAATCTCTTTTATTAACGTAACCAAAAAGAGGATCGTTGAAATTAGCTCTGATCAAACTAGTAAAGTTATGACTGCCTTTGTGGAACAGTGACAAGCCGTTTGGCATTAAACCCAGAGGTTGTAGGTTCTATTCCTGCCTTGGGTCTGGTTGGTGGTAGGACTTTTTCAGAGTCCGACTGGCTAGCTACCACCCACAGTAATCTGTTCGCAGATAAAGTTCTCGAAATGACATAACTTATCGATGTGCGTGGGATGATCAAACGTAATGCAAAACAAACTCTTAATAAAGGTCAACTGGTAACTATGGTTATCTTAAAAGGACGTTTATCCTGCGGCTAGTTACGCAGAAATCTTTAATACAAGATTCAACAAGGTGACCCTTTAGTAAGAAAATGTAGCGTAGGAATTTTACAACTAAGTGGAAAAACAGTATACATTAAATTGCTGGCATAAGTCAGAAACGCACTTTCTTTCTTTTAATAGCCTCTAAAGCAGATAATTTGAAGGAATAGGTGTAAAAATAGAAGGCACATGCGTCTCTTTTACATTTTATTCTGTTCTTCTTATTCAATACTTTGAAAAAAAAAAACTAAGAATAAGGACTTAAGCTCATGTTATTCGAAGAGCACACTAAACTACTTTGTCAAAGGTAACTGACTAAAAAGAAGACATTATAGTAGGCTGCGTGCTTTATGTAATGTGCAATTATCAAATGCACTATCAAACCAGTCAAAGTAACTTGGCATGTTTCCAATAAAATAATAATTTCGATGCGAAACAACGGTAAAAGTACCTGACAATATAATTTATGTACGTATGAGTAGCGATGGAAAATGAAGTTAATTACAGTTCATGAATAAACATGGATGTAATGCGGAAGTTTTTGATGCGCATCGCCGCGATCTGGACTTTTGTTTTATTGTACGAAATAATGTGAATAATGTGATTATTCTAAGCTATAATTATACAAAAAAGCACACAACTATTTAATCGTTTTGGATTAACCTATTATTATATGACGCAGATATTCATAATGCTAGCTTTATAAAGAATATTTGGCACATACCAACTCTTATTATTCGGAACAAATTGTAAGGTTTAATATTTTAAAAATACAAAATAATTTATTTACCACAATTAATCACTAGTCAAATGTGACTTTAAAAAGAAAAAAAAGAGGGTTGGCAACCCTGAAATGGCGGCACGTCATTCAATTTTGGGGAACGCGACGCGGGGCATAGGGAAAAATCATAGATTGAGGATTAATTAATGAATAATCGGGTGTTCGTGTTAGAAACATTGTAAATAACTATTAATCCATTGTAAACAAGGATAGAATATAATGTTTGAATCGTATGTGGAGTTTTATTAAATCTCAGAAGTGGAAAGTGCCGGCGCTTTTATTTTAGGTAAATCTACAAAAAGTGGCTCTGTTTCTACACAATAGGCGGAAAAGGCGTGGAGGTATTTAATACATTCGAAAGAAATAAAGAAGAAATCAGGTATGACGAACTTAGTTCCAAAGTCACTTCGCTCCGAAAACCAACCTCAATGTGATAACTTCCTAACGCACAAACAAGCCGATAATGAATCATTATAAGACTTTGCCTGTATACTAAAATTAATGTCGTAAAACTGTGACCTTGGATTGGACAGCTACAGGAACGGCTTATAAAAAAAAAATCATGTTCATCTGCAAAATGAATAACATATGAGAAAAATTGTTAATTAATGGAAGATCAACTCAATCTAGACAAGAAATGGCAAAAGGTATGGTGGCGTCCAGAAGCCAAACAGATGAACTACAAGGACTTGTAGGAGGACAAAGTTATTAAAATTGAAAATAAGTAATAACAATACACAAAATATCAAGAACAAGTGTTATCAGATCCACAATTGAATGGATAAACAACAAATTTTTAACAAAACTGATCGCTGGTGGTCAAACTGGATACTTTATAACAACGGATTTACTGGGGAGTATTATATAATGTGTTCATTCTTATTTATTTCTTTAAAGTTTATCAATATTGGAATATAAAATTCAATAAATAGTTTCTATTAAAGTAATGAGTTACATACAGACTTCCCTTGTAGGTTATTTTAATTGCAAGAGTTTGTTTACTTCCACTATAAATTATTTCTCTATTAAATTCTAATACATTTACTTCTAGTAATTATAGCTTATATTCTGAAAGTAAAATAAGAAAAATATCTACCCTCCACAACCTGGTAAAAAGAGAAAAGTTGCTTTAAAGTTCATTTTCTGTTTCTAGCATGAGCACTGGTGCAATATCTTCAAAGATGATGACTAGGAGGGCTACTGCGGCAGACCTAGAATTAAAATTAAGATGTTCCCTCGAAGAACTCAAACAATTAAAAGAGGAGAATAGTCAGTCGAGATCCAAGTCTACAAATACAAGAAAATATGTCAGTGAAGTATGTTCAGTCAAATACAGAGATGCAACAGGTACAGTCAGAACAAAATGAGTGAGTGGACAATAGGTAGGTATGGTATAAATAACTTGCAAATAAATTGTATCATCGATACAGGTAGTGATGTCAATATTATGTCAAAAAGTGTTTATGATTCACTTCATATTAAGAATTCATTGTCTAAAACTGATGTTGAAATTTAGTTATACACTGGCAATAGTCTAGATGTCCTAGGTCAGCAAAACTTGGAATGTAAATTTCAGTTTAATTGGTCATTTTATTTATTTATATTTATGTGAATTTTCCAACTGTACTAGGTAAACTTACTTGTTCAGAAATTGGTTTAATTAAAAGAGTTTTTGTGTGGATACTACAAACATGCAAATGTCAGAAAATAATATTAGTCAAAAGGAGTCAAATTCAAGTCAAGTAATGTATCATAAAGCTACAAAGAGTCAGTCACAGTCAAGTCAGTAACAGTCATATCCACATGATGTAACATTACTTCCATGGGAAAAGTTGGTGTTGATTTTATAGATTATAAATTTATAACACAGTCAAAGGCACGTCAGATGTAACACTTTGGACTCTGTACCAGTTCACTCTTATGTCGGGGGCATAAGTGCTATTATCGAACTGCAAGTGTTTGCCGTGATGTGCCGTTGACTGTACAAGATTATTACTCAAATTATATTGAAATTAATGCCAGTGGCAAGTACTTATGCCAAACAGTAATGGTTTGTCTTAAAAATATATTTAGTAGACATGGCATACCAGTAGAGTTATTCTCAGACAATGGACCGCCATTTAATTAAGCAAAGTTAAAGAATTTTATTTTTAAATGAGGAATACACCTAGAGGAAACTTACTTTCTCCAGCACAATTGTTATCTCGCCATAGAGCTGAAACGACAATGGCAGGCACAACTATGTGCTCCCAATAGTCATATCGTCAACTGGCATAGTACCTAAAGTTTTAAATAAAAGCCTGGAAGCCCTCAACATTCCGATTAAAACAGTTAATTTAATACAACTTTAAACACATGCAGAATCACACGAAAATTCCTTTCTTCTGACTCTTCTTCTTCATTCAACGCCGTTATGCTTGGCTAACGCCCGCATACGGTGGTATCGCCCATTTTTATAAGGAAGAAAATAAGAATATAATAAAATACTACCATGACAGAAAGACTAAATTATTACCAAGACTACAAGAAGATGATAAAGTATATATTAAGAAAATGCCAGATACTCCATGGATTCCAGGTGAAACAAATGTGAACAGCCTAGGCTTTATACAGTTGAAGTGTCAGATGGATTTATAGGAAGGAGGAATAGACAGCATGGTTTAAAGCCGCTACAGTCTCCTCAAACTGTATCACACAAGAGTTCAAATATTGGGATGTCTCCTAGGTCTGATATGGTAGTACCATTTATGGAAGAACATACAGCTCCGGTTAATATGCACACTGAGTGTAGGGAAATTGTAGGACTACCAAGACGGTTGGATTTTTATCGAGTGTATAATGTAATAGACAAATATAAAAGTTAAGTAAACATTTTGGTGGTGACTGACTGTGAGGTATTATAATGTTATGTCGTATGAATGTTATTATATGACAAAGTTATGTCTAATATATTGTGGGATTTGGGATGATATGTACCTATATAAGAGTTAAAAGTTATATAAAAGATTTTTTTTTGGTGACTCCTGTCAATGACTGATTAATGTGAATACATACATATTAACTGCATGACTGCAAGTCCAGTATGTGGTTTTATTGGTATAAAGTCTTTAAGTCAAGTCTACTATATAGTCTTATTGTTGAATTATTTAAGTTAAGTAGTCCTTGTTGTCAAGAGCTTATGTTAAAAGTCGAGTCGGTTCTGTAAAATTGAAAATAATGTTTGTCTAATAGGGGAGATGTTGTGAGCATGTATGACACAACTCTGATTAAGTGAGGCATCTGTCAATTACTGGCAACACTGCACACTTTGTGATGGCGTCTAAACCTGAACATGTATCTCTGTGTTACATTTAAGTCTATAAATGAAAGCCAATCGTATAACAGCATATAGCCAGCTATAATAAACTAATACACCGGGTGTGCCTTATACTTGAAAATGTTAGAAGTTTAAAAGTATATATTCATATCAATATTTGTTTCTATGAAGCACCTCCTGATGGTTTGGGTTTAGGTTGGCCGGGGATTTACCGCACTTGGCCACTAGAATGGGCCATTGTACGTGAAAAATATATTACCACCACCATCACTCAAACCATCTGAGCTCGGTCCAGAGCTCCAGCACTGCTGTGATGTCTCGAAGCACCTCCCGCAGGGTGCCGCTGTTGGGTAGCAGGCGTGCTCGATGATGGTCCACACTCTTGCACTGCAGTAGTACGTGGGCCGGTGTTTCTTCAGCGTCCATGCAGCCTCTGCATAGCGGGCTGTCCGTCATGCCGATGTTGAACATGTGCTTATTTAGCGTGCAGTGGCCTGTTATAATGCCCACTGCGTGTCGTAGGTTCACTTTGGATAGTTTCAGCACCTCCTGATAATCCTACTAATATTATAAATGCGAAAGTCTGGATGTTTGGATGTTTAGATGTTTGTGTGTTTGGATGTTTGTTACTCAATCACGCCTAAACGGCTGAACGGATTTAGATGAAATTTGGCACACGTATAGTTTATAACCCGGAATAGGACATAGCTATAAAATTCCTACGGGAAACGTCTCATTCCGCGGGAATATCAATCTTGAAACTGCTGAACCGATTTGAATAGTTCTTTCACTGTTGGAAAGCTACACTATCCCCGGTGAACATGGGGTCACTGAGGTCAATTATAATACGCGCGGCGTTTTTTGGTCCTGGAAGTTTGGGGGAATATTTGAAGGGGGAGATTGCGCGCGGGTGAGGCCGCGGGCGGAAGGCTAGTTTACAGATAAATACCTTTATATTTTAACTCAAAGACTTCGTTCTAGTAATTTGTAGGAAATATATCATGGATTTATATTCCCATTGGTAACGTTTTTATTTAGCAATGAGATTTATGTCGTATGTATTATTTTGAAACCTGAACGACGTTAGGCATTGCGTTGAACATGTTATTACGGTCTGATGAGTTATGGAACTTGAATTATCCTTATTTTTAACTAAATTAAAACTTGTATTTTAAATGGACAACAGAAGCTCTTACTTAGGTAATTGTCGCGTGTTGTATTGAATATGTACATAGTTGTTTTGTTTCGAGTTTCAGACAAGGTGACTCTCGGTCTCGCGGAGACATCCGGTCGCTTTGAGCCAGGGCGAGGACACCGGGATGAGAGCGGACGCGGTCGTGGCCGCGCCTGCAGCGGTGTTGCTCCCGAGCGTCGGCGGAGGCGTCGTGGTGAGCGTCTCCGGTCGCGTTGGGCCAGGACGAGGACACGGGGATGGGAGCGGACGCGGTCGTGGCCGTACCCGCAGCGGCGCTGCTCCCGAGCGTCGGCGGAGGCGTCGTGGTGCGCGTCGCAGTCCTCGCGGGATTCGACGGGCTGCTGGAGTGGAGAGGGGGATGGAGCGAGCGAGCGCGACGGCGAGGCCTTCAGGAAGATGGGAACGAGGTTGCGTTCGGCGCTCCGTGAGTTGACCCCAGAGACGAAGTCAGAGGCGAAGTCAGAGGCGAAGTCAGAGACGAAGTCGAGACCAGGTCAGAGACCAGGTCAGAGGCAAGGTCAGAGACAAGGTCAGAGGCAAGGTCAGAGACAAAGTCATCTTTTCTATTTTTTTTTACTTATTTATAGTCATTATATCAGTCACAGAACTGATGATTTGATATGAATAGGTCTGTCATGTGATTCATATGTTCAAAGTGATAATAACTTTGATACACATAGGACTTCCATGTGAATGATATGTCCAAATTGTAGTAGGTTTGATATGAATAGGGCGTTTGATATGAATTTGATATGAAATATCATTTGATTGATATGCCCAATGGAGAATAACTATGTTACGATGAAGAATATCGTATGATTGATATTAATAAATTATATCTTTATGAAAAATAATTATCCTATGAATAAGACTATCATGTGTTTAATAAGATGATAAGTCATAAAGAGAAATGTGCATTTATTTTAACCAAATATCAGTGAAAAGATTTGTTTTGTATGTGCATTTTATTTCCTTTTAGTAATTAATTAAGTAGTGTATTAAAGATTCTTATTATTAGAATGAAATAGAAAATAATTTCGTTATGATTTTATATTAGCTAGTCGTAATATGAAATAATTGAAGTTTTAAAGAACACCCGGTTATTACAATACGATATACTATTATAGGTTGTAATCATTTTTTTTTTTACTGAACCTTAAAATGTTAATTTGTTTATATTTTTAATTGTAAATAAATAGGCAGCGCTTCTTGGATGGTATGTTTGCTGAGTATGGTGTCGATTGCTTTTACACAACGTTAAGGAAGCGCTGCTCATCCTTAAACCGCAGGGTTCAGGGCAGCCCCAATACCATTTTAGAAATGTTCTCGCGTGGGTTTGACTGTCTGTACGTTAACCATTGTTCTATGGTCCTTAAACTGACAAATAAACAAATTTATCAGAGTAAAACTGCAATGAATTTGATTTGACATTTAAGTTTAAATTGACATCTTTTTGACATTGTTTTGTTTGAATTGCAATTTTAATCTGTTTTTAATTTATTCTTATATTGGTTATTGTATAATATTTGTAATTTATTGTGTTATTTTGAATTTTATGTGTTGCTTGTGACATTTTTTTGTGAAATTCGATTTAATGTGTGATTTTTATAACATTTGAAATATGTTTGTTTATTTTATATAATTGTGTATTATGATCCTTGATGGTTGAAATAAATGTATTCATTCATTCATTCATAAGGGCGGAACGTCGGCATAATTATGAGAATGGATGGGTTCATAATTTTGTCGCATCGCAGCCTTGGTGGCAAGAATGGATGGGTTTGTTATCAGGGTTGCGAGGCGGTCCGTTAGAAATGGGCTCCATTTGTAAGAATGGATGGGTTTGCAAATGGAACTTATTCAACTTATGACAATGATGAAGGGTATAATCTGTCTGTGAGAATGGATGGGTTCACAGAGATTATGTATTTTTATTGTGCATGAGGACATGCACTTAAGGTTATTAAATACGGAACGTTGACATAATTATGAGAATGGATGGGTTCATAATTTTGTCGCATCGCAGCCTTGGTGGCAAGAATGGATGGGTTTGTGATCAGGGTTGCGAGGCGGTCCGTTAGAAATGGGTCCCATTTGTAAGAATGGATGGGTTTGCAAATGGAACTTATTCAACTTGTGACAATGATGAAGGATATAATCTGTCTGTGAGAAAGGATGGGTTCACAGAGATTATATATTTTTATTGTGCATAAGGACATGCACTTTAGGTTAATTTGTTTACTGTTGTGTAATTATGAATAATAAAAGTATTGATATTTGTACTTGGGGTTAATAATGCATAATGTACTATTATGGTGTATTTTGTAAATAAGTAATTAAGGGAGCATTTAATTAGTATGAATTATTGTTGTTGAATGTTCATTTCGGAGATTCTTACTAGAACTGGATGGGTTAGTAAGAAATAATACTAAGTACCTTTAGGTTAATTACGGAGATTCATGCTAGAATTGGATGGGTTAGCATGATTTAAAATTGCGAGAATTGGATGGGTTCGCAATGTTATCTTGATTGGTCATCTTGACCGTAAGAATTGGATGGGTTTACGGTCATGAATGATGTTAAATGATCCTGTAAGATTTGGATGGGTTTACAGGATTATTAACGAAGTTGGTGGTCATTATATTTGTTGTTTCATAAGATTATGTTAAGTTGTTCATTGTTGTTACGTATAAAATGTTGTTGTTGACCTCATATACCCACATTAAATGATAATTTATGAATCTTGTTAGTGCCACCCCGCCGAGTGTAAGGTAGATTATCATATTTTATTATAATATCATTGATAATAATCCGTCCTGAAACCGTGTATGGGGACATACACGAAGGTCAGGATGGACGAGTGTAAGGTTTAATATTTTAAAAATACAAAATAATTTATTTACCACAATTAATCACTAGTCAAATGTGACTTTAAAAAGAAAAAAAAGAGGGTTGGCAACCCTGAAATGGCGGCACGTCATTCAATTTTGGGGAACGCGACGCGGGGCATAGGGAAAAATCATAGATTGAGGATTAATTAATGAATAATCGGGTGTTCGTGTTAGAAACATTGTAAATAACTATTAATCCATTGTAAACAAGGATAGAATATAATGTTTGAATCGTATGTGGAGTTTTATTAAAAAATATTATATTAATTATTATTCTGTGCGTATGTTTCACAATGAACATATTTTTTGAATATTTATTTCAGATCAGTTCCATTATTCACAGTTATTTGTTATTCAAATGTTGATTTGTTTTACGTTCAATATTTAACTTATTCAGAATTATTGGCAAAATAACAAATATAATATTTTTTCGTCGATTTTGAGAATCAGAGTTACCATCATATAGTTTTTGTTGCATTACGTTGCTAATTGCGATGAATTCAAGTTTATTTTAAGACTAGCATACTCCCGCGGCATTGTCCGCGCGGGCTTCTTTTTACCCGGAATAAAAAGTAACAAATCAGTTCCGTGGTTTCGATAAAATATTTATTTTTTTATGTGTTTTTTTTTTGTAAGGACAAGTTTTATATGCAATTTATACCCTTTCAAAGTTAGCTAGTAATTATTTTAACAATGTACTCAATTTGTACACCCATCCATCTCATATTTCAAACAAACCGAATCACGAATTAATTCCCAATATTGAGTCAATTGAGCCCATTAACTCAGTCTTAATCAAATAATTACACATGATCGGTAGATTAACAATTAATTACAGATTGTATTGTTTAGGCGCCCTTTATTAGGATTAAACGAAGTGACCATCCGCTGTTCGCAATCCATTTAATTAATTCACAAGCTCATTATTCCGATAGTGATTCCAGTTGTGTTTCAGCATGAATATTGCTATTTTTGTTTCACTTTTTGTATGGTACCTATGTTTAAGACCTTCACTTTGCATAATACTGATATATAATATGTATTTGTTATTAACTTACTTTATTTAGCTTTAGTTCGTGTTTCGTCCACGTTGACTTAAACTTAGACACTGCAGAATGGAAACTGTGTTTTTGTAAATTCCTGTTAGTAACTTATTTGTATTAAATTACAACTAAATTTTTTCTAGTTTTGTACAAAAACGTTAGTAGTTTGTTTTTGTGAAAAAGAAACAAACATCTACTTATTTTTAATTATCAATATCATAAAATCAATTACGCAGCAGTCTGCCTGATGGTAAGAGGCCAATGCGGCCTATTCCATCGAAGGATGCTTTACTGGGAAGAATCACAGAATGTCTTGCCAATGTTAGGCTCCTCCTTTTTGAGTCTTCAATTTCAAGAGTTTAGCTTCTCAGCTTTTCAAGTCTGTGATTTCAAGTACACATTATATTGTCGAAACTTGTGAAATGTGCTACTATCACAGAATAAGAAAATGGTCCTTGTCTTGTTCTGTTGCTACTATAAAGGTCGCGTCTGTGACGGCTGGTATGGTAGCAGATTTTACTAGTGGTAGCTAGCTAGTCGGACTTTACTTTAAAGTTACCAACCAATATACATATAATATTATAGTTGGATAATTTACAAGTTCACTACTTACTAGTTGTCGCTTCGAATGTGTAAGTTCAGTTGTAACAATCGTGGTATGAAGCCAACTGCTTCAAACGAGATTCAGTTAAGTTGTACAAGTGTATTACATAATCAATGTGGCGGTTATAACCCAGTTTATACCACCCAGTCTTGTTTTCTTTAATGCGAAAAGAAACGATATGTAAACGTTTCAAATGAATTGATAATATGTCCCTTTTCTTGATACCTTAACGCCTCCGTGTTGCTTCCGTTGTTATGGCGATATTCGGGGTCCTCTTTTTGCTTGCCATCAGGCTAAATGGAGCCATTGTACTGAGCTTCTATATAAAAAATAAGGTTATTTATTCTCTACAATACAACTCTATTTAAAAGACACGGCTTTAAATTGGTAATCTCGATATTTCAAACAAAGTCCAACCGCAAAAGATCTAAACTATCTTGTTAATGAAAGTAGGAGCTTTTTTTTTAAAAAACTAGCCTGTGTTATTCTTGCTTGTTTGTTGCGTAGTCACACTCAAAATTAATAAATAATGCCATAACAAAAAAAAACTAATTAGGTTTTTAAAAAAATAACTAGAACTTGACCAATGAGTTTTAATATTTTATTTTATAATATTCTCATTGATGCTGTGTTTATTCTTATTTCTGGACAGTAAAATCTCCGCAACATCACTACATATTTGCGAATGCCTGCTATGACGCCACCAGGCATTGAAACAGCACAAATGAGTCACTATGTGGAATATGTTAACGGATATATGTATGTGTTTTTCAGGGATTTAGAGCCGGGGAACATTCGATTTAAATGTACTGTTGTCATTTGCCGGTGTCACCCCTCAAAAATTGTTATTCATATTAAAGGTTATTGTACTGGACTGTATTTTAATTCAATTGATAGCAATTATGTGTGTTTTTTAAGACTACAAAACCGAATTACGGTATGTATTTCAAAACATAATCGAGATGTTGATATGATTTTTAATTATGGAATAATGGATAATTGATTCTGAAGTACACAACTGTTAAACAAACTGAAAAAAATAACAACTTCGGGCATGACGGGAAAGGGGAGTTTAGTTGGCAGTAAGATGTTTTAGTCCCGAGTTCCACATCATTCTACTTAAACTACTGGACCGACAAGATGGTTACATGTGCATAAGCGTAAAATAGGTATTTAAAGTTTAATAAGTGAAGATTTATACAGTACATTTTAAATGATATCTCACCACAATTCACGAAAAATCACGCACCGAATTTACAAGCTCAGTTGCGGTTCAATGTGGATATATTTCTCTCTTTATTCTGGTAGCCTATGAAATTACTTGATTTATATCGTATACGTGGATACTGAGGCAGCCATACAAATTGGATAGATATTTTTGTGTTTGCAGTAACGCAGAAGAATTGGGCAGAAAATGTAAGTGACTGAAAGTATTTTAACTGACTTCTAAACGACGAGGGGTTATCAATTCCACTTTTTCTTTCGAAATGTTTAGTGAAATGAAATGTTTTTTTCTTTCAAAATGTCTTATTCATATAAATGGAAGACTTGGAAAATAGAAGATCCTAAATAAGGCCTAAAGTCTTGAGAGACTAAGCCTTGATTCTAGAGGTACTAAGGTGGGATAAGCTATTAGTGAGTAAATATAATTATATTTTATCGACAGGTTGGTAAGTGAATTGTGTAGGACGAAAATCATATTCGTTTAGCGACCTTTTGATTTTTGAATACTTAATTAAGTTATGTGACAATATTTGCAAAGTGGCATACATATTTAGGACTTGGAGTCTGAGATCAAAAAATAGATTTTGTAGTCACCCTACCACGGAACAATTCACACGAAAGTTGCTTGAGTTTTGAGGCTGTTGCAAATCACACCACCGTGTGTCTTTGTGTAGTTAATAAGATAATAAATGAGATGATGTATTGATAACGAGATGAAAAATCAAATGCGATTATTATTCACATAAAAATTTATGGTGTGGTGATGAGAGATGGTGCAAGAAAGGGAGCAAAATCATTTACAACAAGATATTCAAGAAAAGAATCGAATCCACCGAAAATGGTTTACTGAGATTCAGCGACGAGTATAATCTCTATCATACGCATACGAAAATCACACAGCTCACCACATCCCGCAGATAAAACCGACGTGCGAACCGAAAAATCACGCACAGAAATTTACCAGTGCTTAGTTGTGCGGCGAGAGCGTTACTCGCGGAAATATTTCATTTTATCCTTTGAGGCGTGTTGTTATGAAAACAGGAGTTCGCCGAGTTTCCGGACCATTCACGGCGGGAGGAAACATCGGAAAGATTTATTAAATTCGCCCTAAAACCCTCACGTTGTCGCGAATATTATAAAAGGTTCGAGTCGGATCATGCAAGATTTCGGTTTCGTTTTGTAATTAGTACTTTTGTGTAATGGAACGTTTGAGTGTTGTTTGTGTACCTCGCAGGATAAAGGGTTTACGTGACGTTTGTGTTAATAAATATTTTTGTGTTGAATTTACATTTTGTTTTTGGATTACTGTCAGCTAGAAATGACGGGTTTTATGTTATGTTTATATTACGCTCTAATGAGTTCTTACTTCATCAGAAATATTCACACTTGCAAATCTATCAAAAGAATAAATAGAGTTCTCAATATAAATTTTGTAAAAGAAAAAACCTTTTACATTACTGTAAAATAATATCATATGATGAACATTTATTTTGCCATTAGCGTAAAATCAAATGCTTGCTTGGATTAAGTGTAGTGTAAACTTATGCCCCAAATTTAAATATATAAAACGTAAAAAGTAGTTAAAACATCAATAATCTCAATATTGCAATAGTTTAAGGGGCAGTTTCCAAAATGTAAATGGCGGGGCACCGTTCTTATGAAATTTCGACGACACATTACTTTATTTCTTATTCTCGACTGGTAATCGAACTGAGACATTTTACGCTAGGTATCTAACTAAGCCACTTTGCTGTTATCCAATCTCATCTTATGTTAATCTTCCTAAACAAACCTAGCAGTGCTCAAAAAGGCCCGATGCTATCCACGCCTACAACACCAAAACCCAACTAAATACAAACATGGAACTGGCAACTGTATAATTTACAGCGTTCTGTACGACACATAATGGGTAAGGTTTTGTCCATTAATGCGTCATTAACGAATATTTAATAGGGACTGAGTGGCTGAAAGTTGAACACTGTTTTACTGCTAATCAAAATTCAACTATGCTAATTTCGGAACTGGAGCACTATTAAGCTCACTATGTTCTGCGCTTTTCGGCGCTTTCGGGACACATCGGGATATTTAATTATGCGTCCCAACTATTATACGTTTTGTCTGAGGACACACGGCTCGGAAAGATAGGTAATTGTTTTGGTTGGTGCTGAGAGATATGATGTTAGGCTGGTTTTATATGCTGGCTGGCGCATATGCGCGCGCGTATTGGCATTCACTTTGCCATGTAACACAAAAATACTTAAAGCAAAGATTTAAATCTTTGACTTAAAGTGTATAGCGCAAATACGCGGTTATAGGCAATTAAGGAAACCAAATATAGGATTCACATTTATTATTAGGTATAAGGTTGGGAAATAGGGTGTGACACCGGAGGTTGCCGGTTCTATTCTTACATGTTAGATACATTTGTGTGCACAACATATCTGTCTGATCACTTAAACCGATAGGGTCAGATTGTTTATTTACAAAAAAAAGGTTTATGAGTAGTTTTTATATGCCGTTGAACTGCCGTTGTACAAGCTATGCCGACTTTGGTGCTAAAAGACAGTAAGTAAATAATCAAAAAAGATTTATTTATCTATTTATACTAATATTATAAAGAGAGGAAAGATTTGATTGTTTGTTTGTATTGAATAGGCTTCGAAACTACTGAACAGATTTGAATAATTCATTCACTGTTGGAAAGCTACACTATCCCCGGGTGACATAGAGTACTTTTGATCCTGGAAAGGTGGGGGGAGGGGGGATATTTGAAAAAAATTACGCGCGGGAGAAAACGCGGGCGGAAGGTTTAAAGAATACGTAATATGTTAAGCATGTGGAAATACATAGAATACATGTTGCTTCCCTACTTATGTGGAACAAGTGCAAAAGAATGTGTGAATGATTAAATACGAAATAACAAATACTTTTAAAAAAAACTGGGCGCTACATCCGTATGTCCCTTACAATTTGACCTGACTAGTTAGCATGAAGGTAATTTAATCATGTTATGACTACTGAAATGACAAAACGGCGAATAACCAAACCTGTGCGTGGCAATCATTTAGGCCACTTAAAAACAGTGCGAATTCAGCCCAGTACTGTTTAAAATTTATCTTTCTGCGGCTAATGAATAATTCTGTTTATGTAATTACTGCGGGATGAATACTCAGTGAATGAAGCAATACTTATGGCTTAATATGTATTAGCGCTTCGTTTAAATTATTGTTACGCTTCGATTTATGTTTTTAGTTTGGTATGGCCCACGGGAATTACAATACGCTATACGTCTTATTTTTATATTTTTTCCAGACAAAACGTTCCCATAGTCACTCAGCTATGATAACCCATTGAAAAGCTTTATATTCCAAAATTATTCTACTGGGTGTCATTATCACGAAACCTTTTGAATGTCATTGTCCAAACGTTTTTCATTCAACTCTTTTAAATACAAATAAGCGTCCAGTACCAACCTTTTGACAAGCCAGAAAAAAACTTAAAACAGAAAACCTCGTTTCAAAAACGTTCCGACTCCAAAATTAGAAAAAGTCCACGTAATTCCCGGCGCGACTCAAACAAAAAGGCGAAAAAAGAAACTACCCTTCTACAGTTTCCAGCGTCATTATCTCGAATAGATGTAATTAATTTGACGTGCCCCGGGTCGGCCCTTAATTACGGCGAGCCAAATTAAGACGCCGCGGGAGAATTATCTAAGACATTCTCACTGTCTGATGTGGACCAACGGTTTTACAGTCGAAGGTGGGTTTAAAGAAGTAATCATTCGTGTTCTAACCGCTAATGGGATAACCAAAATTGGTTAGTGTCTGTACACTTTTAGGTTATTTTTAAGAAAATGAATAAGTTACGATTTGACACATGAAACATAATTGTCAATGTGTGGGAAGTTTTAAGCTCAGAACAGATTTTAATGACAGACAACACTTTCTCATTTAATATAATATTTGTATAGATAAGATATTGCAACCCTGTTAAATCGTTGCGCAAACGTAGACACTTTTTGTAGCCGTGTTTTTTACCATCTCATTATTTATACCATAGCAACAGTGTAGCCGCTCGGGTATAAAACCCGGAGGTCGTGGGTTCGATTCTCGCCTGGTTGGGGGTAGGGCTTTTTCAGAGTCCGACTGGCTACCTACCACTCCCACAGGTGAAATCTGCCGACATAACAGCTCTGGCGTTCCGGAAATATTAATGTAGGAGCCAGTACATTTAAAATCACAGGCTCGAAGATTAGATGAGCCCACAGTCTGGCAGCACATTGAGCGACGCCAGTAAAGTCTCCCACAATGGAATAGGTCGCAGTGGCCGCTTACAATCAGGTGGGCTGCGTGTCTGTCTGCCAACTGATATATGTAGTATAAAAAAGTAGTCGACACACGACACAAAAGTGTCTTCGTTAACGCAGCACCTTATTTTTATAAGGTGTATACTAAATTAATTATGGTGTCTAACTCTAAGAATATTAATGTCAAAATGTATAAATAAAATACATGATACAAATATTGCGCTAAAACACAGGACAACTGTATTCCAGAATTTAGCCTTTGCTTCCTTTGTGCAACGAGTATGTTGAGTTTATTTATGTTGCGTATTCCATGGACAGTGTGTAATCTTTCGGAAACTAGATATATGAGTTTAAACTTTTCTGGCGGCGACAACCGTTGGTGAATAATTTTGGATAAACATCGTGCCGAATGGTATGCGGTTAGGAATATATTTCACGTGGTTTTGAATTCTACATTGTGAGTATTGTGACTAACATTACTGTGGAAAATATTCAACATTTTTAGTATCATGTTATGCTGGAAATCTACGATTCATATTTTTGATCATAGTATTCATGCTTTTAAATCTATGGCTACTTGGTGAAAGACCTTGTTCTCCAGAAAAAGTTGCTAATTATAGAATTTCAACAAACAGTACAGCCCATTATAATGGTTCGTGGCGGCTACGGCTTATTTTTTCCTGTGTTTACTTTATGTGTAATTTTAGCTTCTTTATTATTGTTTACCTGATGGTAACTTTTTTCTTCGGACTATTCCCATAGAAAACATTTCATCGGGAAATATCGCTTTATATTCTGCCATAACGTGGGCTCTTTTGGTCGTTGACCTTCACATAACAAGTTAACACAGAATCTTTTGTTGAAATTTTCTTGACACGGATTTATTACTAGACAGAAAGGCAGAATTCACTAGTAGGAGTGGTAGCTAGTCCGTTGGACTCTGCTTAGTAAAATAAATAAGAAATATCAGAAGTTCAATGATCACTCCATCACTATCTATTATTATCTCTCTTCTTAATAAAAACACAGTTCCTAAGTTGTTGAAAGTCAACAAAACACAACTGAAAGTGGACAACAAGGCCGGCACACGCGCTTCCGGCTCGGAACCACGTGATCGCGTGTGCGGAAATGGAATTTTAAATCCGCACATTGCAGGTACTTGCTTACCCGAGGGTGTAGGCTTTCCTGTTTTTGCTTTGCAGGTTATTTTAGGTGGTTAAATATTGTATATATTTTGGAATAATATGGATAATATAAAATTCGATGATTGCTTATATATCGTCACCCAGTGGCGCCATTATTGAATAAAAAAATCCTATTTTACCAAACAATATTATAATTATGTAATTTTTAAAGAACCCTACGGATGAAAAGTAATTTTTTGCATCAAATAATGGTATATCAATCAAAATTGTTTTTATACAAATTATTTGCGGTGAATCGCAACACATTAAAATAAAATACGGTAGCTAACTGCAGTAATTTTTTGCATCAAAAAATGGTAAATCAATCAAAATTGTTTTTAAAAAATTATTTGCGGTGAATCGCAACACATTCAAATAAAATACGGTGGTGCAGAGGATAGTAAGGTCGAGCTATGAATTAATTGGGTAAAATCTTTTGATCTTATCCAATTAATTCATGGAGTGGGTCAAGTTGAGCCAGTGCGTGCCGCGGCCGGATAATGCCCTGTGACGAATAGTTCCGCGGAGTATCTGAGGCAACGGGGCAGTCTTAGGACCGCCAGAATTAATGATGTCTCTCTGTAAGGACTCAAGAGTTATCGTTTGTCTTTAGGGAGCTCGAAATTAATTAAGTTTCTGCCAATCGCTTTCAATCATTAGGTCGTTTGTTATGAGAACGGTATTAATTTTAATATTTTTCCTGTATTTAAATACATAAGAATCATTAGATCCCACAATATGGCAGCGTATTGAGCAATTTTTCCTGGTTAAAAAGTCCAACAGTAAAATGAGATGTAAACGCAATTTAGAACCCATAAGATTGCTAGTAATTCCGCAAATTCCATCTTTTTCTCCAAAAAACTGTTTATTACCTAAGAAGGTACCTACTTGCCATATTGTAAAACAACATACAAGGGAGTGGAGCATCACAAAAGATCAGTATTATAAAGGTACATACATTCATAATAATATTACATGATTACTCAACAAACTTTAAAGAGAGTTATTCCAATTGTTACAAAATAACGAACAACAAGTTCACCAGTTATTTGCTAAAAAGCAACTTCACTAAAAACTAAAGCAAAAATGTCAAATACAGTAATGATAACGAGGTAATAGAGGCACGTAGGTAAGTGAAACTAGTTCGAATTCACCAGTTTTTACACCGGAGTTAAAAACAGCACAAATAAAATAAGGCAAAAACTGCTACTGTATGTTTTTCTCTGTATTTTCTATTTTTTTTCCAACCTGCATCCCGCATCTGTTCAATATTTGTACTGCTCACCCGGAGGAGTAAAACATTCGTATTGTTTATTTAACATTGTTACGTCAACATCTATGAATGATTACCTGAATCGATGGGTGGATGGATCGTTTCCATTGAAATGTACGAGCGATACTTTTCTTTGTCGGTGCTGGTAAATAATGCAGAATCATCCACAGAGATTCACACCGGCTTTTATGCTTTTTTCATATCATTTCAGTTGCCAGAGAGGCACATAGTCTTCCTGATAGTAAGCGGCTAATATGACCTCTTCCATTGAAGGGCATTTGATGTGGAAGCATCATTTTATGAGCTGCAACACTCAACAACATCCATTGTATATTTTGTAATTTTTATATCCTTTTTTAAATTATTAGGCTTGTTACGTATTTATATAAAGATCAATTTTAAATATGGGTAGTGAATTGAAATCAAATCCTCTAAACAATCTTTACAAACTGGATTAATCGGCGTCAATCATATCTCAAGAACTATCAAAAAACGTTACCGTCATATTTTTAAGGTCTTAATCTACCCCCAAATAAAACAGTATGTATCTTTCTCGGGTAGTTCTGTCCACAAATATTATTGTGTTACCGCAGTAACTGCATAAAACAGAAGTCTCTGAAAAATGGAATTGTAAAGTTGCTCGGTCCCCTTGGAATCAGGAAAGATTAAGGAACCGTTGTATAGATAGACGGCTGGAATTCCATTAGGAAGATTGGAAAGGAATAGTAAATTTGTCAGAGCCATGGTTGAGGTAAAGTTCTGGTTAATTATATGGCAGTTTTGATGGTAGTAAATGTTTTAGGAACTTCATCCTTTCAGTCTTAATATTATTAAAATAATCATTCAGAAGATTAAAAAAGAATAAATTTTGATGTTTAACGTTGTAAAAGGAAGCGGTAAGGGTGTTTAAATTTTAGTAAGAAACGATTATACTTTTCGCTTCACTAATAAACCTTACTATACATTCAGACTTTTTCGATTCTGACTTAGAACTTCTGTGTCAACAAGTAACTTCACAAGTATTGCCGTGAAAAGCGAAAAAGGAAAAGCAGCTTTACAAACTTGACACTTTTAAAATAATATGTCAACTATCGTTTTTTGACAGATTTACAAATGTACAAAGCGTAGGCAATGCTGCCAATATGGCGGCTAAAGGACAACTTATGGTGAACAGCATTGATAGTGTCAATGGTGAACAGACTGTAAAGAAAAAATATAGGAAACACAATAGGAAAATTATAGTATCACTGAAAACCAGCCAGTCCCAGCAAGAAACGCACCAGAGACGTCCCGTGATAAAGGAGATCACGTAGCGCGGAATAAATTCTAAATCACCAATCTCTCATTGTTGTTTCCCGCAACGCTCGCGTGATATTTTTTACTATTGTGGAAACGATGCCTTACTCCGTCTTCTACGTTCAGGGCTATCATTTTGATACAAAAGTTCTTGAACTTTGTAAATAAAGTTATGTATTTATAAGCAGAAGCGTTTTTAATTTATTTATAGCATTCTGAAATAAACAATACAATACAATAGCTTGATTAAAATTTTTGTTATGGCTTTTGTTTTATTTTGCACTGAGTAGTGTTTTTGTATTAATTTATAAAGACAAAAGCTATGCAGTTCAAAATAACTCCCTTATTTACTTATGTTATTGGAAATGGCACTAGTTAATGCATTATTTTGACCTATTCAAAGGCAAAATGTCTTGCTATGAATAGAAAAAGCACAAATAAATTATTGATAAATCTATTTAAAAGAAATTGTATAATTTTGAGTTCATGGTTTACCAATAAAGTGCGGGGTGAAGAACAATACCTATAACACATTTCCAAGTTTGAACATTGAGCAAATAATCTCCAGTACATGTCTAGGTACTGATCTCTCTATCAGATAAATTCTTGATTAATTAATACCTGTCAGAGAGATAAGAAGCGGCCCTTTAAAAAAATACTGCGTCTTTAATATCTGACAGATAAATATCATAATCAAGAACATAATTATCTTACAGTGTTATAACTTAACTTTTATCTCGTATATTTCTCTGTTGTGTAAAACGTGGGTAATGTTTTACGTCTCCGACCTTCCGCGAGTCTAAGATGGCAGCCCTATGTATGTTTGTTTTTATTCCCCGTTCTTCCAGAATCCATTCCGGGCCGGGTATTCATCTGCGGCGGACAAATTACCCATTCTATCTGTCATCCCGAATACCTATTACATTTTTCCTCCCACCTTCTGTTTTCCCAAATATTCCCAGGATCAAATGCGTGATTGATGTTCACTTGACGCGTCGCGTCGCCAGCTAATGTTGGGTAGAAAGATTGATATGTTCCCTTGGGACTGGGGCACGTTCCGTATATTTATCCTATTTGAATGTTGAATCTATCGGGTTGGTGGTGATGTCTTTAGCGAACGGTTTCATTGAGGAATGTTTTAGGAAGTGGAGTAACTTCTAAGTTGTTGTAGAGAGTGATAAGTTTGTTATTGTTTTGAATTTATACTGAAGGTCAAGGAGCTGAAATTGGAACTGAAATTTAATATCCCCCTATCGACCAGATGTAAGGCAAAAACTGAACCCAAATTCTGTAGGGTGGTCAAATCTAGTAAAGAACAAATTTAATAAATACATACAGAGACAAACTAGCACAAAAACGATAATTCATAGTCAAATTAAGTTTTAAATGTAATATAATTTTAACAATGTTTTCACGATCCCTGATTTAGTGCATTTAATCGAGATTGCAGTGTATAATGTGCTAACTACGCCCATCCTTTATCAACTTACTGTAGGGCTGGTGCGTTCGAACACTTGCAATATTATGCAAAAAAATTGTTACAACTTCTACCTAAAAGGGACCACGGTTAACTCTAAGATTTGATACCATAGATTTTAAATTCTTGAAAAAATATATTCACAGAAAAGAACGGATTTATCACCTTTTGTGTAACCTTTATAGTAGGTACTATCTTCTTACAGAAGTTTTAAGTATGAGTTAGCTCTGCCATTACCCTTCATTTGATGAGTGAGTCCGAAACGCAATGTTTCTCTCCCTTCTTCCCATCCCCAAGCCATATAGCCCATCACCTTCCCAATCCTTCCATATTCTTTTTAAGGTGTCCGTGGTTGGTAATGACAACTTCCCTCTTCTTCAACCTAAGGTGTGATCGTTCATCATACGTAAAAAAAATACACCATATTTGTTCTTTGTAATTTTTATGATACTTCGTAGCTCTCTTTTATTGTATTGTTATTGTTGTCTCAGATTATATTAATACTCAACTCTTCTTTAGTTGCAACCCTATTCATAGGCTATATCCATCCAAGTTGTGGCAGGCTTTTATCTAGATTGCTCAAGGCTTGGAGCCAATTACTCCTAATTTTCTATTGAATAATTGAGACGGCCACGCGGTATCCGTTTGCGTGAATTTAATTTGTTTAGGACAAATTTTCTTTGTTTAGGAACAGAACTGTGTTTTTAACTTTTAACATCGTGTGATATATACATGACATTGTGTGTTTTCCTAAATCGTCGCTTACACATTACTTATTAACAATGGTTCATTGTCTAAATGGTTTGTTTGGTAGAAATCTTGCTTTCAGAAGTAATAAGTGGTCTAAAGGTACGAAACGCACCAAATAAATAACTATTAGTAATAAAATGTTTGTGTTTAAATTAGTAGGTAATACTAATATAATAATATGTCATATTTGTAATACTTCTTAATACAAGTAACTTTGTTACTTACTGTTGGTTCAGTGACGAGCCATTTGGTGTAATGGTCGAGAAGTCGGCTATTACACCAGAGGTCGCGGGTTCGATCCCCGCACGGTACAAACATTTGTGTGCATGAACACGTCTGTTTGTATCGGTCTGGGTGTTTCTATATATAATATGTATGTATTTACAAAAAAAGTATATAAGTAATGTTTATCCGTTGTCTAGCACCCATAGCACAAGCTAAATCCCTAGTTTGGGGCTAGATGGCGCTGTGTGAATAATGTCCAGAGATATTAATAATAATACAATTTTATGTAATTGAATTTACAAAATAATAAAAATAAAGCACCACTTCCAAATGCGCCAGTGAGACAGTATTTTATCATCATCATATTATATGTAGTTTTACTTTTATCACACAATATAACAAAATTATGTAGAACTCTAAATTAATATAATATATTACGTGTTAAAGCGCTCTATCAACTTAATGGATCTCATTGTTATTATCTCACCCGCACCAAACACTATTGGTTTCAGTACAAATACTGGTACTGTTTGCCGACTACCAACAGCTAATATTTGCTATGCAATGAAACTGATGCCAATATTACTACGGTAAATCTAAAATATTTTACATTTAGTGTCTATTTACATGAACAAAATTAAAATGTCTCTGCACTGTAAGAATAATAAACTTGAACTTAATATATTTAATTAACATTATGTACTTGTGACTGTACCTGAAATTTCAAGTGTACTGAAGTCAGTACACTAGAAATTAAAGGCTTGAAGATCAGAGGAGCCTACAGTGGCAGCACATAAGCTATGCCTCCTTATTAAGTATCCCACAATAGAATATGCCACAGACAGCCGCTTACCATCAGGTGGGCTGCGTGTATGACTGCTAACTGATTTGACAAAAAAAAAATCGTAGCAGTTCCGTTAACATCGTATAGCCTTTATTTTTATGCCTTACTAGCCTTCCGCCCGCGGTTTCACCCGCGCGTAATCTCTTTTTTTCAAATATTCCCCCTTCCTCCCACATTTCCAGGATCAAAAGTACCCTATGTTCACCGGGGATAGTGTAGCTTTCCAAGAGTGAAAGAATTATTCAAATCGGTTCAGTAGTTTTAAAATTGATATTCCCGCGGGAATGAGACGTTTCCCGTAGGAATTTTATAGCCTATGTCCTATTCCGGGTTATAAACTATACGTGTGCCAAATTTCATCTAAGTCCGTTCAGCCGTTTAGACGTGATTGAGTAACAAACATCCAAACATCCAAACATCTAAACATCCAAACATCCAAAACAAGACTTTCGCATTTATAATATTAGTAGGATTAGTAGGAAGTAGGATGTAACTTTTAATACTCAATTTGTAGCGTTTGCGTCTATTAAGTTTTACTAAGTAGATAAGCGCGATAAGTAGATATGCGCTTAGAAATAATCTGGTTTTTGTAAAATGTTAGAAGTCCTGTAATATTGTCCAAGCAGAGAAAATGGTTGTTTCCTCCTTGCTCGGGTTTAACTCGCTACTGGCCTTTGAGACTTGATATTAGCTCGTTCGTGTCTCGTACCGGGTTGTTGTCATTTTCTTGGTCACTGAAGAGGCCAGCCAGTAGAAAATAGTCGTAAATATTATTAATTTTCTTTTAAATAATGAATAATTACGGGTTGTTGTCATTTTCTTGGTCACTGAAGAGGCCAGCCAGTAGAAAATAGTCGTAAATATATTAATTTTCTTTTAAATAATAAATAATATAGCCTGATAAAGACTGACTTCTTGTGTATATTGACAAATATTTACGATCTGTGTCACTAGTTTCATGTTTTGACAAGTCTAGCTTACATTGGAGTGACCGCTTACAGACATCTATAATTTTTGAGAGGGAACTCAAATCAATTGCATGAAAAACTGAAGAAGTTTGAGAAGTCTACTACTATCCAGAGATAGTGGCTTCGATGCACAGTACGAACATTTCGACACCAGCAAATTAGACTACGCTAACTCGAAATTTTGCAAATTTCACTTTTTTACACCATACTGCTTAATATATGGAGTAGAATCTACCACATAAAATTCATATAGAAATTCTAAAAAATAACAAAGTTACAAATTAAAGAAAGCGCTAAGTAAATGTACTTTTTAAAATCACCCGACATAGACTACGCTAACACTGGTTGGAGGCGTCTTGTCGGGAATCGCGCCTTAAGTATCCGAAAATTAAATATTCATATTCACGGGATTAGTGGTGATGCATTGATAAAAATATTTATAAGTGAGTTAATCATAAAACAATAATGTCTCAATATCGAGCTCATTTTATAGTGGAATTAAGCAAAAACAATAATTGCCAATTGACGACTCGTGAAGAAATAGCTGAAAAGTCAAGTAGGAATGATGAGAGAGGTAAGTATTGATGTTGAATATTTCATTTAAAACGAATTAATGAATGCAAATACTTTTAAGTAGCCATAATAATAAATTAAGGAAAATTTAGGCGCTCGGCATCTTGTCCGCGTAACACTACGCTATGCTTACTTAGCGCTGTTTTATTCGTTCAAATGCCGCGCGTACGTGTTGTAACACGTACAACTTAGCTTATCGTATAGTTCCGAAAATCGTTAGGTTAACTGATAATGTTATATTTTTAGGGTTTCTTTGTCAAGTGCCAAATAATGAACAATTGAAATTGAATTTTAATTGAATATAATTTACATTTAATTATTTAACTTTGTATATCTTTAAGTTAATAATAAAGTTAATGTTTTCATAATTGACATTCTTTATTTATGCAATTTGTCCACAATTCTATTTAAAATTATTAGTATTATGATTTTGTACATTTCATACTAAAGTAAGCTAAGTATAAGTTGGCTTAATCTTTAAAGCATTACTTAATCAGGGTTTCTTGTGAACACTAAGCTAACTCGAGCTAAAACTTAAACTAATAATGATTATTAAAATTAAGTAACAACATTCCCTTAAGCATTAAAAGATACGTAAGTGTATAAAATTTCATAAAAATCTGTAGATAAATAAAAAAGTTATCACAAGTTTCCTTTCAATCCGCTCTGGTGTAAATATGACTTTTCTAAGTTAGCGTAGTCTTAATTGCTGGTGTCGATTTGTGGACATGAACAATTGAACATATCTGTATCTGATTGGGCGTTCTTATACTCGTATAATAATACTAGCTCGGGGCGCCCGCTTCGCGGTCGCGCCCAGAGCTAGGTCGCTCCGCGACGCCGGCCGCTGTCGGGCTTCGCCCTCCGCGGCGCTCGGCCTTCGGCCTCGCTGACGGAGCTCGGCCTGCGGCCTCGCAAAATTTACATAACTGGGTTGGACTGTCCGTGAGCGTGTCCTTTTCCTTTTTTAACGCCCAATTGGGGCATGAGCGGACTCCTAGTGCTTTGTACAAGGCCGCTGTCGGGCTTCGCCCTCCGCGGCGCTCGGCCTTCGGCCTCGCTGACGCAGCTTGGCCTGCGGCCTCGCCAAATTTTCATAACTGGGTTGGACTGGTCGCGGCAACGTCCATAATCTTTTAAACGCCTGTGCGGGGCATCAGCGGAGTCCTAGTGCTTTGTACAAGGCCGCTGTCGGGCTTCGCCCTCCGCGGCGCTCGGCCTTCGGCCTCGCTAACGCAGCTCGGCCTGCGGCCTCGCAAAATTTACATGACCAAGGTGGACTGTCCGTGAGCGTGTCCCTTTTCTTATTTAAACGCCCGAGAGGGGCATCAGCGGAGTTCAGTGCTTCGTACAAGGCCGCTGTCGGGCTTCGCCCTCCGCGGCGCTCGGCCTTCGGCCTCGCTAACGCAGCTCGGCCTGCGGCCTCGCAAAGTTACATGATTGATGTTAATTTTCCGTAGCAGTGTCCAAATTCCTTTTTAAACGCCCAAAGAGATATTTACTACGTCCTAGTGCTTCGTACAAGGCCGCTGTAGGGCTTCGCCCTCCGCGGCGCTCGGCCTTCGGCCTCGCTAACGCAGCTCGGCCTGCGGCCTCGCAAAGTTACATAATTGATGTTTATTTACCGTACTTAGCAGTGTCCTTATTCCTTTATAAACGCCTAAAGATACATAAACTACGTCCTAGGGCTCCGTTCAAGGCCGCTCCTGACTTAGCCCTACGCGGCGATTGATGATTGATAGTAAATATACAAAATACTTTCTCTCTGTCCTGACCAAGTAAAATGGGTAGAATTCGGTTCTGGCACTCGCCGGCCGCTGCCGCGGCACGCTCGCTTCGCTCGCTCGGCTCGTGCGTTTGTGGTCGCAGTTCTAACATAACCTAAACTCACACAGAGTGATGCTCCCCGTGGGATTCGAACCCACGACCTCTGGGTTTTAGAGCCAAATAATGTGTTTGAATTAATCACATAAGACCATTTTTGGTACGTATTCGTAATAACGTTCTTTCAAGAAAATTTTCATACAAGCTCACTGCCCTAATATAAAGCTCCAAGTCCAGTACAAAATGTATGGGGAAATCCCTTTGGTAGAACAAAAATTATTTTTAATTTTTTTCCAATCCGCACGGATTTTTACTGAAATTTGGGCTGAAATGAAAACAAAAGACGACATTTGACAGGTCCTCATACTTGTTTTTGTCCCGAAATCGACATTTCGATTTTTTACATTTTCCCCTAAATCTCCAAAATTACCCCGAAAATGGGGTAAATTTATACACCATTTGTTAGGAAATGTCCGTCGCAACAACAAAGGTCATGCAACATTTTCTTCTAAAATACCTCCTTTCATCTTAAAAATCGATTCAAAAATTCTCGCAAACAAAAGATTTTCCAAAATGGCCGCTTGCTCGTCCGCCATATTGTTTGGAATTTTTTTCACATTTTTTCCTTAATGCTATTTAATTTTCACAAATAATAGATTTTACAGAGCTACTCTACGACCCATATTGGCCTCTCCAGAGACTCTCAAAGGGACCCCTTCCGAAAAAGTTTGAGCCTCCACAACTCCCTGTGTTGCCAGTTGCCGTTGATTAAAATAGTCAAATGTCATTTTGGGGTGCACAATTTATAACGCCTGGGAAATATTTTTCGCGAAAAGACTTTATTTCTATTTTCGACCTTTTTGGGGCATAAGTCAAAAACTACCAAAAACTTCCAAAATATTTTTTCATCTGGCAATACTTCACGCTAAAACTCATAACCGCTTAGTACATTTGAACTTTTCTTTTGGTTCACCAACTGCCCGAAAAATCAATGTGTAAGTTTTGAAAACCAGAAAATTTTAATCTTTTTGTGACAGCTCGTCCGCCATCTTGAATTTCTCTGATCCCGTATTTTTCCCATATACTACACTATATACCGCATCGAACTGCATTTTTACTTTTTTTCTCTGTCCCACCCAGTCGGCTAAACAACTCGAGATAGAAGGCCATGTCGAAAATTTTCGTTTCGCCCTCACGCCCAGTGTTGCCAGGTGATTGTCAAATCTCTACCATGATGTCATTAGGGACCCCGGAAGACATGATTTCTCATACTCAGATTTTCTCCAAATGCCGTATTTCGAGTCGACCCTTTTTTGGGCCTTGTGGCAAAAACTACCAAAATCTCCCAAATCTTTTTTCCACGTAGCAACACTCAACACAGAGCCCCACCTTGCCGCTATACAAAGCAACTCTGTAAAGTGTTGCCAAATCAGTCAAAACGGGCTTTGAAATTTTCGAAAAAAAGTACTTTTTGCAATTTTTTCTCCTGCGCGGCGGCCATCTTGAATTTTTGACAGCGCGTATTTTTCCCATAGACTACACCATAGACAGCGTCGAACCTCATTTTTACTTTTTTTCTACCGTCTATAACATGGCCCCGACAACTCGTGAAAATTGACGACACCCCAAAAATTTCTAAAATTCGCCACTCCCAGTGTTGCCAGCTCTCGTCGACGAAACTACCAGAAAGTCATTAGGGGCCCGCCGAACTATAGATTCGTAGCCCTGATTTTCCCCTAAATGCCCGATTTCGAATCGACCCTTTTTGGGCCCCTGGAGCGGAAACTACCAAAAACTACCAAAATATTTTTACGCCTGGCAACACTCGACGCTAAGACACACACCCGCGCCATACAACGTTTTCGCATAGAGTGTTGCCAAGTGGACGAAAAATCGATTTTAATTTTTTGCAAAAAAAAACTTTTTACAAATTTGGTCGCTAGATCGTCCGCCATCTTGTTTTTTTTTTGCCAATTTTTTTACTTAAACTACATTATATACCGCATCGACGGCCATTAAAATTTTTAATCTGCGACGCATAGTGTTGCCAGAGGATTTTTTCAAAGCCGGCGAGGGCGAAAAATCGATTTTCTTCCGCCGTTGCCAGTGTTGCCAGGCGATTTCCGAAAAAGTACCAGATGGCCACTTGGCACCGGGGTTGCCACCAAACTGCATACTCTGATTTTCGCCAGCTGTCAAAAAGTCATTTTCTACTAATTGTACCAAAAGTCCGAAAACTACTATGAACGTGGTAGATTTTTTTCCCACGTGGCAACACTCTGATAAATTACCCTCCAAAGGCACGGGGACTCGTTCCCCTCCAGTGTTGCCATCAGTCAGAAATTTTGATTTGAAAAATTGCAAAAAAATTCTCAGCCAGTTTTTTCCCGCCAGCGCCGCCGCCATCTTGGATTTTTTTAATCTGTGGCCGAATCCTATAAATTGACTATATTTCTGACGCACCTCAAAAAAAAAGTATGAAATTATCTATGCTCACCACAGAGTTAGAGCCCCCCCAAAAAGGGTCGATTTTTCAATTTTCGAGGCAAGATGGCGGCGCCGCCATTTTGTTTTTCTGACATTTTACTTTTTAAAGTCGAATCGTTTGCCACAGACTATACCCTTACCGAATCTCGTGCTCGTCCGATTGATAGTGACAGAGATAGAATGACCAACATGGCCGCCATCTTGGATTTTCGGAAAAAAAAATAAAAATTTCCAGATTGATTGGCGAAACTTCCACGACCGTAGAACATCACTTGTCGAAAAAATGCTGGCAACACTGCGAAAAATGGCCCTGATCAATGAGTCAGTGAGTGGTAATTTAGCTTTATATAATATAGATTTTGTATATTTTACAAAAAAACACCATAGAAGAAGCTGGGCTTTGGAAAGGACTAGATGGTGCAGTGTGAATAATGTTCCAAGATATTTGTTCTAATTTGTTATAATTGAAAAAAAAAACGAAGTTTGCAATTAAGAGGCCTATCACATCTCGACTGTGATTTTTGCATAAAATGGCCAACTTTGGCGGTCTCGATCTCAGAAACAAAAATAAATTAACAATAATGACTTATTAAATAGTGTAGAATATCTATTGGAATAGTTTTTAGCGGCCTTGCTTTTTCGAAAGGAGAATGACCGGTTCTGGACCAAATGCTGCCCAAGCATGGGAACACTTTAATTTGTTTCCTTACATGAATAGTTAAAAAAAATATATAAAATAAAAAAAATCCTGCCACGGATTTATAAATAAATAAATCCTGGACCACTCACACCAATTATTAAGTCCTATACAGAGCATTGCTCGTATTACAGGGATCAAAATAACGGATTAGTGCCTAGTTTGGTTTTTGGGGTGGGCTAGGCACCAAGACGTTGTGAGACGCTCTGCATTATTTTTAGATACAATAATCTTAGACTTACCTAGACGACATGTTAGTGCCTACATGAGGTATTATAACATAGGGTAATTATCATTTTTGTTATGTTTATCATCTCTGTAAACCAATTTTTTTTTTCAAATAAATCCATTGTTTATATTATACACTCTTTTATTTTCAAAATAAGCTGTTGGTTATGATTTTTGTTAATGTAAGACCTCTACATTCAATATTTTTTTTCTTAAAACTCCTGGGATAGATTTTGAAGCGCTTTGAGTTATTAGACTAGTATTAATCTAAGGAACATTGTGCACTATGTCTCAATGTTGGGCGGCACTTGGTCCAACGTCCATACATAGATGGTCAATGTCCTTTTGCCTAACTTTTTAATTGAACCCAAAATAGCAGAGAAAGATTTTCATAAAATGCGCGAAGGCACATTTTTAAGCTCATGGATTGAACTACTGTTCTAAGCAAATTAAATAAAAAAAATAGAATGTTATCTCTTATTATAGTCGTTTAGTTCGTAGCGGCCTGGGATTTTTAAATATCTTTCGTTTTATATATGAAAAAAAATCTAGTTCTAAAGCAAAAATCTTCGAAAATCGCTCTAAGTTAACTGTGATTTTCTCCTATCTACAATACAATTAAGCAAAATGTAGGTACACCAGAATAATTGTTACATCATGAGGAATGAAGATTTTATAATTTTAAACCATTTATTTATTTTATTTTTTCGATAATAACAATAAATATAACTGCAAAATTAGCGTTGGACCTGTGTCGAATTTCTTCACGTCATGTCAGTATCGATCGAGCGAGCGTCAGTGTATAGTGCGACTACCAAGTTTTGATCACGTAAATATAATTATTTTTAGTGTTTGTTTTATATTGAATCTACTACTCAAAACAAAATAAGGGCCTCAAAATTTTGTCTCAAATGTTGATTTATAAACAACTCGTAAGTTGATCACTGACAAAATAAAGTACCCACACAAGTAGACATGTTTACGAGTTCGTAATGACTGACGTTTTGATTCTTTTATCGTAAAAAAATAATACAAATGTTTATAAAATACGGGATAAAACAAGGTGGGCCCCTATTTTGTTAACCGACTTCAAAAAAAGGAGGAGGTTCTCAATTCGGTGTCACGTTACGGAAGGTAACAGAGCAAAATTTGGAAGAAAATGAAAAGATAGAAATGAAATCCAGAAGTTTATTATAAAATGTCACGTCCTATTGTTCACAAGTACAGAAATTTAGAGTCAAAGAATTAAGACTAAGTACAACTAACAAAAGAAGGACTAGGCTAGGGCGCAGGCTGGAGCGGCAGGCACGCAGGGATGTCCAGGTAGCAGGGGTACGAAGCAAGCAGGCAGGTACGGATCCCAGGTGACGGCGCAGGGGTGGCAGCGATGCGCCCCGGTGGCAAGTAGTGGCGTCGTGGTAGCGGGACGCGCCGATGGGCACGTGGTACGTGCCGGCGGCGGAGTCAGACGTCGCCGTGGCGCGGATAGTGGAAGGCCCAAGGGGTCCGACGGCAGTGGCCGAAGCCCCGGGAAGAGTTCCTTCAGTTGGACAGATGAGCAGCCGCACGAAATCCGAGGGCTTCTCCCGACGGAATTTGCGAAGAAGGCCTAGTTAAAATAAAATGCCCCTCTTCCGCATACAATACGTACCCAGAGGACGCTATAGCCGAAAAAAAAAAAAATTAAATGTTTCAAAAGAAATCGTTCCAGTGAAATAGTTATAGACCTTGTCAATTATAGACCCATCGCAATCACCTCCATACTTTTTAAGGTAAATGGAGCGTGTATTGAACAACCGCCTCCTAACATACTTAGAAGACAATGACCTCCTCAGTGATCGACAATACGGCTTTTGCCGAAACCGATCCACTGGGGATCTTCTAGTGTATGCAACCCATTTATGGGGTGAAGCCATCGAAAAACACGGCGAAGCTCTGGCTGTGTCCCTTGACATATCCAAGGCTTTTGACAGGGTCTGCTAAAGCTGTCTACACACCGCAGCCGCCGGCCCCGGCGGCACGAACCGCTGGGCAAGGATTTTGAAACAAAAATAAATAATTCTAAATAAATTAATTAATTAATTCAGTTGCCCGCCGCCCTTTAGTAATCCAAATCGCAACATTCAAAAGCCGCCGGTTTTACCCGTTGGCACTAACCCGCCGTTCGTGCCGCCGGGGCCGGCGGCTGCGGTATGTAGACAGCTTAAGCTTCCAGCATACGGCATACCGCCCGATCTGTGTAGCTGGATTTCAGACTTTTTGGGTGGTAGATCTATTCGTGTTGTCCTAGATGGATACATGTCTGATCAATTTATTGGCGATAAACGCCGGTGTCCCTCAAGGGTCAGTTCTCTCTGCAACTCTCTTTCTGCTGCATATAAACGATCTTCTCATACCCGGTACCTTTGGGTATGCCGATGACAGCACGGTTACAGGGAGATATTTATCCACTGCCCGAGCCAGTGTAACCGAGATCCAGTCCCAGAGAGAGACCATGGTAAACAGTGTTGACCTCGCATTGCGGTCTGTGTCCAATTGGGGCGGCGGCAATCTTGTGCAGTTTAACACTACCAAAACGCAGGTGTGTTTATTCACGGCTAAACGGAATACTTTCCACCTAAATCCGACTTTTCGAGGTGTATCCGTACCGGTAAGCGACCACCTGGAGCTGCTCGGTGTAGATCTGACTTCCAACCTTAACTTCGGCTCCCACATCGAGTCGAGAGCAAAAACCGCTGCTAAAAAGCTTGGTATCCTCTCAAAGGTTAGGCGGTATTTTAAGCCAGAATAACTACTTCAGCTATATCAGGCACAAGTTCGTTCGGGCTTGGAATACTGCTGTCATCTTTGGGATGGCTCTGCAAAGTATCAGTTGGCTACTCTCGACTTGGAACGGCGCGCCATCAAAATCATCAATGATTCTGCACTGGTCGACAGGAAGCTACAGAGTCTTGCCGCCCGGACTCAACGCACAGCCCAAACCACTGGACGGATCGGGCTGAAATTGGGCATGCAGGTAGATGTTATGACTTAGGCATCCGCTAAAAAAGGATTTTGATCAATTCCCACGGGAACGGGAACCACGCAAGTGAAAGCGCGGGTTATCGCTAGTAGTTCACATAAAATTCATTCAAAAATAGATACCTGACATCAATACAAACATAAAATGTCATTAGACAAAAACTCCTAAAGTGTCACGTTTTAAAGATATAATCAACTAAAGTTTTACTTCAAACCTCTTTGGCAAATAGGTACCTAGTTGCTTTATGGTGTTTTATACTAACCATGTAAATTGTCATAAGTTTTATTCTAATCTAACATAATAATTATTATCTAAAACGAAAAACATCTTTGCTAGATAAAGGACAAGGTAATAAAATAAATTTAATTTTTAACAAATATTATCTGTCTCATTTATGATATTATCTTCATTTTATAATCTGTTTCTTTACGTACTAGATCCATGGCACAAATGTGCGGGTATATTTTAGTATTTCCATGGAATAGCGATAACGATTATTCCATAGAAATACTAAAATGTATAAAACTTGGGAAAAGTATCATAATGGTTTGGTCGTAGTTTCCACACAGTATTGTGGTCACGTGACCAATGAGTTGTCAGAAACTTCAAAATGCCTATTCTCGCAGAGTGTAAATTTGTAATAGCGGTCTTAATATACACTCTAGGTGCGATCTAGTAAAATGATGCAGTTTTTTGATAAGCGTAGATTTTAGGACCAGGAAAACAAACGTTGCGTCCTTTTCGATATGTATTAAAATGAATACATTTTTAAAAGCTTTAATTCTAAAAGACCTTGCAAAAACTTTAAATTTAAAAGAAAAGTAGTACATGTATTACGAGTATAAGCGATAAGATGGTTAATTTCTTATAAAAGCTCATGCCCGCTCTGTGGAGTACAATTATTTTCCAGGATCATCCAACTGCTTCATTAGCATTCATTAGAGATTGTTGAGACCATTTGAATAATTCAAGCAATATTTCTTTTTACGTCATAATCATAGCGAGATAATTGTTCTGAATGTTTAATGTAGGGTAAAAGCCGGATAGTTGCCACACTTTTTAAAAAAGCTCTTTTAATAAAAATGTGTACCAATACATGTTTTATTCAAAGTGTATTCTTAAACATAGTTTATTAATCTTCTTACATAGCCTATTTTTGCAAATATAAATATTATAAGTTTCGAGTAAATCCTGTTTTATGTGACCTCTAAAAATGGGGATAGTTGCCTATTATGGCGGATAGTAGCCTTACGTTAAAAATCGTTCGGGGATACTTGCCTTATGTGAGGAATGCCTGTCTGTTTTTTTTTTTTCAAATAGAAATCCACTAATATTAATTTATGTAATCAGTTTTTATTATAAAATACAATCCTTTACTAAGTATTAATTAAAGTTTAATTAAAATTATAAAATTACAACTAAAATAGACTCCGAAGTAGTAATTAGGTATCCAAAATAATAAATGAAATGTTATTCTTCTTCTTCGCAATTCTTCGAACGTAAGTGCTGAACTGTCTTCTGTCCAGTTGATGTGGCGCGGCACCACGCCAGGCTTTCGTTTATACTTGCGAGGCAGTTTGCTGTTGAGTATTTATTTTATTAAAGATAAACTATAGTAAAACCAAATAATAAAATCATCAAAATAAATAGTAAAACCACAGAGATCATAGATCTCTGTGAGTAAAACCAAATGAAATAAAACAACAAAGAAAAAAATCTGTCTGCTTGTTAAAAATTTATAGTTACGGATAGTTGCCCCTAGGGCAACAATCCGCAAAAGACGTCCGGGCAACTATCCTTTTTGATACGGATACTTGCCCTTTTTATTTACGAAATAAATAAAAAATATTTAACAATAAAACGTAATAAACAGTGCAATTTAAACTCTAATGCATTCAAAGAAATATTTTTTTTACTGAAATTGCAATCAGTTGTAAAAATATTTAAAAGATATTACTTACCAATATAATTCTGACGCTTGTCAGAGTATCGCCGCGGAAGATTTTTACTCACACGGACAATACAAGTGGGCCTACTTGAACGGCTTATGTTGCACTGAGGCCTACGCGGGGTACGCTTTTAATTAAGATCAAAAAGAAACACTGTCAATACGTCTAACATAGAGCATTTGAAACTGAGGCATGTATCCGTCCGAGGCAACTATCCGGGTTTTACCCTACATGTCAAATATAAGGCTCGAAGATCAGATGAGCCTACAGTCTTGCAGCACATTGAGCTACGCTTCCTGGTGAAGTGTCCGTCAATGGAATAGGCCGCAGTGGCCGCTTACCATCAGGTAAGCTGCGTGCCTGTCTGCCAACTGAACTAGTATAAAAAAATATCTTTATAAAATTAAAAATTTATTAATTTTTAATTCTTATTTTATATTATAAAAAGTTAAGTGCCATTATGCCATTGTCATGTGGTTAAAAAAGGATACAAAAATAATGTTTAGTAGTTGTCTGATATCTATAGTGATACTATCAGAATTATCTTACAGTCTTTTTAAGGAAATGCATTTTTTTCACCATCTATCCAGTGTTATTTTTTTTAGTTCGGTAGTTTTTAAAGTTAAAGACGTTAAGTACGAGTACAATCAAAAGCTATCATTCAAGATTATGAGTAGTAATATCGTTTGCTAGTTTATCATATTAAATTTATAATCGCCATGTAAATGTTAAAGTCTAAATACAAAATCTTCTCTCCTATTCTATACTTATAATCTGTACACAGCAAAAGAACGTTTTGATATTTCAATTTGGGACAACTTTCCTATCGGTTGTTTTGCAGACGCACGCAGCTATTCCAATTTGTATATTTTTCACGGTGGATGTATTTATATGATTGGGCACAAATTTTATTTTTCGTTTGCTCGTGTTGTTAGAATAGATTAGCGCATGCAAAAGAATCAAATTTAAAATTTATTTATTTAATTGAGCCACATGAAGAGCTCATATTCATGTACGACAAATATGTAGTACTAGCCTTCCGCCCGCGGTTTCACCCGCGCGTAATCGCTTTTTTCAAATATCCCCCCTTCCCCCTCATTTTCGGGATCAAAAGTACCCTATGTTCACCGGGGATAGTGTAGCTTTCCAACAGTGAAAGAATTATTCAAATAGGTTCAGTAGTTTAAAAATTGTTATTCCCGCGGGAATGAGACGTTTCCCGTAGGAATTTTATAGCCTATGTTCTAATCCGGGTTATAAACTATATGTGTGCCAAATTTCATCTCAATTCGTTCAGCCGTTTAGGCGTGATTGAGGAACAAACATCCAAACATCCAAACATCCAAACATCCAAACATCTAACTAAACATCCAAACATCCAAACATCCAGACTTTCGCATTTATAATATTAGTAGGATAATGTCCATGTAATAATAAAAATTTAAGCATGAATATGATTTAAGAGCTGGTTCGAAAACTATTTTTCTATTACTAAGATAACCAACCAGAAAGATCAGGAGGAATTCTCTATTTTTAAACAACATTTTTTTACAAAAAGAAACTTACTTTAATGTGAGTATGAAGGTATTTAAAACGGATTCTTATGATGTGAAAAGCTATTCCAAAGTGGTAATGGATATAATTTACGTTATATTGCCTCACATCGAACTGAGTAGAGCTATGATACTTTGATAAGAAAATGTACTATGTAGCGTACAGAACTCACAGTGGCATTCTCAGGCCAGCCGCTCAATTCAGACCGCGCACCACAGTTCACGTGGCTAGCATTCCAACACACTGTTGTAGTTTACTTAGCGTCAGGTGACAACTAATGAACACTCTGTTTGTAGATACATTTCCATATATTTCTGATAGATAATAGATTTGAGAAGCAGTACATTTTAAATTAAGGGGTCGGAAAAGCGTGAAGTGTAGCAGCACATTAAGCAAAACTTCCTGGCTAAGTCTCTCAGTGTTATAGATCGCAGTGGCTGTTGTTTGACTACAAGGGTTATTTCTAGATGCTTGACATAAAGGGTGGAAATTTTCAATGGGGCAGCTAAGGGAGGTACCGTAATCGTTGCAGCTACAAGAAATTGGACTTAGGAGACTATCCATAATTTTTCAAAAAAAAAAGAAATATTTCCATTCACAGATTTAAATACAAAAAGTACGGTTAGCAAGAAAATTACCATTTTTCACAAAAAAAAAAATTGATGCTAATCGGTCCAATTTTTCACGCTGATCAAAATCTTCTATGGGACCAACTGATGTTTCAGTACCAGAAAAGTCACAAATAAAAAAAAACATTTTCCATACATCAGTCAATTAATTTTGTTTCACTTGTATGTACTGTGTATATCTTTCAAAAAACACTACTGGGGGAATCATTTTAGCATGAATAAAAAGGTTGTCGTTGGAGGATTCCTATGTTCAGCAGTTCCTAAGGCCGATGATGATGATGAATAAAAATTAAACCAAAAGTTAAAAGCCAGTCAACTTGGCACAATTTACGGTTACTTATCGATGTACCTACTTATAAATGAATAAAAATCTAAGATAACAACCTATTACTTTATCAGTTTTATTATGTTATTACATCACCAATTCGACTTCAATTAACATGTTAGGCAAGCGTTATTCCGGCACTATAACAGTTTGGTATTCCGCCCTTAATTTATCAGCCAAAACGAGGCTTATTATAGTGGAGAGAACTGCCCACACCTACGAGTACGTAAAACCGTAAATAATTGTTAAGGTGGAGGCACACAGAACACAATCCAAATGTTAATCAAACATTTTAAATTAAATAAATATCCCTGGACATTATTTACACAGCGGTATAGCCTCAAACTAAACCTAGCTTTTACTATGAGTAGCAGTCAATAGATAAAGCAATAACTTTTTGTAATATAGTTAGATGAATAATTAGTTCAATCGATTTACACATCACTATGATGCAATGATGGTCAGCGCGCACGGTGCCCCGGACTAGCCGGGGAGTTGGACAGATAAAATTTACCGCGCTTTGATATGTAATGCTTATTATTGTAAAAGTATCATCATCATCATCATCAGCCTGTTACAGTCCACTGCTGGACATGGCAGGAGCTGGATGCGAGTGGCCGAGGATCGATCAGCGTGGCGAGCATTTGGAGAGGCCTATGTCCAGCAGTGGACTGTAAAAGTATATTATATTGTAATTATCAAGAAAATTTTATTTATCTCTAATAGAATGTATACATAATATGGAAACTTCCCAGATCGATAAAAACAGATATTTAAGCAAGAATAATCTTAGCTCAATTTAAAATGGAAAATAGAAAAGTTATAATTATATTTAATGAAACTTTAAATCATTATCGCTGAGTTATAAGTTAATCCTTCCTCGACGTTCTTTTGTTATAGGGTTTGCGAGTTTTCAACCTCCTACGTCTTATTCTATTTATATAAATTTTCTAAGAAGCTATAAATAATTAATTCTTAACCTATTTTCTCCGTTAACAAAATGATGAAAATGATATTTTAAAATCCTTTGACCTTGGTAAGTTGGTCGAGAAATTTGCTATTTTACAATAAAATAAAACTTCTCTCTGTGTAAATAAGGCGCAAAGTATGTTAAGTGTTAAATTTTAAAGCTGTGTATCTTCGCCCTAGAGAAGAAAAGTAATTACCCAAGTTAAACAATAAAAGGTCACGGGCCTTGGGACCCATCTGAGGCCAGTGTTTGCGCGCCCGTGGGTTGCGTTGGGAAACTATTCACTATTTCCTGGAAAACCTTTAGATTTTGTGTGAATAGAAAGATTTCGTGAATAGTCAAGCTTACGTTTTAGTTAATAAGTAAAATCAAGCTAAACTTAATAAATGCTGTAAAGTTGTTTCGTTCATATTGAATGCTATGCGTGGAACTAACTTTCACCATCCGTGTTCTCAAATTGATGGGGTATGACGTATTGTAAGACACTTAAAAAAGATTTCTTGATTCTTATTTTCATTCCTTATACCTACTAAGAAATCAAAACTATAAAAATTAATATATGGAAACTTCAGCTTTGTCACAGAAACATAATATTATTATTATGTGCTTATAACGATTCACTACACGGCAAAGGCCTCCCTACCCTTTTTGCTTCATGTTTGCGATCCTGTGCAACGGCGCTCCAGTTTCCATCAAATTCAGTCAGAAAAATTGTACACCAGGTAAATCAGAAACCGCTTCTTACCCTTACATCTTACAAGGTTTTCTTTAAAGCAAAAACAATAATTCTCCTGTACAGTAACACAGAACTAAAGTCACGCTGCTAAGCCTCGTTTGACCCGTCCAGTGTGTCGCGCAAACCTTATTACTGAGTATAATCCTCTTAGGAGGCCGCCACTTACCTCGAGATGTGAGGTCACCTCTTGTATTTTTTATTACCGAAACGCAACAATGATTCTTTAATCATTGCGGGTGTAACTTTTTATTGCTTCGGTTGTTTCATGCGACCGTTATGAAATATGTAAGCAATGTTTACTAGTTCCGGGATCATAGTTTGTGGTGCAATCTGATTTGTAGTGACTGTTACGTTAGTTTTCTAAAATTTTCGACCTTAATGCAATTTCATAAATTATCTCACAATACAATGTTTTCAGTCACAGAGCAAACATTTTTTAGATGATTTTTTTTCAAAGAAAAGTTTTATAAGTACATTCGAGTATATATAGGTATTTACTTTTCTAAAGACTTAATTTTGTTTAGTAGATAAATTACCAAGAACACAAATATTTGGTACAAACATCGATACCTCCAATTTAATTAAACTAGATATATCTCTATTAAATTATGAAATTGATTCAAAATTGATCAAAGGAATTTGGTAGCATAGCATTGGGTCTACTGAAACAAATACAAATACCTATAATTACCCATAAATAGTAGTCATCATCATCATCAGCCTGTCGCAGTCATATCTGTTCAGAGATTTATTTATAAGATGAAGATAGATCCTTTGGCACAATAGCTAAATCCTCAATGATCATTAGTTGCGCTAAATCGGTCGTCCAAATCTAATTTACATGGATATTTGAGCTATTTTGAGTAAAAAATACAACTGATGCTAATGGTAGAATATGGTCTTCCAGTGCAGACACTGAAATGGTTAAAATAACTAACTCGTACTATTATTAATTGTAAAGGATTTTCCTTAAGGTTCCTACAATCACATTAATATTAAAATATGAAACTTTGTGGTGATTTTCGTTATGAAATACATCATCATTGATATCTGACAAATAAATTATAAAGAGTTTATCTGACCGTGGTGAAACTGGCAGAGTTTATTTATGGATTAGCACAAAATATATATATCACGCTATTATATCCATGTTTAATAATGGATCTTAAAATTGACGCATAAGAAGTGTGGGCAGAATCTTTTGGGAGTAGAACACCAGTGGCCGCGTACGGCTCCTAGCCGTCTCGACCATATGCAGAGCGGGGTTCTTATATAAATTTAATTAAAATAGTTTTTGTTTGTATTGTTTTGTTTGATTTTTAGTTATATTTTAATGTCATTATTTACTATGTAAGGCTAAGGAGCTAAATAAACCTTTTTTTTTTCTTTCTTTCTTTCTTTAACAAGGAGGACTTTCTCTCTACGAAGGTACCTTCATACCCTAATTGCAACTGACACCCATTACACAAGTGCTTAAGCTATTGTGAAATCAGATCAATGTAGTTTGATAAGTTAACGAAATTCATCAGTGTTTACTTTATTAAATAAACGAAAATAAAGCCTATTACGTCCTACAGACAAATGAACGATGCCTTTCTTCAACAGATTATTATATTTCCATTGAATAGAGTCTTTCAAAAGCAACCCTATCACAAAGAGAGAAAGTCCACCTCCAACACCACAGAGGCAATTGTAGCATAATAATATTCATTAAACGGTACGTTTCCTGCAATCAATTTCATATTTACTGGCCCAATGGTCTGTAATACAAAATGTAAAGAAATATTTCTCGTAGAAATAAAAAGATGGTAAAGGACGATGCTCCGATGGAAAAGTGGTTCAAATATTTGTTGATGAAGTAAAGTATCCATAACTATATTTCTGACTTCCTGAGTACAGTACTTTGTACAAAAAAGCCAAAATATCAAAAGTATGCGCATAACTTTTGAACACTGAATCAGTGATAATGATTCCTTGTTTGTTGTGCTAATTATCAGGACAAGGTTTGTACAAGAGAAAATGACAAATAAAAGTAACTGGGGGCTTAGACAAGATGACATCGCTTCATAGCTGGCGAATTTAGCTAAGTCCAATTTGTATGGATTTGACAGATGCTATAGAAAAGTCACGTCGTGTTGAAAGTATGGGATTTGACATTCGCTATCGCCAAGCTATAACGAACGTCATAAATGCCGCTTGTCTAGGGGGGCTGGACTATATAACGACTGCCCTGAGAAATTGCGTTGGTTTTGTTTAAAAAAATAGATATTTTCAAATTTCTTTAACCTTATAAAGACCGATTCGATATCGCATTTGGCACTTTATAGGCAAGAGCAGATCTTTAATGGGTACAAGCTCATTCGCGATATTTGTATTTTTGTGTTTGAAATTTTAACAGTTTGTGTACACAGGCTGGTTAAATAGATATTACTTTATAAATAACTATAGGCGCGTAAATAACCTTACATTTAAAACAAAAGATTTTGCACAAACGGCCGCAAAAGTATTTGCACACTTTAGCTTCTGAACGAACTTATAGGTAATAAGGCTTTTTGACAATGTCACATGCGTAGCTACTTTTGCGGCCGACTGTACTACAAAGATACATTTTCATTTTGTTACACGGATTCCTAAAAAACCGTCCAAGGGTTTTGTTCGCATCGCTTGTGTCCTCACTCTTTCCCGGCTTCTGCATACCTTTAATATTTTATTATGGCAAATTTCAATCAAGCCAATCGTAGTTTTATTGCTGTAGTAGGTTATTTATTGTACTCCTTTTATAGGCCTCTTATGATGCAAATTTTGTTTGAAGATGAAAAGAATAAATGAAAGGCAACTCCTTTGTTGTTCGATTTAATGAGAGTTTTATACCTACATCTTCAGTTAAAAGATAGGCATTCATCTAATAATTATTATTTATGGTAAAAGCACTAGAGTTTATTCCATCTGGGGACTTTCAATAATTAATGTTATAGTGAAAGATACGAGACTTTATGCCTAGTAGATTAGCACGATGCGCATTGGTACTTACCCTGTCCTGTAAGCCAAGGATCGTGGGTTAGAATCCCGCCCAGGACAAAATCATAACATTTAATAAATTTATCGTCTGGCTAAACGAATAAAGTAGGAAAACTTAGGGTAATGAAATTTTGGGTTTTAAACATTTTTGTTTCTCTTCAGTCTTAAACCCACTCAGTGTTAGAGTTCCAAAGTCAAATATGGATTGTTTCAATAGAACCCTTGGCAATAACCTTGACCTATGCGCCAGGGGTAGTGAACTATTCATGTGCCAAACATTTAAGTTCCTTCTGCCCGGATGCTTAATATTTTGTATTATGTAGTAGCTGATTTTGATCACAATGAAACAAAAATTAGGCATTTGAAATGAATATTCAATATTTTTCACGGTTATAATTTGTGTTCGCATATTCAAATGAATTATCTATCATGAATATACATAACAGAGGGTGGTAACACATGTAGTATGTTATAAAATGATTTGAATATTAATGTAGGTATTATTGCCATGAATTTTTTATGAATTTAGTTATAATTATAATAGTAGATTTAAAAAATCTGATATATAATTTACCCTATGTGGGCTGTAAACTTGGGACCACAAAACGAAGTCTTGTGTCTAACTCTACAGCCCTACGCTAGCTACAAACGTACCTAAGCTTGATGATTAAACCATTACCTAATTTGAACCTACACTATTGGAGCCTTTTATCCTGCATTCCGACATTAAAAAGGCTGATACATACTTTTATCTAAAAGTAAAAAAGAATTGCTTTTGTTGTTTGAAAACAAATGAATACCCTTGGATATAATTCACACAGCGTTGTTTAGCCTCAAACTTAGCATGTTCTATGAGTGCTAGGCAACAGAAAAACATTTCTTATATACAATATTATTTCGTAAATACATATAGTTATAGAAAGTAACACCCGACCAATACAAACATGTTCATATGCACACAAATATTTTGTGGTGTAGCTGACTTCTCAACCATCGGCCGTCAAAGCCACAACATTGCGCAAAAACATTGTCTTTTAAAGATTCCCAGACTTTTTGCACAGCCATTAATCTTGTACTGAAATCAGTACACTCACCTCAGAGCGGACAGCAGCCGAGTAATTGCCGAAGTTAAACAACGAGGGTTCCGCACGTAATTTGCCTCTGACCGGTAATTACGGCAGTAGAGCAAATAGTAGTGGATATACATATTAAATACATTTTTTACTTAGGCTGTTTGAATTAGATTAGGGAATAAAACTAAACATGTGATGTGTGTATAACTACTGAAATTACTGGTTATATGAGACTTAATAACTGTCGTCTCGGTGTAGCGGGCGCAGGGCGGAGCCAGGCAGTAACTGCTTAGTTACTGTTTAGCACTGAACATGGCGCTTACCATCAGGTGTACGATCTGCTCGTCTTTTTACACATTGCAATAAAAAAAACAAGAACAAGACTTATTCTATTCGAAAACTTTTAAAGCAAAGAACCCCTCTAATGATTTGACCGGTTATAGCGGCAGTGGAGCAAATAGATAGTGAATATGAATGCAGTTTTATTATTATTTACCTGAGCTGTTTTAATTAGATAAGGTAATAAAACCAAATATTACGTTTTTTAATTAATCTGGATTAACAGAAGGTCAACACACAAAGTTAATATTGGCAACAAAAAGAAGTTCTTCATGCTGCCAACATCATGCTCTACCCAATTGTCTTTGAGGCACTCTACTCTATTTAAAGGTATATACTTATAATCCTGTATATTATTGAATCGAAAAAGCTTCTATAAATGAACAACTTAAAGGCTTACGTTACAAGTTGATGTAATCTTGTATCAAAAGCGTACTCACTTCATCGCAGACAGGGGCCAAGATAATTGGCGAAGTTAAACAACGAGGGTGAATCGCGTAATTTGCCTCTGACCGGTAATTACGGGAGGGTCGGGGAGGTGGTGAGTAATTCGTTAACAGATTTTTAGGGGAAAATTCGATTTTTATAGGTGACTATGAACGATAAAGGTGCAATGAAAATTAACCTCGGAGTAGGTATACTTTTATTGTTTGAGACATAGTTTTCAGTATTTATAATGAAAAACTTGTTTAGGTTTTTTTAAGCTATTGCATAGCTTTTATCTTTTCGGCTTTGAGCGCGGCGACCGAATCAAGAAATTTCGTAACGAAAAAAAACCTAAGGAAAAAACCTGACACTCGTCTAACGTCGTTTCAGTTTGGCTGACTCTGGTAAGGTGTTAGTGTTTTTCGGAAAATAGAAAGTTTGTTGTTGGAAGTTAAATTACTATAAAACCTGAATCTGGTTTCTCCACGGACATGTCAGACTTTTGTCCCGTCCGGCGTTCTACCGTATTATGAGATTGAGTGAATATACATGCACCCACTATAATAATATATTATCCTGCGTTGTTGGTTGACCGTAAAGATTGGATCCCGGAACCGAAAATCACGGCTAGGAGTTAAATTAGTACCTAGTAGTGACTACATTTGAAAAACTCTTCAGCAATTAACACGTTAACTGTCCAGCCAAAATATCGAAATTAGCTCCCACGTCCAATTCACTTTTTCATTTCTATGTACTGGAATACTTATCTTTTTACAACTTTAGATACATAAAGGCCATAAAAGTTAATACAGTACCCTTAGACCCCATTTTTTCCAATGACCCACATATATGTCATGGACGTACAAGCTAATAATTCTATGACACACTTGTGTGTCATGTGGACGTTAGATGTCAAAATTATGAAAAATGACGTTTTTCCGACATTCATTTGTTTTTTCCGACATTCATTTATTTTCCCGACATTCATTTGTTTTCCAGAATTTTCACAATTTTATTAAAATATGTCAAAAATGCAAATGCAATAGTGGTGGTCGGAACTAAACGACAAAATTGACATTGAGTTCTATTGTGTCCAGAAAATAAATGGATGGGACTGGTGTTAAAAATTATTCTCAGTAGTTTCATCATGGAACTGTGAATGGTACTATTGTCAAGTCAACAATGAAACTAGTTCCATTTATAATGGAACTAATGATAAAAATTCATCATTTATTTTTTTAAGGTTAAATTTTTAAAATAAAAAAAGTTCGATGGCTCATTGCTTTTTTATTTTACTTATAACTTTACGCATACGTCCATATACAATACTAGTATTTTTCTCTTATACCCACGAAGTAAGAACCCATTATGTATATAAAGTGCGGTGACCCACATGTATGGCACGGACGTCTCGTTTCCACCTAAAATGACCCACATGTGGGTCATGGACAGTCAACGTGTTAATATAGCTCAACGTTTTGCCTTCTTCCGAACTGAAGCCCTTTTCTATAGCCTATGAACTCAAACATACATACTTGCGGCCAGTTTTCCGGTATTTTTTTTAAATAGACTAAACTAAACAATGTTTTACTCGCAGCTAAATGTATGGACGTGAACCGACCGTCAGCGAGGCAAATCACGTGAATTCACAACGTGCGCCGATATAAAAACCAAATTTATACATCGTGTTCATAATAAATATCATTTGTTTCACGTCACGTAGAAATTTAGTAGCTTGCACAATTTGGAACGCCCGCTCCCATTTACGTTTTGTGATTTGTATTTTTCACGCAGGGTGGACTGAATTGGTGTATGTTTCACTTGTTTTTAGTCTATGAGAATTAAAAGAGGATTACGTTTTGGTGTAATTTACCTACTCGTTTTTATGTGTGAAATATATCTTTTTATAGATATCAAAATCTATTTTTTTGTCGCCTGGTAGAGCTTCTCTTGAACAACCCACGTTTGAATTTTGTTATTTTTAATAAAAAATTTAATGGCTGAGCTGACCCCAAAGGCATATAATATTTTTAGGTTATTATGAAAATATTAAAAATGTTTCGCTTATACTATAGTATTCGAAAGCACCACAAACTATCGTTATTAACATTTTTATTTACTATCTCGAATACAAACCATTTTTCGTCCTGTTTTAACAACGTAATAAATATCTTAATTATGCTCCTCGTAATGAACACATTTAATTAGCATTCTTTAATATAATACATCCCTGCGATATAAGGTCCCATATAGTTAACATGAAAAGGCTTTTTGCAATATAATGAGTAAAGTTAGTACCTATAATTGGTTGGTCTAAAATCGTACGTAATTATTGCTGCATATTTTTGACAAAATATAAAATTATGTCATTTAAATTAAATAGAACAGAAAGGGGTATCTGTGAATATGTATTTTATAACATGAATACATTGTGACTTTATTAATTCATGAAATGGTCATAAGAGCCATGATTTCAACTATTTTAGATTCTTGTAGATTTTTCAACGTATGTAGGTCAGCATAACGGCTATTAACATGAATAAATAAGATCCATTCGAATTTTAGTTCCGTATGGTATAAATATATGATTTTATTATAATTGTAAGTATATAGGTACCTACATATTTATAGGATCGTATTTACAAGCTTTTTCCAGTTTCTTCAACCACGTATATGTCGTGGCCATATCGTAGAATTGATAATTTCATGAAATGCTCGACCATTTCGTGAAATGGTTGCGTTTCGTGAAATGGTCAACTGGCTATTGGCCACATCATGATGTGGTTTGGTCAGATCGATGATTGAAAATCGTTTCTCGATTTGGTCAGCTATACGGGCGACTACTTCATGATGTGGTCAAGATTAATTTGATAATATCGTAAAATAGTTACATTAAGTGCCGGTAGAGGCGCTGCAAGCGCTTTGTTTATGTGTTATACCGCGTTTACATTCAGCCATTTCCGTTGCTGCTTGCCTTGCCGTACATATTTCCCCGTATATTGATGTGGCAACGTCAGCGGAAATGAGTGTTTACATTGCCGCTTCATATGTATTTTAAATTCGACTCTGGGCCATGGATAACGTGGAAATTGTCGCAGCGTCGGCGCTCTGCCTTTTAAGTTTAATTAATTATTTAAATGTTTTAAAAAAATAGAATTCAAAAGAGACGTCGTCGTCAGAGGAGATGGTGGATGATAGCAATTCATCGTAATAGAACAATAAGTATTTTTAAAGATATTAAACGACTGAACGAGAGAGCAACATGTAAACACACGTTGCCGCTCGCATTGCCGCGCTTTGATGTCCGCTAGAAAAACCGCCAAATGGGGGATAGCCGGGCAATGCGAACGGCAACGTCAAGGCAATGGAAATGACCTGTTTACATTCTCGCGTTTCCCAGTTTATTCCCCATGTTGCCGCGGCAATGGGCTGAATGTAAACGCGGTATAAAAGATGGCGGCCGCGGACCATATGTTCTGAGCCGCGGACGGATTATTTGTAAAAATGTAACTTGACATGTTTGATTGAAGATTCGGACAAGTTATATTCGGACACATAGATAATATTAATTCCATGATTCGGACACAGTGGCTGAATTGACACTTTTTATTTTTAATGTTTTCACTGTTTTGGACATCATCGATTTTTGAGTCAAATTAAAAATTTCTTTCGGGTTTATAAAAAAATAACCACGAAGGCTAAGGCGAGAGCAGAGCTCCCGCCTTAGCCTTCTAGCCTATATCCATCCGAGTCGATTTCCGCCTCCGATAGGATTTTTTCATTCTGAAATATTTGCGACAACTTTGTTTTTTTTACGATCCGGCCAAACGTGGATGACAAAATCGTGAAACGTAGACGATTTAACGATCTGGCCAAACTGAGTTGGCCACATCATGAAATGCAACCATTTCACGAAATGGTCGAGCATTTCATGAAGTGAGCAATTCAACGATATGGCCACGACATATACATTTTGATGCAATTACTTATACAACCTATATCACTGCAAAGTTTTACCTATACTAATATTATAAAGAGGAAAGATTTGATTGTTTGTTTGTTTGTATTGAATAGGCTCCAAAACTACTGAACCGATTTGAATAATTCTTTCTCTGTTGGAAAGCTACACCCCGGCTGACATAGGGTACTTTTGATCCCGGAAATGTAGGGGGAAGGGGGGGATATTTGAAAAAAGAAATTAGGCGCGGGTGAAACCGAGGCGACAGCTAGTTTATTATAAATCAGTGATTTTTTGCGTGAAAAAGTAACAAATATCCATCCTATGACACTAACTTTAAGTCAACTATTGTCTTAAAGGTAAGTAAGATAAGAAGAATTTTAAAGATTTGTCTGAAAATTAAAATAGCAATTTTCACTTTTATGTTGAAAAACGTTTTATACTGGTAAAATGTACATGTATTTTATAATCATTTATTATGGTCAGAGCTGAGATAATTATCGGTATTTTATAGGTATACTCAATGCACAATACCCAAGCATTAAGTATAATATAATACCTACCTACAACAACTCAATGAATAAAATGTTTACTGAAATTTTATTAATTAAAAAGGTACTTTATAGTCGTTAAAAGAAAAGGAAAATGAGTCTTTGACAATTTTATTTTCACTCCTACTTTGAAAGAACGAAAATTTGCTTCCAGCAATAAAATTATAAATTACACAAGAGTTCCTAATTATGACCGAACCACTCTTGTGAATAGTCTAAAAAAAGTTTAAAAGTTCCATTTTTCTGTTAGAGATTCGAAACCTTACAAAATTGAAAGATCAATCAGCCAATGAAGGCCCACTTGTGAAAAAAGACCTTTTAAAATTGGCTCTAAAGGTCTTCGTTACAGTCTCGCAGTAAATGAAAAGCTAGGTTTCCATTTTTAAATGACGGTTAAACGAAAAAGAAGACGTCTAGTTAACAAAGTGTTTAAAGATTGTTAGTACCTAAAGTAGTTCTTCAGAATGTAATTTAGTGATGAACTCAGTTATACGCCACATTTTGATTCGTGTTGGCTATCACGAGCTCAAAACATGAGCTGACGTGATTTACAACTTACTTAAGCGAAAGAGAGATAAGACTAAAGAGAGGGAAATAAATCTCGCAAGGAAAAGAGAATGCTATAATTTGAATGGAAGGTCAAAAATTCAAAACACTTTGATAACTATTATGAAGCCTCCGTAATCATTATTTTAATATGGGGGCAGTAATTGTCATATAATTAGTAAGTATTATTCGTCCAAGCACGCTTAACAGGCATATGGAGTAACACACATAATCATAGATTTAATTTCTTAATTTGATAAGTGAAATAAATTCTCTCTGAAGTGACGGACACTTTCATTTAACAATTGACTCTCGTGAAACTTAAACCAATAAAAACTGTTATTGCCTTAGTAAAAAAAGTCATTCTTGGGGTTTAAAAGTCACTGAACATTAAGATTGACATTTGAAATTAGGTATAATAGAATTTTAAATAGTTTCATGTAAAGGGATATTTCTAAATTGGATCGATGACGCAATAACGAGCAAAACACTAGTAAAAATTAAATTCTTTCAATCTTTTAATGTCAATATATTACAAAATATAATAGTATTTTAATAACTTTCACATCCTTTTTTAATGAATTTAAAGTATATATTGGAGGCGATACATTTTTACCAGGAGTGTCGTCACTGCACACTGCAGTGCAGCTTTAATTAATGAAAACCATCTGACCTGCATCCCTAGTTAATTCACTTGTTAATAAATACATAGATTATTCCGTAAAAATACACTGTAAAGCAAAATTACGTAAAGCGAAATTTGAAATTCATGGGCGATAAATAATTCATGAATTGTAAAAATGCTATTTAAATTCGTTTAAAGCGTTCCTGTGGGTCATTTATCAAATAGTGTCGACATGTTGGCATGGACTGTAGTATGAGGTTCACTGAATGTGTTGTCCTGTTGTCCTTTTATTTAATGTTGAAACCGACATAACACATTGGGTTACCACTTTTTGAGTCGTTGGAATGCAAGATTGGAATGCAATTTTGTTAACTTCAGCATTATTTTTTGTATAAAAACTTTATTGACCAGACAAATTGGGTACTAAGGCGTAATTAACGCTAAAGCATTCTCTATCAGTCAACCTTTGGGGGAAAACGAAATGCTTGAATGCGGCAAAGAGCAAACTAAATCGTTGTCATATTTATTGAACTATATTTTATACTCCTGTATTTGTCCAGTCATGCCTGTAAATAAGTAATAATGAATGTAAATAAGTAATAATGAATCGATGGACTACTGCATCATTAATTATTTGCCTATCCACTGTCCAATAAATAAATCGATATAAAATTGGAATTTGTAAACAAGTACCGTGTTGTTTTTCAACTGTACGTGTCCTTGTGTGTTTCAGCGGGGTATATATCCCCTATATAATAGATGATTTCAAAATCTATGTTGTTTGTGAGATTGTGACGGTAGTTAGGTACTTTCTAATTTCTTAAAAAGTATGCATACTCAAATCTACGTTGGTGTGTATCACTCGCGACTACAGCGTGTTTTGCGCAAACGATTTTTTTATATTCTTGTCAGATTTATGAAACATTCAATTATTTGTATTGTCGAAACCTATCTAAAGTTACGAGAGTGCCTACAGAACAATAGGAAGCGTAATAACTACAACAAATTAAATATTAATCACATTAAAAGTTAGCATGTTACATCGGTTTTCGGGGTTTACGTCAGACCAAGCAACACAGACCTTCCATAACCCGCGTTTTCCCGAAAATTAATATTCAACAGGAGAATTTCGTTTAGATGGAGAGTTCAAATTATACTGGATATGGAAGTCGATCCCGTAGCAAACAATTAGTGAAAGTTAAACACGAATTTGACCTCAACTCGTACTGGGCTATTCCTCATTCGGTTCGAAGCTTATAGACAGATAAGGCTTGGGAGCAAATATTTTGTCTGTATATTGCATAACTTATAACTTGGAATTGGTGAATTCAGCCGTCGAAAGTTGTTCGAACATAGAATGCTTAGATTTATGTTCTTGATCGGAGAGATATTATACCAAAATAAATTATTACACACTGAATCCATAAATTATGCATAGCTTTGTTTTAGGCAAAAGTTGAGAATAAACCATTTGGTGTAGTTATGTATTGTAATATTATTATAGTTCCCACCAAAAAAGGAAGTCTATACTTTGCGTACGTCTCCTTATGTACTTTCTATATATAATACTTTTAAAGAAATGATGATGATTATGACCAAGCATCGTGTGATTCTATTATAAGTAAAGCCATCATTTTGTGATTTCCATATCATCAGATAGATTGTTATTTAAAATATTAAAGTACTGTCTGGCAACATTGATTTGTTTTGATATTAGAAAATGAGACCAGTTTACTAAAATTAATTAAACCAAATCTTTTACATTGAACAGCAAAATTTTAAAACAACGTGTGTTTTCTTTTATGTTCAGGTGTGTATAATGCATATACTCATATATTTGTTATGTAAAAGTGACGCTTAGAGTGAACCAAACTACCCGTGATACTATCCACGGGGGTGTTTATAATAAAACTATCCTATTTTGAATAATAATGGAGTGTGTGTTTATCGTGTCAAAGCAAGTTAATTTAACGGTGATGTTAATAGACGTACCAATTCCAGAACGACTTCATTTCATTGAAGCAATAGCAACAACAGTTAGAAGGCCAACGTTATAATTAGCAGCGAGCATTAAAATGAGATTCATAATTGGCCCAAAACTTGGCTTGTATCGAAGCGAGCGAAGTCACGCTACGATCAACGATTTAATGTTTCCATTGGAACACGAGTATTGGGGCGTTAGTCACAAAAGCCTTTGCCGAAATGTAGTTGGTTTTGGTAAATTCGGTGGATTGACAAGGCAAGGTGAATGACCTTGTGGCCTCTGCCTCGGATTAAGCGGAAGCGGATCAGCACGCAGGCGCACAGGCGGTCACCGTATCTGCGTTTGCGCATATGTGCACCCTTATATTGTTTCCGGTTCATTTCCTGTTTTTAAATTTTTAGTGTATTTTATTATTCAATTAAATAGCCGGTCTTTAGTCACAAGTCCAACAAATGGTCGCAGGTCTTGCTAGCCTGCAGTTATAATGCTTAAACTAATAAGCATTTTTTAATTCTTGGTCCTTCAACAAATTTTCGTCTTTTCCGATACTTGACTTTTTGCTTTGTATAATCACACTAGCGGCCGCCCGCGGTTTCACCCGCGTGCTTCCCGTTCCCGTGGGAATTGATCAAAATCCTTTCTTATCGGATGCCTACGTCATAACATCTATCTGCATGACAAATTTCAGCCCGATCCGTCCAGTGGTTTGGGCTGTGCGTTGATAGATATCTATGTCAGTCAGTCAGTCAGTCAGTCAGTCACCTTTGAGTTTTATATATATAGATTTTGGGGTTTGCCTTTTGATTTTTGACCTAGCCTTAGCAGCAAACTTCTATGATTATCTGTTAATCACACGAGGTGTCTTGCATTTATCTTCATTTCAAGTCTCATACTCGTTTACTACAATAAATTGTGCATTCAGAATAGAACGTTATATCGCCTTTAAACAGGTAAATAATGCAATAAAGCCAAGGCTTCAACTGAAGCAATACAAATATCGTTTCTTTTATGAAAGGATCCACTTTAAAGACAGCGACAATGCATTTAGGGGCCGTACACACTTGCACAATGGACGCTGAAGCGCTTGCGGACTAAGCTCAGCGCGAAATTCCTGCTGTATTGTCCTGCGGCTTAAACGATTGATTCAATTCTGGGAATAGGTATAACTCCATTAAAATTCAATCAAGCATATTTTTTTAACACATAGTTTTTTGGTAATGTTTTATTTTTGTGAATAACGTAAATTCACTACATAGTTGCATTTTGCGAGATTCTGTTCAATAATTTTTGCTTCGTTTAATTTTAATGGCAGTTTTGTAAAAAAATTAAGCCTACCTAATAAAATCATGACATCGCTAGATTTGTAAAAAAAATTAAGTAATAAAATCATGACAACGTTAGTTGGCATAATATGATGAATTTTAGAGAAAGCAAAAAACACAATTGTCTCTGCTATTACAATTACAATGTATAGTTTCAATAAGACAAGTTAACAGTATAGTTAGTATGTTCAAACTTTAAGAGATCCTTCAAAGCCATACGGAAGCCATTTTAAATGACGGCGGTAATACAATTTCGCGCACACTTACAATAGACGGCGCTTGGTCGAGTCTCGTTCTATTGTTCACAGCTTTGACGGTCAGTTTCGGACTTATCTAAAGAACGTTGCACGCTACCAACTTTGTTGTTACAGTAGTGCAAAGTACATTTATTGAATTAATTATCTAACTAATACATCAACACATTATTTTTTCTCAGAAAAAATGCAGTCTTGTAAGTTTATATAATTTCAATTTCACTTAACCTATTAGCAGAAGTAGAAAAGTATTTTTAAATTAGGAATCGAAATCAGATACTTCAAAAATCAGGTCCTTCAGAAGAGAAGCATATCCTTTGCACTGCTGCAACTTTTGGTTACACTTTCTTTTTAAATACTATGTTTTTTTTCTCCTCTATATCGCAATGATCACATCAGTATACATGAAATCCTTTAAAGCAATTTGTCTGGAAGCCATTTTAAATGACGGCGACAATACCATTCGAGCGCTGCGCACACTCATACAATAGACGGCGCTTGATCGAGCTTCGTTCTATTATTCATTGATTTGACGTCCGATTTGGGATTTAACCGATGAAACTTACTTGCAGATTGAACTTTGTTAGCATAGTACTAGTATATAAAAGACTAGCGGGTGCCCGCGGTTTCACCCGCGTGGTTCCCGTTCCCGTGGGAATTGATCAAAATCCTTTCTTATCTGATGCCTACGTCATAACATCTACCTGCATTCCAAATTTCAGCCCGATTCGTCCAGTGGTTTGGGCTGTGCGTTGATAGATATCTATGTCAGTCAGTTAGTCAGTCAGTCAGTCAGTCAGTCAGTCAGACAGTCAGTCACCTTTGAGTTTTATATATATATATATTATATTGATGCAATTCTTCGTATTATTATTTTTCCAAACAAGTTTTTTATCGTAAAAGATAACAAGCAATAAGTGTATTATCTAGTAGGACAGAAAAATACTAACGATCTAGTCCTATTACCAACAAGCTTTTCCGAATGACTAATTATGACTATCATGTGCCCAGACCCTGTTAATTAATCTTTAATAACTTATATTTTATTTAACACAATTGAGGCATGGAATTTACAAATGGGCTAAGTGCCAGAAAAAGAAAAAATTAAATTTTACCTTTCATAGGAGCTATGTTGTAAAGCCATTCCATTTCAAAGATGCAAAGTACCAACAAAAGATTATTCTAATTTTGGGAATTTTTCATAGATGTCGTTAGGTGTAAGTGCCAAACATTTTTTCTTTACAAATGGGTCGTTGTACCGATCGTAGTAAATTTCAATGTCAAAATAATCGCATTTGGCGGGGTTCGTCGTCGATTAACTGTTATTTCTGTCGTTTGTTGAATTTTGAATATTCAGGATTAAAGATTTTCAACATACATAGGTTTTTAAATCCTTTAATGAAATGCATCTTGATAACCAAGTAAGAAAAATGTTTTTTGAGAGATTTTCCGCATTTAAAGTTCAAGAATGTTACCAGACCAATCGATCGATCGTCGATCGACGGCATCGATCGATGGTAGAGTGGAATAGTCGACGTCGATTGATAGTTTCTACCAGACCAATCGATCGACTGTCGATCGACGTCATCGATCGAGCTGCTCGATCAACTAGAGTCTTCTGCATTTGCGTCTCCGTAATAATAGAACGAGCATCATTGTACTGGCCAACAACAATGCGTCCTCTTGTGAATAAATTTTGAAAGAAATTGATGGAATATAGCCGGAGTAAATCTATTAACGTCGATCGGTGCCATCGACCGGCGATTGATCGATTGGTTAGTCGAACGGTATCTGTCGATCAATTAAAGTTACCAGACCAGTCGATCAACTTTGATCGACGTTAATCGATGCCGTCGATCGACGATCGATCGATTGGTCTGGCAACACCCCAAGAGACCTAGGACTGATACTCGTAAAATTTGCGATCGCTTGTCGGCAAGAGTGCAACAACAGCAGCAACAGTTATATTAAAATATCGGCACTTAGCCCCAATAATAATATAATTAGTATGGTACTTAGCCCATTATGTAAAGTAAATATTATGTATTTTGACCCATTTCTTTATTGGCTAAAATAATAATGATGTTTTGTTTTCAGAAAAAGCTTTCAACTAATGCTATCAAATGGTACATTATGAACAGTACCTGTTTGATATCTTTTATCATACTACTAAGCCAAATAATACGTTGATTAAAAAACTAATGCATTTTTATTCAATTTCTCCATAATTATATTTTGGCACTTAGCCCATTTGTAATTTCCATGCCTCAATTGTTAAAGTTAATTCATAATGAAATGAGTTAGAAGGAAAAAAGTGGCTAGCAACAGATTCATTCAAATACCTCAAACTCCACGTTCATAAAAGATCAAACCCAAGCTTGAAATATGCGTAATAACATTACAGTATTGATAAAATATATTTTATCGCGTATAAAAGGTCCATAACGGTACGTGCCACTGGCAATAAGGAAACTTCAAAGCTATTGTACTGAAACCGTTTTACGTGACGGCGACGATACAATTTAGTGCACACTCGCGGTGGTCAGTGCACGATCGCATTCGCCGCAAAATGTCTGGTCTATTGTTCAGGAGATTTGATAAACGGTTTTAAACCAATACGTAAAAAGATACTGCACGTATGAATCGTGTAATTTCCAACTATTGGAAAATTGAAAATTATAACAAAATGGAAAATATAATTTACAAACTTATTTTGTTTTTACTTAGGAATGTTTCAAAATCAAAATCAAAAATCAAAATCAAAATATTCTTTATTCATGTAAACTTGTATCAAGTATTTATGAATCGTCAATTACAGAGTGACTCTACCACCGGTATCGGAATGCAGTCATCTGCCGAGAAGAACCGGCAAGAAACTCGACAGTTACTCTTTTTCATCGCCATGTTTGTTTACAATTTGTTTGTTACAATTACTGATTAGTTTGTTCCTCTTTCACGTAAAAACTACTGAATTGATTTTAAGAAAACTTTACAATAACATAGCTTAAACATCAGAATAACACAAAGGCTACAATTTATAAAGATATTGTGTGGATTCCTGCGGGATAGTTCTCGCGGGCGAAGCCGCGAGCGGAAGGCTAGTGGTAACATATTATTCCTTAAGCTACCAAAGTATGTATGCTCTTCACGCTTTCCAACCTTTGACTTCAAGTTCAACATTACCATCAGCGAGCAGAATGGATCAATAAAACCGAGTTTACAATGGAAACAGCTCCTACAGTCGTGACAGTCACGCGCTGTCACGGCGATCGACTCAGCACCTCGCAAACCTTCCGTGGATATAATTGCCGGGGAGAATTAACATTTTCCCTTTCAGTTATTGGGCAAATTAAAATTTCGGAAAGTGGAACTGTTTCGGGCACTTTGAATTGTGTGATTAATGACGTTAAAAAGTTTATCTTTAATTTGTTTATTCTGTTTTCGGCGATGGGGGATTGATCAATTGGTGCGATCTGATAGTTTGATGCAAAGTCGATTGTAAGGTTAATAAAATTAATATTTGTTTTGCGTTTATCAAACTCCATGCATGTGGTTACACCTTTTTAGATTACCAAAAAGTGTTTATTAGAGTTATTTAGAATAAAAACTGATCTGACCTATCTTTTGTTTTACATAGGAACCGAAATCGTGTTCATACCTACTTAATTTCACCTCTGCACTCTGTGAAGTACAATTTTGCATTGAAAACTTTAACAGAAATCAACCTAACATATTTTTTTATATTCATATGTAACGTGTAAGATTTTTAACGAATTTTGTAACATTTCGTCACGAGTCATTAGAGCGACACGCAACTGAAACAAATAAGGTTTTTTTCTTTATGCGGTTGGTAATACGCATCTCCACTTAAACATACTACGCTATTTCCTTGGGTCTAAAACCTTGAACAAAGTCTTTATTCCCTTAACTTCTGATCTCGATCCGCAGACACAGCTCTCCCTTAGAAAATTACTTTCAAGTAGATAATTCAAAAATGTCAAACTTTTATACAAAGTTTCATCTGCTATTTAGTCTCTTTGGGGAAGAGTTATCGCTCAAGTTATTTATAAGCCTTCTGTGCCTAATTTGCATGCCTTAGACCCATCGGTTTGGGTCGTTGCCTGTCAGTGTTCGTTCCGTCATGTTACTGCAGTTTGCTGCACTGAATTTTTAATGATTTTTTTTTTATGTCAGAGGCGGTAAACGAGCCAGCGGGTCGCCTGATGGTAAGCAATCACCGCGGCCCATGGACATCTGCATCACCAGAGGGATCGCTAATGCGTTGCCGGCCTATAAGGGGGGGGGGGCCTCCGGCACTCTCACAAACCAAACGAAACACAATAGTAGTCACTTTTATTTCACGATGGTGTTATGTGAGAGGGTGGTACTTTCCCGGACGAACCGGCTCATTCGTACCTACTGTAAAACAGCATGGCTCTACCACTACTATGATATAAATACACTGATAATAATGCAAATCCGATTCAATATAAGGAAACAGTCAATTGATGCTCCAATGTAAGGCAAAATCGTTTAGCATATAAATCAAGACATAATTAAAATAACATCTAAATAAATTTTTGCGTTTGCTCACGGAGATGAGGTATAAACAGGAAATCGAGTTGAGTTAAAAATAAAAAAGCTTGACACAGATATTTCCAGAACCCCTTGATAACAGCAAGGTACATTGAACCACTACTAGTACAGTAGGTAATTGCAAACGTAGGTTGGGTTGTACAACTTGTAACCTACGTTTGTTAGCTGTTATATTACAAAACATCTTTAGCTTTAACTGTTACTCCTTTATTTCTTTTGTTTCTAAGTATATCATTTTACAATACTTTAGTAAAAACAGTTAATCGCTGTTCGTACATAAATTTATTTAGACTTTATAAATTGTAGTTTTAAAGAGCAATGAAACTTGATGATTTTGATCAACGCGTTTGCTGATAGCCACTCCCTCGAACCAAACTTTTCACGATATTTAAACCAGACTTACAAAAGGAAGTAGACGAGACGTAATACCTAATAAAAATTCAGATTTAAAGCAACGTTAAGCCTACCTGCAGTAATCACGTTGGATAGAGCAGTTTTTGGTGAGCTCGCTAAAATTACCGCAATCGTAAAATAAACTTTAAGAATAAGCAAATAAAGTTGGGAATCGCTCAAAAGAAATAATGACGTGACGCATGGAATTTGCTAGACATCTACCTGGACGGTTTAATTTATTAAGCTAATGATTTTCAACTTCCATGCTTTGCATGAATAAAGAGGTTGAATGACAAATTTTAACATCGTTCTGAAGTCTTAACGTAAGCGATTCACTTTAAGAATCAAGTGCCATGTGGTATCTTAAATTATGTCTATGTAAAGATAAAAACAACATTTCATTGTTAAGTAGCTTATGTAACTGGGTATATGTAAAGTTTATTTTATTGGTAGTGTTAAATTGCAAAACGGTTAAGTCACGCATTTTTACTTAGGTGTACAATTTGTGAAGTAAGTTTAGAGTAAAAAACTAAGCTTTACATGAAATCTGATATTTTTCGACAACCTTATAATACGGTAGATTAAGTATTATAGTACAAAATTAATTATCTATTATTTGAGAATTTAATCCGGAACTCGGAGAGCCCAGAGACATAAAAAAATAATTTAGTTCAATAAACTTGTTTGACTATAGAAAGTAAAGGTAGAAACAGTAACTTCAACTGTTGTTAGCCCCACGAGTTATAAACAGTTATTTTAAGTACAAAATATTAAAGTACACACACAATCCATAAAAGTTTGAAGGCACGTTCCTTCCCGTTAATAATTTCACACGCATCGGCAACAAGAAACAAAACAAAAGCAAGGGAAATAGTTCGTAACCCCAATTACGTTGGAATTCAAAATTAATGGAAATGAAACTAGTGCCACAGACAGGGCGAAGCATGAATATTTGAAAGGCAAGAGTGCAGTGGATAAGTCCGTATTTACGTTTATTGATCGCCATGGTTTCCGATACCACAATGTATTCAATGAACGTAAAGAATACCTATCTAACAATATTTTTTAAGCATATAAAATATTTTGAGCTACTCAGAAAAGTTTTTAACAGCGTTTATTTAACAAAAACGACTTTACTCAAATAGACAAACTGATAAAGGTCACTGGGGCTGATTAGATCCTGATTACCTAGAACGAGGTAGGTATAAAGTTTAAATTTTAAACTTTGGATTTTTGTAATTTAATGTTTTATAAGTTTTAAACTAAAACTGTCAGAATACAAGGTGATAGTTACTGGTTAGTCTGACTCAGCGTAATTCCACAAACAATGTTTTTCTTTTTTAGAAGAGAATACGTTTAAACATTATAACCGCTGGCTAGCTGGCCTATGGGTCTATGTGTGCGGGGCTCAGGACCTCCCCGGTATCCCAGAAGGGGTCTGCTGGTGTCCAGCAAAGCTAAACATACTTCTCTTTTTATGTCAGAGGCGGGTCGCCTGATGGTAAGCAATCAGCGCCGGCCATGGATCGCTGATGCGTTGCCGGCCTTTTAAGGGGGGGTGTGGGCCTTCGGCACTCTCGCAAACCAGACGAGACACAATAGTAGTCACTATTATTTCAAGCTGGTGTTATGTAAGGGTGGTACTTCCCCGGACGAGCCAGTCCATTCGTACTGTGAAACAGCATGGCTTTACAGTGGTAAAGCCATGCATGCTATTCACACACACACACTTCACTCCTTATGTCGGATTTAAAGCCTTAGATTCATCAAAAACGGTGATTCATCATTCCACGAAGCCAAAATTTCCAGAAATCTTACATAAAAAATTTACCTTGATTTTGCCTACCCCACCTTACTGGTTTCCAGGATTTGTACTCCCTACATACGGGTTTAATCGGTTGGGCTTGTGAATGGAGTAATCAATACATTTATAAGAGATACTGAATGTCTGATCACGAACGCGAGGCTGAGAGGACGGAAGCTGAAACTGTTTTTTTTTATTTAGTTTTTTCTCTTGTCCGTCGAAAAACAGATATTTTTGTTTTTATATTTTGTATAGGTAGTTTATTTGGCGAATGATAGGGTATTTAATTATAAACTCATTGTGGAAAATTTTAAAGTAGCTTTCTGCCCACGACACCGTTCGACAAGTGAAATGAAATGAAATAATTTATTCAGCAAATACTTTTGCACGTCATTCTTTTTTCTCTACCAGCTCTCTTTTTGTAATTACTTATATCCTCTACCTATTTACACTCTTAAGAAAAAAAAAAAAACTTTTTTTATTGTCAGCAAGAGAGAATTCTACCATAGATCCACGTGAGTAAGAGAATTATAGGTAGAGCATCTATACAAACACAAATACTTTGGTGCTTGTTGTATTCCATATACCATAAGCAGTTAGCCGCCGAGCGGCTAATCTACCGCAAATGATTGTTATAATTAAAGGTCCGAATCAAATACTGATTACAAACCCGTTGACAACTTTGAATTGCAAATGTTATAGACAAAACAAACAGCATAAATGAACACTAGTATTCAACGAGTGTATCCACATAGAGTTTTTCAATCCGACCCGAAACAATCAAACAGTAATTAGCACTAAGCAAACCCGCATTGTAATTGTTTAATCGGTCTGAATTGACTAGACTTTTACTAATGAAAACTCATTCAAATTTCAACCTTAACTGGTTATGGTAAGAGTGAAAGTAATGTTTGAGCTGATAAGTACCTGGAGCCACCCTTTCGTTTGGAATGAGTAGAGGAAATGAGGGGGCTGAGTGCCTCTCGATGAAACGTGAGGAGGATGCTAATAGCATCGCTCTAACTGAAGATTGGGGCATGTAATTGAAAAATCATTTCGAGTAAGGTTAAAGATTTGTTGGGAGAGTTTCGGCAGACCATGAGATCACAAATGCAAGGACGAGTTTTGCCTAGCTAATAATAATTCAGATATTTAATTGTGCAAGAGACTTAATCACTCATTTTACAATGACGAACAGATAGCCCTGTTGATATGAGCTTTTGTATATTTTACTTTGAATACAATAAAAACACAACACAGCTTAAACTACAAATAATTTGTCAAGTTGTATTTATTATAAATACAACTTGTCAAATGAATCAGAGGAGACAATACGCCACACTATGACGTGTAGGCCTCTTCGGATCAGCTCAGCCGGAGTTAGGGAACTAGAGGCATTATGACGTTCTAAAGATTATCCAGTCCTTCTTCAGGACCCCTGGTGTGGTTAAAGCCGAGGGTCTACTGTCTAGTAAAAATAACCCAAAGGTTAGATATACATATAAAATATGTCTAACCTCAGTCACCCCAACTCGAATATACAACAAGAGCATCCCAAATGTTCCAAAAATTATCCAAACTCATATTTAAATTACCAAACCAACAAATCATTATGTTAAAAGTCATAAACATTACATTTTGCAGCCACTAGAAAGCAAGGTTACAAAAGTGTTCATTAACAGAAATGATCTCAGCGCAGTATCAAAGACAAAGGGCAATAGTCTGGCAGAACGTAAATCGGTTCCCGATACAGACGCCTGCGACAATAATATCTATTCAACTGACTCTAACTGATGTAGAAGAATGCCTCTGCACTAGATATGGCTTGCTTTAAATATTCGTGCCGACGTGTAATCAGAAACATGGGAAAATTAGTTTTGGTGAAAGTTTAAGAAGTTGATCCTTTTTATTTATTATTAAAACATTATTGCACAAATAAAAATACAAATTGCAGAGTTAATACCATAAGATATTTTCTACGAGTCAGCTGGCAAGTAAGCGGATACATGTAAAGGCAGCGAAAAAAAAGATTCTACCTTTCCCAGATGAGCTGGAAAAACCTTACTTATCGACAGAACTAAAGAACAAGAGTTATAAAGTGATATTTTACTGTAATCCAGTGCAAGGTGGAAGTACTTCACCTGACGATGGGCTCATTCGAGTGGGCGATCCATTATGCTCTCCCTCTCTTTTGGAATGATATCTTTTAAAGAGAAGGGTTGGGAACGAATGGAGCTAGAGTTAGTCAATGTTATCTTTTAAGGAGAAGGGTTGGGAACCAAAGGAGTCAGAGTTAGTCAAATGAAGTACGTAAATAATATTGGGAACATCTAGAGATGTTATACAAGTGTCCTGTCTGAGTAGGCACGGCGCGGTATATTTGCCGTTTGGTAGGAAATGAAACAACGCTACGAGCTCGAGGAAGCGGGACTGAGTAAACTTGCGGTAAGGCTATTGAAACGTTAAGATTTCTGTTATAATTCAGATTACAGTATCAATAAAGATATCATTTAATTAAAGCTTAAGCAAATAAAACAAAACGTGTATGTACGACGTATACTTCGTATTTGGTTCTTATATACCTTAATCATGTAGTTGGCATCTATGTCGGCACCTTTTTTGTTTTTGTTAGCTTACAGGCGTAGTACCGGCCAGACCCAAGAAGCCACTATTGCCTACAAAAAATGTATATTTTTACAGATAAATTATCAAGACTTATCTGTGTGTCAAAATAAGCCAGTGGTGAAACTAGAAATTAAACACAAAATTTTTCAATTACCATGGTTAGAAAATGAAAGAGAAATTTCTTCCAATGAAAGCAAATCTTTGCTTTGCGTTGAAAGGTTAAAATTATTATTCCATACCGACACAGAATTATTTAAAGCATCATCGTAAATCTCACAATTCCTCTTCCATTACTGTTTTAACAACCAAGAGAGAATTGAGATATAGGCCAGTCATCTAAGACATAAAAATCGCGTTAGGTCGCAAATAATTGCAAGGTTCTGATTTTTTGTGATGTTGTTAGGATAGATACCAATAGTGTAAATCTAAATTTGCAACCTCGAAAAACCTGTGCTAACTTCGTGGTGCTCGAAAAACCTCTTAATTTTCGAACTTTTTTCAGTTTTTGGCTTACAGCTACTAAAATATGCATTTTACAGCAAAGTTATCTATGACACTTTCAAAGAAGACAAAATAAGCAACAATTTGAGTGTAACCCCAGCTCTGTATGTCTAACAAATCTCAAGATATAACATTTCAAAATTGGGCAAATTTCCCTAAAAAAATTAAATTTCTAGTTGGCAAGACTTTCGAACAAAATACTGCCTAAAATACTAATTCTACGAGGAAAGTTAACAAAAGTTAAGTGTAGAGCAGTTATTTAGCTTTAATTTAAGTGTAAAAGCAACTGTCTAGGACCACTAGTTCTCAAATTATCAGGTAAATAAGGAAATCAGTTTTTTTTTATATCGGATAAAGACATTAAATTCGCAAAGCGTGATGTAGTTCTGCATTTTTGGTATCTTGTAAGGGTCTATTAGGGTAGTGTGAATTCCAATTTGCAACTTCGGAAAACCTGTGGAAACTGAGAAAATCGAGAAAATCTTCGAAATTTTGGGACTTTTTTTACTATTTGCTCTCCAGGGCCAAAACTATGCTTTTATTGCGAATGATGTTTTTTACAATTATAACCTGTATTAAATTACTTGTAAATTGAGCCTAATAGCAGCGCTATTAACTCTTTAGGAACCAAGCTATGGCACTTTGAAGATGACCAATATTTGTCGAAATGAGAAATTTTCAGGATACTCCCACTTATTTCGTGAAATATAGGCAAAACCACTTGGCCTATGAAGAAAGGTCACTGAAAATATTTTGTAGTACATTTATTTAACTTTTATTTTAGCCTAAAAGCACCGCTATTGACTTCATAGGAGCCAAGCTATGGCACTTTGAAGATGACCAATATTTGTCGAAATAAGAAATTTTCAGGATACTCCCACTTATTTCGTGAAATATTGGCAAACCCACTTGGCCTATGAAGAAAGGTCACTGAAAATATTTTGTAGTACATTTATTTAACTTTTATTAGAGCACAAAACGAAGTCTGTGAGACTAGCTGTTCCCTCACAATCTCAAAAAAACGAAAAGAAGGTAAAATGGGTAATAGTAACAAAAGACTATTATATTGGGTAATTGGAAATGAGACAGGAATGTTATAAATAGTAGTGGGTGGTAGGTTCTGTAGGAATGTTGGGCAGCAGCCTCTTCAGTTGAGGGCAGACGGGCGAGGATGTTCTGGCATTGGCAGCAGATTGGACAAATAATTCGTAACGCAAAGCGTGGAGAGAATCCTCTTTTCCACCACCATACAACGCCACAAGACATTTATTTCCAGCAGAGGCTATCTCTTCATGGGTGGCGTTATTATTAAGGAAAGTGTTAGCTGCATCAAGAAGGTCTGGATGTTTTGACAAGACGCTCAACATCTTCGTTTTCCCTTGCCCGAAAAGAGCAGAGGTTTCCTTATTTACCTGATAATTTGAGAACTAGTGGTCCTAGACAGTTGCTTTTACACTTAAATTAAAGCTAAATAACTGCTCTACACTTAACTTTTGTTAACTTTCCTCGTAGAATTAGTATTTTAGGCAGTATTTTGTTCGAAAGTCTTGCCAACTAGAAATTTAATTTTTTTAGGGAAATTTGCCCATTTTTGAAATGTTATATCTTGAGATTTGTTAAACATACAGAGCTGGGGTTACACTCAAATTGTTGCTTATTTTGTCTTCTTTGAAAGTGTCATAGATGACTTTGCTGTAAAATGCATATTTTAGTAGCTGTAAGCCAAAAGTCCGAAAATTAAGAGGTTTTTCGAGCACCACGAAGTTAGCACAGGTCTTTCGAGGTTGCAAATTTAGATTTACACTATTGGTATCTATCCTAACAACATCACAAAAAATCAGAACCTTGCAATTATTTGCGACCTAGGATGTCTAAGATGACTGGCCTAATACGGCGCAGAATGAATGACAGGTCACAGATACTCAAAATAAAGTGCGACGCAAAATAAAACTATGGAAAACTTATATCAGCATTTTACGGTTCATGAAAGCTTAACACATTTATGACTGCAGAATTTAAGCATGCTGCGCAGTTGACCTTTTCATTTAATCGTAGATGGTTGTGCAGTTTGTGAAAAAAAAGGCAGTGTTCACTTTTGTTCATATAAATAATCGCATTGAATTCAGAATTTGGAATTAAGCATTCTTTTTGTGCTCACTTTTTTTATGTACTGAGGGGTTATTTTAAAATACCGTACAAATGTTTTATCACACATAAAAATATACATTCAAATAACAAATTAAGTAAATCAATAATTTAAGGCTTGTATTTAACTGCACATCAAAAATACTGAAATGTACAGTTAACAGCACATCACGGTATACACTTGCAGTTCGATAGTAGCGCTTATGCCCCCGACATAAGAGCGGTACAAAGTCCAAAGTGTTACGTCTGACGTGCTTTTCACTGTACATCAATAATCTGAATTGCTAACCTAACCTAATCTTTGCTGTGCAAATAGTTTTTTTGAGGATAGTATTTTTTGGATTTACACTTTAATAAATCTCATAATTTAATGTCCAAAGGCTTTCTTTTATTTAAATCAAGTTATCGTGACAATCTTGGGTACAGATAACGCATGGTATGGGTGGTATGGGTACTAGCACCTTTTAAAGTTCATCGAAAAACGAACGTTATCATTTTGAACAACCAAAAGTTGTCATTAGCAGTCCCAAATATCACGACCAGCTGCAGGTGTAGAATAAAATATAAGTTGCTTGTACAATGATTCAACTTCATGAATTACTTTTAAAGATGGAGGATAGTTTCAATCCTCGGTGTAGTTCTTGAGAATATTAACAAAATCTTTATTCGCTCCCGTTTAATTCAGGTAGGATAAAAGTTAAAAGCGACGGGAAGAGTTGCAGTCGAAACTGCACAGTAAAACTACAAGGAACTGTCCTCGTATTAAATGTTTACTTTATTTCGCTAGTAATAATTAAAAGGAACAAAAGATAGGAAGTTGGGACATTACTTCGTTTAGTATATCAAATTACACACATGAAACTTAAAACCCTTAAATTGCCCTAGAAACCTTCAGCTTTTTAAATATTAAAATATCATGTGTAGTATCGCTCACTCGATCCGATGAAAATGGTTATCTAATGCACGTCAAATGTAAGGAAACGAAATCATAATTATACGAGTAAGTTTTCTAAAATTTATTAAGTTTATTCTAAACACGTCTGCTCGTCTTTTTACACATTGCAATAAAAAAAAACTTACACGCATTTTAAAAAAAGACAAACATTATTGTTGCTGCCGAGTTGCAGCAGACTTTTATATTTTGCAACTCACTTGGCGAGTTTTTACTTTTAAAGACAACCCAACAATTCAATTAGAGGACTGTTACGTAAGTCACTCTGATATCAAAGTTTTATAATGCAAAGTTATACGAAACACAACGTCAAGTTCTAACAAAATACAAAAGACCTACCTAACTAGCTAACAACGGGAAACAACAATAATAATTTCCATGAGTGGGGCCGCGGCCACGATGGACAAAGTTTCAGCAATCGTGCGCTCCGCACTGCCCATGGAACTTTGTCGCTCTCACCGCAATGTGTCATTTCGCCCCGAACAAGTGAAGCATTTGAGCCTTTGAGTATTTATACCAATTAGGGTAGAAATACATTAAGAGGTATATAATAATATATGATAATATATCTGAAGGAGAAAATAATTGGCATCTTCAAAGCAATATCAAAGCCTTGAATGTAGGTACACCAATTAACAAAACCTGTTTTGTATTTTAAATTATTGAAGATAAGAAATTCTTTACACGTGGTTGATTTTGTTTAAGTAATTTAGATTTGACAGCATAAATATTTTGTTTTCGTAGAATAGTGGCTCCGATTCTAAGATCTATTGTAGGTTAACTCAGAGGATTAATATTTAAGCAGTTATCACAGAAAATTCATTCTATTTACACAAGACGATTTGTATTCTTGAATCAAAATTATAATATTTTGGGTTATTCCAGAAATCCCCATCGGAAATCCCCATCAATGGGGATTTCTGAACTTTTAGTTTAATAATCCCCATTGATGTCTCATGATGGGGATTTGTGGAAAAAAGATGTTGATGAAGTTCAGAAATCCCCATTTCATTAGCATTGTTGTTGTACAAATTTTTGGCGATTATAAAGAGTAACTGTCGAGTTTCTTGCCGGTTCTTCTCGACAGATAACGACATTCCGAATCCGGTGGTAGAGTCACTCTGTGTAATTGAAGGTTTATAAATACTTTATAAAAGTTTACATGAATAAAGAATATTTTGATTTTGATTTTGATTAGCCCAAAGCGCGATTCGCGTGTGATGCTATCCAGCACGACCACGGATGATTATTTTAATTTGAATGTGGTACATATTCATAAAAAGTAATGTACTTTTGGGCAATCTCCCAATCTAGAACCATTATCCATCATATTAATAGCATTAACAAAACTGCATTTGCATCACTGGCATATTAACATGAACGATCGAATATTCATATCTCCGATCTCTGTGGATGTGAATAATGCATTAATAGTTTTCATTGTCCACAGACTCCAACACAATAAATCGCAAGATGGCGGACGCGCCGCAGTTCGAGCGGCCCATCGGGAATCAAACCTTCCATATCGGCAGGGAAGCTGTCCTCGGGTGTTCTGTGGTCAATTTGGGGAAGCACAAAGTAAGAATTACGTTTAATCTGGCATAGCTTAGCGCGCCTGCACACGATGTCGCTACCGCAATCGCTTTAAGGCCGGCAGCGCATCTGTGATTCCACCTGATTTGCAGGTGTCTATGGGTGGCGGTTGTCACTTTCCATCAGGTCTGCCCGCTATACCATAAAAAAAACCGCGCCGTCACCTTGCCGTCGCCGCACCTTTGCACTGTAGATACTCGCCGCCACCGCGCCGCCACCGCGCAGCCACCGCGCCGCCACCGCACCGCCACCGCACCGCCACCGCGCCGCTACAAGATGCGGTGACGGCACGGTGGCGGCATCGTATGCAGGAGCACTTAGAAGTTGGATATGTAAAGTTTGTTGACTGGTTGATTAAAAATAGAATGAGGATGTGTGTCGTTATTGAAGAATTCTTTAGGCAGACAAAATGGTATACGTATAATTAATGTATCTGCTTGCTAGGAATCAGATAAGGATCAAATTTAAGATCTTAGAACTAGAACTTGAGGATGTGAAAGACTCTTATTTTCGATGGGATAGCTGGGAATCGAAAGTTTTGTTTGATAAAAAGGAATCAAGAATCAAATGTAACGTTACTCCAGCTATAAAAATAATGTACACAGCAACACAGCATACACAATCATAGCACAGATGTTTAAAAATATAAGCCTACTTCGACTTACTTAGCGATCAAAAGTCACCAGGTTCAATATCCAGGTCTTGAAACCTGAACATCTGTCTTGAGTCATCATGATTCGTTTTCATTAGTACCTATTACTTTAATTAAATACAGATGTGACAGGAAATCCTTAATCCAATACAACATCGCTTTAAACGCGTGTTTTAAACAGAAAGTCCAATAAAATCTCCTATAGCAGAAGTTGTACAAGGAGCTAAAAACTTTAATTGGCTCATCCGAACGGATGCGGTATTAATTCACCCCTACCGTAATTACGTCTTGTTTATTGCTGAATTCCGGAATTACGGCCCCGTTAGCTTTGACGATCACCTGAACAACCTTCCAACTATAAAAGTGGGGGGTTTTGCATTGAGCTTTGTTCTGCTGATGAGTATTTTAATCTTGGTCGTGTTTTTTTTAACATCCCTCTTATATTTAAATGCGAAAGTTAATGAAGATGAATGGATGGATGTTTGTTACTCTTTCCTACTTGATAAACTTTACCCGTCACTAATTAGATCAACACAGTCTACAATTTTATTAAATTATGATTCTGTAGTGTGATATTCATAAATATAAAGATGTCTGAAAAGAATGATGATTCTGTGCTTCAGAAGGCACGTTAAGCCGTTGGTCCTGCGCCTGATCTCTCTTTGGTCGTGTCAAACTGCTGTCCCACCGTGTTATGAGAGTGAGGGAATAGGGACCTGTGCTTGCTCACTCACTTGTGCACTTACAATATATCCTGCGTAGTTGGCTGATTGTAAAAGATTAGCCGCCTTAGCCGAAAACTCGGCTAGGAGGATATTATTAATCTCATTATTTCAATTACACCCCACGTGCAAATCTATTGATGCCATCTACAAACACATCCACCATCGAGGTATGAAGTTTATCACCCAATCGAATCGGATGCGGTAGATTGTGCGGTAATTAGTTGTTGTTTATCGACCAGGTCCGGATTACGGATTCCATTAGTTTAATCGGTTTCAGAGCAAACCTGGACAACGATTGATTCAGCTGATAGTTTTTGTCGAACGGACAAATGGTAACGCTTAATGTAACGTAACTTTTGTTAGTGTTGGATTAATTGAGTGGATGTTTTATTTACAATCATTTTTGCAGTATCCAATCAGTGAGGAAAAACTTTTAAAACAATAATATTTATAAGCAGCACGCGAACCAAATAAAGTATAACTCCTTTAAAAAAAGACGATTGGCCCGAATGCAAAAGTAAAACAATTAACTCCAAAATCAAATACAATTAATATTTGCAACAATAGTCCAATTTTTATTTGATTTTTTCCCAAAATCCAATACATTATTTAATAAGTAACCATATTAAATTAACAGTTTCATTACCTCATAAATGCTATGCATAGCAAATCTATTGATGCCATCTACAAACGCATCCACCACAGAGCTACGACGTTTATCACCCAATCGGATTGGATGCGGCAGATTGTGCGGTAATTAGTTGTTGTTTATCGACCAGTCCCGGATTACGGATGCCATTAGTTTAATCGGTTTCAAAACAAACCTGGGCAACATGAGATTGATTCAGCTGATAGTTTTTGTTAAACAGACAAATGGTAACGCTTATGTAACGAGCTCTATAGCTTTCGTTAGTTTTGGTTTAATTAAGTAAATTTTTTCTAACAAAATGCTCTCATGCATTTTGATATCTTTTTTAATTTGTTGTTATTTGAACACTTTGAACACTTACAAAATAAATAATAAACTATTAACAGGAAACAGTTATTAAATCGCTCCTTAAATGCAAAAGGGCCGTAAAACAAAAAACCAGCAAACCAGTTTTATTACAAAAATGTGATCTAAGCACTCGATATTTTATAGTGTAATGAAGACTCCTGCAATTTTAGCTGTTATAATTGAAAAACAGTGAGGGCGCCTCTTTTGCATTAACGCGGTTTGACCAGTAATTTCAGTGCAAAAGCGCCATATTGTGAGTTGCGACCCGACCGGAGCGAGTTTTTATAGACAAAAGGGCCACATTTTGGATTGCTACTACTTTGCACAAAAAATCACGTAAGTGATCGTTGTATTACTAGAGCAAAATAGCCGCTTTTTGGTTTACTTCTGTTTTGAATAAAATAACGCACCGATATGCCTAGTATTGTTTTAAGCATAAGTGATACTTTTGGAATAAAGGCCACTTTGCATAAAAAGTCATAAAATTTATCGTTGTGAATCTGAAGCAAAAAAGCTGCATTTTGATTTACTTCCATTTTGAATGAAATAATGCATGAAAATCCCTTCCTATTGTTTTATGCATAAGTGTTATTTTTGGAATACGTTGCAAAAATAAAGCAAAGAAGTCGCATTTAAGTTTACTTCTGTTTCGAATAGAATAAAGCATGGAAATGTCCGATTCCTTGTATGCAAAAGCGTTACTTTTGGAATACGTCTATTTTGTACAGAATTATGCACGCGTATGTATGTCTCTTATAATAATTTTATGAATTAGTAATACTTTTGAATATGTATCTGTTTTAGTCAAAACTTATATTTTTAATTTACATATCAATTTGTATTGATTTTTACTTTTTATTACATTAAAACTTAGTAAATTTTATTAAAATCTTAAGTTGTTGCTTAATATTTATAAAACAAACAATATTTATTATCATACAATGCTTTGCTTATTTACAGAATGACTATCAGAGCAAGAATAATTCTTATACTTGTGATATCAATGTTAAATCAGTCTCTCCAAGTTGTCTCAGACTGGGGAGATGCCAATTTGGTCAGCTTTAACCCCACCAAAACGCAGGCGTGTCTGTTTTCCACCAAAAAGAGCGCATTTGAGTTGGCTCAATCTTTTCGTGGCGTATCTGTCCCTTTATCTGACCGACTACAGCTCCTTGGTATGGAATTATCTTCCAACCTTAACTTTGGGAGCTACATAAGTCTGTAGCAGCATCTGCCTCTAAAAAGCTCGGAATCCTTTCCAGAGTCAGGCGCTACTTCACTGCGGAACAGCTCCTAAACCTCTACGCTCTGTAGAGGTTTAGGAGCTGTTCCGCATGTTCAAGTTGCATGGAATATTGCTGCCATCTTTGGGATGGTTTTGCTCGATACTAGCTGGCTGCTTTGGACTCTATTGAGCGGCGTGCGAAGAGGCTTGTCGGTGACGATACTTTGGTCGAGAGCCTGCAGAGCCTCGATCATCGTAAGAGGATTGCTTGCCTCTCCGTATTTTACAGACTCAACTTTGGTGAGTGTGCTGCTCAGCTGCACGATTTGGTTCCACCAGCTCCGTTCCATCATCGAACTACTAGACTCAGTCAGGGATTCCATCCGTATACAGTGGAGATACACAATACAACTTGGGGCTCTTCAAGGCCAGAATTAACGGGCTTTTCCTAAGCAAGCGCGCTCCATCTTAGACCGCCTAGTTGTTTAACATCAGGTGATCAGGCATCTCTGAGGTCAATAGAAAGTTAAGTGTAGTATTATTGTGTTATTATGTATACTGACAATATAGTAATCTATATAAATAAAAATGAATTGCTGTTTTTTTTTTTTAATTTAAAAGTAATCAATTATGCTTGTCTCAAAGTCTGAACCTCTTGCTCTAAGAAGCCTAATGTTGTTTTGTTTTTTAGGATTACCATTTAAAAAAACTTGATTTATGTAGAAAGTGTGCATTTTTTTGAGAAAAGACACTTAATTTTGGAATAAAAGTTTTATGCAAAAGAGACATTTGTGTTATTTTTTCCACAAAGATTAAAACCACAAAAAAGTATGTATTTGTAAAAAAACTATTAAAAAGAGACGCATCCAATGATGTATAACACTAATGTATAATCTTTAAAAAATATTGAAAAAATACATAAATTCGTTTTTCAAATTTTGTTTTGGCTCTCCTGTAAAAAAATAAAATTTGGGATTGCGTCCCTTTTGCATTTAATGAGCGAAATATAAGAGAAACATCTAACTCTTGTGATTGCTATGCAAATCTTTGTTACAAAAACAAATAAAGTATCCAAAAAGGCAACTTTTAAGGCTAAAAGTTGCTAAAAGTTATTATAGATTAGCCAGGCGGCTTCTTTGACTAGTAAAACGCTTTAATTTCAAGTTGAGAAGTCTTAAATATTTGAAGTTTACCTACATAAAATCACACTATGAGAATAGGTAGTAAATGACGTAACGCACACATGCGTGCCCCTACATTTTCTTATTTAGCGTCCCACTTCAGTAATAAGAAAAAACCTCGTCCATTTATTTTTATTTCTTCTTTCCGAGGCACAGAACTTTCGTAATTAAAGGGCAGGCGTTAATCTCAATTGCCTCTGTACTTGGTTTAATAATGCGTCATGCAATTAACAATGGATCGTGGACCGAGTTCTTTTGGGTCGAATGAATTGTTTATTATGCTACCGAAAAAGAAAAAGTGAAATGCATCTTCTAGTAGGCTGTTATGTTAGACGGTGTTCACACTGAGCCGCGCTCCGTCGCGGAGCGAGGGGCTGCATAGTAAAAATCCCGCACGCGGGCGCGTTTTCAGTGTGTTGTGCCGCGCGTGTTTTCTATACAAACTGAGGTACTTGCATATAATGATTAAATCTGTCGTCCCGCGTACCGCGGCGGAGCGCGGTGCAGTGTGGTAACCGCCTTACTGCCTCAGCGCTGTAGGCAATAAGCCACAGAAAATGTGTCATTGAGTGTATTTTTGAATTTTAATCCGGAGTCTGGAAGTTAACGGTATGTCTCGAAAACCTGCAGATTTTATCTATACATTATTATTTTAGCGTCAAAATTAAAAAACATAGTGAAAATACTGGGTATTTGAATAACTGTTGTCTCGGTGTAGCGGGCGCAATGCGGTGCCGGACAGTAACTGCTTAGTTACTGTTTGGCACTGAACTGTCTACTGTCGCTCGTGGCGCAGCTGTGACGCTCGTGGCGCAGCTGTGACTGTGGTTCGTTAGCGATAACGAAAGTCAAGCTACCTACGCCGCGGTCGGTTAATGGATGGGTGACCATTCTGACCATATTTAGTGACATTAATTCCGAGCGTCTCCGTGCTTCGGAAGGCACGTTAAGCTGTTGGTCCCGGCTGATATTTACTATAATGTAAATATTAGTCGTCAAGCCTAGTCAGAGGCCATTTGGCGGCTTGATAACATCTGACATTAAGGTTGGTCACTTGCCTTACGCACCCCTCCACAAACCCGCACTAGGCCAGCGTGGTGGAGTATGGCCCACACTATCTCACAATTGGGATAAGGCCTGTGTCCCAGCAGTGGGAACGTATATAGGCTGATGATGATGATGACTGAACTGTCTAAGGGCAGACGTGGTGCTTACCATATCAGGTGTACGACCTCCGCGTCTTGTTACACATTGCAATAAAAAAAACATAAATTAAAATCGAATAAATATCTTACATCCTAAAAAATATTGGCATTTCCACTAAATTGAAGTATAAAACGTTTATTGAATGTATGTAATTTTATTACGACATTTTTTTCAAGCAGTACGAAGTATACTTTTCATAATAATATCATAGGCTCGTGTTACTTATTACCGACCGTATTATTTTAGCATGTGGCATGTAATTTTCTTTTTACTAGATGTTATTTGTTGGAGGGAACCGTTATTAACCCTTATTTTCACACTTTGAAAAATCTCTTCAGAGTAGAACTTTATTTCCAATTAGAATAATCAGTGGTCTAACGTTCCCCAGAATTGAATTTGTTAAAATATTATGACTTTCTCCATCTCTTTTAGTAGAGACAAAAGGCGTTTACCACAGGCGAGATACCAAAAATAAAAAAAAAACTTATTTAAATGTAACTATTTTATTAATAAAGAATAGCGCTTTTCATAACTCTGGGTACAATTAATCCTAGAAGTTGAACATTATTTTTCATGTTAGATCTAGTAGATGACAGAACACTATGAAAATGTATAGATGTAGAAAATAGTTATTTATGTGACTGCTGCATAATGAGGGTCATTAAAATACGAATGTGGTTTTATGAAACGAACGAAGTGAGTTTCATAAAAGAATCACATGAGTATTTTAATGACTAATTATGTACAGTCACATACATAACTTTATCTTCATTCATACGATAATATGTCTATTTTATAGTCAGGATTGATGAGCAAACGCCCTAGTTACCAACTTAATCTGTATGTAAAAGTTAGTACTGACATAATGACTGACGTTTGTAGTTTTTAAAATCCATAAACAATCTAGACTCGAGTTGATTTCGATTCTCAAATCGATTGTTATAATTTCAGCATCGAATTAAATGTATAGGAATGGAACATAAAATTACTAATCGACTAATTCGATAATCGAAAAAACCTATTAATTTTTACTTTTAAAGAAGACGTTCGAAATTTGAACGAAATTACGTATCGGTTACCGACACTAAAATGTAAACATTTCAATGCAGCCACAGATACTTATATCTAAATGTAGGGCGTTTGCTCATCGCTCCTGAATATAAAATAGACATATTATGGTATGGATGTAGATAAAAATATTTTATGAACGTACCGAACCGTAACGAACGTAGGTATAACATATATAACACATATCGTGTTTCAAAATAGTAAATGAATTAGAATTTGAAATAAGCTTTAACTGACAAGTCTTTGAAAGTCGAAAATGTGCCTTATGTACTCATTTAGCATTAGAAATTCAATCATACATCAATTAAATTTTCCAATTGAAAGACACGTTCACAACATTAGCGTTGGAATCATTTAATTTTGCTTGTGTTTTGTAGCAAAAACCTCTTGTACCTTTTGACGTTTGAGGTATTAAATTAATTAGCACCCTTTGATGCGCGAACCAATCTCAATTACGAAAGTGAGGGAATTTAATCTGTAATAGCTTTAAAATGTATGAACGGGCCGTCGATAAAGGTTTTGGACAAAATAATTGCCTCGAAAGCAATCGGGTTACGGGTGGAGGATACTTTATGTTTTTAACCAATTGATGGGTTTCAAAGAAGCATTATAATGAAAATATTACTGTCAGGTAACCTACAGATATTGAAAGGTAGGCAATGCTTTCATCATTGAAAATAATCTTCACAATGGTAGTTTTGATTTCAAGAGTATTTCGTTGTTTTCGACAATGGTAATTAGAATCAGAGGCCCCAGACAAGCGGTATTTATGACGTTCATTAAAGCTCAATTTGCGATAGCGAATGTCAAAACCTGTACTTTCAAATATCGATTGACCACGTGACTTTTCTAAGGCACCTTCAAGTCCATACAACTTGAAGTTAGCTAATTTCGCCATCGCTGTCAAAATGTTACTTTGTCTAGGCCACCAGAACAGACAAAAACATTTCTTTACAAGGTACATACATACACTTATGAATCGTGAAAATCAAATACCCTAAAATAAAGTATTATGTGGAATTCACTCGAACCATCTAAAATCTCTAATAATGTCACAAAAAATTGCGATTTGTGGCTTCTGTTTGTTGTTGTTGTCTATGTTTTGAAGAATGCCTATCCAGCATCCAATCAGATGATTTAAAAATCGGTCCAACACCATTCCAACACTGATCCATTAATGTAAAATTCACTCTCCATAACAACAAATCACCGCTGTCCTTTCAAAGCGTAAAGGGGAAATGAAGAATTTGAATCACGCCCCATCGCTAAATTGATTTGGTGCTGCGAGCAACAGCATTTAAATCCTTGGTCACGTCCAATTTTATTGTGTAGCAGAAGTTACAATGGACCCGCGCGAATAGTAATCGTATCCCGCGCACCTAATGTTATGTAATTCTTGAAAATTGCCAAGGCGTCCCTCGGGTCCAAATATATTCCGGGTACAGCAGAATCTTTAAACTATGTTTGTGTACAAATTGAATTCGGTTTAGGGTGGTGTGACGGTGTTTTGGTTCGGTTTGTTTCTTTTTTTTACATTTTAAGGTGAGTGATTTTGTTTGTGTTTTTTTTATTAAGCTGAATTTTTGGAAGAATGCTGCGTGATGTTTGGTGGCTGTCACGTCTAACTCTAAAGATCGTGATAAGGCATCTGTAAGATAACTAAGACTAATTTTATTAAATTTAAAAAAAAGCATTTATTTTTTGTCTTGCACATAAATTATTACGAATTTATTTGTTATAATTTAATGTCCTCCTAAAAGGAGTATATTATCTATATTTCTTATTGTAAAAAACTTTTCACGTCAAGTTGGTAGACGTAATGTGCTGCAAAAATATATTACGAGAAGATGAACTTTTGCATTTTTTATTCCTTTAGTTCTAAATAATTTTTACTAATTATACACAATATTTAAAGTGTTAGTAGTGCTTGATTTACTTTTTAGGGATCAGTACAATTTTCCTAAGTATCATATTAAAGTCTTCAATTTATCCTCTCCGGGTAAAATACCATAACTCCCTCCCTTATCAACTACAAACAGCGTTACTGTCAGTTCTTTCGTGTTTACACTAATTAATACTCCTTTATGACACGTCATAACCATCCCGTTAAACCGTTTAATGAAACGTAAATATTTTCTAATAAAGTACCGCACCACTTCCACGGTCCTAATATATCTTTACGGCGGTCATATAGCCTTAATATGCGAGCGGAAATATGATTATCATCTTCTACAAACACTTGGTTATTAAGCCCGTCTAACATTTTAGGGTTAATTTTATACGTTTGCATAGGATCTTCTTTATTATAACTGATATAATTAAAAACATTAAATGTCACGAGAAAATGTTCATTTTCATTTATTATTACAATAGCTTGCCTTGGTAATTTACTTTGTTTGGGACTCCTAAGGCGATTAATTTGGCAGATGAAAAGTAATAACGAAAATTTGAAATAATGTTTGGAACATGGATAATAGTTCTAAAATGTGAAGCCTCGTTTGTTTACAACAGTTGTTTCTGTAAATATTATTCTATAAATTCGGTTCATTAAACGTACCTATAGCTGAAGTGGAAGGTTTCTATAGTTTAAATGAAATCATGATTTCAACAATAACTAAGCATCCTACTACAAATTCGTTGTATTAATTAATATGATATGTATACAGCCAATTAAAATAAAGCTATCTGCTATAAGTCCCAGACAACTGAAAAAAAATACAATATATTGAATATCTAGTGCAATAATAACAGACATGCTTTACACAAATAACGTGTTCCACTTATCCCTCCTGGGTGGGAAAAGTGGCAACAAAAAATCCACTTTTCCCATGTGGAACTCATATTCCACTTATGCCACCTGGGCACCTGGTGGAAAGAGTGGAAAAAAATCCACTTTCGCCACCCAGGTGGGATGGCTAGGTGGGATAAGTAGAATAGTCGAACCAAATTGGTCGTAAAATTTATATAATTATGAGTTGACCCGGGGCACTTCGTACCGCTTGAGAAGTTATGTGACACCATCCAGGAACTTTGAACATCATTTCATACAAAATTTGAACCAGAAAGAGAAGATTTAATTTGAATCTTCAAATTGAAATTAAATTAAATAATCTTCACCCGCGTGAACTTTACGTCGTATTATTCCCTCAGGAATTTAATATTTTACGAGATAATTATTTTTTAAGAAAAACAAAAAATGTCAAACATCACATCGGAACCGAACATTGTCCTGGCGTGAAGTGCGTAACAACTCGTTACCCAAGGTAGTGCAGTGTTTAGGTATGAACCAAATTGCATCTAAATCGGTTAAGTACGTCTTTACACGTGAAAACCCAACAAATGAACATGGTTACTTTCGAGTATTTGTAACAGTACTTAGTATTGAAAAAATAACGAAAATTCAATATTTTTCTAGACGACTGCCTGGATAAATATGTTCAAGACTTTGCAAGAAATTCAGAAAAAGCAGCCAAAGCAAAAACTTCGACAATTACTGATGTTGTTCTCACAAGAGATTAAAAACAAAACAGAAAGCGGGTTATAGATTGCAGCAATTCATAAGAACATTCAAAAGATAAAATTAATCGGGGATAATCCGTTGCGTTGTTAAATCTTGCTTTTTCCTGAAAATTTTAATACATGTCTGGGTTTTTTGTTTGAAAGATATTATATTGTATTTGCTTAGTTGTGTTTCGGATTAAAACAAATTGAAATGAAGTGCTACTTACGTATGCAACATATAACTTTTCTTTGACGCAGCTTTTAATATCCATGATAACATGTTGTACACTACTTTCAAGCAACGGTTTTCACATAAAAAAAAATATTGCAGATTAAAACTTGGTAATTTTACCTTTATTAAGTCGAGAATTGGTGGTGGTCAAAGAACTGGTGCATATTTTTTAAGCTAAGATTCTCTTTGCCACATTTTTAATAATTCTGTTAACAATACTTTAGTTCCTTAAAATAATGGAATAGAAAAAAAAATAGATTAGATGTTGATACGCGTTGGTATAACTTACCATAAAGATCATAATAACTTGACGAAGAGTCCGTCTTGTATCACTTTATCTCTAACAATGAAACAAAGACACTTAACCGGAAAGTTTGAAGGCTTTACTGGCTACCATATTTATGTAGATACGCGGTTATTTAGCTATTTAACCAGGATCATTTCCTCGGGAAATGTGAAACATGTGTTGAGATAAATTATATCTGCATGTAGGTGCGGTTGTCTTCACGTACTTACGGTAACCAAATGTATGTGGTCCAAGCGCAAACAAATGTATAAATACATATTTTATTGCCCTAAGCTTCAAATTGTGACGTGAAACGATAAACATTATACACGAATAATACATACCCATACATTTATGGTGTTAATAAAAGATAAAGAGAAGCTTGTTGGCACATTTGGTGGTATCTGTTTGCTGAGGTTGAAGGTTTGGATTTCACCCAGGACCAACTTTCATGTAAAATACGAGTATGTAAGTCATATTCCCAATTCCGGGTTGTTATTATTAACTATATTAATAACCCGGAATTCTCTGACCAGCTTGATCCTTTGGCATTACGGACGGATGTGGCGTCATGCTGCATTATGTACCGAATATATCATGGGGAGTGTTCCAACGAGCTATTCAAGCTTATCTCTGCCGCTGCATTCCGTCACAGACCAGCGCGACAACCATCAGGTATGCCGCAAGCTCGTCTGCCCGCTATACCATAAAAATAATATTCAAAACTAAATTGTATAACCATTTTATCTACATTAAATTCTTAAGGTAAGCACAATTTTATAAAGATATCAGTTAACATTTCCAAATTCTTATCACGTACAATAAACAATCCTTCTAGTGATGAAGTGAATGAAAAATACATTTTGTTCTATTTAAATATGCTAAAGCCTTAAAATTTACATAACAATATTTTTCAAAGCCATCTAATCAGCATCGTAAATTTGCATATTTTTGCAAGCATTTAGAATATTTTTAATTCCACAGTAAATCAACGATAAATGAGTGATGTCATAATATTTTATCGTCACGTCATATTAAAGAAATCATATTTTATCGTTATCTTTTTGCAAATCACTCTATTTGGCAGTTTTAGACAGGTCTTTTATTATGAAATTTCCTCCACCCCACCACGATCTGTCGATTGATCCAATGACGGGCACTGTCAAGAGTAAGCATCCAAGATTTTGATCGTCTAAAACAATTTTTCCCCTAACATTATCACGGGAAATTGGACCATCGCGCGGCGTATTAAATTAATGATACCTGTCAGAATTTGTTGAGAGCGCACCTCGAGACGTGAAGATTGTACACAAAAGCGGGCGAGCGCTGGTAAAACGGCCATCATTCACTTGTAGCAACAATGGAGCAATAAAATGTACAAGAAATAAAGGGGAACCGACCGGTAGCAATGTGCGTCAAGAGATAAGACCCGCGTTTACGGTGTGATACATTCGTCATTTGTTACGTCTTTCGATATTTTCACAATCGGGGGCATTCATCGCGCCGAACGGCATACGTGTGCAACAAAAGATTCGAAATTTTATAGTTTTGATTTTGTTTTGAGGCTGTGATTTGTTGGAAAGTCGATACGACGTTACAAAAATTTATTTAGGTTAGATTAGGTTAGCAATTCAGTATTTTTTGATGCACAATCAGTTTTTTGATGTGCAGTTAAATACAACCCTTTGCATAGTATGGTTGATTATTAAAATCAAGTTATAGTCACAATGATCCCCACTAAGTTAGTGATCACAAACCGGCGCCATATTTGTAAAATCCGATAGCAAATTTGCCAGACCTGGGAATTGTATTCAGGACCACGAGACTACAGCTCGACCATCGAAGCGATGTTATTATTGCAACGGTAACTGCATTTTTTTTAATTAATCTATAATCTAAAAAAAAAAATATGAAAATAACAATAATTTGATCACACACTATTGGAAGCTTTGCATAAAAACTGTCCACGTGAAAACATGTCCATTTTAGAAAATCGTATCGTAACTACATAATATTTACAGTTTATATGGTAAACTGATATTGCAATTAGTTACAAGTAAACAAAGGAAATACAGTACATTTCAACAATTTTCAGAATATGGTTTAGTTAATTTAACTGTATTTTGTTCACTAATACGACGATGATTTTAATAACCATGCAGAGCTATTAAAATTTATTCTAGGTACCTACCTTAAATATCTAAGATGTTTGTGATATCATATTATTATTTAGTTTTCAAATAAGACGTACCAAGTTTGTTTACTTTTGTTCTAAAGTTTACTGCTGTTTTTAACATGATTTATCCAAAATCAGTAAAATTAGCGATGAAAACTTTTATGAAGAAGAATATTATCACTTTACTACGCTTTTAATTAGGTTTGTATTTATAATATTATAAACTGTCGATTTGTTGCATATTTGATTTTTGATTTGATATTTGATTTGTTGTATTTGTTTGTTGTTGTTTCATAGAAACTCAAGAGAATAATAGCATCCGAATTTCATCCCTATATTTTTTACCTAATAATATTTGTAGCTTTTGCAATATTACATAGTATTTCAAGATGATTTGTTTTCCTTTTCTCTCTTGTGAAATTTATCCCGTCTTTTGCTCTACTCATCAGGAAATCATGCGCACGCAGATTCAATTTCAGATAATAGGACAAATTAATCCAGGCGCGTCGTTATCCATTGTTTAACACATCATTTGTTATATTAGCTAAAAGTAGAATATTCACTAAGGGGTCAATCCGCGTAGGTTGTACATTGTACAACCCTTACAACTCTGCTAAGCCCTTTATAAACAGTAATTTACTTTAAGTACAACACCCATTATCGAATGAGTAATACCATCAGTTAAACAAGCATTCGAACCCTTTATCTCAGACCGAAATACACATCTTTCGTGAGCCATTTGACAGGCGCCATTAATTTAGGCTATAACCGCGATGACGGTACATTGCGTATGATAAAGTGGAGTGGTGTCTCAAATGAAGTGCTCTTACATAACCATCTGATGCCTAATAGCACCCACCTTAATGTGTGAGGTGTTTTGTGATATGTCCTTAGGGATAATGCGGGAGTTTCATTGCTCGTATGAATGGGTAAGTTTAGCGGCCTCGTTAAGTAATTCGTTTTGGGAAACTTGCCAACTACTTATTTCGAGACGAGCTCCGTTGTTTAACATTTCCCATTTGTTTCCTCGGTTAGTTAGTGTTATAAATGAAATGCTCGTGACTTTAGTTTAAAGGCTTTATGTAACGGGAAAACAACAAGAACTATTTTTATATATTTTAAAAACTCTTTTTCTTTTAATCACCGGCAGTAACACGACGGAAGACAAATGTACTTCTCAATCCATATCACGTATTAATTACAAAGCTAAGATTGAGATACAGCAACTCACTCAACCATACACAAAGTTAATAAGTTTTTTTATAATTTAAGAAGATGAATTAATCATTATAAAATAGCACACACCCATTTATTGATCTGGAAATAAGAAGCGTAAGAAATGCTTTAAAGAAGATCTTATACAGACTAATTTTATATGTCAAGAAGTATCTCTCACGCCGAAATGGAACTATGTATGAATCGACATACTGTGTAAGTTTTAGGATTGGTAAAGACACATTATGGGAGGTGGAAAGTTAACTACTTTTTATCCCGAAAAAATGTAGGATAAGAGCTATTTAGTCAGAAAATAACAAAAAAATTAAACAAATCTATCTTTGGAAACAATTACTTTGGACAATAACAATAATTCATTTTGCAGAATATTTTAAAGACTGTATAAAGTTTTTCCTTTTTATATATTTTTGAGTTAAGATTCATTTGGTTAAATTAACTACTTGGGTTAATTCTTTTCCGCTTGAGTGGGCTAAGGATAGCGTTTTATTTAAAATCAAAATTAATTATTACTTCAAACAATATTCGTTACGGATAAAGCTTCACTCAACAAAAATTAATTACAAGTATCCATTAATTTTCGTAAACAAAGTAGCAATTTCGGCCTGAAATTTGTTTCTACACAATATAGTTATTAATAATTGTTATATTAAATAAGAAAATGGTGTTTTGGGTAGCGATTAATTATACCTTAACATTTTAGTAAAGCTTAGGGATAAAGGAATTCGTGAGAATAATAGTTAACTATTAATTCGTTAACAACTGTAATTAATGTATCATTAAACTGATTTACGTTTAATGTATGCCGTTAGAAATTTTCTGTAATTAGTCGTAATCATTCATATTTCATTTTAATTACTCTGACACAATTTATAGTCAATACAATATATAGGCAAGTTTAAACATCAATACAAGTTTTCGTTAAACTTTTACTATTAATGCAACTGACAATAATAATATTATCTACCTTTGCATAACGTAATTTGATTAATTAAAACCGACGAATGGCTTATATTATTATTACGAGTATGTATATGCTAAAAGAATATACACACATCAACATGGTCTAGGGATATTTTAATTAAACCTAAATAACTAAAATTCTATTAACTTTTTGTTAAGACACCTACACATTAAAATAAACCTTGTTTATTAGCCTATCTAATCTGATAATAAACTTTTAGATAGAGTTCAATTTAATAAAAAACTTAGAAGAAGAGGAAACACTCAGACAAAATTTCAATCTAAACTTTATTTTTGAAACATCAAAACCTAAACAAAACAATTATTATTTTTATAAAAATTGTTGAAAACTTAAAATTAAGAATCCGTGGATCCACCTTAGACTATCCTGACACATCTGCAGCGGTTCTGCATACTCAAAACAAGGGTGTCAATATCCTGTTGTGGAATACTGTCCCAAGTCCTGCTAAGATGCAAGAAAAGCTGGTTTTCATGCACAATATCTTCAGGGAAATTCCTAAGAGCACTTCTCTGAAGCATATCCCAGGCCAGGCCAGGTGTCTTAACAAAAAGTTGATAGAATTTTAGTTATTTAGGTTTAATTGAAATATCCCTAGACCATGTTGATGTGTGTATTTAAGAATGTCTTACTAACATTTGTTGTTCCAAAACGCGCAACTCTAAATTCTCAGTCTCATTTCAAAGTTTAATACTTTCACATTAAACAAAAGCATTGGTCAATGTTCTGCCACACTGTAGGCTCTTCTGATCCTATACATCTATGTATATCCATTGTATAACCTAGCCTCCATATTTATTTAACCCTTTCCCCGCCACGCTTTTTTCCGAAAATGGTGCCCCACACGCCACGACCATTAAAAAAAAATCCAAAAAATTATTAGGTTATACTCAACTCATTCAGGCAAGTAAAAATACAACGTTTCTTGATCATGTTTTTTTGTCTGATATATCAGACATTGGCGTGGTGGGCACGAAAATGGTTTGTCTGATATATCAGACATTGGCGTTGAAAGGGTTAATCAAACCACAGATTTCAACCCCTCTAACTCATATGTGTGACAAGCCAGACTCTAGAGACCTTCAAAATAAAAAACACAAAATAATTTCTAAACAACAAAATTATATATAAATAGCATACGATAAAGTTAACATTTAATCTTACTTAGAAAACCTTCTCACGTATCCTTAGTTCCCAGGGAGGCTCAACTCCGTTTTCTTTTAATCGCTCCAGTAACAACCTTATAAAATATTATTATCTTTATTCACAAGAGGATTTCCCGGACAAACAGCGGAAACCTTACAATATTAGTAGGAAAAGATTACGAGGAACAAACATTCGGTACAATAATCTGAGACCATTACCACTCCCTTTGTGTATGCTGAAATTAATCCTGGAATAACACAGTCATTGTTTGCTCCTTGCCGTCTAACGTACTGTGAAATGTTTCTATCTATCTTTACGTGTTGATTTTTATTAGTCTTAGTTTTTTTATGGTGTATAAAGAATAATGAAAATTACACAACCTTATATACATTGAACTGACAAAGTAAGTAGATGACTACTTTTAAGAGTCCGACTGGTTAGCTTAAACCTCTGAAAGTGGAAGCTATCGCCATCATAGCCATGGGAAGGCCGTTGTGGGCGCTCACTATCAAGATAAATTTTATTCCTGTTTGCAAATTGTAGTAGCAAAAACAATATTTTCAAACCTCAAATAAACTTCGGAGACGTTAGAGTACGTTTTCGTTCAAATAAAATGAACGAAAATCAACGCATAATATTTCGATTTCGATACGCGATTCTAGGTATGATTATTTTAATCTTATTTCCTTCACGTTCATAACTTTATCCTGCACCGTCATCCAGACTGTCGTTTGTTCTTTTTGCAGTAAGAAACTTCCAATAATATAGCCAAGTGGAAGTCCTGGCGACCTCTTAGAAAACTGGGTCACAGAAGTTCTATAAAATCTTTAACAAAGGACATGTTATTTTTCAGTTCAATGTGATGAGTTTCTAAAGTAATAAGACTTGACTTCAATATAACTATTATAGTAATTGAAGTGTTCTAATATATTCTCAGAGGTAATAAAATGTGTATCTTTAGTTGCTATGTTTGTTGATTCTGTTTTTATTTAATTTAGTTGATACCATATTGGTGTAACAATAATCTAAATTATTAAGACTGCCAGATCATTATGACCAAAAACATTCCATGCTAACTACTCAGGTGTGTAATCACTAATCTGTATTTGGCAAGCGTGGAAATTAAGATAATATCCAACATTGTATTGATGATTTAATTTTAATGATCTGCAGTGAAACATTTAATAGCCATAAGTTTGCATAAATGTTTGTTAATAGAAGTTGTTTGATAAAATTACGAGTATGTTATGGTTTTAAAACTTAGGTTTAGTTTGTGTATATTACAGAACTTCCTTTTAAAACGTTAATAAAAAGAAACGTTTCAGCCTTATGATAGCCAAATGATAAGTGGTGAAATACTAACATGTTCTTTTGGTCATAGGTTACTGAGATAAAATTAATTATGGTTGAATTTTTCTAAAAAAGTGAAGTTTATAACTTCATCTCATAATAATCGTGATGGATATCCTTTGTAGTAACATACGACAGTTCATTTAGAAAAAGGTTTTCATCAAATTCCGATCTAGAATTGTAGGGAATAATCAATCGGAACTGGAACGAAACGTTGCTAGTTGTTGAATTGCTAAAACCGAAAAGCGATATCAGGCGAAGATTGTCAGCGAAACGCAATGCGGCGGATGCAATTGCAAATTCTCCGATCGCCACTGCTGAAACAATGTTTGTTCTGAATATAAATTGAAAGGATATTCTTCTGGAGTTCTTCGCTAATTTTAGTATGTTAAGTGTGTTGAGACTATTTGCCCAGCAACTGTTCAGAATATACATATTTGCATAACTTAAGAGACAAAGTCGACCGACTCTTTACAGTATCTGAATGGTCTAAAAACCTCGTCTTGTGCTTGGAGTCTATGGTTGCAGATTTGTACTCTACTAGCTTCGTGGGAAGGGCAAACATCTAGATAAGTCCTGCACTCGAAGATAAATAGATGATGAGATCCAATTTGTCAGTGGTTCTACTTCGTTCAAGTTTTCTACTTGTGGATTTGGCAGCATCAACAGCGAACGTTGTTATTATGGCGCAAAAATTAAAAAGAAAATTGCCGTTATGCTCAAGTATGTTAAGTTTGTTGAGACTTTTTGGCTAGCAGCTGTATGTTGTAACATTTGCATCCCTCAAGAAACTTATGAGCTTTAGTACCCTAGAGATCTCAAAAACCTCGTCTCATGCGTAATCAACACGTACATACTCGTACCTAGCTGTGATACCAACAAAAGGCTTCAAAATATGTATATTTTTTAATTTCTTATTATTATTTTTATTTTTTTATAATTATTTGTAGTCAAAAAAAGGCGATAATCATAACTCTGCTTTAACATTACTAGGTGTTGAATTGCTAAAATCAAAAACCGATATCAGGCAAAGTGTCAGCGAAAGGCAATGCGGCGGACGCAATTGCAAATTCTCGATCGCCGATGCTGAAACTATGTTCTAAATATAAAATTGAAACGACATTCCCCAGGAGTTATTCGCTAAGCTACAGTATGCTAAGGCTGCGTCCCCAGTAAGCAAACTGTTAGCGGCCGAATTGAAATTTCAAATTCAGAACAATTTTTGCACAGATGTCATCGTATTGACAGCATCAATGTTTCACAATTTTTGACTGTCAAAATGTATGCAGAGAAATAGCGTTCATTATTGCCGGCGCCGCCAACTTAGAGATGTTCATTGCTGTCATCTCTCGCTTAAAATTATTATCGATTGTAACCGAGTAAAATTTCGAAAACATTGTTTCGTTTTTCACTTTAAACGTAAAATCATATTATAAAAAATCAATCAATTTAATTAAAAGTATAACGCCTTAGATAAAAAATCTAAATGTGAATGCGATTCGAAAATAATAATACTTTCTTAAAGTTACTCAATCTTGCAGTATAAATATTAAATAGACTAGAAATGTTACTGTAACACATGTTGCAGGTATCATCCTAGATTTTACAAACTATAGAATCATATATGATAGACAATAGGAAAAAAACAATTTTTACGATCCAAAATCGGTGTTCGTACAATTGCGAATCGACTGCACCTCATCACTAGTGGCAGCTGTCATTTTGAAGGGAGTCGGCCGCTCTACAGTAAGCGCAAAACTAGCAAACTGTGGACACTCCATTTGTAATATATGGAAAGGCGTACTAAATCGATAAGCCGCAAACTGTCAACTGTTAGTTTGCCGCTCACAGTTTGCCTACTGGGGACGTAGCCTAAGACTGTTGAGACTTTTTGCCCAGCAGCTGTACGGAACATTTGCATCTCTCGCGGGACTTAGTGAGTCAGTATTTAATTTAGCGCGCTCTCCGCAGTGGGGCTGAATGTTAAACAGCTCAAATTAACAGCGCAGCATCAGTTTAAAGCGATAGGTTTGGATATTGTATTTTGCGTGTAATATTTCGTGTGAATTAATTTCGGGCGAATCGACTACTAACCCAATATTTTGCAGGGTATCCTTGAAACGCAGTTAATTACGAACAGGTAGACAGTAAGGACACTAATATGCTTGGCTGCAGAACGTGGGTTATTGATAATATTTTTGGTAGCTATTTAACAATTATACATGAAGTTTAATATAATGTTACGTTCAATAGCAGATTTCAATTAAAGTTTTACCTTGTCCCCATATATTTTTTTTATTATTGTAATGAAGATAAGTCCTGATCATAGCAAGTGCAACCAGAAAAAATCTGGAAGTTAAGAGTGTTTTACCACTATTCAGTTGTAGTGAAACTCAAGTAGTTTTTTTAAGACATCTTATTTGGCAGACATGCATAGAACCCACCTAAATGTAATAATGCTGTAATGTACTACTGTGGCCAAATGAATATGAACATGCCAAAAATTTTCACAACATAAACTAATGTCATGGCCCCCTTACGAATTAACCTCCACGCCTGTTACTTGCTATTACCAGCATTATAAAATAAAATAGAATTCTCTTTAATTTTCTCATTCTTTCACCAGGTGGGCTGGCTCCGAGCAGAAGATCAAACAGTCCTCTCCCTCCACGACCGCGTAGTCCTCAGTCCCCGGTATTCCGTGAGCCTGGACTCCCCTGGCACCTGGCAGCTGAGGATACGACCGCTCAGGGCCGAGGATCGTGGGTGCTACATGTGTCAAATCAACACGCAGCCTAGTATGAAGTACCAGATTGGCTGTATTGATGTTTATGGTGAGTTGATTTTCTTAACTGATTACAAATGGTTTTAATGTCTGTTAGTGCTATAGAAAATTCCTTTCTGTTTAGCCCAAATGTTAAGTAACTGGTTACAGGTCTTTTGTAATTAAAATGTTGTCAATCTTTGCATGACATGTGTGATTTTACCCCATGTTTATTCACCAAAAAGCTTGTGGCTAACATTTTAACCAAAATTATGTTGCTAGAGCTCCATTACTTGATTTAACACTCGTCACAGTCCGGAGTCTGAAAATTGATGGTGAAAAACCTTCCAGGCCTCGGAAAGCACATGAAGCCGTTGGCACTTGGCCTATTATCTCTTCAGTCAAAACGGTGATTAGATTATGTCAGTAGGAATAGGAAGCGCACTATTGTGCTTGCGTAGTCTCTTATACACTATATTCTGCGTAGTTGGATGGTCATATAAATATTCGCCGCTGTAGCCGAAACTCGGCTAGGAGGACATTATCATTAACCCTTTCCCCGCCACGCTTTTTTCCGAAAATGGTGCCCCACACGCCACGACCATTAAAAAAAAAATTCCTAAAAATTATTAGGTTATACTCAACTCATTCAGGCAAGTAAAAATACAACGTTTCTTGATCATGTTTTTTTGTCTGATATATCAGACATTGGCGTGGTGGGCACGAAAATGGTTTGTCTGATATATCAGACATTGGCGTTGAAAAGGTTAACATACATTATAAGATCTCAGATTCGTAGGTTCCAAGTCCTTGTTATTATTTTAACTTTTTATTATTATTATAAACTTTTCGTTGCTTAATCAAAAATAATATTTTCAAAAATACATCGTTCCAGAACCATCGAAACCGCTTAAGCACCGTAGGCACACCCTCCGCTGAGTCAGTCCTCGGCTTTACGACTCCTCAAGTGTATCGCCTCGTTTGTTCGAGTCTCGCTCTTATTTACATACGCGCAGAGGGCGCTCGGCACGAGTGCTATCCACTGCCTTTTATTGGCTTTTAACTTTGTGATCTTTTACGCGGATATTTCGAGTAGCTGCTTAAGAGTCATCAAAACAATTGTAGTACTTTCCAAAGAATGAAGTAAAGCGTCGACGAACACACATTACGTGTCATACATTATTCTGTGTTCGGTGGTATTATTAGCAGCTGTGTTAATTTTTTTTACTTTTTTTTTCAAGTGTTGCCGAGATTTTTCAAGTGTCTTCACATGCGTGTGGTTGATGGTTCAAATCTCTGTGAGCACCAATGGATCTTGCGTCTTTACCACTAGATTAGCGGTGACGGAAAACATCGTAAGGAAACTTGCACAACCAAATGGCTGTGTACCTACGATCCAATTAGTCTAGTTCTCTTGTTAAGGGTTAGGTACTGCGGTCAGATGGCACTCGCCTCAATGCAATAACTGAACTTGCTAAATCCTGGAACATGGTGCAAGCATACCCTGGCTTGATTGAAACAAACGCTCCGAAAAAGAAGATTATTCTAACTACTGAACAGGATTGCCTTTATAACCAAGCTCACATGATAATAATAATTATGTTTTAGTACAGTCAAAAGCACGTCATACCTAACACTTTGGACTTTGTACCGCTCTTATGTCGGGGGCATAAGTGCTATTATCGAACTGCAAGTGTAAACGTGATGTGCTGTTGACCGTACATAAAGTGAGTGAACAAGTGCAGATTATGGACTTTATATTCGTTTTCACAGTGTTTGATATAACAGACCTTAATTTTAAACAAGCGCACAAATAGGTCAACAATGTTTTTGAGGCACATGTCGCTATAATTCACACTCTTGTAGAATCCACTCAAATTAAGTTCGTATTGGGTAAAGTACCTACAAAGTATGAGCCTATGTAATTTTCCACTGCAAACCTCCATCATTGGAATTAAGTCATCGTCAAAATTATGAGTACTGGCCTAATCACCGAACTTCCCAAATGAGGATTGGTGATCAAAAACCCGAGATGTGTTCAAAAATCCGACATAATATTTTTCTGACCCGGAAATTTAATCCAAGACTTGAGGTACTGCCTGTTTTAATCGAATAGTGAACAAAATAATTGTTCATTGTTTCTTGGTATTTGGAATGTTCTATAGCAAAAAAGTACATAATTTTTATTCTCGACGGAAGAATAACAGACGGAAATTCACAATTTCTCGTGTGCACTCACCACGAGCCTACAGTTGATCAAGCGATTGAGCACACCACGTTAACCGACACGCGGCCTCCCCTCTAATCTCTTCAAATATTCCTCAGCAATTTTGTCAATTCCACCTCACGTCAAGTAACGATTGCATAACTCTGCAGTGTTACTCCGTATTAAATTTCTCTCGTGCGAAAGTTACGAGCCACGTGCCTCAGGGACATAGTAAAAATTCAATATTGAAATCCATACTTCAAAACTTCAGAAGGGAAAAAAAAAGAATAACCTCCCGAACTAATTTGAACAGTGAACGATAAAAGTTAGCAGCCACCTCCAATGGCGCGGGGAAGTAACGCTAACTTCTCTAAGGTGATTTATTTTTCCGAGGAAAATACTTTTCCACCGTTTTCATTCGAGACATTTCATTGATATTGAGTTTTGTTCTAAGTTAGACGTAAGTACTTTGAAATGTTTCGAAGCCGGGTCCTATCCCTAATAAGCTTAAAGACTCGCGCCCTCGTACTTTTTACGAATTATACGTTTAAAGAAATCGCTCGCGGAGTTTCTTTTGAAAATATTCACGGCTGAATTCGCTTTTGAAAAGTTTGCATTTCGATTTGTTGCTGTAATTTACTTAGTTCTTTACGGCTACACCTTTTCAATATTACCTGCAGAGATATCCGTTTTCCTTTACGCTACTTTGAACTTTAATAATTGTCTTTAAATTGCGTCCCTTCCTATTTGTTTGGAACATCTGGCTTAATTTCAGTGAGATTATTACCCTTTTTGTTGGTAGACTGAATTTGTTATTGTCATTTGCATCTGTATCTAAAATTTATTCTTAATATTTTATGAGTGCAAAGGTTTACTAAACAAAAGATGTTTTCACCCGTGAGGAAAAGTTGTAAAAGTATTCTGTCCTTCTATTTAGAAGAATTATTTATAATAACTAACTTTGTGAAAATCCTTGTTTTGTTCGGTATTTCCTGTTTGGTGTTAACTTACTATGTTGCATTTTGCCTACGACTTGGTTCGCGTAAACTAAACTATTATTTAAAATGGTTTACTTTAAAAGTATTTTGTAACTCTAGTTGCCATTTTATTTTGTCACGATTCGTAACCTGCATTTGTATTAATCATGATATAAAATTACGATATTGGTTGAGCATAAAGTAACATTTGTAATCAAAAACCAACTGCCATATTGGGTCTACTTTCTTCCTGTCTATAACCTTTTTTGATATACCCACTAAATCCCGCAGACCTAGGCATCTTAGTGGTACTCGTAATGTCACAAGACCCAATATAGATTTTCGACATCCTCTAGAAATAGAAACGGAACTTCCCCAATTCACTAAATCGATAATCTAAAGCTCTAATGCGTCTATAATGCCGCACGCTATCTAAAGCTACGTTTCCCCTTTGTTTATCTGACTCATTAACTTAAACTAGATGTTCTAGCGGTCCATGCTTGTTCAGCCAGGTTAGCTTTAATTCTATTAAAATAATTTAATTATTCCTTTGCCGGCGAACTACATTTAGATAACAGGCTAAAGTAAAAACAAAGATGAAGCGAAATTTTCAAAGGATAAAATTGAGCATTATTTTCGTAATTCCAAACGGGCTGTGTCTATAAAGCAGTATTGAATAATTGTTTGTTCTTTTTATGTAGAGCTGAGAGTTATTTTTATCATTCAATCGGCTTTCAAGCGACGTAAACTATAATTTAATATTTAGGTATTCAAATAATGATTCAGAATATTGTTTGAAATCTTGCACGGTGCAGTTGCTTTCTTTAATTTGGTAAAGAATATTTTGAAACCAGAAAAAGTGAAATACATATAATATCCCCAAAGTTAATACTACTTTCAATGCCAGTTTTATCACTTTTAGAAACTTATGATATTTTAGATTCTATCACTTTTGTCAATTTTTAAAAAGAAAAGCAGCATCATCGATATCCTATGAATGCTTTGTAAAGCTGCTTTTAAACCTGTCCATTTTAAAATGCCCTCCCAGCAAAATGTATTAATAGACGACCATATCCTTCTGTTAGCAATTCACATAGTATAATTATAACAGATTGGTACCACTGCGTCAACGACTTCTTTCAATCTAAAAGTTAGTGACAATACACTGCTTAATTCAAGTGCTAATAATGATAATACCTTTTGGAATTGAGCGAAAAATTACGTCAACTGCGTGATGACTTACACACACACAGATATTATTTTCGTTGCTAACGCTACGGACAAGCGCAGTTAACGTAATTTTTCGCTCCATTCGAAAAGGTTATTATCTTAATAGCATTTGAACCGGATAGTACAGACGAACTTAATCAAATAAGTAACGGAAAGCTTAATCAAAGCTATACATTCCAGTGATAACAATATCTACCAGTAAATACATTTTGTAAAGGCATGAGTCGGTTATAAATAAGATGCTCGGAGTAGGATCGGCCGTTTTAACGTTTTAAGCAAAAGTAGGCACTATATTAAGGATTTTAGGGGGAATCGACGCTCGTAACGCTCTTGATCGTTCGTAACACAGACTTCTTTTAGGAAGGGTACTACATTTTGTTCTTAGGTATCCAAACCTGTAACAAAATCGTGGAATAAAATTCTGGTCATGATCTGGATTTAATGGAATTAAAAACCAGTTCAGGAAAATTAACATTCGAAAGCGACCAACGGCTACGAAATTTTCTAGTTTCAATTATACTCTACGTAACAATAATTTTATAGAGTTATTAATTTTATGACACAATATTTGCGTGCCACCAATTTGTAAAGGACCTATAGTAACCCTATGGTAACTAATTGATTGTATGATAAAATTTTACCACATTTGCAGGCAAATTAATAATTCTGATTCTTGTTATATATTAATTAGCGCCTCGATGGTTTAGTGGTTTAAGTATCGGGCCGAGTTCTCGGCGTCCTGGGTTCAATTCAAAGTCAAAGTATTTATTTTGCAATTTGATTTACCAAGAAATTCTTTTGCACGTCATAAACTTTTTTTCCTACCAGCACTTCGACGTGAATGAATGGCCTGCTGCTGAGAAGAAGTGCCGCAAGAAACTCAACAGTTACATATGATAGCCTTTTTTAAATCATTTTGTGTTGTACAATATTAACTTAATAATAATATAATTCCCGGGCCGAGCTAATTTTTGTTAGTTTTTTTTAACACAGTTTGTGATTACAAATCGGCATTTGGCAAGCGTAATGATTAGGCCAGTGAGCATAATTGTAACGACAGCTTGATTTCAAATATTGAAGCCTTTGCCTTGCAAAGGGATTAATGGGCTGATACTTTGTTTTTACAGTAAATAAAAATTCTTAATGTTATGAAACACAAACATCCAATGTTTGACAAATGGTTAGGTACGGGAAAGTGGTTTTATAATAAATTGTGAATCACCGCTTTTCAATAGTAAGGTCAACAAAAATATTTACTTATTTATTAAATCAAAATTAGGACGTACTGTCCACAAGTAAAGTTATTTTTTAATAAATAAATGTTTCTTTACCAGTGCCACCAGACATCATAAACGAGGAGACGTCAACGGACGTTTCAGCGCAGGAGTTGGATAACGTGACCCTGAACTGCAAAGCGACCGGTCACCCGCCTCCGAAGATAACCTGGAAGAGGGAAGATCATGAGCAAATGCTGTTGAAGAAGATCGGTGGCAGGGACTTTTATAAAGGTAGCACACATTTAAAAACTGTTTTTATGTAAATTAATACGTAATTATTCGTAAATTATTTTAATGTATTAATTTACCAGATTGGTACTTATATGGTAAAACTAAATATATTTAGTAACTTAAGATGTTGTACTGGCTACGCCGCTGGGATCTAGGTCTAAGTGTAGTACAATTGAAATCAGAATATGAAATAACTTTCGTTGTGTTCCGGCAATACTTGCGAGGTACACTTTGAAATCATGCTCGAAAATCAAATTAGCTAGTATGATAGTACATTCAGCAATGAATACCGCAGGCCACTTATTATCACGTAAGCTGTATGCCTGACTACCAACTTAAGTGTGATATACAAAAGGTTGATATATTTTACTCTTATTTCTTAGAGGAGAGCTACGTGGGCAGCTCGTTGCCGCTGTGGCGGGTGGACCGGCGGCAGATGGGAGCGTTCCTCTGCATCGCCTCCAACGACGTGCCGCCTGCCGTCAGCAAGAGGATCATACTCAATGTCAATTGTAAGTCCATGGATTTTGAATTTAAAATTACCTTTTTTAATGACAATACCACCAGACAATATGGCGAGTGAGTTTTTTTTTAGAATTAGAACAGTTTTTTTTTATTTCATGTACTGTATCTCATCTGTATTTAATTCGTTGTGTAATGATGTGGTATTTTTGCAAGAGTAGGTACAATGAAATCAATTTAGTCACTGTTTTCTGTTTTTAATTTAGTATTACATTTATTTTAGTTTAGGTATGTGTTTTTCTTTCGAAATAGCATTTCGCACTTAAGTAATGGAGCTGGCTTACAAGTTACACTTCACATTGCTAATCTATACTCTACAATCAATCATCTACAATATTTCACTATTCATTCATATTATTCATTTTTTCAACGCAAGTTGGGAAAAAGCCAAGCATCACTATACAACTATTATTTACAAGCCTAAGCCTAAATAAATAATGTGCCAGAGAAAGTCCGCAAGCAAAGCCTGTAACTATCTACAACTGATGGGGTAGTTCTCTTCAATGGGCATATACTGCGAAGCGCAAAACAATGCCGCTCCCTCTCTGCCAGGGCAATGACCCGATAAACCCTGTGGGAACTGTTGCATGGGGTTGTAGGTTTCAGGACTTACTTGATAATTAATAACGCTAGAAAAAAGAAGAAGATAATTTTTTAAATAATAACAGCAAAATATGGTAACTAACATAATTTAAAACTTGTTTGAAGAAAAAAAATACTATCCTTTGTTTGACAATCAGTTCAGCGTTCAAGCGAAGTCTTGGGCACTAAACTAGTAATAAACATTACTATACACATTTTAACTCTTTTTTCTAAATATAATAAATGCAAAAGTAAATATCTCTGTCTACTTCGCTTTTAGGCATAAACCGATAAGCTATTTTGATGAAACTTCTTGGTAAATATCGTATTCCTGCGGGTTACCGTCATATTTTATAAGAGATTGTAGCACCGTAACATTTCTTACAACTTTTTTGACAAATTTATTTATTTATTTATTTATTTATTTAGGTATACAAAACAGAATAACATCAAATAGCATCTAAATAACATTTTATAAATCTTATGGACTAGATGGTATTCTAAAACATGTATACACAGCATGAATTATGAATCGGAACAATAAACAGTGAATAAATGACTAAAAATAGATGATTACAAAAAAATATTTTTTTACTTTTTTTTTTTTTTTTTTTTTTTTAAATTTCATTTAATCGTGTATATTTCTACTTCTACTATTCTTTCGATAGCATATCTAGGATGTTTCTTTTAAAGATGGGTAACCTATCGTTGAATACATCAATGGATTCGTGATTGTTTACTAATATTTCGTTGTATAGGCGACACATTCTTACTAATGGATTAAAATACGACGTGTTATTTTTGAAAACTTTAAGGGCAAATGTGTTTAAGAACGGGTGACGGGATCTGGTCTTAGTGCTTATGTTCACTAGAGAAAGAAGTGTTGGCGAGTCAATTATTGAATGGAGAATTTTGAACAGGTACATCATATCGTGGTACTTACGGCGAGTGTCGAGAGCCAAAACTTTGAACTTTTTAAGTTTATCTTTGTAAGGGCGCAAACATCTATTTAGTCCAAGTCGGTAACAAACCATAGTCAACATTTTCTTTTGAACTCTTTCGAGTCTTTCTGTATGAACAGCATAATATGGAGACCAAACACTTGAGTTGTATTCAAGAATGCTTCGCACTAGCGTGTTGAATAAGTACAACAGACTTTGAGGATCTTTAAAATCCTTAGTGGTTCTATGTAAAAATCCGAGAAGTTTTGTGCATCTAGTTATGATGTAGTCGTAATGCTCGCGAAATGCAAGTTTCTCATCGAAGAAAACTCCAAGATCCTTGGCGTGAGACTTTCTTTCCAGGATAAGACCATCAATACTGTAAGGAAACAAAGTTTTTTGTTTTTTATTACTAAAAGATAATACGAAGCACTTCTGAATATTCAAATGCATGTGATTTAGATCACACCATTTTTGAAGAGCGTCCAAGTCAGACTGGAGTAACAGACAGTCATTGTCGCACCTGATCTTAGAATAGACTTTAAGATCGTCGGCATACAAGAGACAAGGGCACTTAATTTGGTCAATTAGGTCATTTATAAAGGCAATAAAAAATAATGGGCCTAGATGCGAGCCCTGGGGAACACCTGAGGTAACTGAAATGGGTTGAGACGTGTAGCCTTTAATGGTCACTAATTGACTTCTGTTACTTAGGTAGGATTCAACCCATCGTAAAAGACTGCCGTGTATCCCAAAAGAGGCAAGCTTCGCGATCAAAATGCGGTGGTTGACCTTATCGAAGGCCTTTGAGAAGTCTGTGTACACACTGTCAACCTGTCCCCTCTCCGCAAAGGCACTGCATAGATAGTGTTTATATTCAAGCAGGTTAGTAGTGGTGGATCTGTTTTTGACAAAACCATGCTGCTTATGTGATAGTAAAGGTTGAACGTGATAGTACAGAACATCGTATATCACCGATTCGAATAGTTTACCAACACAAGACAGAATGCTTATTGGTCTATAGTTTTCACAATTAGATCTGTCACCAGACTTGAATATCGGAACAATATGCGCCTTCTTCCATTCCTCAGGAAAGACACCACAATGAATAGATGCATTAAATATAATGCTCAAAGGGATGCTCAGTTCCTGGCCGCATCTTTTAATTAATAAAGGCGGGATACCATCCGGTCCTGCACCCTTACGAGGATCAAGTTTTCCAATTTTTTTCAAAATTTGATCGCGAGTAATCACAACTTTACCTATAGCGTTATTATTTTTTAAAACAGAAAGTGTGTCAGGGTTGGACAGCCAGGAGCGCGCAGGGTTAGCCTCTTGTGGTTTTTCGAATACAGAGCCAAAATAATTGGAAAATAGCTCGCAAATTCCACTTTGTTCTGATGAAAGCAAATCTCTGTACCTCATTGCCTGAGGCATATTATTTGAGTTTTTTTTTTATTTTTCACAAATTGCCAAAAACCCTTAATGTCGTCTTTCAACGAAGATTCTACGGAAGCAATGTAGGTCTTGTAGTTATCATTAATGAGTTTTTTGCATCGTGCGCGAAGCAACGAATAAACGTCATAATCGCGAGGGTTCGAAAATTTTTTATACCTTTGGTGGTATTTGAGCTTTTCCTTCAGGCAACGTCTTAAAGCTGGCGTGAACCACACCGGATATTTATGAGACTGTTTGCTATTACTAGGTGTATGTTTTGAAATTATTCTTCTAAGCTCTGAATAAAAAATAGTGGTCATATCGTCTACACTTCGTGATGAGAGAATAGCATTCCAATCCACCAAAGAAACATCATTACTGATTCCAGAGAAATTACATTTGAAAAAATTAGGTCTTAAAGATAATTTACTTTTAAAAGTCTTTTGGCAAGAGTTAAATTGATCTAACTCTGCTACTAATGGGGGATGGTGTTTGTCTTCTCGACTGAGTGGATGCGCCCCGTAAACACGGATACAATTTGTACTAGAGAGAATGAGATCTAGAAACCTGCCGTTCCCATTCGGGATGTTATTATATTGCTCTAAGTTGCACAGGGCTAAAGTGTCAAGAAGAAGTTCAGCCTTATGTCCATGTGGTTCAGATGGCATCAGAGAAAATGAGTCTGAAGACTTCAGCCAGCGGATTTCGGGAGTATTAAAGTCGCCAATACAAAGAATCTCATCTGTGTCTCCTATACACCGTTCGACAATCCTCTGCAAATTATAGTAAAATTTATTAACATGATCGATAGGTAAATCTGGTGGTAAATAGCACAGGCAAATATGAATGGTGAAATGCTATAATATAATGGGTTCTCTAAAATACAGTTTGAACTACAATGAGGCGATTGAGCTTATTTGAAAGGATGGGTGCGCGTCGGTGCAGGCTTTCATCTACCCTATGCTTTTGAAAACTGGAAAAATCAACGCGCTTTACACTCTCCCCTTAAAAAAAGACCAGATGACAATCATTGGGGTCATCTCTAGGAAAAACTTAGGTACCGACACAATTTAGGAAAGGATCTTATCTAGAAAATTTCCTCTTATAAATTAACCTGAACGAAAATTACGTCAGAATTGGAAGGTTTCAGGTAACTAATGTGTGACCTTCTGTTAAAGAAATCTTTGATTATATTCAAACATTGTTCATTACTGCAAACGGAAGTACATAAACCTTAGTTTAAGTATTGTTTTACAAATAGTAAAGACTGCATACAGGACAGTATGCAGGAGTTACAACTTTTATAACAGTCAAAATAAATATGTTTGATTATTACTTTTTCAAAATATCAGTGATTAAATAATTTCACTGATTCCAGACATCATTTTTGTGGTGTGGTTTATTTGTAATTTTGTAATATTGTTTGCTATGTATCCTCATTGATTTTAGTGCTCATATCCTAAGGGTTAAGATAAAAGCAAGCGAGAAGCTACTTTGAGGTTACACTTTTTTTTCAGAGGAGAATGGTTTTAGGCGTCATAACCGCAGGCTAGCTTGACCTTGGCACCAGCCCGTTCCAATCGGGTTGAAGGGGAAACCGGAGAAGTTTAGTGGGTAGTGGGACGAACCTCTTTAGTCGCGAGCCCTACACACCCGGGAAAGAACTTCCCTCTCACATAACACCAGCGTGAAATAATAGTAACTACTATTGCGTTTCGTCTGGTTTGTGAGAGTGCTGGAGGCCCACACCCCTCTTAAAAGGCCGGCAACGCACCAGCGATCGCTCTGGTGTTGCAGATGTAAATGAACGGCGGTGATTGCTTACCATCAGGCGACCGGCTGGCTCATTTGCCGCCTATTACATAAAAAAAAACACGGTCCCACTAAACTCCCCCGGTTTCTTCTTTCCACCTGAATGGGACGAGCTGGTTCCAAGGTCTAGCTAGCCTACGGTACTGCCTGCCCTGCTAGGTGTGGTAGTACCATAAAATCATCGTCCGGTTATAAAATGGGGTCAAGATTAATGTTTACGTACATTTCTGTAATGTCCACGTTTTATTTTAAAAGCTTTTGAATTGATGTCAATTTTCCGGACCCTTTCAGCAATTTTTGCAATTAGGCTTACAAATTCCTCCAAATAAGCAACTGATTGATTGTGCTGAATACGTAAATACGTAGGTATATTACAGAAGCATCTCCTGCCGGCAAATAAAGGCCGGAATCGAATAAACTAGACGTCTCACCTTTGACGCCAATACAATTAGACGATTATTCCTCTTACCTGCCTACGTATACCCAGGCGTTTGGTACAAGTCATGAAACAAACTTTCTAAAATTTATTGAAAGTTTTTCTTATTTGTGTTTATGTTATCGTTAGAGTACGGAATCCGTTAATGTGCACATTAACTAGGTAATCTGCGGAATTCAAGATACGATCCGTTAAAGTGTAAAATTTTAAATAAAAAAGGTCAATATTGCACTTTACTCAATTAGTCTGTACAGACACGAATGGTAAATCGTTAAGTTGGGGAATGGGTGTTCAAAAAAAAAACCGGCCAAGTGTGAGTCGGACTCGCCCATGAAGGGTTCCGTAGCAGCAAGTATCATCATAATATAAAAGTTTTTGTAGTTCTTTGTAAGTTTGATCGACGTTTTTATATTTAAGTTGATTGAATGAGTTGACGATGATGAGGTTTACGATTTATGACGTTTAAAAAAAAACTAATTACTTGATCTCGTTCAAACCAATTTTCAATGGAAGTTTGCATGGTAATGTACATCATATATTTTTTTTAGTTTTATCGTTCTCTTATTTTAGAAGTTAGAGGGGGGGGGACCTACATTTTACCACTTTGGAAGTGTCTCTCGTGCAAACTATTCCGTTTAGAAAAAAAATGATCTAAGAAACCTTATTATCATTTTTAAAGACCTATCTATAGATACCCCACACGTAAGGGTTTGAAGAAAAAACATTTTTTGAGTTTCTGTCTAAGTATGGGAAGCCCCAAAAATTTATAAACTAATTACTTGATCTCGTTTAAACCAATTTTCAATGGAAGTTTGCATAATAATGTACATCATATATTTTTTTTAGATTTATCGTTCTCTTAATTTAGAAGTTACAGGGGGGGACCAACATTTTACCACTTTGGAAGTGTCTCTCGCGCAAACTATTCAGTTTAGAAAAAAATGATATAAGAAACCTTATTATCATTTTTAAAGACCTATCCATAGATACCCCACAGGTAAGGGTTGGATGAAAAAAAAAATTTTGTGTTTCAGTTCTAAGTATGGAGAGCCCCCAAAATTTATTATTATTTTTCTATTTTTGTATGAAAATCTTAATGCGGTTCACAGAATACATCTACTTACTAATTTTCAACAGTATAGCTCTTATAGTTTCGGTAAAAAGTGGCTGTGACATACGGACGGACAGACAGACAGACAGACAGACAGACATGACGAATCCATAAGGGTTCCGTTTTTTGCCATTTGGCTACGGAACCCTAAAAAGGACTCGCCTTTGCCTTCTAACCTATATCCATCCGAGTCGATTTCCAGTCGACAATTTGTGTCGGATTTGCCTCCGATCGTTCTTGTTTTATTTTCTTTCTTAATGAAACAAGAATATGTTTTATGAATTTACCGTATGCCTGTTCGTGTGCAGGTTACCTAGGAAATCGACCGATCATCTAGTTTTTATAAGAACTCAATAATTTTTTTCCACTTTAACTGATTCAGCCCGGTAATCTGAACAATACCTAGTTAATCTGCACTCCGCGGGACAGTTAATTGATAATTGTATTACACTAGGTTTGTAAAGTTTTTTTTCAAATCCAGCCAACGCATACTGCACGCAACGCAACATTGAATCAAACGCTTCTCACATACGAGTATTTCAGTAATATCAAGAACCATAACTATTTATACCACACAACCACTTTGTGTCGAATTCCAGAGGCTATTTGAATCAATAACATTACGGTCGCATTACCTTATCGAAATTGTCACATCATGATTAGGATCCAATATACTAATGAAAGAAGTGGTTTGTTTGACGTAGAATCGACAATCATCGAAATAGAGTTAATATTAGCCGTCTTGAATAATTGATAGGGAAATGTTTCGGAAACAATTTTAGTTATTTTAGATTCAACTCTATTAATAGGATTCTGTTTTGTAGTTTGTAACAATTAATTTTACTAATCTACAAAAGGTTGTTTAGCTAGAGGCATCAATGAAGGTTTATTTTGAACCATAAAAATAATAAACTAATAATCTAGACACGCGGCAGCGGCGTGTCAAGCCAGGTTCAAGCAAAGGAACGGGCTAGCCAGCGCCAAGTGTATATTTACACGAACCATTTGGTGTCACTTTTGACCCTTCTATAACTTAAAACCTATTTAACGTAAACACATGAAACTACGTGAGTTTAATTAGATCCATAATAAGGACACCTAGAAGCCCAAATTTCATGAAGCTAGCTCAAACGGTTATAAAGTTATGAAGGTCAAAAAGTCTTTGTGTGTAAGCGTAGGAAAAAATCTAAAAATAGAAAAAAGCTAAAAAATCGGGAGGAGGGGTGGTTCCCCCCTATTTTTTAACTTTGCCATATAAAACAGGTTTCCAGGAAATCAAAATTAGTTTAATCCTACGGTTTTATTCTATAAATAAAAAAAATTACTGCATGAAAATATAAAATTTCAAAATGTTATATTATTATTATGAAACTTTAGTTTTATTATACAGAAACATTGGAAAGTAAAACATTTAAATAGTATTTAAACTATAAATAAGTATAATAAGAAGTTTTTAAGCAAATATTAGGTCTTGGTACTTCGTGTTCGTTCATCCCTTGAACCATTGCCCAAAGTCGTGATAAAGCTGAATTGATCTCCCTCTTGTAAGCCGTCCTTGCGTATAATTGACTCTTCCTTGTCATTGGCTGCCGTATCCCGAATAGCTGATATAGAGATCTCATATACTGGGAATACTTTAGCGGTCGCCTGATACGTACGGAGATTCCCGTAAAATTTCCTTTGTTTACGATTATAGATGCTGTATTAAAGGAGGGACGTTTTATGACCTTTTTATCTTCTAGAGGTAAGAGTTTTAATGCAGGTGTAGGGTTTGTTGGTAGATGGTTAGGTAACGGAGTAATATTACCCAACCAGTGTAGCTTACGTTTTGCCTTTGAATTTTTAGGCATTATATTCGCTTCAAAAACTTGAAACTGTATAACTAAAAGATTGAAAGCCGCTTGCAATAGAAGCTAATTTATCACAAAAATTAAACGTTTATATAAAATATCACTGTTTGAGCTACATCGATTAAATTTTAGATTCTTTACAAGGGTTGAATAAATTTGCCCGTGTTGGGTAGATTCAATAAATTTACGAGTTGTGAAGGAGTCAACAGTAGTTTGAAATGGTTCGTGTACACAACAAGTTAAACACATCGCGTTGCCAGTCCTTTTTTTATTCGACTGGACACGCTGCCACCTGTCTAAGAAAGGTTCTTTCTTTCTCCGAGCCTTTTGTCCCGGAGTAGTCATGGTACGCCCATACCTGATCCAAGATTTGGCAAGACCAGCTATTAAGTATTATTTGTAAATTAAACTGCCATCTGAGCTTCGTAACCTTAACGAGGGATCCAGACCAATTGGATCATAGTTGCTCAATGCTCATCCATGGAGACTATGGAGGTTTCTTAGAAAAACCTATAGGTCCTCTCACATGTGAAGTGACGTTCAGCGCATCTTGACTGCTACAGCTGCCAATGGTTCAGGAGTCAAACTGTTCACAAAATAAGAAAAACATACGGTTCACTTGTGCGGTCATACACTTGGTCAATCTGGTGTCAAAAGCTATTCATCATTATCAACAAAATCGTTTAAAAAATGTTTTGAAAAGATGAACAATTAATGAAATACTGTATGCTATCATATTGTTTATTCTTTACTTACAACATAATTGATGTGATCTGTTATGTAATTTCTTTTTTAAGTTACGTAAATCCACAGGGAAATCTGCCCCGCCATAACAGGTCGGGCTGTGTTCCGGCAATATTAATGTGGGAGCCATGTACACATGAAATAAGGCTAGAAGATAAGATGAGCCTAGTCTGGCAGCACATTACGCGAGGCTTCCTGGTGAAGTGTCCTTTAATGGAATTGGCCGCAGTTAGCTGTGGGCTGCGTGTCTGTCTGCAAACTGATGTGGTATAAAAAAAAAAAAAAAGTTCCTATTTCTCATTTGAATTAAGGACCCTTAGCGATTAAGTCTTACTAGCCACTGCATCACAAAGGCACATTGCATTGTTTTAATTGAAGCTTTTATTTAACAATAATAATGTATTGCTTTATTTGTTTTGCGTATTAATTGGCAAAATTTAAGCTTTATTACAACAATGATACCTGAATCAAAAACTCACCGATTTCACAAACACAGAGTATTAAATTGTAATGACACTATTAATTTATGTTTGATATAAATTATGTTATAGTAGAGCATAAAATACGTGCAACTGGTTTACAAATAATCGCATGATACGAATGCAAGCTAAAATAAACCAAAACTCCACACCCCAACGCGTAATTTTCTTTAATCCGTCAGGGCTTTCGATATGTAGTGATTATTTCCTTGCAATACCTGTGTTTGCTATGCCCACGACTCTTGTATGAAATTCCACAGTCTATAACGCATTTGGCAGTTGCGTAGCCCTATGGTTTACGGCTGATATTGACTGTAGATATTATTAGTCGTCAAGCCTAGTCAGAGGCCATTTGGCGGCTTGATAACATCTGACATTAAGGTTGGCCACTTGCCTTACGCACCCTGACTGCCTCCGTGGTACAGTGGTTAGAGCGTTGGGCTCTAAAACCCGGAGGTCGTGGGTTCGAATCCCGCGGGGAACATCACTTTGTGTGATTGTTTCCAGTTTGGTTAGGACATTGCAGGCTTGAATCACCTAAATGTCTGAAAAGAGTGATGATTCCGTGCTTCGGAAGGCACGTTAAGCCGTTGGTCCCGACTATGTTCCATGTAGGTCTGGTCTCCCTTATAGGGTTACGGAGGTCAGATGACAATCGCTCCATTGTAATAACCAGGCTTGTCAAATCTAGGATCATAGTCGAAGCGGACCCTGAGCTCCATACTGGATGCAATCGGGAATACGCTGGGATGATGATGATGATGACTTGCCTTACGCACCCCTCCACCAACCCGTACTAGGCCAGCGTAGTGGAGTATGGCCAACACTATCCCACAATGAGACAAGGCCTGTGTCTCAGCAGTGGGGACGTATATAGGCTGATGATGGTTTAGGAACTATGGGGTACGAATCTATACTTATAAAGAGGAAAGATTTGATTGTTTGTTTGTTTGTTTGTATTGAATAGGCTCCGAAACTACTAAACCGATTTGAATAATTCTTTCACAGTTGGAAAGCTACACTATCCTCGGTCAACATATGCTACTTTTGATCCCAAAAATGTGGGGGGAAAGGAGTGAAAAATAAATTATGCGCGGGTGAAACCGCGGCGGAAGGCTAGTCAGAAATAAACATTTATGCTTGCACTCAGCAACGTCAACAAACTTTTTATTTTTTTTTGTTCATGACGGTAAATCTGTCGCCAGACAACTTTTAAGGAGGCAGTAAGAGTCCTCTATGTAAAACAATCCAATGTTATGTATGACGTTCGCGTTTACACCATTAAATTCAACAATCAAAGGCAACAAATTGGAATTCCAATTCCACAAACGGAACTCAGCGAAGAGTGTGGAGTGAATTTCACGGATCATCGAATGGCGAATCTCCAATTCCAAATCCCGTCTGTGGAATCAATCCCAGTTTATCAGTACATTGCCTTTAGCACACTAACCGCTAAGCAAATCCCCACTCATCGGATTGCTCGATTTTGTTAGAATTCTTCGGATCATTTGAACCGAGTCTCATTTTAATGCATTTGGTGTTCTGAATCCCATAATCATGATCCGTTGGTTTAAGGCGGATTCGGGTTATTTTTGCGCAGTTTTCCGAAATTTAGAAAGCGTTCGGCTAAATTGCGCGGCAATACGAGTTTGTGGGCGAAATGAGTTTTCGATAATTGGTAGTTGTGTTCTTATCTTCTGCGGTGTGCATCGGATTGTGTTTATTTGATAAGTAGAAGCTACTTTTAGTTTTAAAGTACGCACGTATGAGTTAAATTAAATACGATGCTTTTTTATAGCACAGTGGTTCCAGCACTTATGAGTTCGATACTCATTTTAGGCTTGGCAAAACTTTTTTGAGTCCAACAAGGTAGCATAATCATATATTATAATCATCATCATAATCATATACGGTAATAGATACTTCCATAAATCTACCATAATAATTACAGTTCTGACTATATGTATATTGCCATTATAAGTATGTATAACACACCTACATCAAGGCAGCAGATTAATCGGTGCTTACTATTTTAAATAAAACAACTTAAAACGGATGAAATCGCAATATATTACTACATTTTATATAAAACCCGACGATGCGACTATTTTTCAGCAGTTGCTTACTAGTAAAGGTTTTAGAAATTACCTTTTCAGTATAAACGTTTTCATTAATTTGCTTTTATATTAAAATAAATTGGTAAAATTATATTATAAAAGAATATCAATCAAACAATTATGGTACTTCTACGAAGGTATTGTGTGGTTGTTATTTGGACTTACATAATAAAAAGAACGTAGAGAAGCGATGAATACCTTCTTACCTCATTTGTGAAGCAAGGAACATAATTGTTTTTCTATTTTCGTAGAATTTATTGTGTTTATCAAATTCTATTTTCGTCCATCATAAATGAAATATCATTTCATAATTGTGGGATAGAGCTCCATTGTGTCATATATAGCTTTATGCTTTGTATTTAGAAATCAAAACAACATTTATGTTTTGTTTGTTTGTTTGTTTGTATTGAATAGGCTCCGGAATTAATAAACCGATTTGAATAATTCTTTCACTGTTGGAAAGCTACACTATCTTCGGGTGAAAAGAGTACTTTTGATCCCGGAAATGTAGGGGTAAGTGTGGGATATTTGAAAAAAGAAATTACGCGCGGGTGAAACCGCGGGCGGAATGCTAGTCAAACATAAAGGGTGTATCAAGACATTGTTAACCATTGTTCGCAGTTCCTCCAACAGTGATAGTGCCAAACCAGCTACTAGGAGCGCCACTAGGCACAGACGTGGTCTTAGAGTGCACCGTGGAGGCCTACCCTAACACCATCAACTACTGGCTAAAGAACCGAGGCGAGATGCTGTTGGATGGGTAAGAATCGATCTCCTATTTACAATGATGGTTCTTCGGAGCACTCTGTCTCGATCTATTCAGGGTACTCTTTAACATTAGTTCAGAATTCAAGTCCAAATATCCAAAACCTGCAAAATCAATGCAGGCACTGAATTGTCCCTTTCGGGTGCGAAAGAGAAAGTACTTACATAGTGTTAGACAGAGGCAAACAAAAACATTCTTGATGGCCTCCTAACATAAAAAATCATCATCAATTTGCGTCACAAATTATACACCAAATAAAGTTCAGCATTATTTCTGCAACTATCATAGGAACAGAAGAACATTTTAATCGAACAAAACATTAAATATAATAGAGAATGTTATTACATAATATGAAGATCATAGTACCTATTTTTATAAATCCAATAGGGTGTTCAATAGGGGTTCACTATTCCATTTCGAAAACCATCTCGTCGAATTACAATTCGTCGATGTGTAAACATAAAACAAATCTTTGCCCTACAGCGTTTAATTTAGAAACTAGTTTGTAACTTCACGCTACACTCTGGTAAAGTAAAAAATATTCAGCCTTTGTTCAAAACTGTGACATTAAATATTCCTTTAATGTGCGTATTGTACACAGTTTAAGATTACAGGTCACGTAGCAACTAAAGCTTTGGTGCGTAATATTTGCAATTTTTATTAACACGCAGCTCTATTTCAGGCCAAAATACACAATAAGCGAGGAAAGGTCGTCCTACAAGGTCCTAATGAAACTAACCATTAGGCAGTTTGCAAGGAACGACATTGGGACGTACAATTGTGTTAGTACTAACTCCCTTGGGAAGAGCGAGGGAACTCTGAGGCTTTACGGTGAGTGACTAACAGCTATGACACAACTTGGAGAATACGAGTATGTGTTATATTTGACCGAGTCGATGGCGCATTAATTGGTAGTGACCCTTTTTTTATAGTAGGAAGAAATGCATTACGCCTATCCCGTTCGTTGATGGTCGGGCTGGAGGTATGTGGGACTATCTCCTTGCGTTCCCGCTCAAGTCAGGGAACGGGAAGGGGGGACTACCCACTAAAATCTCCTACTACTTCCTCTCTCGCTGCCGTACTGGTCTTTTATTGGGGGTCCGTGATAGTACTTACCCCATTTGACCACGGCAACCTTTGGTAGTGACTCTGCCATTTGCACAATTGTGGATTCAAATACCACTTATATTTCCTGTGTATAGACGTTAATTTGTAGTATTTTTTTTTCTTTTAAAGTTAGTTTAGATTACCCATGCATCTAGGACTGGGACACACAATTCAATTGTTCTGTGTACAAGCACTCCCACTCACCAAGCGGAACACAAACTACAATGATATCACTCATACGTCTATCTTTTATGAGAAGTTGGTACTCCTCCGATCGAGCCGGCCACTTTCAATTGATGGAAAGAAACTGTATGCAGCATGGCTACACCACAAAGAACATGCCTTCAAACTAATTAGAAAGTACAGAAAATGATGACCTAATTTAAAATAATATTCGATATTGTTTCCCAAACACCCCTAAATTGTCTGGTCCAAACCATTACTCATAGAAGGTTATGGCCCAAAATGACAAATGATGCTTACTAATCCATTTTTACAGAAATAAAGCTGTACCCAAGTTCGCAGTCGGCCGCAGAAGTAAATGTGGGCGGTGAGTAATTAAGATTTAATTGCACAGTAGTGGAAGGGCCAAGTTTTTATTACTTTTGTACCCACAACCAAAGTATACACAATTATTTTCTCAGCTTAAAATATGACATGTGGTAAATTCCTCCGTTTTTTTAAATTATTTTTATATTGTCTTATTTCACAAGCTTTTCCATCCAGATCTTTTCCAGCTTTTCCATCAAGTCCAGATTATGTTTTAATGAAGTTGTGTGGTAACAATTTGTTTTAAATTAAATTAATAAAAGAATCAAGATGCAATAAATTGTTAATAGTCTCAATAAGCAAATGAGCCAAACTTCTTATTAACTATCAAGTTTTTCATTACTTTAAATTAGCAAAGTTATCTTTTTAATACTCAATCTTTTTTATACTAGATCAATCTTGTTATAATTAATATAAAAAATAAAAAAAAACACTAGTGTAGTACACTTTAATATTTAATTCATGACAGAAAGTGGTAGAATATTTTATACAGAGTCCTGTAATGCAAACTCACTTTTCTGTTTATAATTTTTTTCTTTATCCTGTCAAATCCAAAATAGAATATTTAGACATAGAACTTGGTTTATTTTTACCTTCAATGCTCTCGCTTGGATTAAGATCTTACCCTTCGTGGAATTACTCGTAAGTTAATTATTAAATGTGCCCAAACGGAACCGTATAGTCTTCAAACTATGCCATTATGAGAGTTAGCGAGCGGAATACTGGAATAGTTGTAGTTTTAATAGGTGGTAACGCGCATAACTGCCGAGTTATTTTATTAAATCCTTCCTTAACCACTGCGCAGTATGTGGAATTCTTGCCGTAAATAACTATTGCCTGGTATAGTTATAATTGCTTTGGGGTTCTAGATTTATAGATCTTTTTAACCTTTGTACTAAGGAGTAACCATCCCAATTGTAGGGGTAGTCGCGTCTGATCCCGGTATCCGTCCTTAGTCGCAACGGATACCGATCGATAGTTGCTTCGAATACCGGTATCGGTTGCACCCCAAAACATAATTAAAGTTTAGTGCAACCGATACCGGGATCAGACGCGACTACAAAAATAAAATATTCTATAAGGTTTTGTAGGATATACAATTTATAATTCTTATTTCTTTTACCTAAGGATATTATTATGTAATTAATATTATACTACTTCAGTTGGAAGACAGACACGCAACCCACCTGATGGTAAGCGGTGACTGCGGCCTATTCCATTGAGGGACACTTCACCCACAAGCGTTGCTCAATGTGCTGCCAGACAGTAGTCTCATCTGGTCTCCGAGCCTTTGGTTTCAAGTGTACTGGCTTCCACATTAACACTGCCGGAACACAGCCAGAGCTGTTATGGCGGCAGATTTCACCTGTGGTAGCTAGCCGGTCGGACTCTGAAAAAGTCCTACCACTTAACCAGAAAACATCGTTCTATGTGAACGTACAATGTAAGCTCCTCTCATCTTCGAGCCTTTATTTCAAGGGCACAACTACTTAGTTTTTTTTTTACCACCACTTTAAATCGACAATGACGATGACAACAAGAAAAAGAGAAAATCTTTTTTCTTTGTTCAATAATTAGGAGCAATAGAGATCATGTCAGCGAAAGCCAAACTTCTCGTGTCGCCGTCAAGTTTCGGGAAATTTTCTTTCTTTCAACCTCCTTGGAGAGACAAGAAACACACTTTATGAGACTTCAATCGTCCCACCTCTGAACAAGTTTAGTATACAAACCGTAAGCTCAGAGGTATTGTAACCTGTTTGAGATACGACTGAGTGATCAGTTTGTATCATCATACACCCTAGCAAGCCTGCGCGGCTTGCATGTTTATTAGTATCTATCTATACGTCGCCACACGCACACAAATAAACATTCTGTTTGCACAAAGAAACGGTTCGAGACTTTGTTTGAGTGTCCGTAACGTACTGAGTACTTTTTCTATAAAGTTGAGTAAAATGAATCTTCATTTATTATAATTTTAGGCCTCGGCCTCGAATTTCGCGGCAGCCAGCGGGAGTGGCGGCGCACGCACGCGCACTGCGGTCACCGCTTGACGCGGGCCGTCAAGAGCGGTACGATGCTGTCAAACGGTGATCCGCAGTGCGCCTGCGTGCGCCGCCGCTCCCGCTCCCGCCCCGCTATGTTCGAGAACGGGTCTATGGGATTCCATACAAAACATCTCGCCGCTGCCGCTACCGCCCCGCTGCCCGCGAAATTCGAGGCCGAGGCGTTACTAGCTTATCGCCCGTTAATTCGGAATTACCCTCTAGACTATACGACGTTATCCCGTAGGAATGGAATATTTTTTAGGACCTATGGACTCTCATGCTTCCAAACAATCTCCATACCAAAAATTATGTTGATCCACCGTGATTCCATCTATGGAGTGTGGGTGTTAGCCAGATAGTCAAATTTTGTAAAACTTCTAATAACAATCAGATTGAATCACGAAGTTCTTAAAATAATAAATCTATCACAGAGATCCTTGCGATGTCCAGAAGTGAAAGTTTTTCGTGTCAAATAATAAACTTATACTATAAATGTATGTTTTCTTTACAGGTCTAACCGAAGGAGCAGTGAAACAGAAAACCACATATAGTGATTCAAACATAGTTATTTCAAGGACATTTTCCATATTAATTTCTGTTATTGTAGCATTTGGCATAGGGCTTATTATTTAGTTTCATAATGCGTTAGCTTTGCGATACGAACAAGACTGTACATAGACAATTGAAAAGTTAAGTGGACACTAGAAAAACGAGAAGGTTATGATCTTAAAATATTTTTTTAAGAATTCATTTGTGCATTAAGTTAACTAAGGAATTTGTCTCAAGAAACTTTTGACATTGAAGTGTTGTAGAACGTTAAATTTTATATTTTGATTATTAGTTTCGTAGGGTTGGAAAAATCAGAGAGAAAATTATTATTTTATCGTTATCGGCTTAGTTAGTTGCATTTCAAGATATTACTTGGAAGAGAGAATATTTTAAGGAAAACAATGAAAATCGTTACTTCCAGTATCATACTCTGGAAAATCATCTATTGATTTTCCAGAGTATGATAACTTTTCGTTTTTCTAGTGCTTTCTTGAAAGGCATTCCATAAAAAAGTCAAATTATTATATCAATTATTATTTAACTCACTTAATGCTTCATGGTAAAATGCTCAATTTTTGTTTTGTTAATAATGTTAAATAGTACTGTAAATACTTATTATTAAGATAATTGTAATCTTGTTATGTAGACTTATGAATAAATAATTAATTAAGAATGCATTTTGAATTATTTTCTTAACAAAATGTTCATTGCTTGCAGCTGTCAAAGATCAATTTATTATTATGTACTCTAACTACGAGTAGATGTGCACACGACTTCTCTCACGTGAAATTTGGGATTAAAAATTTACGATTAGTAGATATATGAATAGTTAAATATACACAATCTAAATTGCTAGATTAAAAAGACTAAAAATATTATATAATTAAAAAAGCTAATACATTTTATGTGTTGTTAAGTATATTTCTTATTATAAATTGATACTAAGTAGGTACACTCTAAATGATCAATTTTCCTGGAACCCGATTCTGTTACATTATTTCTTGGAGGCTCCTAGCCAGATACTTTGGATCATTCTTCTTTGGAAATGGGGAAACTTTGCGTTGTTATCTACAATGTTCTGAAGTAGGAACGGGAATTAACCTGGTGTTGAGGTAATGTTGTATGCAATTGTAATTTTTTTTTTCTAGATTTCCTCTCTCAAAAGCCACACGGATATAAAACCGGATCGTGTCGTGGTCGTGGATTCAATTTCAAATATCCCGCGGGAATGAGACGTTTCCCGTAGAAATTTTATGGAATAAACGCGTTTCCGAATAGTTCGATCCTCCAGTCGGACTATTCGGAAAAAAAATGTCCGAACAGTTCGACGATCGAACTACTAATCGGACTAGTCGGAATAAACTGTCCTAATCTTGGTCATAAACTATACGTGTGCCAAAGGGGTTTGAAGATTTTTGTATGGAGGCTGGCTTACCTTGTGGTACCTACGCCATTTTGATTTTTTTTCAAAATAGCGTTCACTTAAAATTCTATGAAAAATCGATACCTTACATTAATACAAACATAATATGTTATTAGACAAAAACCTGTAAAGTGTCACATTTTAAAGCTATAAGCAATTAAAGGTTTACTTCTTTATTTTAAGATTTTTTTGTGTCAAGTTATAGTGCACATAACATTCATTTAAAAATGGATACCTGACATCAATACAAACATAAAATGTCATTAGACGAAAACCCGTGAAGCGTCACGTTTTAAAGATATCAGCAACTAAAGATTTATTTTTGGTTTTTTTTTTGTCTCATGTTATAGTTCACTTAAAATTCATTTAAAAATGGATACCTGACATCAATACAAACATAAAATGTTATAAGACGAAAACCCGTAAAGTGTCACGTTTTAAAGATATAATCAACTAAAGTCTAACTTCTTTATGTTAAGATTTTTTTTGTCAAATCACATAAAATTCATTCAAAAATGGATACCTGACATCAATACAAACATAAAATGTCTTATGATGTCATTATTACTATAACTTGTGAAAAAAAAGTCAAAATAAAGAAGTAAAACTTTAGTTGCATATATCTTTAAAACGTGACACTTTACGAGTTTTCGTCTTATAACATTTTATGTTTGTATTGATGTCAGGTACCCATTTTTAAATGAATTTTATGTGAACTATAACTCGTGATATAAAAAAAATTCAAAATAAATCTTTAGTTGCTTATATCTTTAAAACGTGACACTTCACGGGTTTTCGTCTAATGACATTTTATGTTTGTATTGATATCAGGTATCTATTTTTGAATGAATTTTATGTGAACTATAACTTGAGAAAAAAAAACCTCAAAATAAAGAAACTTTACTTTGGTTGCTTATATCTTTAAAATGTGACACTTTACGAGTTTTTGTCTTATAACATATTATGATTGTATTAATATAAGGTATCGATTTTTGAGACAATTTTAAGTGAACGCTATTTTGAAAAAAAATCAAAATGGCGGACGCGTAGGAAGGCCAAAATCTTCAAACCCCTTTCAGCTAAATCCGTTCCAGCCGTGAAAGTTATTAGATGTATCTATGGATGTCATCATCAGTTTAAATATTACTTAAATAGTTACTTGTATTTTTTTTAATGTCTGAGTCGGCAAACGAACCAGAGGTTCGCCTGATGGTAAGCAATCAGCGCCGCTAATGGACATCTGCAACACCAGAGGGAACGCTGATGCGTTGCCGGCCTTTTAAGGGGGTTTGGGCCACCGGCACTCTCACAACAGACGAAACACAATTAGTAGTCACTATTAGATCACGCTGGTGTTATATTTTGAGAGGGTGGTATTTTCCCAGTTGAGCCGGCCCATTCGTACTGTAAAACAGCATGGCTCTACCACTACTATAGCCGACTTCTCAAGCATTTCACTAAATAATGTCGTCTAAAAGAGATATGTTCTAGATAAGATAATCTACAGGTTTTAGTGCTTTAAAGAAGCGCCGGATATTAAAATATGGATGACCTCAAAGAATTTGCAGCTCTCAAGAGATTTAAACATGGTTCCTGTAAGTCAAACGACATCGTAAAACTAGTTTGTAGGCTTTTAATATCGCTTGCGTAGTTTCATGTTCCCTCGGGATAAAATGAAGGTAGTTTTACTCGCATCAAGGAGATGCAATAAACAAAACATTATATTTATATTTCTAGACTCGTCCATTACCTTTTACCTAACTGGTGAAAAAATATCCCAACATTCTTTGAAGATCTCCATGTGAGAAAAAAAAGTAAGTAGTATTAAAAAAATGAACCACTATAACAAGTATCATCTCCTTTATGTACAGACGGCAGCAGATCAAACTGCCCTAATGTTTCAAAAGTTCTCAGTTGAAAAAGAACTCTATTGGAAGTGAATAAAGCTGAAAATTGGTTGTGGAAATTTGACATTTAGGGTAGTCTGATATGTTGTCGACTGTACAATGCAGATGAGCACTAAGAAAGATTTCTTAGAAATCTGGGGATGAGTCTCAATGAAACGACATCAGTTCCGAGGCTAAATCGATAAAAGTTTGCAGCTTAGTTAGAAATAAAGAATGATCGTAATTTCCTTCCTATATTTAAAATAGACATTCTCGCTGCGCTAACTTTACGCATACCTACTAATTTTGTGAGTTGAGTTAACGACCAATACACCGCTCAGAGTCAGTGTGTATGCGAAGTCACGGGCAGAAAACTTGTTTCTACATTTGAATAATATGTTCATCAGTCATTAAAGAAATGTTGTTTTTTTCGAATAATAGTCAATCCTTTGTATCGAAAGAAACTAATAAGCTGACTCTTTACTTTGTAGACAAAATATTCTATCAGCTGCGTGTTATTCTAATTTTAAAGACAAAAAATGCAGATACAAAAAAATCTTCAGCAAACAATTTCAAAGGCATTGTTTCATAAAAAGGCTGTCTCCAGTTTGCGTCGAGACAAAATAATGAAGCCAAATGAGAATGCCGTGATGACTTAATAGGGATTTGCGCTGTACGGCATTTTGTTACGACCTTCAATAGAAGAGAAAAAAATAACAAGATTTCTTTATTTGATATTCGATATTTTTGATTTGATTTTCTAAGGGATTCGTTACATTGGTATTTTAACTAGTCTGTTTTGACAAAGAATAAAAATCTTTAGAAGTGGCTTGTTAAATAAGATTGAAAAAGAAAGCTTAAATAAGTAATGAATAGGTAACAATTATTTTTTACCTTCTCGCCTTGAATTATAATATCAATGGACAATTACTTATGAAAATAAAGTTTTAAAATAGTTTTCATTTTAAGAACAAAAGTAATGGTTGAGTAATGTCTCAAGGCTTACTCTACTCGTATGTCTGTATCTTCCACACTTGTCAATTGTGATACATAAAATATATCTAAAATAAAAACATAGTTTAAATAAAATATATCGAATCTCCATCTTTTCAAATAACTCACATATCGTTGAAAATATTATTTGATTGTGATTCAAAACGTATTTATCAAAATAATGTTGCTCGTTCTAAACTTTGTGACAGCGTATGAGTAGAATCCAGGTCACGTCAGTATGAAATTCCTGGAAAAGTTGAATAAACACAAGTTTCAAACATCAACAGTAAATCCAATATGTCTCGCGTAGACTCTTCCACGGAAATTCTCACTCCTTAGAGAATTTCAACGCGATATTTTTCAAACTTGAAAACCAGAAAATAAACAAATGCAGTCAACTTGAGAACGTTGTATACAACACCTGTACTATACTTTAGATTTTGCTTAGTAACAGTTGAAAAAGGGAGTTTTTTTATTATGCCAGAGGTGGCAAACGAGCCAGAGCGGGTCGCCTGATGGTAAGCAATCACCACCGCCCATGCACATCTGCAACACTAGAGGGATCGCTGATGCGTTGCCGGCCTTAATTAGTTAATAATACAAACTTTTTAAGAAATGGTTGACTGATAGATATTGCCTTATGGCATTAAGTCTGCCATTTGTAGTTTGTCTGTGCAATAAAGCTTAAATAAAATAAATAAGAAAAGAGAAACGACCTACAATTGTTTAACACTCCCCTAACAAAATGATCAACTAGTGCCGGAATTCTTAACCGAGTCATGACATGACTCCAATTATAAACCTTTGTTCTTTTAGGGAATATTAATATTCTATCTAGATATTCAAATTATTAAACAAAGAGAACTAATAATTTTGGGTCCTTGTTCTTGCCTTTAAGTAAAGTTTGGTGATAGGGTTCCGGACATATTTTCGGAAAGGAAATAATTCTAAAGATAATTTATTTCACATAAATGCATTTGTTCACCCTTTAACTTCAAAATTTAAGGGTGTTGGATGACACATAAAGAACATGCACACACTGTTTCTGTGGCTTGGTACACAGCATATACTAATTTTCAGCTTTATTAACGTCGTATAGAGTTCTCTTTCAATTAAGATTTTTGACAGATTAGGGTAGGTTTATCTGCTGCCGTCCGTACCGTTCAATAGAAAATACTATAGCAGGTATCTGTTGCTGAACATCGTGTGGGCTTTGTTCCTATTAGCCAACCGAATTAACATTGAAATGTATTACAATTTTTTGGTCCTTTTTATAAATTAAGAATTACAATAATAATTCTACTAAACTCATTAGTTATATTATAGATTTACGGCGAGTTACGGCTACACAAAATTATTTCTGGTTTTTCTGTGAAAATACATTTTCACACGCTTTACAAAGCGTGTTTTATTTAGGACAGTCCAACCACCTCAAAGCTACAGAATAAAGATGAATTCGTCGTGTTTACAGCAGAAAACCCTTTACTTCTGGTTGCGCCGCTGGGAGAAGTCAGGCACCCTGGAACCCATTTTGCATGTTGTTTACTCCAAATCTCCGATGATGATTGCGCCGAACAGATGGAGTCGCAGCAATAACTCCGGCGCCGCTGATGCCTGAAGATTGATGAAGGCGCGTCGCGGGTAAACATGTCTCTTCACAATTAACGCTCGCCGGGATTACCGTCACGGAATGAGCGGGCGGATTGAATGACGACGCTCGGTGATTTGTTCATTAAGTGAGTGTTATTGGAACTGGGTTTTGTGAACTAAAGCATTTTTTGGTAAAATATTGTTTTGTGAAGGTGTAGGTTTAAGTATTATTTGAACGATTTCGGTAAACGTTAAAACGTTATCGTTCATAATAAGACTGATCAGACATGATCAGAATAAAACATCTAAAGAATTATACAATTCACACCTCAACAACCTATAAAATATTTTCATGATACCAACTTTCTTTTGTCATTTCTGAGTTGTATAGAAACTGTCATAGTAAGCCTCTACAATATATTTACAAAGATAGACGAATCTATGATAATATGAAGAATATTGTTGAACGAAATAAAGGGCCCGGGTCAAAGTTACTTACGCGAAGAAAGTTTATTTTTATCTGGGTCCAGACCCTCGGAAAACAAATTTCATGAATAAATTTTGCCTTTGTAAACAAATCGAGCAGGCCATATTAAATTAAGGCTCTCCTGTGACGGGGAATGCAATAAAAAAGAGAATTTTAGACGCTATACGTGCGCCATAGTAGAATGTTTAAGTATTTCGATTTAGTGGACGGGTAAACATTCAAGGGTTATTTGCGTTAAAGATCTAGGTTGAATTTTTAGCAAAGCGTAGGCATGGATAAAATTTAAGTATCTACTCCCAATATATTATGTATTTGTAACAGGGCACATTTTCTTCAACGTCTTTTTTTGGAAACATCAATAGGTAAATGTAGTGAAGTACCTATTACTTAAAATACATGAATTTTAAATAAAGAACAATACTGTAGGATGCATGCGCCACGATACAAACGCTTGTCAGAGGCTCAATTTTAATTTCTGAATGTTTTTGTGTCAAAATCAAAATCAAAATATTCTTTATTCATGTAAACTTGTATCAAGTATTTATGAATCGTCAATTACAGAGTGACTCTACCACCGGTATCGGAATGCAGTCATCTGCCGAGAAGAACCGGCAAGAAACTCGACAGTTACTCTTTTTCATCGCCATGTTTGTTTACAATTTGTTTGTTACAATTACTGATTAGTTTTAGAATACCAAGCCATACAGTATAAAGTATAAGAAGGAGACTATAATCGAGAAAAATCCGTGAGCCCTGGAAGATTAGTGCCCAAAGGTGGCACCTGCAGCACAAGTATGACGTATGTGCCAGCCATAATTTCACTCAACCATATTATAGGGAATGTAACCACCCGACACATAACGCCACCACCCCAAGCACATTTTAGCGAGCATGACCGCCAAGGTTACAAACTCTTCAGGATTCTTTGAATGAAAAATAAATTTAATTTTATTGAATTATAACATTTAATGTGTTACTGTATAGCAAAGTTAACATTGTTGATATTATCGGGATTCTATACAATGCAAAGGCGCGAGTCCAAGCTTCCTTGTCGTTGAGGTATTCTTATTAATACAATACAAAATAAATTTATGTCACTGAAAATATTAATGTCAATACAAAAGATCATGTCAATTATAACAAAGGCGCAGGCAGAGGAGCGGCAACAATACTACTCACTTCTACAGACTTTTATCATTTAGATAGTCTTCCACTTTATAAATAACTCTTCTTGATGAGTTGGCATTTGATGTGTGACTTAAACTTGTGTATTGGTAAGTCAACAACATCTTGAGGTAATTTGTTAAATAACGTAACACTTAATCCAACAAACGAATTACCTATTTTATGAAGTCTTGTTTTCGGAACGGCTAGCTTATGTTTATTTCTAGTGTTTAGATCATGATGATGAGATTTTTTCGGAAATTCATGTAGGTTTTTTCGTACATACATAATACAATTTAAAACGTATTGAGATGGTACTGTTAATACACCAATTTCACTAAATACATTTCTTAGGGAATCACGCACTTTAAGGCCGTATATAGCTCGTATTGCCCTTTTCTGAAGTACAAAAATAGATTGTACGTCAGCAGCAGATCCCAGTGTAAAATATAATTCAATGTAAGAACTTATTTTTCTTTTGAACGAGAAGAACGAGGGACAAGTGTTATTCTGGTAATATAGAATTTCATCAATAAACCATATATTTTTGCAGCTAAAATACTTGCAAAGTTTATGTACTATGTCATTACGTTTCTTTTGACGTTTGAATGTGAGATGAGAGATTACTTATTTGAATCTGTGATATGAGGATTTAATTTGAGGCGTAACGTAAACCTTTCCGTTTATTCGTAAAGGTGTAGTGAATGAAATCTCATATCGTCAGATAAAATGTCTGACGTCGTAACCTTAATAAAATATTCGAAGAGGTTTCGAATGTTAAAAGATTAGTCATAAAACGGTATAAGAAGTTCATGTGCTTTAGAAAAAAGATTCGAAGCTTGATACTTTAGCCAATTACTTTTTTTATATATAATGATAATGTTCTGCTGTTTCATAGCTGCCTGGTCAACATTTATTTATTACTAATAATTAAATTTAACTTGGGCTAAGTATGAAATAATTTCAAATGTAACAAAATTTTCACAGTGTACCAACATGAAAAAATTGCCTTAATGATGTAGATTTACCTGAGAACGTGTTATACAATTATTATGATGCATGTAATGGTAATGTTGATAGTTTCAAAGATTCTGTTCCAAGTACCAACGGTTACAGGAACTATACAGTAATGCCGCGTCACGACATTACACGTAAGACAATACTAATGCACTTCAAAAATAAACCATTAATAACGATAAGTAAAAATTTTCCTTTTAGCCTCACCATCATCATAATTAAAAGCATCGATCTTGTTAGTGGAGCAATTATTTCTCTCTGGACTCTGCCAGCACCTTAAGCTCCCTCGTCGTAACGTGAACTCTGAACTACTGAGTGTATTTTTTGCTTGGTCTCTCTCTTCCCCTTCTTCCTTCTATTTTCCCTTCCAGTATTGTTTTAGTCTAACGTGTCTATTATAAGCTGAGCACATGTATGAATATAATAGTTGGCAAGGTTCAAGACCAAAAACACTTGCCCTTTTTCATTACTTCCAAGATTGCATGCCTTGCTGAGAAGTAAAACACTTTTTACAACCACAGCGGTTAGGCTTTACAAGGTAGTAAAGTGGAACTGGATGGCGTACTTAAGAATTATCTCTAAAGATAAAGAACTTAGTGGCATGTTATGTCCAGTTTTACTACCCGCCGAGTTTAAGGCTCAGTAACAATCTACGGGAAAGGATTACGGTATGTTTTGTGAAGGCAACATTTTACTTTATGACCCTCTTCCGATAAAATAATTAGATTTTTTTACTTTATTAATAAATAAGGTGGCGAAATGGAGTTTTCTTCTCGCTGTCACATAGTACATTAAACATAATTTGTGCAATTCTCTAAGCAAGTTTAATTGCTTTTTCAATAGGATAAGTACATTCTCAATTGAGGATTAACTTAATTATTTATTTCTGTAGTAATATTTTGTTTGGAAGAGCCACTCTGCACAAGTTTGCCTTCCTAAATTAAATGGGCTGGCTGGAGAAGAATATTGTCTTACAGAAAACCGAAGTATTAATTTGTAGCTTTACTAATCCACTACGTCTGGTGAGTGATAGTGCTATAGGGACGAAACTCATTGGTTGTTGGGGCATTGGACTTAGGCCTCGGCCTTGAATTTCGCGGGCAGCGGGGTGGCAGCGGCAGCGGCGAGATGTTTTGTATGGAATCTCATAGACGCGTTCTCGAACACAGCGCAGCGGGGCGGCAGCGGGAGCGGCGGCGCATGCAGGCGCGAAATTCGAGGCCGAGGCCTTAGAGTCTGAAGAACCACACCTGCTGCGGCACAAATGTCTGAGTTCTTATTATCAACACCAAAGACACTTACGAAAAGTAAATGATAACCAGAGCTTCTAAAACATTTATTTCCTTCGTTGTTTTGGATAAACACATTGACCTAGCACAGGTCAACTTAAAAACCAAAAGAACATCATCATAACACAATTCGCATTTCTAAGTACGAATACGAATACATTGAAAATTTCGGTAACATTATTAACAACTAAATCCGTCCGGTTCTCTGAAATAATAGGGCAACAATACAAAATGAAATATGATAAAGTTAAGCCTCTCTTATTGAATTTCATTATTAAACAGGTCCGAGGGCCGGGTGTAACTCAAACATTTTACAGGCACGTTAAGGGGAGTAAATATTGTAATAAGAAAGTTAACTTGTTTGCTTTAGATGTTTTATAATTATTTCATGTAATTAACTCGTTTTGGTGACGAGGGGTATTTTAATGCCCTTTTATGTAACGGAGTTATGATTTTTTTTTGTTTCTTTTTTACTTATTCTACGTGAGAACTGATCTCTCGTGACGTGAGGTTTGGTTGAAGTCGGTGTTAAACCGATTTTAAAAAAGGAGGACATCTTAACGCGACTATATTATTATTTTTTGTTGTGTTGATATTTGAATTATGCTTTTGATTGGCCTCAAAACCCGTGACTCGTTAAGAGAATTATTCCGGGAAATAAATATATTAACTGTGCCATCACAATATATACTGGATTGTATTATGTATGTACAAAAGAACATACAAAATTTTTCAAAGAAATCAGATCATCATCAATTTAACACAAGAAATAAACATAGGCTTGCTATTCCAAATATTAGACTTCAAAAGATTGGAAATTCTTTTAAAGGATTAAGTATTACAATGTATAATAAATTGCCAATGGATGTTGTTAGCTTACCCATAAATCAATTTAAGTCGTGTATCAAGACCCGTCTGATGAAAAAAGGTTACTATAAAATTGAAGATTTTCTTAATGATGGAGATCTGTAGATACTGGTAGTAGGAATGCTTCGCTCCCTGTCAGCGCAAACTGTATTTTAATCTGTTGTCATTGTTGTTATATCTACACTACGTGCTACAGTTAAAATTTTTTCTTTATTATTATTATTATTTCTACATTCACACGAAAAACGGTATGGCTTAGTATAGATAGATTTATTATCATTGTTGTATAAATTTCTTTGGCGATTAAAAAGAGTAACTGTCGAGTTTCTTGCCGGTTCTTCTCGGCAGATGACTGCATTCCGAAGCCGGTGGTAGAGTCACTCTGTAATTGACGATTCATAAATACTTGATACAAGTTTACATGAATAAAGAATATTTTGATTTTGATTTTTTTGATTTTGATTTGATGGCTCGACGAAACTTTGGTAGTGACTCTTTCTAGGGCGCCAAAAAGTTTTTACTCTGCATAATAATATTATGATAAATACATGACTGTGATGAATTTTTGTTTTGTCCTGTGTCCGTATATTACGTATCGTATACATTATTATATTATATTTCCGTAATAGTATATTGTTTTGTTTAAAAACATCTTTACTTCTTTTATACTAAAGAAAAACAAGTATTTCAAAATTAATCAAGTAAAATAAAAAGTCTTCATAAGAATTTTGTTTTGTTCATAAAAATTCTGAATAGACACACAGTTTCCACTACGTAAGCTGCTTACAATGAGCCTCTACGGTTTATTCTACTGCACACGTTACTGGGAAACACCGTTGATGTACCTCGTGTAGGCTTCTCTAATTTTAGAACCTCGTTTCAGGGGTTTTAACTAAAATATACAAACTATAAGACATTTAGAAATGTAAATTTAAATTAGTGGCACAGGAGAGGAATTAATGTAGAATTAAAGGGGAATGCCAGACAGCCATAGTAACTTAGGCCCAGAGTGCACAACATATTCAATCACATGAATGAAATCTAAATATTCGTACTTGATTTGTCGCCTTCTTCTTTTTTCAGTATAAGTTGGGAAAAACATTTATAAATAATTAAGTATTTCAACGAATTTTTCCTTTACATGATGTTTACATGTCACTTCTGATGTTTGATAATAAATAAGAAATTGGTCCGAAACAGTTTATTTTTAATTACGTTTTTCGATATAGCGGTAAATATTTTATAAAGTGTTAAATAATATTATTAAAGACCAATGAATAAATGTATTATTTATGAATAATGATAAATTGTTTTAAAACAACCTTTTATAATATTAATAATTATTAAATAACACTATAAAATATTTACCGCTTTAACGAAAAACGAAAATTAATTTCGGACCAATACTTTTTTTTCTTTTTTCTTGGCACTGCACGGTTTGTGCATCGGCCACTGACATTGAATATTTATTTTTATTCTTCTTGTTGGTTGGTCCGAAATTAATTACGTTTTTCGATATAGCTGTAAACATTTTATAGTGTGAAATAATAATAATTATAAAAAGTAGTTTTATACTAATTTATAAAATACATTTATTAATTGGTCTTTAATAATATTATTTAACAATTTATAAAAGATTTTCCGCTATATCGATTAACGCAATATAAAAACGTAAGTTTCGGACCGGTATAAACAACGTCAGTAGTGAAATGTAAAGGATATACTCGTTGAAATATTAAATAATTTATAAATGTTTTTCCCGACCTCTACTGAAAAAAGAAAAACGCGAAAAATCAAGTACGAATATTTAGATTTCATTCATGAAATTGAATATGTTGTGCACTCTGGGCCTATTTTCGGCGTTTCCCTTTTGGTTGCATACGAATCTAATGCTATAATATTATTATTTTATGCACGTAAAAATAATTAGGTAACAAATTAATTTATGGATCTAATGCTATATTATTTTTACAATTAACGCTTCAAATGTTACACTGCAAGACTAAAACTTCTATCATAGAAATCGAATTATCATTAAATTGTAGGTACATACTGGCTTTGCCGAGTGGCGGTGCCTCCGAAAAATTTGACACAAATTTTGCCCAACCCGGAAATAAACCTAAATCAAATAAAAAAATAAATAAAGAAAAATATTTCGAAGTATTTTAAAAGATTATTTTTGATAAAACTTCTTTGTCGTAAAAGACTAAAAATCAAACAATTTTAAATCCCATTTTAAACTTCAATATTCAAAATGTCGCTTTTATTTCCCAGATGCAAGTTGACGTGAATGAAACAAAATTTCACTCCATATAGCCATTCATCGATTTGCATTAGACTCCGTCGTCTGTCAATATTTGTATTTCACATAGTGTATTAGAAAAATGGCGTGATAAATTGAGAAAGTATGAAAAGATTTATAGTTTTCTGCAGTGACGGCGTTTTAGATTCTACAAGAAGAAGAAATAAATATTTCAACCTCCATTTGGAATGATCAGTGCAATAGCTAAAGATGTTTTTTTTTATTTCATCTTATTAGTAAAAAATTGTGCAATGTAATTTGTGCCGAATAATTAATATCTAAAGGAGATCTTAGATATGAGCCGCAAAAATATTATAAAAACTGAGCGTCTTGCAATAATTATAAGTATTAAAACCTATTTTCATAACTCATCCCGCGGGATGAGATCGAGTGGGATGAGTTGACCAAAGCCTCAAAAAATCCAAGATAATGTAGATAGAAATTTAAAGTCCCCAATTTATCAGATGCTGACAGACACACAGACTACATCTGCCACTGCCACCTATTCCATTGAGGGACATCAAGAAGCGTGCGCTCAATGTGCAGACCATCCACTCCCACACGGTAGGCTCCTGACCTTGCCCTCAATATCAAGAGATTTTGTCAATTATTTTGGCTCTTAACAAATATAAATAAAAATATCTTTTTGCTGGGTAATTGTATATTTTCCTTTTGTGTTCAGTTATATAAACATCCATTTATTGTAAGTATATTATTTGGCTAGTACCCCCAATTATATTTACAAATTTTATGATGCCTCGATGGTCTAGTGGTTTAAGTATCTGGACAAGATCTCGGGGTCCTGGTTTAAAATCCAGGGTCGAGCTAACTTTGTGTCGGTATTTTCGGACACTGCTGGTTTGAGATCACCAATCCGGATTTTGCAAGCGTAGTGATTAAACTAATAACCATTATTGCGAAGATAACTGAATTAAAAAATGGACGTATTTGTCCTGCAGTGGGACTTTTATAGTCTAACCGCTTATTAATTTACTTTTGGCTCTTTAAATGATATGAATTATATGTTAACATTCACATATCAACGCTAACATCAGGTGTGAGTACTTAACCGCAAACATTCGTGCAAACATTTCATTACCACGGTTCAGACGCGACCTACGTTCCGTAGAGTTATCGCCTGCATTCGGTCTTAGAGACAACATCCTAGCACAGTATAGTAACTAATAGGACCTAGTTCAGCAGTCTATTTTACTTAGCCTGCCAGATCTTCAAAGTTTGTTATTTAGCAAATAAGAGTTGGCAATAAAATGTTTAGCTTAGACGAAAAACTGTTTCGAAAAACCGCGAATCTTAATTACGCAAAACAGTAGTTTTACTTTTTAAATAAATTTTCAGCTATGTCCGTCATTTTCTTTTCACCATACACAATCGATTTGCTCTGATATTTAGCACTACAAAGCGATATGACACCAGAGAAGCGATTATGCTTCAGAAGCTCAGACTAGGTTCCTATAGGTTATTTATTATTCAAAGACCGCAGTAGATTCTATATTCAAACAGAGTCTGGTCTCATTAACAAGACACGCCACACTCGAAGAGTAATCATGCACAATATCAGGTTAAGAAGCCGCCTAATCCACCCGCCTTAGACATTCCTGTAGCGCTTGTGTAAAGCGAACAAGAGAGAAGTTATAATACCCAAACCTTGTGCCACAATAGATTCTATACTCAG